>CM059587.1:20205000-21455000 GCA_030407085.1 Trichopria drosophilae
AGGCAGTTTTCCTAAAGTTCCTTAGGAATACCTAAATTGCGCGGTTAGACCGGTAATGCTAATAACGTTTCGGGAAATTTCTAATAGCTGCTGCAACGGCAGCCTGTGCGTCGCAAAATTATTACCAAAGTTTTCCCCCCTCTGTTCTTAACATTTTTACTTGATATTATACCAACTAAACTTTTCAGTCGCGTACTTCCTGGCTTGATGAGATGGATTGTCATTTCAGTTCCGACTTTCCTTGTTATCGTATCATTTGCATTCCAGGTTGTCTTCGTGGAAATTAAAAGTAAAGATCAGCATCCCAGTCGCCGATTTCTGACGTCTACAATGAAGAATCCAATTGTAAAGGTTTGGTTTGCAAAAAAAAATACGTTTCAAGTTTGATGTTTAACTTTCGAGGTAATTTTATTTCTTGTCATCGATTTTATCTTATTATTGATAGACTAAATGTGTTATGCTCCCTATGCTTCCTGGCGTTCAAATATTATTCATAAATATTTGACTCCATCAAACAATTTTATAACCAACAAAGATTTTTTTAACGTACGCCCTAAATTTCTATTGGAAGGAAACTTAACTCTTTATAGAATGAAAGCGGATCTTGTGAACGATTCAATTTATTTTCTAAGCGAAGGAGTTTTCACTTCACAAATAGAAAGTTTTGACTCGTTAAGAGCGAAAATTCCTTCTTGTATATACGTGGCTTAATTTTCAATTCATAGCGAGTACATGATCACTTCATGAACTTGTTTGCTCTATACAAGTATGTTGGTCGAACATTCGTAATGTAGTTTGAAGCGGTTAATTATCTAGTAGTTTAGTTGATAATATTGTTATATTACGAGTCAGTTATTAAAGATTTTTTGCAGGTAAATTATAACGAATCGTTATTTTCAGAACATACATCTTCTGTAGAAATATACACGAGAACAAATATCTTAACAAATATCTTAACATGAGAATAATCTTCACGTGGTTTGGATACTTTATATTCATGAGAATAAAATCAATTCGTTTAATCAACAACATCATCAACGCCAGCTTCATCCATTACTGACTTTATTTTGACATCCTTACAACTTCACCACACCTTGGCCAGCACCAAAATTTTACCGTGAATTTGCGATAAGATAACGCCAATATGGAAGTATCGTGAAAGTTGGAATATCGAAAAACGTATATTCTGTCTTCATTTCATCGATTCTCACTTTTTATGCGTTTCTTATCTGGTGGTTCGAAGAAACCCAAGTATCCCCTATCGGTTGATATGCGATGAAAATGCGAACACAGACGGGGCAAGTAGCTTTTAGCCAAATAGGATTCCTGTCTAAGCACCCGCAACTCTTATCAGGTGAATTCTTAGGAGAATCTTTTCTTACTTGAAAGGATAGCTGCTTATCTTGTGGGCGTAGAGAGCGAGAGCTGGCGAACTTTCGGAGCATTCGCATGTAAATGACCCGATTTGATGGACGAGAGGCCTCCAACTTTGCATGAGATAACTGCTGAAAACTAAATTCTGAAATGCAGACCCGTCTCGTCACTTCGACCGATTATGTCGGTTTTATCTGAGGTTGTTCCTCTACCCAACAATTATCCCGGTTTCTTTTTCCAGACCCTGTGTCAAACCGTCGTACTTGGATAAACCAAATGAAATAAGGTTTTACGTTTAGTTTTGGAGAACACACATTTTGGTAAGTTAGAATTTTGCCTTTCGACAATCATTTTAAAAAATTCCTTGAACAAGAGGTAATATCAATGAAGAAGTATAGAAAAATACTTTAGAGATTTGTTAATGAGGGTTTGTTGTTTAGTTCATCCCACCACTGCCGACAGTTGATCACTATAGGCTGCCTATATTTCCACAAGGCGGCGAAAACATTACGCCAAACGTCAAAATTGTAATCCTGGAACTAAAACCGAAAGTTACAGATGGAGTTGAAGAGTGGTGGTCTATAAAGCTAAAAATCTTCGTCGACAATCAACGATTCAGATATCATCACTACGTTTTGAACTGTACACCAAAAGATGCCCCATTTCGGAGCCCTTTACAAGCATCATCGATCGCTGCGGTATGTGAGAGGACTATCTCGCAGAATTTCGCGAAAACCCGAAAGCTCCTTTCAAGAGTGCGAAACGCGTGCAGTACCGTTTTCACCGGTTTCATTTGTGCTCTTTTATTTCCTTCATTTTCCATTCACCGTCAGTCTCGAAGCGACGGAAGCTGGGAAAAAGAATGATCGAGCCACCCATTTAGAATCGATTCACATTTATACGAGGCCGCCCTGGGGACATCGATGGGACCCGCGAAATGAGACTGGCTGCCGATGAAAAGACCAATGCCTCTTTTTTTTCTCCCCAACACCAGTAATCTACTGCCGCCGGCTTCTTTATCATGAGTGTTTGAAACGTTCAAACGAAACCATTGAGTGTATTGCATAGACATTATTCTAGGTCGGCGTCTGTACTGGATCAACGATCAGGGGTTTTATATTATTTTGACATGTCTTTCAGCGCTTCGGTGGTTATCTTGTTTTATTTTTATTGCTGGAGTAAATGGGATTCTAAAAATGTCAACAAATACTAGTAAAGATATTTATTTTCTTGAATTGTACTATCGGCGCTTAATATTACTCCCGTTGATTTGAATTTGTGGCCGGGAAACAATGTTCCAGAATGATAACCCCGAATGGCTAAAATTTCGATATTGCGTGGGTCCAAGGTATTTTAATTTGCTTTCTTTTTGCCAAATTTTTAAAGATAAAGTGAAGAAAACCACGCTGGAGCCATGCTATATCGAAATTTTGGCCTTTCGATGTGTTGATTTTCGGAACTTTGTTCTCCGGTCTATTTTCTTACATATATTATATACAATGTATACCCAGAAATTGTATAAAAAATGTCTAGGTATTAAAATAAATGTATATTTCGGCACCTTCATAGTAGCGCTCATCTGCAGGATTGGTACAAGCAAATTTATTATGTTGCCTACTTGAGACCAAATGATTAATTCGCTCAGTGACTCTAGTATGGTGAGAGAGCATCCCTCCTCCTCTAGCATTGCTTTTTCCGCAGCGGAGAAAACTTGTTGTACGTGGGATAACAAAAATATACTAGCAGAACCATGCGAATTATTTTCTCCTCGCGACTTTGGTATCTGTAGGGTTACAGAAATTTTCTTAATTATACGTAGATAATGCCAGAATGATGCTCCCATAGAACGCAATACAGCTGAGCCAAAGTCTAACTCAATGGGTATAAACCCCTTTAATAGATTACTAATCGGCAGCTATGGTGTTGTCATTTCAGTTTTGTTTCAGCAGAATTTATAATTCTCTTGATCTCGACTAATGATCCGACTCTTACACATAAAAAAATATCTGCTACCCGCCTCCGCTTTAGAGTAGAAACTTCATATCTAACGTTATTTTTGGTACCAACAATGAAACGGCGCACATATTGTTTCTCAATGTTTTAAAAAATAATAAATTTAAATGCACCTGAGAAATCTGCTACCAGCGATATTTGACTATAATTTCATTCAAAGTTGACTTATTTGTCGATAATAGTGATCTTGGGAGAACTATTATTTCGTTTTTTAAAATTGTATTACCCTTTCACGAATTTTAATTTCCGTGTAATCTGAACACGATTTAACCTTCCACAGCCTTCTATAAAGTAAACATAAATATTCAACGCCGCTATACTACTTGTAAACAAGTATTGAAGATCTACTCAAAAAATATTATGTAACTGGAAACTTTTACGTATGTAAGAATTATAATGATAAATGTATTCACGAATGTAATCACGAATAAAATATTATTATTTTCCTACACTATTTTATATTCTACATGGGTGATTTCACGATGAAATGCCGATTTGAGGTCCAATATTACAACTAAAAATAAATGTCAAAATTCGGGTTTCTTAAAATTGATTCTTCAAGAGCATCACTTAAAAATAAATTATGCAGAGTTAGCGAGCATGAACGCATAATTTATAATTGCATTGTTATAGCACTGTTTCCTCTTTAAAAAATTATAAGAAATCCGATGGCGAATTATTAAATGGTCCAGCTGATGAGAATACTATAATAACTCAAATATATATAGCAAATTATTCTTCAAGTCTTAGGGAGAAGATCCAAATATTTCTCCAAAAATATCTATAAAGTTTCATCCAGAAATAAAATTCAGGCGACTAAAATAGATGACCGATGGTTTATCACCCGAAACAAGAATAGAACTTCTTGGATATTATTCTCCTTATAGTGACTTTTTTCAGAATCACTGAAAATTAATTTAGAAATTTTGCTAGCTATGTCTGACTTAGACAAAAAACGCGATGACCATGTCAACGATGCCACAACTGTGTAGGTTCCTCAATGAACCAAATGAAGGTGTAGATCAATTTATCATCATAAAATATCTCTGTGATACGGGAAAGTTAATGGCTGATGTATTCTGTCGACATTCAACAGAAAAAAATCATTTATTACACCTCTCATGACTAAAAAGATTAAGACTGTCGTGGTAGCTTCGAAATCTCACTAATGGTTATAGGGAACCAAATTCACCGATCTTATTAAAGGAGCTAAATTGCTCGAAAAAACTTCAGAAAAGGTCAAAACTTGAGATAAATTCGAAAAATTAAATTTAAAAAAACACCGACTCGATCATAGTTACCCATCGAAACAAATACCCAAGAAATAGACAAAGCGGTATTTACCTTAAGTGCCCGGAAACTACAATTCATTATAAAATATTGCAAAGAAATTACAAATGATATCTTCATACTCCAACACTGACAGAAGTTTAAGGTTATAGCGCGCTAGTAGAGACACCTGGGGTGCAAAACGAGAGATATCTCATTCGTCAAGTTTGATCGTTCACAGCATTTTCAGAAATGTATATTTGGATTGCTCGAACATCGTATCTTATGGTTTTAGGTCCGCTCTTTCAAATGCCGCTGAGAAAAATACGAAAAACTGTCATTTAACCTAATTTTTTTTTCAAGAAAAAGAAAAATAGTACCGAATTTTCTTGCCTTTTTTTTCACAAATTCGTAATTTTTGATAGGAAAACATGTTTTTATCTTTTTGAAACCTTTCAAAAAAGTGATCCCGATATCCAAGGAATAGGATCATGCACAAAGCAAACATTTTTCTTTCAAGATGGCGGTTGATATAGCTCTGATATATGAGGTCTCGGAAAAGAGCTGTTATTTAACCCCTAAATGAACAAATTTTTCAGAAATCGACCATCATATCTTATGTTTTTAGGTCCGCTCTTTCAAATGCCGCTGAGAAAAATTAGAAAAAATGTCATTTAACCCATTAAGGCCTAAACGGACAGATTTTGAGCATCAGTTTAAACGTCGATAATTTGTATATAAAAGCATTTGAAATATGTTTACTTCCACTATTTCTGACGTAAAATTGTATGCTCTTTCAGAATCTTGCAATAAAATTTCGATAAAATGAATAGCAAAAAAGTTATACCCGTTTTTTTTTTGTAAAAAAACATGGTTTTTTAACATTTATTTTTCATTCTCACATCATTTTCACCTGGAAATTGCATTGGGAAACATGTCTAAGGTGAAAATATCGCGTCCATGGATCCGTAGGATTAAAACGTACCGTGTTCTAATTTGAATTTCAAGATGGCGAATTTTCAGACATTTCTATTCTTAGCAGATTTTCTCTAAAGTCGTCTTAAGTCTTAAAATCTAGAAAAGTTTAATAATTTATTTCCTTGAAAAATATGGACTTTAGAGAAAATCTGCTAAGAATAGAAATGTCTGAGAAATGGTTAAAGAATCTTCTAACATTTTTTCAGATTTTTTAAATGACTTTTTTAAAAATTTCGATTTTTTGAATTTTCAAAAAACCGAAATCTGTGTCAATACATTGTGATAAAATTTAAGAACGTTCTTTATCCAATTCTAAAACATTTTTTTCTTAACAAATTTTCTGTAAAGTCTATAGTTTTCAAGAAAAAAATTTGTTAAGTTTTAAAAAGATTTTTGAGCTTCTAGGCGCCATTTTGGAAGTCGCCATCTTGAAATTCAAATTAGAACACGGTAAGTTTTAATCCTAAGGGTCCATGGTCGCGATATTTTCACCTTAGACATGTTTCCCAATGCAATTTCCAAGTGAAAGTGATGTTAGAATGAAAAATAAATTTAAAAAAAAACACGTTTTTTTACAAAAAAAAAAACCTTGTATAACTTTTTTGTTATTCATTTTATCGACATTTTATTGAAAGATTCTAAAAGAGCATACAATTTTACGTCAGAAATAGTGGGAGTAAAAATTTTCCAAATGCTTTTATATGCAAATTATCGACGTTTAAACTGATCCGTTTAGGCCTTAATGGGGTAAATGACATTTGTTGAATTTTTGTCAGCGGCATTTGAAAGAGCGGACCTAAAAACATAAGATATGATGGTCGAGAAACCCAAATATACATTTCTGAAAAATCTGTTCATTTGGGCGTTAAAAGTTCAAAGAACAGCTCTTTTCCGAGACCACATATATCAGAGCTCCTTTAAAGAATTAAAAATCGATATATAAGACTTACAGAACACTTTAAGAGCAGTTTTTGAGCAGTATTTAAGGCGTGTTAATAATGTTGAGATTTATTAAAGAGCTCTTAAAAATGTCATTTTGTTTATTCACGACATTTCGAAGCAATGGAGAAATTTTGTAGTGCAACCTTGTTATATGTGCGATTATGAGGTTACGACCAATATCCGTTACTGGCAGATGATGTACTGCGGTTAGTGATCCTAATTCACTTCTGCTATAAGTTACCGTGCAGTGGTAGCTAACTCTGATCGGCCTGTAGGCCAGTATCTTGTTTGGACAACCCTTTAAATCAATTACGAGTTTCGAGTTAACTTCGCAACCGGTGAGTTCGACTTGGCCAGGTCTGGGACTTGGCCAGACGTATAACATACCGTACGTTCTTCCTATCTCATACCGCAGAGACTTCCACTCGGTTTCGTCCGATTGCATACTCGTTGTGAATTGATTTGTTGAATTTGCGATGCAGATTCCGTGCCGAGATCGCGCGTTAATCTCACCGCGAACTGAGTATACCTCCGTATACCGCAAACGCCGTTACGACGATTGAAGCGCGCGAAATTTGAATACTTCACGGAAGCATAATTACGCAGGGCTTGTATCTTACATAATGCATTGGACTATGCAAAATGTTCGTTTTGTAACCGAGATACCTTCATAGCTTTTGCGCAAGTAATTTGCAAAATTTAATGAGTTTTTGTTTAACTCGAATTTGACGCTCGATCTTTACTCAGTTAGAAACATTGTAATTTTAACATTTCTGCTTTGAATTTATCTCTAAATTCATACTGTTTTTAGTTAACCCCTTCATTGGTAGGCGTTTTCAAATAAAAAGTGCCAAAACTGGTACGGGCCAGTTTACGTCCAATTTCGATGACAATGTTAATTAGGGGGTTTTGAGGGTCGCTGTTTATGAATCTGATGTTAGATTATCGAAATTCAAAATAGCGGATCCAAGAAGGCGGAGCAATATGCAAAAAGTTACTTGATGTAACAGAAATTTGTTACTCGGGAGTTTTTGGGTTCTAAAATACTCTCCGTCCTCTTCTTTTCGTTGAGAAGAAGAAAGAGAGAATAGCATAGTTGCGCAAAAATATGCGCACTTGCCCGCTGCTCTCGTAAAAAAAACTACTAGTGCGTTGCACATTCAGCTAAAAATGTTGGGTATAATATATCTCAGACCTATTTTTAGTTGCCGCAATTATTTCCAGTCTTTTATTCTGTAACCAAAAGAAATAGTTCAAATAACTATTTTAATTCCTTAAATCAACTATTTCCATTAGTTGAATAGTAATAGCTCTGTCCTTTTTTAACTAATTGAAATAGTAATCGCGACTATTTGAAATAATGGAGTTAACTATAAAAATAGGTAACTCAACCATTTTTGTTGTTGACACATATTCTTTCACTTTTCAGGTTTATGAAATGTCTTTTTAACACTCCGAAAATAGAACTCGATTTTGCACCCCGCCGTGAAATCTTCGGGCGTAAATTATCGAGTCCCACATCTCTGGTATTAAAAAAGATCGCTTATTACGCCCTTGTTACATAATATACTATTAATTAATCAAATATTTCGTTTGTTTTCACCAAAATTATTTGTTTATATCAACTGCATTTTAGCCAGCCATTTCGAATTTTGAAATTTTTAGCTACATTTTACAATAAGTCGTTTTGAAAATAAGCAAATACTAATGTTGCTGCACAACGAGAAATTGTTGACAAAGTTAGTCGATCCAGATCCGCCGTATTAGGTCAGCTAATAGGTTATGTTAGGTTAGGTTAGGTTAGGATAGGTTATGATGTGTTAGATTATAGGTTAGCTTAGGTTAGGTTAGGTCTAGTTTTCTGGTCTTTTATTTCCGGATCTTTTATATTTTTGTTTTTTTCCCCTAGAACTGCCTTTAGACGTGAAAACCGCATAAATAGTCATTTTTTCGCTTTGGAGCTATAAAATGGGATCAGTAGAGTCCCGGTGTAATTAATCTCGCTATATTTACGTCCCAGCATATTTGCCGGATCCTTCTCGTTAATTTTGCCTGTCACGGCTCTCTTTTTCCCCCACTTTGCACATTCAGGAAAGTGGCAGAGCCTTCTTTTGGCAAATATAATGAGACGGGAGGGGAAGGCGAGGAACCGAGCGGGAAAATATACCGGGACTCTACTGTACTTTCATTGCATTGAAAAAATCATTAAAATGAGCCTTCACTTATTGAAATAACTAAAAAATAACGGAATTAGTTTTTCTCAAATTCAAAGGCTTGCCAATCAAATTCTACGCGCTGGATCGAAAATGGGCATTACAATTTTTTTGAGAGAATGTTGTCAAAGTCATCCCCTGTAATATGGCCTGTGAGTTGTGGGACACCCTGTTGAAAAACTAGTCTAGTATGAACAATAGGTATTCAATGCCAAGTATATAAATGAAAATAGTTTTATAACTTTCGAATGAATCGTAAGAGACATCGTTTCGAGACGCATATTAACGATTTCCTTCATGCAAGTACTACTGGAATATCTATATTCACTTTGCCTGTAGGGAATAATCCATTAATCATTACTATTATCGCAGCAGACGCAGCTTTATCACTATTCGCAAAACGGTATAGGCGGCCTGGAGTCATTTGTTAATCAATAGCCCGCGCGTGCAACTGAGCGAATCGCAAAATGTCGGTTACTGTGACATAAACTCCTTAAACTATTTAATCCTAAATAAGTGAAATTGTCTATAGAAGTAACAGCAATTAATAATTCATAACAATTGAATTATGAAGAAGGAAGATGGAAAAACTGAAATGAAGAGCATTCGACACCCAATCGAAAGTTCAAAAGTTCAGGTGCATCGAATCTCTTGAGTTCAGTCCTGATATTTTTTCAAAAAGCGATCCACAAATCGTAAAAAATTTCTAACAATACCACCATTCTGACAATTACACAAATATGGTTCAACAAATGCATGTTTTCATATTTACATATATAATTTCTTAAATTTCCAAATTTCTTTCAAACGTCTGTTTAATATTCAGTTTAGTTGGTTTTTCATCTGTTTTTTTTTTGTATTTTGCATAGGTACACCTACTTGACATGGGTTTTACAACTTGAAAGCGTTTTTATGAAAAGTTCCTGTACATGAAAAATTCTTGTGGATTTCGAATCTACGAGCTTCCCAGAATATTTAAAGGCCAAAAAGAAAATAATCGCCGGAGCCTTTTTCGAGAAAATCAACTTTTGATATTTTTGTAGTTTGGATTTTTAAATTGTTTGAAAATTCGTTTCTATTTCTATAGAAACAGTGCATTTACGCATATGGATAAGTTCATTCCGTACAAAGAATCGTGAAAAGTCGAGGTTATTTTATTATTAATTAGTTTCATATTATTACGATTTTTTAAGTGCTTTTAATATGCCGAGAAATGCATTCTCACATGAAGAAAATTGGTTCAAGGTTTGCTATTTGTTTTGTAAAAAGCAAAATAATAGGTTTAAAATAACAGACACATTAAAGATACATACTCCAATTATTGCAGAAAAGTTCGTTGACGATGTCAATATACCTGCTGCAATATGCAGTTCATGTAGACGAAATTTATTCCGCACAATAATTGAAATACGTAAAAGCATTTGATGCCTTTGACAAAGTTGTCAGAGCTTGCTCTGGCAATACTCTCGAGATAGACTATAAGAGTCGAATATTAGAATTTAGAAAAAGCTACATGGATTTAGAAATAACCGTCACACCTAAAATCCATGCAGTATTTTTTCACACTGAGCAATTTTGCGATAAAGTAGGAAAGCCATTAGGATTCTTTAGTGAGCAGGCTATGGAGTCAGGGCATTTTGATTTTAAAACTACGTGGCAACTGAATAAAATTACGAAATCACATCCAGAGTATTAAAAAAATCTCTTGCGGGCAGTGTGTATAATAGTTCTCGGGTTTAAAAGGCTAAAGAATTGTTATTGTTATTATTATATGTATGTTTATAATGTTCTTCTGAATATTTAGTTATATGTTACATGCACTGCCAATAAAAAAATATTAAAAGGTGATTTTCTCGAAACGGGCTCCAGCAATTATTTTCATTTTAGCCTTAAAATATTCTGGGAAGCTCATAGATTCAAAATCCACGAGAATTTTTCGAGTGCAAGAACTTTTCATAAAAACCCATTTCAAGCACACCGTGAAGGGTTTCTGTGTTGGTCACTGATCATGAATCTCATTTTAATTTTTTGAAAATCAAATATTTCAAATTTTGTAACTTCTTGGAGTCATATTCAAATGTTCCTAATCCGAAATTGGATCGTTTTGAGATGGAACGACCTAGAGAATATTGAAGGCCAATATTTTCGGTAGTTTGTGCGATATCGAAAAACTTCCAAGACAAATATGTCTCCATTTAACCCTTTAACGCGGGGACGGACACGTTTTTTCGTTCATTTTCAACTTTAATTTTCACGGCGATTAAGAATGTAGAAAATCCTTCAGGAACCATTTCTTATATATTTGACCTCACCCTTTCGGTACCTGCAATTACAATTAAAAAAAAATGAATTTTCAAAAAGTTACAGCCATTTTTTAAAAGAAAAATCGAAATTTTTTCGATTCACTCTTTCGCCTGAAAATATCGCGTCCACAATATCTAAGCTTAAAAATGGCGAAACGTACTTTTCAAAATTTAAAGATGGCGGCTCAAAAATGTTGGCGGAAGAATTTTTTCCCCACAAATATTAATAATCTGTGGATCCTTATTTTTTTCAATTTTCTATTTGTATGGCATTGAGTATCTAAATATTTGTCGGGTCGCTCATAACGAATCTGAAGTCAGATTTCCAAAAATCAAAACGGCGGATCCAGTGTGGTGACGATATTTCCGAATACGAGCTGATTGGTTCGATACTTATTACTTAGAGTTCTTTTTTGTCCCATACTAAATTTCAGGAACACAGTCAAATTATAAGTAAAATCCATAACATTTCAAAAAATATTCTATAATTGCATGCACATACGCCAATTCAAAAAAACTTCATATAAATATTTCTGTACCATCATGTACATTTCTATGGGACAAAATTCACATACATTAGTTTACAATTGAATTCAATCGCATGCAGCTCTGTACAATTCGAATACAAATATATTCGATTTCTAGGTAAATAATCAGCTCGATTCTCTTAATGAAGACTGCCATATTGGATCGGCCATTTTGAATTTTTTAAATCTGACTTCAGATTCGTTATCAGCGACACCAAAAAGCCCCGAGTAATCAGTTTCACAGCATTCCGAATAATTTTAAAAATATCGTCCGCCATATTGGATCCGCCATTTTGAATTTTTGAAATCTGACTTCAGATTCGTTATGAGTGACCCGAGAAAAAAAATAAGGATAAACAGATTATTAATATTTGTGGGGAAAGAATTCTTCCGCCAACATTTTTGAGTCGCCATTTTTAAATTTTGAAAAATACGTTTCGCCAATTTCAAGCTTAGATATTGCGGACGTGATATGTTCAGGTGAAACAGTGCTCTGGTGCCCTGCTATATGAAAAAAAATCATTTCTGAAAAAAAATTGTCAAAAATTTCGATTTTTCTTTGAAAAAATGGCTGTAACTTTTTGAAAATTCATTATTTTGGGGATTTCTATTGCAAACACTGAAAGAGCCATGTCACATATATATGAAATGATTCCTGAAGGATTTTATAAATTCTTAATCGCCGTGAAAATTAACGTTGAAAATGACCGAAAAAAAGTGTCCGTACCAGCGTTAAAGAGTTTTTTACTTAAGTAACAGCATACTTCAAGGTTTTTATATTGATGTAAATAAAAATTCCAAATGTTGGATCGTTTTGACTTGCAGCGACTCGCGGAAATATTGCAGGTCGATAAAGAAGAATAAATGAAGGTGAAATGGAAGACCGAGCGGAGTTAAAATCGGAGGACAATCTAGTACTATCGTTCTGTGTTTGTGATGAAACAAATAGTCATTGTCTTAACGCATATGAAAATGTACTACTGGGACGCGTGCGAAAGCGATAAAGAGAGAAAGGCAAGTCCCTTTAGGCTGAAAACCACGAGGGCATAAACAGAGAGACGCGCGGCGTATAGAAACCGAAGAAACAGTCGGGAATAAATCGAACCGTAGACAAGGAACGGGAACTGTATGGAATGCCAGAAAGGAGTTTGTACATGGAAACAAAGCCGTCGAACAGTACCTATCGGGGTTCCGCTGAGGCGGTAATTTTATTAGTCTGAGGTAGCGAATACCAATTGCTTTCCAATAGCAAAAGCTCCTGGCGTGCCAACAAGCGCGGCCGCTAGCCCTGCACTTTTTTCACCATCGCCGAACGAATTACATCCAACGTATAACGATAATGGAGTTCGAGATATATACTCTTTGTGCACCTACCCAAGAATTCCGAAGCGTTTGTGAAATACTGCCGCAAATATAGGAATGAAATTGGGAAACTGCAAAACGTAACGGGGCTGGAGAATAAGCGCGTTCCAGAACAATCCGAGCGTGATGAGCTATGAAATTTTGACGAATCCTTAACTAGGGAGAAGATTGCCCATAGAAAGCGAATTTCAAATTCGCAAAGAGATTTTACGCTCTTCCAATTTTCACTGCTCGACGACTCCAAGAACGTCGAAAACACGGCCGATCGTAAAATTTGACATTTCTATTTTCGAGGGAATCACCGCAATCCTGCCTCGGTACTAAAGGTGACTTTTCATGCATGCCTTACTTTCCAAAATCCCAGTGATCATCAGTTTAATAAAAAAAAAAAGTTCCATCAGTGAAGCGACCGATGGCTATTTTAAATTTTGGCATTGCGAATTGATTGGAATCTGATGCTCTGTGGAATTGCAAAATTGCGTTCTGTAACCACACAGACTATCCGTTTCGCAATTCCTGCTGGTGCAATCGCGATGCAGCGATCGTGTGAATACTATCGTGCATAACTTTCCTGTTATGCTTATCGTAGAGTACCGAAATATCTTATCACGCGAATGCGATATTGATCCTGTTCGACAAGGTAACCTGAATTTCTGAAAACTCAATACATCTGTAATGAAGTGAGTAGTAGGTCAGGAGGTTGTAAAACTAAAATGTCTCTAACTACCTTCCTTCGAATACAAATTATTTTTATTAGTTTTATTACCATTTTTTGTCGAAGGTAATTTTTTCTCCAGAAAAATTATGCGCAGTGTTAAATATGCACAGTTATATAGTCAATTCTCACTGCAAGAAATTTCTAGGTTCCTCGACTTCCCTTTCCATCTCGTTATATTTATCAAAGGAACGGGAGCATCGCTTCTCCCACTCCCCTCAGTCGCTTTATGTTCGTGACGTCATAGAAGGCTCTTCATAAGGCCCCAGCCCGCAAGGTGGGGGAGAAAGAGAGCCGCGGTAGGTAAATATAATGAGACGGAACCGGGCAAGTATGCTGGGCCACAAATATAGCGAGACGCAATTATATCGGGACTCTACTATAGAAGAAATTTATATACTAAATAATCCATCTTAAAGACCCAAAAGTAACCCACATATAGTAGTCCCTATCCAAAGTTGTTCCATCCAAAGTTGTCAGGCCGTCCAAAGTTATGCATTTCTTCCTTCAAAAATTATACATGCTTGTTCCCCTTTTCTCCCCCGATCACGTTTCGTTTTGCGTATCGCGACGACAGTGACGAAGTAGCGACACTACAGACGCACACATGTAAACCACAATTTGAATTACGATATACGCATGGATCGGCAAAGTTCGAAACAATTCGGTTATATACGTACCACGCACACACTCGCAACGAACATAAACAAAAATGCGGCAGTGGGGGGTAGGGAGGGGATATAATTTTGGACAGTCAGCCGCTATTTTGTAAGAATGAATCTTACAACTTAGGATGGAGACTACTGTAGTGATACCCACATAATCATGTGAGCAGAGTGAGCCCACACAGTTCCCCCACTACATCGCCGGTGCTGCTTCGCCGAGAGGCAATGGTGGGGCACCCGAACTGCTACGGCGGTTTACGAAAACAACCGATCTTGTACGCTGAATTATACCGATATCGCGAAGATATTTACAACGATTGGTCCGATGTTGTGTTTGTAAACATTCTTATGCTACATTTATGTAATAACTAATTTACTTGTACAGTACCATATTTAATATAATTGACGTTGTTACCTATAATGAAAAATTAGTAAATGTACCGTAAGTCTTTAAATTAAAATTTCATAGTGTATTACAAACCGAAAGAATGGTGCATATCTCCGAATATTGGGAAACATACTTTGAATGATATGCTATTGTGATGAGAGAATGAACCTAAACATGCTTATCATTGACAATAACAACTGAACTCGAATGTCATTTTCTCGCTTTCCCCTCACTAGTATTGATAACTCCATCAAGTTTCGTCCGAATGCTCGAAAATGGTATTACAGTTGGAAATAGGCTGGGTGCATATACTGTCAAATTATTAAGAATGGATAGAATGGTGGTTATAATAGCTTATTAAATATTAATTTCCAAATAGAACTGTTATTCATTAAATTAGTAAGCAAAAGATTTTTACGGGTTTTCCGGGTCAATTGCCGATGAGAAAGTGCTTGATTGCAAGCGGTGATACTGTTTGGAAATGAGAATTGACTTCATTAATAAAGCTTCGAAACGCAGTTCGATTAAAGATGTCCATGGGCGTAGGATTTGCGAATGTCACGTGAAAGCGACCAGCAGATTAATGTCGAGATTTATTGGTGCATCGAGTTCAATTCAGTGATAATTGCATATCGCAACCAGTAGAACACTGGCTGATATATTCGCTATAATTCTTAACGATATGCAATTGTAAATAATTACACTACATAATATCTGACAGTTCGTCAGAAATTACCATTTTAAATGTGTAACATGGAAAAAATAATAATTCTTTATGTAGATGTATATTGTAGTACTTTTTTCTATCTTATGATTATCATTAGAATAGACGCATTAATAATAACATTTTTATAAGAACGGATGGTAAAAATTCCTGGCTTGTAATATTAAAACGTACTGGTTAGAATTCAATACCTATTTAAGGACATTTTCTTTCAAAGAGTTTAACAAAATAAACGTTAAGGGTTAAAGAAATTATCTGCATTGAGCCAAATAATCATTTTTAATATCAAATCGAGAAATAATATAAGATATTACATGCAATCCTCTGTCGGTAGAAAACCCCACGTCGACAGCGATGATTTTACACCTAGCGGCGGCAGAAATAACTACATACTAACTTTGACTATTTCGTAGTAGTGAATTTTACAGTTTATAATATTTAGAAGTCTACCATTTTCGACAGGCAAAAATGTACTGTAATATCTACCCGTGGTTGTTCTGAAAGCTGATTGTCCAAAATGGTAAAATTTCCCACAATATTTCTCTCCCAGATAGCTCCAAAATAGTTAAAAGAAATTATTTTTATAGTCGACCACCTATTTGTTGGTAGTCGTAGGCAAAAGTACCAATAGAAGGTTGAGTCGGCATTTAGTCGTCATTTTAAACCCGGCACATAAATTTTTATAAAACGTACGATTCAAAATAAAAATTGAAGTGTTCAACCATGTCTGTTTGGCATGAATAGGCATTCATGCAATAATTAGTTTTGACGCTCATTAAACAACATTTCTTGGGCGAAAGAAATGAATTAAATTATTTTATCTTTATAAAGTAAATGTAACTTATGTATTTGATACATATTTTGTTTTTTATTTTTCTACGTTTTTTTTGTGATCCCAAAATGGTGTCTTTGGAATTGATCTTCCAGAAATTAAAAGGTATGCTTAGGTTAGGTATCGATCCCGATTTTGATATAAATATTACATATTACAGTAATTTTTTTTCCTCATTTTCCAACTGAAAATGTCGACCTTACAAGATGTTTATTTTTTTAAAAACTAAACCCAAGGTCACTCAAGGTCTTTTATATGAAAAAAAACAAGTAGGAATTTCATATTTTTATTATGTCGCTCTCAATGAATTACATTTTTTATAATGAAGTGAAGAATTCGTACATTTTCCAGATTTTTACAAAAATTTGTTTTGACGTTCAATTTTGTTGACCAATTTTCGAAGAAAAGTCAATTTTTTCAATTATACTAGCTTCATTTCTATATTATCGTGCACTTCAGGACTTGTGCTTTCTACAATAAAGTGAAGAAATCTGATCCTTTTCAAAAAAATTATGTTTTTAATTATACTGACTTAATTTTTCATTATTGAGCACTGAGTTTTTAAAAAATGGATTGCCCTTCAAAAATTGAATGAAAGGGACACAATTCTTCACTTTCTTATAGAAAACGCAATTCATTAAGTTCATGCAATAATGAGAAAATGAAGTGATTACAATTAAAAAAGACGATTTTTCTTATTCAAAGGGTAGTTACTAACTAAAGTTAAGTAAGATATCAATGTCAATCTTTTACAATGAATATGTACATATTTCAGAAAGCTATGAAGAAACAATACCTACAGATAAACATATTCGTATTACAATTTACAAATGAAATAATCGGAAATATAATTCTGGGAGCTTATAGATTTTTCAAAAACTTATATTAATAGTATTCTTATTTTGTTTAATAAAATAATTTTCTAAGTGTTTTCTTTTATTGGCATTTCTTTCATTTGGTAAAATTTGTTCTAAAATTCTATATTTTAGCAATCTCCCAGTTTCTACAAACAGCAGTACAGTTGTTACATTGTAATAAATACACCACACAACTCTGTTTCATATTCGATATCATATCTTTAAACGGGTTTTATTCCTCCAATATTGGTGTTGTAAGGTTTGAACAACTTCTATTAACATATTTATGTAAAATATACGGAAAAAGAAGTTTTAAGACTCATTTTGAGATATAAGGTCTTATCTGTAATTCACAGTGAACATTTTAACGTCATTATTTGTAGTTAATTTATTCAGTGATCAATTCGTCCATATTTACCAACTTCCTTCGATTAATTAATAAGTACCTGCTAAATTGTGAAATTGGTTGGCTTGAGAAAGTTCATTTCGATCGACGGAATTACTGTTTTTATCAGGTCTTCGAACACCATCTGCCTTACTTCAAGGAATGACAATTACAATTAACAATTAGTGTCATGTCTGGTATAAATTTCTACTTGTTGCCGAAATTGCGGATTGTGTCTATTATACTTGTGGTGGTATCTATTCTATTACTTGTTATGGGTTGCCTGTAATTGTGCGTAACATAGTTAGACCGTTAGCAATTATCGTACTAGCTGCGTGAATAGAGTAGGCACGTTATTGATCGCTGCAAGAACGAGGGTGACACTGAGGACCGATCCTTCAGAATACTCTTGCTAGAACTCTGATTATTTTGTCCATTAGGAAACTATATAAGAAGACAGGCGTATTTCCATAAATGCCACTGTTCTACAATGCTTTTGAAAAATCCTATAGTTCCAAGTCCCGTTTGTCCGAACATGTAGGGTACTTCTATTTCACATTGACAATTTCGTAGTCCGCAAATGCTCTCAAAATTGTTATTAGGAACAAAAAACACTAAATATTATTTCATTTTAGTTACTTGTTTACAATTTACACTTTTTTTCAAAATTAATTTTTATTCTTTATCTTTTTCTTTCTCTCTGACTAATTTCTGTGTGATATTCTTACATGTTTTACGTTAAAGTTCAGTAGGTGATTTTTGATGAAATCTTAAAAGTGTCACAGTTTATTGGAATTAATAGCAGTCAATATTAAATTCTTTGATTCGATTCGAATTGCGTTATTGATGTGGTTCTGTGATAAATCATTTAATGCTCCGCAAGATTAATTTATACACATTGACCGACACCGTTCAATTATCAATTTATTAGAATTTCGGGAAATAATTGATTATCGTGTCAGTCTGTATAGTTTAATTATAGTTGAATCTTGTGTTGTTACAGGTTTGAAAATAGCAATCTTAAAATAGATAATGTTACCGACAGAATCGATGTTTTATCGACTGCGGCACATGGCGTAGGTTTTTTCCCCACAAAGGTAAATTATGTAAAAGGCCCTTCAAAATGGTGACGATCTCGATACGATTATTTGTATTTCGAATATTATAATGTCGATATGTAATATCCATTTAAACGCTCGATAAATTGAAAAGTCGAACTAAGATGTGAAAAAGTGACGATCGGATTTTTTCAGGGACGTCGTCGGTTTAGGAAGTCCGCGGACCGCGTCGTGATCGGGTCGTCACCGGTTGATCGCGAATAAATAATTATGTTTTTAGTTGGACGATCAGGGTTTTATTTTAACCCCTTCCACCAGTCATTTACAGATAATGCTACTATCAAATGTACCTACAGTATGAGCACGTGTTTGTTCATCAGGATTGCGTTAAAAAAACTGTTTAATGATTTAAAAAGTGTTAATGTTGTTTGAATGTTCAGGACATTAGTCCTAAGAGATAACTGGCAGATATTAATACTTCAATGACCAGACTTCCACAATTTGCACATGAATTTTGGCATCATTTTATTACAAAAATTAAAAAAGGAAAAAAACGTTTTTTTTTTTTCAGGTACAATATTTGTTAGAATGTATTTGTTACTTTAAAAATATACATTCACATATTTTGATTTTTATAGATTTTCAAATAGTTCCGGGGCGCCAATTGTTTTTGAAAAATTGTTGTTCCACGCAATCAATATTTTACACGTACCGTTCTCCATACTGGATCCACCATTTAAGATTTTGAAAAAGTAATTTTGTATGTTCATATTCAGGAATATCCAAATAGTATTTGATAGATTACATTTCCTTCTTATTCTGTAATAAAACACGAAATTGAACGCCTTTTTAATTGTAGGGAATATAAATCCTAATCTTAAACTTAAAATGTCAACAAACTAATTAAATAAGTTAAAAAACGTGCTCCTCACCTGCCACGATGTTTTTTTCTTCCACCTCAATACGAGAGATAGAAAAAAATTCTCCTCCAATACGAGAGTTAGAAGAAACCAAAAATCCCTTCCCCGAAAAGCGAGAAATATTTGAAAAGCTAAAGGACTAAGATTCTCAGATTGATCTCAACGTTTCAGATCTACCGATCCCTCTTCAGGAGATAAATGATCAACGACTGAACAGTCAATCCAGAATTGTGTTAGGTCATAAGCCCGTTTTTTAGCTCATTTAATTATTGTTCGACAATAGAAAACCTAGCAAAATAATTAAATTTTTTCGTCAATAAACTAGTATTAACATTAAATAAATTACTTTACACGCGTATGTTTTGTTTACAACTATATGAAAACCTATGAAACCACAAAGTTTCGAAAAAATTTTGCCCACCACATACATTTAAAAATCCAAAGCAAGAAAAATAAAAATATGTGAATATATATTTTTGAAGTAGAACAATAGGGACCATGTTTTTGATGGGATAAAAGGTGATCAGAAACCGATATGATAGTGAAAATTGCATTCTAAAAAAAGTGTACGAAAAAAATGTTTCAATGTTTTTGGAAATGAATATGTTAAACATCATTTTTTGAAAGTTTGACTGGTAAGATTCGAAAGAGCGACCTCTCAACAAGTCGAAAATGGATGTGTCTAATTAAAACAAAATTGTATAAATAAAACGATCCTGAAATCCACGTGCAAATTGTGCATAATTGGTCGTGAATGGGTTAAAACACGCGGACGACCATCAGAATTACGAAAGCTGTATTGGAGAACATCTCTTCACGTTCCAATGAAGAGATTATCATGAACTATAAAATCTATAAAAGATGCTAATGCATTCAAATCTCAATTGAAAAACAATATACACTCCAGAATTCGCACAATTTAGTTAGAAATGCGTTCTTTAGTGCTCGAAAAGAAAAGCCTTATAGAAGTCACCGAGAAAAAATTCTTTAAAATGGCATTTATATGGTAAAACCTGAAAAATGTTGAATTTACATTTGAAATTGATAATGCTGTTCGGTTCACTCTATAAAATTAAAGAAGCCTTATTTTGTATTATTAATTTCACCATATGAATGAAAAGAAATCTAAAAAGCAATCTAAATTGTAAAAATAATTCTTTTTTAAAATGTAATCGAAATGATATTTTAGATTTACCTATTTCAATGTTTATAACGTTGCATATCAATAAACTTATTGAGTTCCTACGGGATCTCCGCTTTGTCCAATTACAGCAGATATAGTTCTTGATTTTTTTTTTGAAAATATATTGATGAATAAGTTTCCTTCTACACAGCCCTTTTATATTGGAATGTTGATGATGTCCGCACTGCTATTCCCGAAAAAAAACACAGCTAAAGAAATATATCTGTCGATCAGGCAAGAAAACTTTTTGCTAATTTTCAGAACGTTTTCGGAGAATTTCCAGGGGTTTTCCTAAATTATCAATTTTATTGAATATTTTTCTTTGAACCACTTTTTTGTATTTTGTTATTTGAAAAGTTATTATTGTTAATAAATGGTTGCCAGTATATAATTTTCAAAATCTTTGAATGTTAGAACTAAATATAGTTTGAGATTTGGCAACACTTAGAGCATTCAACTTATGCAATTGACATTAAAACGAGTCATTTAAGGGCTGAATATAGAAGATACGCGCATTACAGAGTAGTGAAATGATATGCAACCCAGTGGGTTTAATTTTCACATCATAACACAGGTGGGGCTGAACATAAGATCCTGAGAATTGAGGTTGTAATTTGCAACGAAGTTACTATATTAGATGAGGGAACATTGTATCTCTGCACTGACATAGAGACTTCAGTAAGGCGCTCAATCGGTGGAACTTTAGGTTAGAAATTCAAAGGTGGTAAATGGTGCCAATATTTGGTGTATTCGATACTACTTTAGTCCATTAATAAACATGCCTTAAATATACAGTTCTTTGTTGCATAGTTGTTTATTATGGGGAAGGATATTGGCTGAAATAATCTTAGTTTTTAAATATATCTAATTACTTGTTTGGCAAAAATCATCGTCATTTTATAGTATCATCCTTATTTTTGACAGTTTCATGAAAAATATCTACATTCGTGTAAATATTTCACGAATGTCGCAAGTAAAAGTATTTTCTTATCAAGGATGCAAACTGATATAGATTGAAAAAATTTAATATCAGGAAGTTATATTATGAAATTTAATATTATGAATTAAAAGATCAGTGATCATTCTCGCTCCCTAATCTATTATCACCAGAATTTTGTTCAGGCCCTGATCAGCATTCAATAAAACAAGTCTTATCAGCATTCTTGGTCGATACTCCTATAAAAAATTATTTCCTGGTCGGATGCTGATCGGGTTTCCGCAATGTGGTTCAGATCCTGAATTATAGAAACCAATTGATCAGGCCCTGATCAGCATTTAATAACTCATGCCATATCAGGCATTCTAGGTTATCTGATCAAGCTCTGATCAAAAGTTAATACCACATGCGTTTTAGTTTACTAACCGATCACTAATCTAAATCGAAATATTTGGACGTCGGTGATCAGATTGCCTGAATATAGTTCAGGCATGATCAGGAATGTAACGGTAAAATGGTTAAAATTCACTCTAAAATTAATGTTATGAAATAATAGCAGATTGGAGAATATTCCCGAATGGTAATCTATTCAAGCAGCCTGAATATTGATCAGGTCCTGATCAGCATATCTGGCATTTTTAGCCCGTACTGATTGCGCTTAGATAATAAATTTTATGCTTGCAAAAATTGAAAAGCAAGTACAGTTTTAATAAATGTAGATGATACCCGAATAACTCCTGATCTTAAGGAATTAATATTAAGGATCCTGATCCAAATAAATCTTAATCATGATCTGCAAAACTGAAACATACTCTGACAACCTAATAGTCAGGTATGAATGGGAATATGTTCAGCAAATACAGAATAAGAAGTATTTATTTTCTTATTATTCACATTTATCTTCGTAGATTTACATTCACTCCGTAGAATATTTTAGATTATATATACAAAAATCAATACGTTGGTATTTCTATACATATACTTTAAGTAAAAATTACCTTATAAATAAGGTAATAGACACATAATTTAATTATTTACACAATGCTCTGTAGATAATATCCCTTAAAAAATGACGTTACTGCTGGTCTATTAATTATCCAATTTCACTTGAAATATTCACTTCTGAATTATGCCGTAATATTCCGGCGTGATGTGAAATCCCGTATTAAAGCATTTATGCATAATTCTGATCTCCATTTTACTCTAGAATAGCACTTTCAGTTATCCCTGGAATTCCAAATAACGTTTAGCAGAACATCGAATAGCCTGTGAAAAGCAAAGGAAAACTACATCTAAAATGTAAGGAAAAATGACTTCTTTAGTATGAAATTTCTTGAATAGCAGACTAAATTGTACTTTTATCATTCAAGTAATTAAGAATAAATATTAAGAATTACAACACCGTATGGTAAGGCTATAAATGCAGACAAATTGTGTGTATTTTCGAATAAATGTTTCTTTTATACATTTACATTTTGAAAAGTTGTTGACAGTTTGTAACAAGTAATTTTGATAAAGATATTTAATAGTATGTAACTCTTACTACCATGCGTCGAATAGCGTAGAGGCTTGTAGAATTGAACTTTTAAATTGTCATATTAAATGTGGAAATATTTTACCAGACCAGTTGCGTGTAACTCGTGAAAATTCTACCTCATCTGAAGAACTCTGTTTGCATTCCGTCTTCAGAGCCGTCACCACCTTCCGTATATTTTTCTTGAAAGGTTCAAGAAATGTGTAAATCGTTTCCGTTAACTTCGTTCATGTTGGGATTGAAATACATATTTTCCACTTTTTAACATAATACCGCAGGTATTCGGAGTCTTAAAGAATTTATTTTCGATATTTACAAACTGTCGTTCAACGGTATCAATATGCTAAAATTAAAATGTTTTTGACGAGCAAATCACGCAAAAACTCGTATGCTATATCAGAAATAAAGCAAATTTTAGTAGAAAAATTAACAATTTTGTTATGATGATAAGGATGGATTATTTAAAAATTGTTCGAAAAAAGGTGCACCAAAGTGGAAAGATTCAGCATTAATTTCGATATCTTTAATCAATCCAATCATAATCCGGTAATTTGCTACCTTAGCGCCTGACTTTTACACTTTGGTCCTCATTTTTTTTCGAAAAATCTTAAAATAATCAAATCTTTCCATCCTTACTACAATAAAAAAATTGTGTATTTTTGTAGTGAATTTTGCATTATTTAGTGAGTCGCCATTTTCAATATAAAAATTCCGATTTTAGATTCGAAACCATCGACTCCAGGAAGCCCCAAGTACAATTTCAGACTTATCCCATAATAAAAAAGGTATTCATGTAAAGGTTAAATTAACTAGCCAGATATAAATCGAGTAACTAAACACATGGTTCACTTATTCCTAAGTCTAAACTCTCGATATCAACAGAATGATTTTTGTATAATGTTCTAAGCATAAAAGTCTACAATTTTTAATCAGATAAGTTCAACAAAACAGATTTTAACACTGATTACTAATTCCATTAAAATATAGTAAACTGAACTTAGGGAACTACAACTTTTATTGCTTTAATATCAAAGTTGTTCGCTGGACCCTACAAATAATGACATGATATCAGAAACCATTTCAATCAAAGAAATCGACGAATAGACGACTTGTCATTTAAGGATGAATAAAACAATATTTATAGATTTTCTTGATCGTGACTTTTACGAATGATTTTATAATATGCTTGTTGATATTCATATATTTTAATTTTCCGTTAGATACATCGCAAATTGTAATAGCTAGTTTATCGCCTGAAGTGCATCTTCCTTAAGTTCGTTAAGTTCGATATTGATAAACTTCGATCAGAAGCAAAACTGGAAGTTAACTAAAATTTATAAACATTCTCCGAATATCCCAAAAAGTCAGACAATGAATTTTGAGCGCTAAAATACTTTCTGAGCAATAACGATTCATATTTAATGTAGTATTAAAGTTCTCAAATGGATCGTACCTCCAAGTAATTACGAAAGTTCTCCTACCCTATAAAGTAGCTAACCTCGCAACAGTATGCAAGAATTTTGAACGATTTAATAAAGAAGTATATGGAATCCATAGAAAAGTAGCAAAAAGTAGTAATATTCAGGTAAGTAGCGATATTATGTATTCAACGACTAGTACCCCGTCTATCGGTTCTCATTTCCGGCTATGCGCAATGCTGCATAATACGGCAATACGTACGAAAACACACCCAACAAGTAAATAACGTCATTTCGACCATCGAAATTGCTCAGTGAACGCCACGGCACAATGGATTAGCATTCGGAGGCTTTATCGACTGGAGTTTTGCCATTAAATTAAAGTTCAAATGTTTCTTCAAAGAAAGATTTATGAAGACGAAGACTAAATCAATTGAAATGAACAACAAAAATGATTTTTTATTAAATGTACTATAAAAATATATATTTGGGAACCTCAACGTTTCGTTTGGCAAGCGCGTGTCATCGGGAATCACTTATATTGAAATCAGAATTATTTATATTTTACAGGCTCTTAATAACTTTCACGAGAGCAAAAAAGACATATACAGTAGGATCTGCGAAATTGATACCCTCAAACTTGACCTCCTCAAAATTGACCGACTCAAAGTTGTCTCCACGGAAGCCTTCGAAATTGGCAGCCATACGGGAAACGCTTTCCCTACTCTTCTCTGAAACAGTTTGCCGTATTATCTATAAAAAGACAGGAATTAAAAGAGAAATAATTATTGCAGTTACGTTTCACTAACTTCGCGATTTTAATAACAAAAAATGAGCAACTGATTGAAACTATCAAAATTTTGACAAATTTAAGATTAAGATTATGCAAATTGGGGATCACCTTCCCTTCCCTCGTTTTCGCGAGTTGAAGTCAATTGTGGGGGTCATCAGAACGTACGACAGTCAATTTCACAGGTTCCAATGTAATTACACGTGCAGATAAAGAAAACAGAACAGTGATATGATAAAGGTTTACAAAAAGGGGATCTTGGATGTTTTAAAAAAAAAAAAAAAAAAAAAAAAGAATGACGTCAGGATTTTAATATACTTGAGGTTATGTGCTCGCAAACTGTTTTTTTTGTTATGTTTGAGGTCACGTGCAGGATGCAACAATTTTTTTCAGTTTGTAATATTTGCATCTTTTAGTACTACCCTTGCTCTGCAAAATCAGCTTTTATTCGATCAGCTACCATTTTTTCTTGCAAAGTTACGGTAATTTAAATTATTTTTTTCTTCATATCGGTGTTGTTCACACTTTTCAAAATAACGATAATAAGGAAAATCAGAAAGTTCGTTGCACTATACATACATAACAGACATTTCGTGGACTGGCAATGTCATAATTTAAAATGGCCGTACCTTTGTTAGAAAAAATCAGTCGATCGAATAAAAGCCAATTCTTTTGTAAGTTATTGGCCAAAAGAAAAAAACAATGTTGAATCCTGTACGTAACCTCAAAAATGCCTAAAAACGTATTTTTCGAGTATAAGTCCAAAAAGAACAATAATAAAATAAAAATTAAAAAGCCAACAAAAATATACACCAGTTAAAAATAATACAAAAGACTCGAATTAACATTTACCTCCTGGCTTTGTAAGTTGAGTTAAATAAGTTAGTTATTTTAATGACTAAGAAACGTATAATGGAACTAGAAATTTTGAGTAACAACCAATATTGAATTTCTAACGAGATATTGAAAAAACTCAGTACCAATATAGAAGTAATTAGGATGGATATTAATAAATTCGTCCGACATATTGCATCCACCATCTGGACTTTTTGAAAAAATTACTACAAACTTAAGATCACCGCCTCCGAAATCCTTCAAATAAATAGTTTCAACAAATTTCATTGCAGTCGGGTGATTCAGTCTATAGGTATAATGATTTTGAGAAAAACATCGGTTCATTGGTCGGCCATTTTGGCATAGCTATTTTGAAATTTAATTGTTCAGTAGTCCTATCTTCTACCGTCGGACTATAAGTAAATATCCGTATATTTATTTTTTTAATGGATCAAAGATTATGGAAACTACTGAAATTAATAACAAATATAGTTTTTCATTGTTAATGTTACTAAAAAAATCAGAATTACTTTGATACGATAAAAATTGAAAATATTCAAAGTATGATAATTCTAAAAGGGGGAAAAATAATTGTTTAGAAACACTATGCCTGTGGTAGAATTTTTATACGATTATCAAAATTCATCACGTTTATTACCCACCCCAGTAATCAATTCAATTACTGCTAATGATTCATTTAGCTTGACCAGGCAGCAAGAGAAGTGCTTTTGACCAACCCAAAGTCAGAATGCCCTAAATAAGTAAATTTTATTTTCTCATTTTTTTAAAATGGTCGCCATCTTAAAATGGGAACGATCTGGTTTTAAATATTAAAGCGTTAAATATAGCGGTGCTATCATAATATGTGTAAATAAGCACTTAAGTACTTGAACAGGTTTACCACATATATGTCCAAGACGCACAAGACAGATTAGGTCAGAATTAGGGAAAGGTGGGGAAATACCAAAATATTACCAATTTTCGACCTATTATAGGCCCATCCTACCACATTTGTACTACGACCTAAAGGGGAAAATGCCTTATATTACCAAATTTCGACGGTCAGATTACTTCCATTTTTATCCCTATTTACTAATACGACGTTTATTTTAGGTAAATAAGCCGTGGTCGACAAAATCTCTCGCCCTGATTGAAGATCGAAAAGAGGCAATTTCGCCTTATTTTGCTGCTTGGGTGATGGTTCATTAGATCAGACCTTCGAAAGGTAAAATGATGGATTAAACCGACCGCCGGATTTCAAGCCCAGAAACTCGACACTGTGCCGTAAAACAAGACTCTGAAGATGCAAAATTATGAAAGTTTCGAAACTAATTGTGAAACTTTATCCGCAATATACAAAAGCTGCAGTACTGAGGCAGCCTCTCGAAATGTGGTCAGAAATAGGAGTTTAAAAGACGTCAAGATAATTTTGGTTGTCTGAAATCTACGAATCAGGCGGATAATCATAAAGTGAACCAACCTTAACGTTAGTAATAAACCTTCCAGAGGAAATTAACTTTATGATGGGCGAATTTTTAACATTAATTGAATTAAGAACGTTTAGGAAATTGCATTCGGCCACATATGACGTGGTATTTGTAGAATGTTTGAGTTTTCAGGATCCTATCAAACATATGTCGAGTGTGCATTGTACTTGTTCAAATAACAGGCTGGAACAGCGCTCGCCCGTTACTTCTATAACCTGGTTTTCAATTGTATTCAACAGTTCGGTCAGTCTAAAAGTTTGCCTTCAGTTCTTGGTCGATTTGGTTCGTTTGCACCCACGTACATGCCATTGATAAAGTATTTTAGTTAGAACGGATTTACGTTAATGATCGCGCATGTATCAGGTATGACAATGATGATGGCGGAAGATGCCAAGATACTTATCAGATGTGAAATCATTGTTTGAACATTCTAAAATTTGTATAACTTCGGGAGCTTTCTGTTAAACTAAAATAACAAAAAAGTTAGTAGACTTCAGATTATGACACCTCGAAAAAATTATTTATGTACGTCTTTTCGGTGCGTAAAGTAAACTTGTGCGTAAAGTAAACTTTACGCACTCGATTATACTTTACGCACGAAAAAGCCGTACGTAAACAATATTTCGGCACACGTGTGTGTGTGTAAAGTTCTTTACGCATACGCTCTTGTATCGAAAACTACTATTTGAAGATCATTTTTGTAATTCTTCTTTTTAACTTTTATATCATCGTTTTGCAATTTTGTTATTAAATACAGAACGGAAAATACTTTACAAAGTCTCTTACAAAGTCAAAGCAAAATCTGTCACTTTTAAATGTAACCTCAAAAATGCCTGCGTCAAAGTCGTACATTATTAGATTAAAATTACCAAATCATTAACCAAATTATGTCTTCAAAGTCATGTATAGTTACATGTTACGGGTCCGCTAAGTAAATAACCTCACACGATTACTTCATTTTGACTATGAGGGCAAAATGTCTTAATTGGTCCATGGTATTATACCGTGACTTGGTCAATATGCCTTTACATTTTGACCATCTGGTTAAAATTAAGACCGAATGACGTGTTGCAAGTTTAACCTGAAAATCGAATTTACCATGGAAAATTACTTAGATGGAATTTCGCCCAAGTACCATTCCGATAATCTAGCCTCGCAATGCGTCATTTACATCAGTTTTTTCAAAACTTTCCGGACAAATGATTTTCAAAAAAGACTGATTGTAATATTGTATGAAATAACTCTGCGTCAACAGTCGAGGAATGAATAGCCGTTGATTTGCATTTTCGAAATTTGGAAATAAAGTGTAAAAAGAAAATTTATATAATATCCTACTTATCCGGATATTTTTAGGCTGTGATCTTTTCATGTATGACCCTTTGCAGCAGCTTTTCTACGTATGAATGATTTCCCATCGACTTAACTTTTTAATGACACTAACAATGAAAACTAGTGTTGGCGTGGTGCCTCGCTCGCTTCGCTCGCTCAGAAACTTCAACCCAGTGGAGAGTCGGCTATTCCTTAAGACTCGTTTGTTTACTAACAGCTTTCAATTATATTATAAAATTATATTGATATTTGGGGGTCCAATCATATTTAGGTCCAAGTGGCCTCGATAGATATGTTACAACAATATAGTGTTTTTTATGTGTATGAAAATTGAAAATGAGCATTTTCAAAACTTCGACCCCGACAACAGGCCAGCCGAAGTATTGATAAATAAAAGTTGCAAAACACTTACTTCAAGCACTTGTATTGTAATATACTATTCGATGCATATTACATGTTTACTGTGTTTTACTAATTACTGTCTGTACACGGAAAAAAGTGAGTAGTTATACTAAAGGGAAAACTGGTTATTCCAACTACGTACAGTAGCAAATATAGCGCCAGCCAGATTTGTAGTTGGTGCTACTACGTTCGGTTGGTTAAAGCGCGCGAGTAGTCATCCTTACTACTTTTTCTGCCTGGAATAACTACTTTTGTATAGTTTATATAACAACGAATATAGCGCCACTACAAGGCCCGAGCAGTGTTTAGTGGCTATGCGTACTTTCAGAGGTTCCCCATATGAGAGTGAGGGAGACAGACTTATGCCTGCCTGTATAATCTACTTCCCCAAGATGCATCTCGTCTGCCCTATCCGCTCTGCGCTTTTATGTACGCGTCTATATTCGTTGGTTAGAATTATTTATTTTCCCCGTTACTATTCGTAGTGTGTAAAATAATAGCAATACAAGTAAATGCCCTTATGCTGTCAAAAAAATGTAACTTTGCATGAAGTTCTCCACTCGTAATCATTGTTAAAGAAACATATAACCGTTAATATCCTCCGGCTGTCATGCTGACATTATTATAAGTGCTAAGACTTATCTAGCTCCTTTTAGTTAATATATGTTGTATGGATTATTTAACAATGTGCAATTAACCTCAAATAAATTAAAAGTAAATATAAAAAGAGCACAAATTAAACGGAACAATTGAATTTCATAAATAAAAATGAAATCATAATATAGGTTCCAACAATTATTAGAAAGCCGAAGAGAGTTTACGCTATGGTTTTTAGATTATATTGCGTATACGTTACTTGCTGTAATGTTAAATAAATGCTTATTTTATAAATAAGTTTCATCCACATAATTCTTTTGCACATATCTAGTATAGTTTTATTCCACTTATTGAATAAGAAGACTGTAAAAAATGTCCAATAATCTAACAACTATAAATTCTGTCCAGCACTGTTATTCTTGTTAAAATGCATCCTACACTCTTAATCTTTGTTATTAATTGTTATTTAATTTTATGTAGTGTTACATACAAACACACGCATATAGAATGTCCACTACAGTTGTAAAAAATATAAGGAACAAAGATTGATATCATAGGATGCACTAGAATAGGTGTACATAGCCGATGAGAGTTAACGCTTTTTAGATTTCTGTATGTATGATACTTGCCTTAACATTTACGAGTGCTCCCTTTATGAAGAATTTTCATTCGTGTTAATTATTTTGCACATTACCGGTATAGTTTAATTTTATTGATGACATATTACAGTTTATAAAATGTACTGAATAATCTAAAAACAGTATACTTTCCTTGACTGTGTGATTATTCTTGGAACGTATCCCATGGTTTCAGAGTATTCTAACATTATAATTTCAATTCGTATTACTGATAAGTATGTTATAAATAAATGCAAAAAACTACAAAGAAATTTAATTGGGGCTAATTTTTTTTAGTAATGGACGGGTGGATCTGCCCCAAAATGTAATCAGATCTAAGTTATGCCAAGACGCGCATTTTAAACAAAAATTTATGTCGATACGCTTAGCCGTTCGCGAGTTATCGCGAGACAAAAAAACGGGACGTACGGACGTACGTATGTACAAGATCACGGACAAACATTTTTTTATTGTTGATTTGGGTTCCTTAACGTCTGAAACGTCGACATTTGATGAAAAACTATATGGTAATTTTTTTGCCCGAAGTGACCAAATTCAATACTTCGCCCAGACTTAGTCTGGGTCGAAGTAATAAAAAGGCAAATGCATCGTCCATACCTCGTACAAATTAATAACATATGCATATTTAATATCATAATTTTCGGTCTTTTCAGCCAGTACTCGCAGCGTGCATTTATTGGCTCTGTACTGGTTTTCGGTATTATTTCAAATCCCATATAAATGCCGAGGGAACTGTATTAACTACCTCTAAATCAATTTTTTATTCGCCTTTCTGTTTACTTCCTGATATTGGATTCTGTATTACTTAGCGACAAAATTTAATGCCAGAAAAAAAATATACTTACGTTTAAGACTTGGGTATACATGCATACCCCCGAGGAATCTTCACGCTGATTGGTTCGCAACGTTTTTCGGGAAACGAGAGTGAACGACGGCGAATTAATTTTCTGTTTTAGTGGGGTCTTAGCGGAAATAAGGGGTGATAATGGGTGCGGTGATTGCAGATGGGCGTCGAAAAAGGGGAGATTTGTTCTAGACCGATGTTCGTCGATCAATTTAGTTAGTGATATAAACTGGGGAACACTCCCTCCCTAGAAACGCCATACTTGTACCATGAAGAAAATTAACCAGCAAGAACAAACATGGCCGATTTATGGCACTTGAAACTTCCCGATTCGAAAAATCACTTAAAATTTTGAAATCGAATAATTATTGTACATAATTTAATCGGATTTGGTATGTAATAGCACCAACTAGATCTATTCTATGTAGTTAATTCAAATAGAATTGGCTTCCATAATTTATTATTTATAAATGCAGTTAATGTGAACGCTTTAGATGGATTAATTATTTCGTGAAACAGCGAAAACCGCATGGAATTTGTGTTCAAATATTACGTTCCAATAATGGATGGAATGCAATAATTCATAAGATAATAGTATTAATGATGATTCACATTCCCAACTAAATACTTATGGAATAACGTACTGCCGTGGGTTCTCGGAATTTGTATGCCATTTTCAATATATTCGTTACGTAACATAATCTAATCTTGGAGATGAAACGTATACTTACACATATGGTACAAGACCAGCTTCGTCGTTTTGCCTTTGTATTTTTGAAATGCCAGATTCGTCGGTGCGAAAACGGTTACATGACTGAACATTAGCGTGTGATTCGCTAAATAGTCCAACTCCACGAGCTGGTAAAACTGTAACAAAAATAATAAATAAGTTATAATTTATTACTTAGTTAACAAGTATAAGATATTTTCATTACATATTTATAATAACTTTACATAGTATTTTTAAGAGGTTATTTTGATTATGATACGCAATTAAAACACCAGATTGTCCTTTTTCATCAATATTCATGAAAAATAACAATTTGTTACTGTTTCATTTTATCGTATCATATACCTATAATCTAGAATACCTGCGGACAGATAATCACTATTTGATATTGTTTGTACTAAGTTATTTTACTAATAGAACAAAAATGGAATAGAATTAAGGAATTCACTAATATACCTAAAGCGGAACTTTTAAAAGAATTATAATTAATTTTAAATTCAACGTATTTTACATTTCTACGAAAAGTTTACCAAAAAAATGTTGGCATTCCGATGGGATCTCCACTTTCTCCAATAGTAGCTGATTTAACTTTATATTTTATTGAAAACCCTATAACTAACAAATTATTTTTTAAGTTACTATTTTATTTTATGTATAAGGATGATATTTTTACATGAATTTCAAGTAACTGTACCGAAACTATATTGACAATTTTTTACAGCCTTAATAAAATTGAATATTTTGATATTAGAATTTTTGTTACACTAGACAAACTGAAAATAACTTAAATTTTCTCGATGTTTCAGATATTAATGAAAATAATATCCTCATTAACGATTGGTATCACGAAAAAAAAATTGTTTCGGGAAGATATCTTAATTTCACATAATTTCAGCCACATTAAATTTAGAAAAAACAATTTAAATTTAGTTAGAACCATATTACAGTACTCCCCTCCCCCCAATATTTGCCTTTCCAATATTTTTACCCCCCTCCCCCCCGCTAATATTTGCCAATATGTCCATCCCAATATTTGCCTTACCCCTCGATTGCTGTTCCCCGCAACTTCTCACGGAGCGGTAATTGTGTGGCGACGCTTGTGCGATGCAGATTTTGGCGTGCATATGGAAGAAAAAGTTTTTCTCCTTACTAGGTGAATACTGGGAAGATTAGAAAAAGACAGACAGACGAGCTAAATATTGGGGGGGGGGGGGCACTGTATTTGATAATAATTATCTTAATTTTTTTTTATTAAAGAAAGCATTAGAAAAAGAGTTATGTATATCGCTTCACAAAGCAACTCTAACGAAAAAAATTGTTGACAGTTTATACCAACGCCGCCCTGCGGACTACTTTCTCTGAAGGTAAAAACTGTGACGACGAAAATAATATACATATCTAGTAATAAACGTGTATGACCTTTATGACCAACTTATGTTAACGTAACTTGCCGAATTTTAGTAGGATAATATCACTTTTTAAACGTAACATATTATTAAATATAATTTTTTATTCAAAAATATCAATACATAAAATATTTCAAGAATGTGTACTTGACTGTATTCTCCTGAAGAAAATCATCAAAGAACTTCAGAATTTGAAATTGGTGATATATGCAACGACAGTCGAGTGGGACAAAGTGGACAGATTGGTTTGCCAGAGAATAATTAACCGAAGAAATGTTCGGGTCTCCCGACTTCTAGGATCTGTACAAAGAGAACTCGTTAATTATCAACGCGTAATTAGCTCTTGCAAAAAATGTACAGTTTCTCCTCTGTCGGGCGCTATCCACTTTGCATTATTCACCTTAAACGATGGAGGTATAAAGTAAGACTCTCGATACAGACATAATGAAAATTCTCTTTATTCTTTCGTTCCACACTATTCTTTAAAAAAAAATCCACGTATACACTTATTTAACGTTATTAACACCAGAATGACAGACTTATTTTTTTATTAACGAATATAAACACATTGACGAAATATGTATCTTTTAATATTACATAACCTTAAAATAATCCAAACGTGTATAAGAGAAAAGGTTAGGAAACGTTTTCTAATGGAATTATTTAATAATATCAATATTTATCACATTTACTAAAATTTTCCGTATTCACCGCTGTCACCAAAATCATCAAACCAAAAATGCAAAGTATTTTATTTATAATCCGATGCAACAAGTTATTTCCAAACAAATGACTGGTCTTATCGCCGCATAGTCTTTTGATCATGAATATGTATAATCAAACTTCATAAAATATAAATAAAAATGATTCTAAGCGAAAACGAGTTAAGAGAAATAATGATGTTACCCTTTTTGAACATAAACTAAGGCAACAAGTTTCATAAATATGTGAAGTTATGAGGTGTTGGAGTAATATGCTGTGCACCACAATCGGTTTAGTTATATGGTGATTTTTAAAAGTCATTTCTCTTAATTTTAACACCATACTTAGTTCGAAATGGGGACACACTGCATTTGGTTTACTAAATGTTGCGGGATGTGATCGGAATTTTATGAACACGGAGACAACAGCCAAAGCATGCAAGCACCGGAAGTTACCCGCTGGAAGTTGGAAACGTCACGCGCGCCATAAACTTGCCGAGAATAGAGGAAAATCTTTTTCCCACGGGTTGAGATTGCGAAATCGCTTTAGTTCCTACTATCTTGTAAGCTTGGTTGCAAAGTACAGAAACAGGAGCTACATTCGATTTATTTCGGTGCATTAATTATACCAATATAGAATTCCAATTTCAAATTTATTATGAAACTAATTTCTTGTTAAAAATTCCATTAATTTTCCTTTCTCATAGTCATATTTATACATTTTTATGCAACCCAACAAATCCTGTAAAAATTCAGAGAAAAAAATCGCTTTTGTCAATATTAATAGACACTATTCTTTATTGTTAGGTTTGTACACCGAACTCCGACGCTTGCGACTAATCACAACTTTCATTGCGCCACATAGCGGCGTATAAGGAACTACCGACGATTCATAAAGTAATTCTTTTCAATAACGTACCTGATTTCCAAACTAAGTGATGAAAATGACTTGTAAGTACATTAAACAGAACACAAGGAAATTCATCACTAGTATTTAATATTATTTTATTCGTCGATGGAGTTAAGAGTAGGGGGTTGAAAAATAAACTGGTATTAATATTCTTTTCGAAGATTTCTACATATTTTTTATGTTTCGTTAAATTGTATAGTCTAATAAATGCAATCGCGTATTATGATCACCGGTGAATCGTATTGAAAACATTTTTCAAATTCGGACTACGTAACTGTATTTCTAACGATTGTACGTGATATTCTTGAAAATATCAGGAAAATTCGTCACGAATTGATCGAGAATTTTCGGAAATAAGCAAAAAATTATCTATTTCCTAAAATTCTCGATACATTTTTGCGCTATTTTTTATAAGATCGTTTAGAGAACTTGAAATTGCAGCTACAGAGTCCGAAATTTTGAGAAAACGTTTCATTCATTTTTAATTTATACTTTTGCATATAGATTATTACTTTATCAATAGAGGACTTCAGAATCCCCTTAACTCTACTACTTCTAGATATTTGTAATGAAAATATAGAAATATAGAATAAACATCCTTTATCATTCAACAAATTTTCATAAATGCGTTGAAATTAAGTTGAACCGCTTGAGTTAACGATTCATTTAGAAAGTAATAATTGATTCGTTTATTTTTGAAACCGTAGTATAATCTGTAATCTTGGAAATTCTACTAAAAACTGTAATCGGGGAATGAAAAAAATTGCGCAAAAATTTCAATGAATGGTGCAACTGTTTGAAATGGAATTTTCATGAAACTTGTGCCATAGACGCGTTGGGAAAACCGGCGTACCACGTGTCGTGCTGAAGGATTTACGCCCAGTGATAACGAAGTCGCTCTCATTTTTAAAACCTTTTTTTACCCTCTAGAGTATCGATTTTTTACAAGTTTAATTCTTCTTCTATCATTTTAAATAAATTATTTGTGGACTCGAACTACTGCACACAATTTCCGGATGTTTCTATGTGTCTGCAAAAGGATTTCAACATAAAGTGTATAATGTTTATATTTTTACGTAGTTTACTAATATAATTTTCGAAAACGTGCTAAGAAAAAAATACTTTTATTAACTTTATATTCAGTTATCTACATTAAAAAAATTCCGTCGTTTGGTGTTTTATCCTGTTATTTACATTTAAAAAATAATCTATTTATTAAAGCATGTTTCTTGAAATAAATCGTTCTTTATTTCATCACAGTTTATGATATAATATTTAAAGCTTTTTTGAGAACTGTTTTTATACACGTCAGTGTGTTTATATGGTCCAGTAGTGTTAATGCCGTTATACTCCGCAGCTTCCATCAAATCACAAATAAAACACAAAAAGTCGGTTGTTTGTTATTAAAATGTCGCCAGAGTCATAAAGTTATGGGCGAAAATGAATTTTGCATTCAGAATTCTATGTTAACTGTTTAAAAATGAATTCATCATAAACCAGGAAATTTACTGACATTATTATTTTGTTTAATTCGGAGTAAAAACGACATTTGTACCGAAATATGCAGGTTATGTTTTAAATACATTTTGGACGTCAAATAAATTTTGTGACTGAATAGTGTCAAAATTTCAAGCTGTCATTAAATTTTTTATTATTTATAATTCTATATATATATATATATACACATATATACTTATAAATAATTGATAAATGAACAATTATACGTACATATTTCTGAGATTACGTCGTTGAAAGAAAACATAACACAACTTTTCGTAGTCGTTGATCACGAATTCATTGTCACATTTTTAAAAGGGAAAATGGCGGATCAATTATGCCGGACCAAAATCCAAAATCTGGATTACTTTGGGGTTGCTGATGTGAAATCCGTTATCAGGTTTTCAAAATAAAAATGGCAGGTTTAAAATGGCGAAAGAAAATATCATAAATAATTTTTTAAAAATGTTGAACAATTAACGACAAGGACGTGTGCAATTTTTTGCTCTATTAATTTCTTTACATTTTGTTTTTGTTGCTTGAATTTGTTATTTTTTACAATATTTATGAATTTAAAAACGAATATTATTTCATTAGTCATAAGGAATGAAAGGCCAGAAAGCAATTATTATTTGCAGACGCAGACAGGAGTTGCACTATATACAATTTTACCGGGTTCTTTTTTCTTTCTTCGAGGTACTACAACGACGTCGTTTTCCTTACCAATTGCAAAGGCATATGTAAGGTTGCGCCGTTTTTGTAAAGAAACTTGGTGTTTGTGCTGCATTGTATCGTTTCATTGCGTGTCTAACTTTGAATTTCATCATCGATTCGTCAACCGCTTGATGTTGAATAGGTAGAGTTGCAAACATAATTTACAAATAATAATTTTTTGTTTAGTTCAAGAAATTGCTAATTGTTTACCACCGATGAACAGGAAAAGAAATTAACTGCTGAAAACTGTTTTTCCTACTTTTGTTCGCCCAAAAACCTCCAAGTGTCGAATTTCGTATGAATTCGCCAATTTTTCGGATTTTATTTTACCATATTGGATCAGCCATTTTGAATTTCGAAAATCTAACAACGCATTCGTAATAGCGACCTCGGAAAAGTATAAGTTTTCCATGTACGCAATATTGGATCATTTTTCCAGATTTTGTTTTAAAAAAATGATGAATTTCTTATATATTTATGTTTATAATTAATTAACTAAAAACTAATGCATGTAATAAGGCGCAAATGCACGCAATTGCTACTGTACTTTCGGAACAGTATTTTTCAACCTAATTTAACTAAATCAATCCTAACCTAACATAATCTGGCGTAATTTAATCCAACCTAACATGATGGTTCTTAACCAAAACTAATTCCTTTCTTGAGATGGAATTTTTGCGTGTTTAATAGTTGAATCGCCTGGGAGTTTTGAATTTTAAAGGTTGTGGTTACGACAAAATGGTTTATCGTGATTAGAAAATGATTATTCCAATTAATTAAAATATTTTCAGAGGCATCAATAAATGTTATTTCACAAACTTTGAAAAAAGATTACCATCATGAAAGAATTGCATAAATTCTACCACGGTCTAGCTTAAATATTTTTGTATAACACTCCGGGAGTAAAACTCGATTTTGCGCCCTGTTGTGAAATATTTGGGCGCAAATTTTCGAGCCCCACCCCCGTCATATTAAAAAATATCGTGAACAAAATGGGCGAAATGTCCATCTGCGACGAGTGTGATTATCACCCTAGCTTCTCGTACTCTTCGAAAATAGGTAATTACACCCTTGTTAAATAATATACTATTTTCAAATTCTGAGTACTTGTGAAATCAATAGAAATAATTTAATTGACTGATCATCACGCACTACCGCGGTATGTACTATTTGATGAATAACAGTTGTGGTTGTTTGCTTTCCAACATTTTTTAATAAAATTTCTGTTAGTCAATTAGACTTTCGCTTTGTTCGTTCCGATAAGCACGCCGTTTTTTTGCTATCGCTGCATACAACAGAGTTAAAATTTTCAGCAGTATCGGCGTTCTATTATGGTTTCGCGTAGGAAAGATTTCCTAGGTTTTACGATCGGAATCCGCTGGATTTATAGCCCGTGCGAGCCGCTCGTTCCAAGCTTTTTGTTCGTCCGCTGTATTTTGCGTCGTAAAACGAAAGTAGGAACAGAAATATCAACCGATTCCAAATACTTTTAACCGATTTTCGAATTTCAAATAAGATTGTCTTCGAACGTTCGGAAGATTTGTGTACATCGATAAATTTAAATCACTTTGTTCTTCCGAATTATTTTGGATTTGTTTTATTGAAGAGGTCAATTTTTTTCTATATTTCATGGTAGAATAATATATTTGTATACTGAGAGATATGTAGGAAATTTTATCATTCTGCATCGTAATTTGACAGATTTGCGATTATCTTTGTAAGTCCTTCGCAAGAATTACACTTGGATAATTTTTTTTCTTGTGAGGAAGCTGTAATGAATATTATACCGGTAGATATGTGAAATTTCTAGTTTCAAAATAGTAAATATGGACCGCGGTAAAGGTAATTAGCATAGAGCGCATCTAATATCTAGTTGTTCTAGTTGCCACTAGTGGCTGTCGTGACTATCGCAGCGCTGCCTCAGCTGCGTTCCGCGCCCGTTACAAGAATGGATTTCCACTTGATATATGAAAGTACTTGTCAGTGTACATTAGGGTGGCCCTTATTTCGATAATTTTTAATTCCTTCGGTCTGACACCCCAGTTTATGAAAAAAAAAATTACAAAAAATTGGCACATCGATTACACTTGATTAACACGTGCCACTTGAGAGTTGAAATTTAACATTGTTTTTAAATGGGAAAAAGATGATTTTTGAAATTTTTCTTGTACCTTAAACTAGTTGAGTCCAATTGTTTTAATAATTGAGAGATTCCTTTTAAAGTGGTTCCCGAATAACATGCAATGCATCGAAAAAATGAAAAAAATTTTTGGATTGAATTATAACGGTTTTCAGTCGACAATTTTAACGATGACAATGAAAAAATTAGTTTTCCTCTGTTTTCTCAGCCTAACTCTGCAATAATCATTCCTAAACTTGTTTACCAAACATGTTTGAGTTTTTTTTTTTTTTTTTTTTTTTTATTTTACCCTCATGATACATTTAATTAAACTGACTAGAAATTCAGTTAATCCAATATCCATTTAGTCAGTCAGTCGACTAGATGAATCCATAGCAATTACTAAATATTTTGTTCCCGCTACGTAGGTGACTCAACCTTTAGTTGAAATAACTAAATATTCTTTCAGTTGTAAATTTGAAGCACGAAACCTTGTTTTTCCAGCACTTTTCTATACAAACGGATAAAATAATAAAGTTCTAGTCGAGCTTGGTATACACATTCGACAGACAAAATTGTTGAACCATAGTGAGGAACTCTATTTTTCCACCTTTTACACGAACATAAAGTAATATCGACATAGTTAGGATTTTTTAATTTGGCCTACTTTACTTCACGCAAAAAGATAAAGAATATGAAGCAGACGGAGTTTCAACGGTTAAAATTGCTTTTTTTTAAAGGTATAGTCATAAACCATAATCAATTCCCGTTTGCTTAATTTTTTCTTTAAAGTATTGTTTGCCTAAAATGCATATAACTCGGCTCTCATTTTCTCAAAAATGTTTGGTAAAAAAAGTTAGGAATGATTATTGCAGAATTACACCAAAAAACGGATAAACTGTAATGTTTTCATTTTCATCTTAAAAATTGTCGATTGAAAAAACGTTATCGTTCTTCCAAACATTTTTTCGGCGCATTCCGTGTTATTCGAGAACCACTTTAAAAGGAATCTGTCAATTATTTAAAAAATTGGACTCAATTAGTCGAAGTTACAAGAAAAATGCCAAAAATCGTCTTTTTCCCATTTAAAAACAATCTTAAATTTTAACCCTCAAGTGGCACGTGTTAATCACGTTTAATCGATGTGCCAATTTTTTGTGATTTTTTTTCATAAAATGGACCACTTTTAGGGGATCAGACCGAAGAAATTCAAAAATGACCAAAATAAGGGCACTCTCGTACACATAGGCGGAAAATAATATATCCTTTACAAAGCTATATGATGTTATATAATGGTATGTTGTAAGTAAAAGGCTGAACCAATGAACTCAAATGTACGTCTTTCTTTATCATAATAATAAACAAAATAAAAACAAAAATACTTGAAGGAAATGTACTTAAAGATCATAGCTCCCATTAGAAATGCAGTTATGAATCTAAGTATATTTTATCATCAACCAATCAATCAAAATTGATGAACATGTACACAAAATGCAATGCTTTTCGGACGTAAAATTAATAGTGATGTTCTTCCATACATCTATAAACAGGAGGTCAAAGGAGGTGTTTTACACTGTAATATGCTGTAGAGGTTTCATTAGCGCTTTAAGGACGGGACAGACACTGTTTGAACGCAAACTTCAACGCTTTATTAGATAATGTTATGACCAACAAAAAAATCTACACACAATGTATACATTCAAAAGTAGGCTCATCAGATTCCGCCAAAAGAATTAGTCCAAAAATCGTTCAAAAAAACAAACGTATCTGGTGTTTTAAAAAAGATCGCATTTTAAAATAGTTTTTTTCCTTAAATCTGCTGTTTAGACCCAGAAACAACTACGCAGAGTACATGGAAATGCAAAATATTTCAGTTAAATCGCTTTGGGGTCGCTGATTGCAAATATGAAGTGACATTGGAAACTCAAAATGGCGTATCCAATATGGTAGACGACATTTCCAAAACATTAACGGATTTTCTTTAAAATGGTCACAAAAGGGTATTTGAGCTTGCTTAATACAAATATGAACTCAGATCAACGATTATTAATTTTAAATAGCAGATTATTTTGGTCCTCTTTGAAAAGTTTTTAGCCCTAAGAAATATGTACGTTTCCATAAACTATATTTCCATTGCCAAAAAGTAAATGCAATAATCATACGGCGAATTCTATTTATTCTACTGTAGTATTTATCGAAGGAAAAATTAATAAAAGAGAAATATTTAATTTTCTCCTGTTAAACCATGCCAAAAATATTTGCACTGTAATTTTAAAATGTAACTTTTTGTGTAAATTATAGTTCTGTAGGGGACAGTGGCCTAACTCCGACCCCCAAAAAGGGTTTCTTCATAAAAAGCATAAATTCAAAACGATTAATTAAAATTCTACAAAAAGGGAAGGAAAAAAGGATGATTTAATACAAAGAAATATTTTTACACTTATGTTCAAATGTATTGTTCGAAATTTTTACGCGATTGACGCAACATGCAATAGTAAACTTTTGTAACTGCAGTCGGTGTTTTTCATACGTTTTATACGTGCATTAGTCGCTTTTGTACATGTTTTAAATTTAAGTCAAGCTATAGGTAATGTTTACATATTTTTATACTTTAGGTGCTTTGAGAAAAATATTTAGTATTATTGACTAAATATAAGGTTGTGAAAGTGGTGCCAGTTGGGAGAACCAATATGTAGTTAAACTAATGCGTGTGTCGACAAATGTTGCAAATAAATAAATTTTGTTACGATTTTATTAAATAAAGCCACGTCTTTATAAAAGATAGGGTTTAAACGTTTACAATACTTACTTTAGTACATTTATTCAAACAATAGTTTACTATACCAAGATTTCAGTTATACTGGAAATGTCAACCAACAGTTGCCGAAAATACGATTTTATTTATGTTTAGACAAAGTTTTTGCACAATGAAAAATGAATTCCCTTGCAAAGACTACAATTCTCTTAAGTATAATTATTGTCGTTATGGGTGTAGGAGGGTGAGGGCGGAGTTAGGCCACTCCAAATAATTAGGATGTAATGTAAATGTTCAAAATTACGAATTTTTCTGCTACGAAATCCAATTGATCTTTAACCGTTTCTACTACTCCTTCGTCAAAGAGACCTTCCATTCACTTTTGCAGAATAGAAAATAGACAAAATTTGAATTTTTCCTCGGGAGTTACTTATTTCTTCGACAACTGGGTTGAAATTGAATGGCGTAGGAATGAGAGATCGAAATGGGAAACAAAGTTACAGGAAAAGCTAAAGGCAGTTGAGTAGTTGATAAGGAAGTATCGAATTCCATGGTATTGAATGCACTTTCCTACTACTGTTTGTTCGCGCATGTCTTTCTTATATGGAAAGAAATATTCTCGACCCAGGCGACCTTAAGTGCACCTAGTATTGAGACGGTAGTCACGTATCCAATATGAGGGCTTTTACTGCGTCGGCGACTCTCGGGGATGTGCCAGAAAAGAACAGGTGACGCGGCAACCACATTTGAACATGACTACATCTTTAAATCTGGTCTTCTTGGCGAATTATGCATTTTCAGATATGAGTATTTCTACAGAACTTTTAACTTTTAATTTTTCACTTTGAAAAATCATCAAAAATTATTTTAGTCGCACTTAACCCTTTTCGTCCTAAAAGTCCATTGTAAATAACTAGTTTGACGTTATGAATGAATAATAATAACATTATGGATTCACAAATGACGATAATTACTTTTTCATCCCAATTCTCCACGATTTCAACCGTTACGAGGTCAAATAATCTTATCGATAGATGCAAATAATGTCACAAAGTTTTATACACTTTGCAACAAGCACACACTTATTAAGACGATTATTCTGAAAATGAATTTTTTAAATGTCTTCAAATAAGATGTTTAGAAGTCACGAGTGTTTGCAGTACCTTTGCTTAGTAATGTTAACAGCTTAGCATAATCTGACAGCGTAGAAAATAGTTCATTTAAGTACGTACATAGTTATCACAACTAGTAGGTAGTAAAGGTGACTATTTTTATTCTCTAAGTGAAAATAATCATATTTCTTATATCTGTATAATCATTGACACATTGCGATCGGCAGCCCCCAAGGTGGATCGCCAGTTTAGTCACTTATGCATGTCATATTTTCCAAAACACTTACAATAAGACGCCAAGAAATGTCTTAAAAATGATCACATGTCTTGAAAGTAAGATTAATTAACCCCTTTCGTCCCGAAAGTCTGGAATTTGGTTAAAAAAGTTACGACTTTGAACGCCGTATCTTTCGTTCCGAACGACGTTAGAAAAAATTGAAATTAGTCAAAATCCATAGATTTGAACCTCGCCTTTCAAATGCCGTAGTCAGAATCAGCCGCCGACTTCAAAGAAAAATGTTATGATAATTTTGTTGGAAAAAATACTATTTTTTCGACGTTTCTTTGCAAGAATCGCTGTTTTTGGCGTTGGAAAGGGGAATACTGACCATTGCAAAACGTACTAATCGCGTTTTTATGTAAACTAATCGTGTTTATGTTAACATTTATCATGTTCCCATTTAACATGTATCATGACGCCATTTTGTTTTTTGAAAAAAATCTAACGAGATAAGAAAGGGCTGAGCAAAAAAATGCGAGTAGTAAGTTTTCCAATGGTCAGTATTCCCCTTTTCAACGCCAAAAAAAGCAATTCTTGCGAAGAGACATCGAAAAAATCAGTATATTTTCCGATCATTCGTAAAGTAGAGAAATTGGTTTTCTTCATTTTATAAGTAGAAAAAAATCTGTACAGCATCCATGATAGAAATCTCCATGATTTTTGTATTCCTCTACACAGTGTGTCAACAATCCGACACTTTTATGCAGACCTAGATTAAGTTTTAGGTCTGGTAGAACTATGAAAAATGGTGGAGTAGAATTTTTCTAGATATCCCCAAAAAAAGATGAAGCCAGATAAAAAGTCGTTTCTTGGTAAGTTTATGTAAATATGACAAGCATGAAAATTAAGGAAATTTCGAGTTTCTGAATAAAAAATTTGCAAAAATCGTGTTTTGTTAACAACATTTTCAGTAATTTGTAAAAAAAAAAAAACTTCATAACTGCACCAATTTTTATCCAATTTGCAACTCTTTTATGGATTTTGAGAAGTGAAAAACAGCTCATTTTATCCAAATGAAAACTTACAAGAATTCGTTTGATAGTATTGGCTTATATAAAATGCAACGAACAAGTAAAAGTTCTGTAAAATTAACAAAATTTATAAAGTTGTAATATTAAAAAGTAATTTTCATCGAATTTCATTCAATAAAAGCTCATTCAAGGAGGAATAAAAATTTACTTTCAAAATCTACAGGTTTTAATAATATCGAAATCACGGTTTAAGTTGAAAGAGATAAAAAAAAAGCAAATACTTTCAAATGGATCTTGGGAACGAAGCATTTCGATAATATGAGAAAAATGCAGTCAGATCGGTCTGATTTATATTTTTCAAAATCAATAAAAAAGTATATAATGTAATTATGATGGTGTGTCGGTCTTTTGAAAAAAAAAAGTATTTATTTGTTATTGTATTTATTCAGTCCTGAAGAAAAAAAAAGTCGCGTAGAAAATAAATACATTTTTTTTTCAACAAAAGTGTTTTTCATTTTTTTTTTAAACACCGACACACCAACAAAAGGTTATTATCTATTTTAATCTACTGTCGAAGAAGCCACGCATCATCAATAAAAAAGATTGCAAATTGGATAAAAATTAGTGAAGCTATGAGTGATTATCCACACAAATTTTTTTAGCGATAAAATGAGATTTTGAGAGTGTCTGGGTCAATCTACAAATTTTTAAATATTTTTACTAGACCTACAACTTTTGTTAGGAATGCATAAGAGTGCAGGCATATATTTTTGATCCCACTCTTTTATCACTCATATTTTGTATAGAACATGCTCAGTCAAGCGGTTAATGTTTTATTTTATTTAACAATTCTTACCTATTACTTATTTTTCCATATTATAAAAAAAATCTTTTTCGGTATACTTGGCATTTAGTGTTGTGACAATTTTAATAGATATTTTTAAGTTTCCGCCTACTCGAATGTATTTTCTGAAACAATTAATTAATTCGCTTCTCAACTCCTGTTTGTGCATTTACTTAAACGTATCAAAACGTCAACGCAAAGCTCCGGGCTGTGCGATGGCATGTTGCGGCAAATGCCCAAGCGTGCAAGCACGCTCCGTCAATCGATTCTCAGCCAGGCGCTTTGACGCGACATTCGGCAACACTATTCGCGAATGCATCTCATCTTTGTGCATTTCGCATACCAGCATACGTAGGATGCATTATGTGACTTATAACCTTTGCGAGGTGAGAGCACAGTTGCCCTGAAATAGAATTTGTAAAGCCTAGCATAACAACAAGGTGCATAATTATTCTTAAGAGTATAGCTTCATTTTCAGGCTTCAAACATTTTTTTTACATTTTCCGAAAGTGCAATATATTGACAGTCTGCGGTGTAAATTATATACAAAAATACGAAATTAATATTATTATTAGGAAAGTTCACTTCGCCCTCTACCATTCGCACTTGGTTACTCGTAAATACTGATGACTTATCAGTCCTCATCTAGGTTATACTTGTCTAGTAAAAATCTAGTGTCCTTTAAATACTAGTACAGGTAAAAATTTCGAGTGAAAATACTTGAATAGATAATTCTTTTTTCCATTTTAGAGTTAGTCAGTCAGTTAAAATCGTATTCACTGATGAAATGCAATTTCTTAATTTTGTTTTTATGACTTTACTGAATTTTACCTGGTATGATAACTAACCTAGTGACTTTCCAGTACACGTGTAAGTTGTTGAAATAGAAATATTTTTTTTTAGTTGACTAGACCGGATCCCTACATATTTTCCAGGATGGAAACTATCCTAATCTAGCTAGATCCTCAGTTACTTGTTTGACTGAGTATTCTAATTTTTATCTGACTTTTTTTCTGAAAAAAAAAACAGATGTAAAGTTACGATATTCATAATATGACCTTTTATTATTGACATTGTAATAAAAGACCAACTTTTACGCAGATCATGTACAAGACTGCGCTTGCTATTGGAAGTTTCACAGTTCGTAACGGAAACTTTCAAAGCGTAGGATCAAGAGCGTCGCTTTGTTAAAAAGTGAGCGGTTTTCGTACCGTAGTATTTGCTGTTCGTTCACTGCGGCGTAAAAGCTGAGTAACGGCTATTCAAGAAAGGTCTCTTGTCGCTGCTCGTTTCGCCATTAATGCACCAGTAAAACTTGAGGGAATGCGAAATTTTCATTAAATTGGGTAATTGTAAGTCATCCGTGGTCCCCGGTCGTTTAACTCCTGCGCAGCGCCATTAAAGATATGAGCATTGCCCTCTGTCCAAAGATTCTGCTCTAAAGTCATTATCGTACTTCGTAAAGTGATTTTTTCCTAATGTGGGCATATATCAAAAACTTTTGGCTGTTTAATTTTTCAGAAAGCCCCCATTAACAAAATTGATCAAAATAATAAAAGGTGATCAATACCTGACTTTTTATTATCCTAAAATAATCCAGACCAACATCAAACTTTTGCACGTCCATACCAAAGTTACGTAGTTAAGGGCCATCCATAAACAGCGTAGACAATTTTGTCTGATATTTGACAAAATTAATTCATCGAAAACATTCAAAAAGCCAAGAACTATACAAACTTTTTCCTGAATAGTTTTTCCGCAGAAGATCAAGTTTTTTTAGCTGCATTCGAAAAACTAAAAAAAAGCATTTAAAGGTGTTTTTGTGGTATATTGACAACCAAATAAAAGTTAGTTCATCCAATTTTTTGTTATCTCTACACCAAAATACATACTTTAGAGAAAACATCGTCATGTTTAGCAGTTTTTCAAAATATTTTTATAGTTTTCATGGACTATATCATGTTTGCGTTTGGCATGTCCATGTGGACAGTTGGACCACCCTCCCGCCCCTCCGTGGACAGTCGTGAAGTTTTGCCAATCATCTCCCACTCCATAAACTCTTCACGTGGTTTCTGGACAGTCCCTTATTAAGTCTCATCAACAATTGGCAATTTTTTAAATCCAATATGAGTAAACATTCCAACATTTTTTATAATATTTCATTCCTACTAAATGGGTCATCTATAAGTTACCTGTTGAAATTTAGGGGAGGGAGCGTGGTCCTCTCTCACGAATCGCTACTACAAGAATGCTGAAAGTTATCAAGGGGTGAGAAAGACGAACTTATTTTCTACAAACTTCCTTCTTGTCACTTTTATTTTCATCTACATAAAACTAATTATGTGAAAAATTGTTATTTTATAACAAGGGCGGAAAAGTAATTTTTTAAATAATTCGGAATACGTAAATCAATTAAATATAGTTTATTACTTAATTTGGGATTCGAAATAAAAAAATCAACATTTTTATTGATTGAATTGTGCATCTTTTACACATAACAAATTTGAATATTACGTATTACTTTAATCATATAAGTTTAAAATTAAGTTATTATTTAAATTGCGTAGTTTCAAATTGAAAAATGTAACTATTTAATTATTATCATAATTCACAATTAACACTAGAATTTTGATTTGTATTATTTTTATTGTTTCTTGCTGAGGAAAAATATAAAATAACTAAATGTTTTCAAATAAACGAAAATCGACTTCTTTTGAAATCTGGTGAGAGCAATCTGACTTATTGTTGTATAATTTTAACACTCTAAAAAGAATGCATTTAAAAACAATTTTATTGTAATTTACAAATAATAAATTTTGTTTAGTGCGCTATTTACACGAAAATATCTCATAATTTTAGTTCTAAGACAGTATATTAGCAGTATTTTCTCCTTAAGTACTTGAACGCCGTGTTTGAATTGCCGACATACTCGAAAGTGGAAGTACCACATTGGTACTTTGTTTTCCATTGGACATGAAAACCATCACAGTTGCTACCCTTTTAGTTCTACTTCTTTTTATCACCGACTATTGAAAATAGAAATTAAATCAATATACAGCTACAAAATAATAAAAGAAAATTATTATTTATTCACATCTTAAATTAAATTTCATTATTTATTTAAAAAACGCTTTATTAGACATTTTTTATGGGTTTTCTCATTGTTGAACTCGTAAAGTCGTCTGCAGAATTTCATCGATTTTCGACCTCGAAGGGAACTTGCTGATCATGGAAAAATATTTGTTCGAATTTTTATGATTTACCACGTTCTTCGCTATGCATTCCGAATTCATTAGGGGAAATAAAAATGCTCTTACTACCTGCAAATGAATTTGTACGTATTTTATCTTTATGAGAATTAGAATGTATATGTATAATAGACGTCTATTATTTTTATATGTTTATATTGAATTTTATCTGTTTTATTAAATGAAAGAAAGTTACTGTAGCGACCAAACTTAATGGACTAAGCTTCAACGATTGGTTAATAATATTTTTTTATTGATAGATGGCACGATTTTACTTCTTGTTTTTTATTGGAGGGATCAATCCTCAGAAACAGTTTGTTTTTTTTACGTGAATGTGGATTTTCCTAGTTTATATTCGACATCATTGGCAGGGTGTGCGATCGAGCCGCTTTTGCGACTGAAAGTTTTACAGGGATATATACCCGGTTGACCCGCTTGCATGTTTTTTTTACAACCCAGTTAAAGCTACACACATTGTCAGGATGAATCTGTTATTGATAAATATATAACACGTAATGTTTTAAACAAACCTGAAAAAAATATAAAATAAGAAATTATTTTCAAACACGACTTAATGGTTTTCTTTTATAATTGTAATAATTACAAAGTTTTGTTTTAAATAATAACAAAGATCGCAACAATTTGTTAGAATAATTACGTGAACGCAGTGGATAAAACAGAAAAGCTACTGAACGTTTTGTGCAAGTTAGTGTCATAATTGCAGAATTGCTATACAGATGCGCTGCGGCCGTACATTCTCGCAAGTAGAAAACTATTATTTTAATCATTTTAAATGGAATATGCATGTCGGAGTTTCATTTTTTCATTTTAATTAATAGATAAATGCATTTTGTTTTTAATTTGTTATTCAATATTTAGTTTGAAACTAAATTTCAACTCTTTAGGGAAATAATAAATAAATGTTTCTCAACGATTATTAAAACCAATTAACTATCGACAAATCAACTATATTGCTAATCATGTAATAATAAGTTAACGTGTTTAGAAAGTTTTTAAACAATTTGTTTCAAAACTCTATTGTTCTGTTTGTGTTTCAATCAGATTTTGTTCATAACATTTCATAGTCTTAGAAGTTTTGGTAAAATTTTAATGATATTGGCCAACACAAAATTAACATCTCACTTTTACCGTCGTGTTATATTATTTTACTTTACTTTCTAGGTGAGACATACTCGATAGTATTGTATAAAGTAACTCTTTATGATAGAGTTGATTCTACTTTAGTATTAATGAAAGTCACATTCAGTTTAACAAAACAAACATCATATCCTATTTAAATTCATTTTATTAGTTCAATAAATTAATACTTTCGTTAATACAACATGAGGCTCTAATTAATTTCTAATTCTTGGTTGTAATTTAAGAAAAACATAACAATTTTGTGACATCTTCGACTGGTAATTTTAATGAAAAAATTGTTTCGTACACAAGTTAGTCTCATCTAAATTGGAAAATTTACTAAATTAAAAGTATTTATTAAGAGAAATATGAATATATACTTCACAATTCTTAAAAATGCTGTTTTACAGACTGACCATTTAATATATAAACACAATAAAAATTAGTAAATATTCTAAATTAACGAGTACACTAAACTATACCAATAAAACGCAAAGTACATAAGTTATTATTTTTGCTTATATATAAATATTACATAATCGTTCTATGACCAAATAGTAAACATAATTCATACACTAACATAAAAAAACAGGAAAATAAATAAATTATCGATAATTATCGAATATTATGAACAGATAATATAAGCGTATGTTCTAACATTATTCTCCGTGATCAACTTTCCACTTCTTGGATTTTAATAAAGTAACCTAGAATATTAAATTTCAACAGTAATACATAAATAATGAATTTATTATCTGCGAACAAAATGAGTACACTGAGAAGAAGGTTTCTTTAATATTATGATTTATAAACTATTAATAAATCCATTTGGCTAAAGTAAAGATTTGTTGAAAGTTAATAAATCTGATTAATATGTAATTAACCTTTTCTCAGTGTAGTATTACGGAAGACATGTTCATTGGTGGAATATATATTGCTTTAAATATCCTTTTTTAATGACACTTAATCGAATATCTATTGTTCGTCTACTTTTATTCGATAAAGTTTGATGCATCTTTTAAACCATTATAATACATTAATATTTCTCGTCAATTTTATTTCCCTTAAATATTAAAGATGATAAGTGGAAGTTACTACTTAATTTTGATCTTCTACATTATTCGCATCTAACTTAATAAACTTTAATAAATACTCGGAAATAAATTACGAGTAATTAGAAATGGATTCCCTTAATACAAAATAATTAAATTATAAACAAATTAATTATAAGTCGTTTTCTGTTATAGCGCAGTATTTCCTCTAGGAATATCAAGAATCTTCTTAGGTAGTGCAACATAACATATTTAAGAAAAACAAGAAATTATTATTAAAAACAATTTTATTCTGTATAAACTTGAGTTAGTTAAAAAGTACTAATTAAAAACGATTAGAGTGTCACTAATTCAGTTAATAATTACTGTTATTAATAAGTAACGAAAAACCAATAATTTATTACTAATTCTAAAAAGTACTACAATAAAATACCTATATAATTTATACTTATTGATTAGTAGAGTTTTATTTATAAATTAGCAGTTTGTTATTATTTTCTACACAATAAATTGTCATAAGTTGAGAAAAACCCGTGATTTTGTTTTATCAGTTTTTTACTATTAACAAGTCAACGGTGTTACTAACTATTTAATAACGACTATCTAATAATACAACAGTATTTTAAATATTTGAAACAAGACTTGTGTATATTAATAATAGTTCTTTTCGTACCAAGGACGTTAAATAAGAGTTTTACGCCTCGGTTGATGATTGCACAAGGAATCAGCATATGAGGCGTAAATATCACCACAAATCAAGACGTAGTAAAATCCTTTTTTAATACACGAGTCGTGAAATGACCATTTTACAACCGCTTATACGTTTATTGACCAAAATCAATCACAAAATTTACACAACTCAATATTGACAAAATCAATAAAAGTTAAATACAAAAACATAATAATAATAATTACTTCACAATTAATAACTATTATACTAAAAAATTAAATAACATCGTGTTGCAGTAAAACAATGCATTATGCATAAAATTAGTATTGTTACCTTCTGTATAACAAAATAAAATTCTTGCAAGCATAATAAATATTCGATCAGTATTTAATTTGAAACTTTTATTCAACTGTATTTGACGACCCGCATTAAAAAAGTTGCATGGACCTGGATTACACAGGAACACAAAAAAAAATTGTTTCAAGATCATTTGCATCAGCAATAGTGGATCTTATAGATTTTTGACCACTGAACACAAATCCGTCATTCGATTTGGTCCATCACGTCAGGATTTTAAGATATCTGATCCAAAAAATATTCAAAAATACACTTTTTGACAAAGTAAGGTTGGGATATGTGAAAAATTCGAAACGATTCGTTAACTTGGACAAAGAATTCGTTTTCAGCGACTAAACATTTATGAGATCCTCCACTACTGATTCAAGTTGTGTCAAACAAAAAAATGTTTGCGGTTTTTGCTATTTTTTTTAAAAAGTACCATCAGTGATTGATTACACAGAACCGCAAAACAATTTCTTAAAGGATATAACTTGAATCAGCGGTACTGGATCTTATAGATTTTTAGTCGCTGAAGATAAATTAGTTGTCCAATTCGACCCGTGACGTCAGATATTTCACAAATCCTAACCTCAAATTGCCAAAAAAGGATACTTTTGACTATTTTTCGGAACAGATATTTTGACATCCTGATATGATGGATCAATTTGTGTAACAAATTCGTTGTCAGCGGCCAAAAATCTATACGATCCTCTACCTCTGATTCAAGTTATCTCGCAAAAAAAAGGAGGTACTATGTAACATAAGACCATAAAAAACATTATTTTTTACACAACTCGAATCAGAAGTGGTGGATTTTATACATTTCTGGTCGCTGAAAATGAATTCTTTGTCCAAGTTAACTCATCGTTTCAGATTTGCACATATCCTAACCTTAAATCGCCAAAAAGTATATTTTTGAATATTTTTCGGATCAGATACCTTAAAATCCTGACGTGATGGACAAAATCGAATAACAGATTCTTTTTTGGCGGCCAAAAATTTATAAGATCCACCGTTTTTTATTTAAGTGATCTCGAAACAAATTTTTTTTGTGGTCCTGTTATTAATTCCAATGTGCATATAATATATAATTTGTATATGGAAGTAGTATTTGAATTTGTCGTTTTAATTTCTTTCTATAACAAACGATAAAAATTCTGCGGATTTGTCCATATATTAGGTCTTAAACACGAAAATTAGCTTCAAATTAGACACTTATTTTTACGGCCCAGTTATGAAGATGTGGCCAGATTGAAAAATAAACCAAATAAATAAAAAAAATCTTCATATATTTTAAGGATACTTTTAAAGATTCTGAATTTAGGTATAGTCTATTTTTCAGATCTGTAAAGTAGGAGGATCCCTTCTAAATCAAATGTATGCACACTTAAAAACATTTTTGTTTTTATTACTTTTTTTTTATTAAAATAGTTAAAACAACAAACAATTCACTCGATTTTCATTGAGAAAACATGTAAATGTGATGGTCTCAGCGCCTTCTAGGTACACTCGGCGCTAATGATTTCTGGTTCCGGACTAATAGATCTGATTTAAATTCACACAATTACGCAAGTACATACACTCGTATTCGTGTAATCATGAATACAATTTCGACTGCTCATTTGAATACGTGAATATTTTGAAAGATTTATGGTATTGTACAACTGGAGAAACGCAACAATCATGTCAGAAAGCAAAGGTAAATTGAATATTCATAAACATGCAAATAAAATATTAGAATAAATCGTTAGCTGCATTATGATTAAATGTTGGCGTTTAAACGGGGCGTATTCTTAAAATATCTCTTCATTTCAGATCCCTCTCTGGTTTCAAAAACACTTGCTATGTTAACAAATGAATATATGGTACCAATTGTTCCATCAAGGTATAAAAAGAAATAAAATGATTTAATTAAATCCTCAGTATTTATTTCCTTGAAAATAACTTTCTTTATAGGGAATTAATATTCAGCGTTGTAAATAAAAATTATACAATTAACGCAGAATTTTCCTTAACTTGAAATTTAGTGAATATAAAAAGCTATGCACTTTTTAACTCATATCTCATTTCCGGTTGCAGGAAATCGAAACGGTTGAATCTATCACCTTTAATATTCGCAAAGTTAATTTTTCTGGCCGAAGAGTAGAAGTTGCAGTAACTTTCTGAGTTGTTTTTACTTTAATGATTTTTTTTAATTATTATCACGTTTTACGATTCAAATATAATTCTAGGTTAAAAAAATATCAAGAGCTATTTACTGAATGGAAAGTCAAATTCTGTTATATAAGTTAGTAAATTATTTTCCACATTCATTGCTAATATATATATTATAGAAATAATAACTTATTATAAAAAAAAACAATTTTATCGAAACAAATCTCAAGATACAAAAATAATTAATTACATAAGTTAAAAGACAATTATATTACAAATTTGAACTTAGGGTATGTAACTTTTCTGGACCTTTTGTCGTTAATTTTATCAAAGTTTTATTAAAATCAGGAAAACGGAATGTTATTAAAGTAATAACTGAAACAAAATAAAATAATAATTAGATATTAAAACTGATTCTGCTGGAAAAATCAGGACAGTGTAATGAAAAGCATGTAATTTTTACATATCGTATAAAAGCAATTAAAATTCAATAAAAATGGACCCTATTTTAGTACTGTAGAGCAAGAAATGCTGCCTAGTCTGAAACGCACGAGAACAATATAGATATAATTACTTTTAGATTGTTCATACCGAAATTCTGACCATAAATCGTGACTCCATTTTGAATTTTTGATAGCATCAGTATTTAATGTTTACCAATAAAAGCAGCCATTGTGAGTGTTCATAAAATAGTACATTTCGGAAGAATTTACAAATGTATACAAAAGTGGGAATATATTATTCGGAGCAATGATTTTCGTAAACAAGTTTTTCACAATCAGTTTGGATAACAATTTTGCTCTATTATCGAAATTCGATTTTGCGCATGCATTTTCGTCTCATGTGGTTGAGTATTTGTTTTATTTTGTCTAGTCCTGTCACAGCTTTGGATCTATGAAAAATAAAAACTACGAAATATTACATTTTGTCAGTCCGGCAACAAACTTGCCCAATTTTTTGTATCATGACGTTGCGCAGCCTAGAGATCACAAAAAAACAACAATAAATTTGTTTCTGCAATTTTATACATATGTCCATCCGTATGTGTCTCTTTTGTACACGTGATATCACGATAACGGATAGGCGTATCGACATATTTTTTTGTTTCGAAATGCACCACGCAAAGACTAGTTTAGATAAAGTTCAGGGTAGAATATTCATCATAAAGATAAATAAATTAATGATTTTCAACAAATTTCGTTTATTTTTTTGATAGAGAAATATCTAAAAATAAAAGTGTATATTTTAAAAATTCAAATGCAATGTTAAAAGAATTTCATCCAACTAAAGAATGGCTGACTGAGCTGTCTGTAACTACTGAACTAAATGATTGACGTTTGTAGTAATTAAAAAACACTTTTTGAAAATTGGATATGCTTCTAAAGACGCGTCTATAATTAATCTGAATGGGAATTTGAAAGCATTTTTTACTTCCCAGCATCGGGTTAGACAGTTCAATCAACATTTGTGGAGGAGTCATTGTTCGAACATCTCGTTATTCGAGCAGACAAAAAAAAAACAACCTTCAACGTCCGACATTTATTTTCTCCGGCTTCATTTTCGACGTTCGCCGATAATGCTAACGTTAGAAATTCTTCGTGACAATCCCGAAGCTCCTCATTCTCCGGACAGTTTTCCTAAAGTAAAGTTTACTTGTTACTAACCAAGGATAACAAAAATTTCTTAGAAATCTAAAACTGGTCAACTGAATATTAATTTAAAAAAAGAAACGTAAAAGCTCAATTAATTCTAAAACATTCGTTTTCATTGAAAGAATTTTAATTTGGAAGAATTTGTCTGGTTTCTCAAATACTTTGAACTAATGGGAGTTAGTTTGCATTCATATAAGAAATGAATATGAAATTCTGTAAAAAAATCAGATTTAATTTCTAACTACAGTAAAAAATGTAATACTTACCGCTACAAGGACGTAAAGTAACTATTTTATGCCTACTGGATGGAAATAATCGTTTATCCACTTCCATAACTGAATTTTCTTAAAAGTACGGATTCCGTCACTAGTTACAAAATGCCACTATGCCTGACATTAACGTATAAGGTCAAATTTACATCGTACAGTAAGCAAATATACACGTAACACTTCCCACAGTAGTAGCAGAAACTGCTCGTTTATTTCTTTGTAACTATGTGGGATAGTGTGCTTCAGAAAATTATTATATAAAAAATTGACATGTACATTTAGAAAATGAAAAAGTTACATTGTTGGTTGTACTTCATCTTAATATCAAGCCTGATCGATTGCCAAAGTCCAGAAAATCAAATTTTTGCAAATTTTTCGTTTTTGATGTAGCGAATTCTAGAATATCGGACATCTTGACCCTCGGGAGTGAACTTTAACGCCTTTATGTCGTAAAACGTGTCCATGTCTCGCCTTAGATAATCTAATGGCTCATCCTGACGACATTAAGGGACCGCTGGAGGGCGATCCTTCGCACGGGCGCTACAATGGCTGCACACGTCGTTTGCGAGGGAATTGCGACGACTTTGTCGCAAATTATCTTCTTTCTGAAGCAGTTATCCTGGTTATACAGCCGTAAGTTTCAAGTCGAAAGTACGTGCAAAAAAATTGCGGAATTACCGCTTCGGTAGTACGAAGCGATTCGTATTGTTCCCTTTCCGTTAAGTGCAATTGGTCCCTAGTGCGGCATCCTCAATATCTTTTCCTAGTTCTTTTTTTACCCGACAGTGTACCGAGAAAGATTAAAACTTGTATTATTTTTTCGTAAACTCATTGATACTTGGAACTCATGATAAATATTTATTTGCACATTTAATTAAGGAAATGACGAATTACTTCTTGAAGAAACTATAATCCATGTGGCCTTAATCATCTCTGATTTCGAATCCGAAGTAAAAAATACGAAAAATACAAATAAAAATACAAAATACGAGTAACGTCGGTCACATCAAAGTTCGAAACATTGGATGTCAACAAAAATAGGTTTCCTATTTAATCTAATAAAAATTTCAAAATTCAAAGGAACTCATTCAAAATGGCGGATTTTTTATGATGTGAGGAAGTTTAAAAAAAACGCCTTTAATGAGGCGGATGGATTATACATAGAAAAATTCAGTAATTTCAGTAGTAATAGGACGCAGGGTGTGTTGTTCGCAGTAGTTGCGGACTGTTACTACTTAGATTCCAGCATTTTTCTATGTATAATCCGCGACTTTGACAACGATTTTTTTATTTCCCAGATGATATAACACAAACGAATTTTTCATACTCTACGAATTTGTCAGTTTCGGAGTTTCCAACTCGAAGGCGGAAATCACCTATACTCGTGGGCATCCTTTAAAATACCTATTATATTAAAGATTAATAAAATTTAAAATAAACGGAAATTATAAAAACAGGTGAAAAAAGTGACTGGATGATTTGTGATGATCTCAACCATATGGATCATCAATGATAATAAAATGAATCTTTATCTGATTAATGATTAGATTTGTAATTAAAGGCACTTCTTCTTGCTTCAATTTCAATCGAGTATTTCATATCAAAATCAAAGTTAACAATAATTTACAGGTATATATCCTACTGTTTTCGCGGTCGCTCTTCAACATTCCGAAGTAAAAATTGAGTTTGAGCCATCAGGAATTCCAATATGGCGCTGAATTTGAAAAATATCAAAAAAATCAGGAAATATTTATTATTACCAATTTTAATCGAACCCTTAGAATATTAGGATTCTATTGAAGCTCTGAACAAAGGTGAATAAAATACTTGTATTTTAAGAAAAAAAATTTACTTTTATACGCTACATTATTCCAACGACCTCAAAATGGCAGCAACAATGGAAATTTCTTTGAAATTTATCGAGAAATATTCCTGGAATTTTTTAAGATTTTTTTGATGACATTTGAGGAATTGTTTTTGTAAATTTTTTTCCAAATTGCAATTTATTTCCGAAAAATTATGAAAAAAATTTATTGTATTCTCTGATGAATTCTAAGAATTGTTTGTTCTTTGCAATTTTTTCCATGTGGACAGTTTAAAAATAAAAAAACCTAAACTATAATATTTGAAATTCATTTTCTCAAAAACTACCAACTTTTGGAAAAAATGCAAAGGAGAACAAACTTTTAGAATTCATGAGAGAATACACTAAATTTTTTGAAGAATTTTTCGAAAATAAATTACAATTTTAAAAAAATATAGAAAATAAATTTATCAACAAAATCTGAAAAAAGTCCGTCATATTTCTCGATGAATTCGGAGAACTTTTCATTCTTACCATTTTTTTAAACAAAGATAATAGTTTTTGATTTAGAGCGTCCAGAGACGAGAATTTCAATCAAATTTTCATTGTTGCGGACATTTTGAGGTCGTTAGACTGATGCAGAGTATAAAAGTAAAATTTTTTCTTAAAATACAGGTATTTTATTCATCTTTGTTCAGTTTCAATAGAATACCAATATTCTAATGACTCGAAAAAAATTGGTAAGAATAAATATTTCCAAAATTTTTGGACATTTTTATCAAATTCGGTGCCATATTGGAATTCCTGATCGCTGATACTCAATTTTGACCTCGGAATCTTGAAGAGCGACCTCGAAAACAGTAGATGTACCTCTCAATTTTTATTAACCTCGATTTGGATACGAACTCCTCGATTGAAACAGAAGCAAGAATGCAATTGCAATGTAACTATCCGTATTTAATTAATATTAATTTGATTAACTGCAACTCGAACAAACGTATTTTTAAAAATGTAATAATAAGTTAAAAAGTGTTCTGAGTTTCTCCGCATAAAGTGAACTGTAGTAAAATCAACTTACATAGACTAAAAATCTGAATCCATTTCGTAATCAGCACATTTTTTTATATGCATGCATCGTTCACCATTTTAGTTCAGTTCAATCCATTTTTAAAGCTGAATATTTTTCACGCATTACTAATTTCACACGTGTAATGCAGTGACACACACACACACACACATAACCTGACCTTTTGTCAGCCTTTATAACATATTCGCCGAGTTCTTAAGAATGGAGTAAAAGCAGTAATAGAGATAACTTTGAATCTACTTCAGTAATTGTTGGGAAATTCGCTAAGCGACGACATAATTACAATTATGGACGTAGTCGGAAGTAAAGGCTCAGATCCTCTAGCGTCGGTCCAATCTCCTTAAAATATGCTGCTGGACAGCTTTTGTAATCTTTTTTCAATTATAATACTAGTACAAAGCGAATAAATATCAAGCATGCGATTGAAACTCGGGTAAAATTTCTGCAATATTAGTTGCGTATTATTTTGTGAAAACGAAGGGACATATTACGTTTAAATTGTTGGTTCGTTCAATAAAATATTTATGAACTCAACTGAAATTCAGGTTTAGAGATATTAGAGGCTGAGCAAAGGTTGCAATTTTCAGGAAATGTTACCTTTTCCTCGTTAAAACTGAAAATGAAACCAATCTTCAATTTCGTTTGGGTTCAGATTTCACTTCCTTATGCTGTTAGAGATTTTTTTCATGACTTTGGTAGAATCGTTAAAAATATAAGAGACACTTGGAACAAATCTGAACAAAAAACCTGGTTAAGGCCTGATTTCATGGCGCCTGATAAGGCCCTAATGAGATCAACCTTATAATTTTATCAGAAGGTGGCGTTTACTCAGGGTAATATGATCAGGACCTGGTCAGGGCCATACCAAACTTTTCACTGGAGACAGGCTTCAATATTTTCGTCGTATTTATGCGGAATTCAATTATTAAATGTATATAACAATGAAGATATAAGAGCAGAATATTTTTAAACACGCCGGATTTACAATCTTATCACCTCCCGCGACCGATAGCATCGTGGCCTGATCAAGATTCAAAAATAATATGACGATAAACAATTAATAACTTTTTTTTCAGAATTTGAATGCTTTTGGTTGTACTATCAGTTGACAAAAACAAGAATTAGCTTGACTTTTCGATAAATAAGCCATATTTTTCATTTTTTTTTCAGATTTTTTCAAGCAAAATGTCTGGATTGCTTTGATTATCTCACCTCAATCAACGAAGATTTAAGTGACGCCTGAAAAAACTAACCAGGGCCTGACATTGTGATGAACGAAGATGGAAATGTGCAATAATTATTATTCCATATTTTCCAACATTTTCACAAACTGATATACTTTAGTAATTTTTGTTAAAACGCAATTGAGCACCCTTAAAATAATTTATTAATGAGGTAATTAACGTTTCTTTTAATGTCTGTAGCGAAAACGTTGTTCTATTCGTGTGCGTTGAAGCTCTATTACATTTATAATTTTCGTTAATGATTGCAGTAAAATTAATATTTCTCGAAATAATAATATATGTAACATAATATGACTCGAATCGTGGGTATATTTGATATATTTAATACATTTTCTGTGTAAAATACAAAATTATTTATGCTCCAGTATGATGATATGCTAATGCACTAATGTTGACTCAAAAGCGAATATTTTATTCTTCTACCACAGCAAATATATGTAGAATTTTATGACATATGTTTCTTAATACGAGACGGATTTAACGAGTTTTTATTACGCGTACACGTTTAATAAGTACTTTACCATCGTGTGGAGTATTTTACATCTCCAAAAAATTAATGTGGAGCATAAAACACGTAATGCAAAGTTTATGTTCGAAATTAATTTTGAAAAAATATTCCTGACTACAAAAAGTAATCTCAGAAATGCATAAAAAGAGTGAATATATAAAATAAATCAATTGATTGTTACTATTATAGAAAGAACAAAATATTTACAACTGAAGTATGAGGCTGAAACTAGCAGCGGATTCAAACTCCGCGTTTCAAGCTGAATTTTGTTTTACAGCCTCAAGAAGCATCAAGAAGCAATGTACAAGTAGTTAAAAAAATTAAAGAAATTTCCTACTATTGTTTATAACAATTAACTCTCTCTGAGTAGCGAATACGGATTACACGGTCTAGAATCCTCGTTTCAAGCTGAAATTTGCATGAGATTCTCGCATTGAAATATAAACCACAATAGCAGTTGTAAACAAAATTAACAAAATTTTCTACTATTATTTATAACAATTATTAACCGACACCCACCAGTGGATTCGCCATAAGAGGTCTAGAAGTGCTCGTTTCAATCTGAAATTCGCACGAGATCTTCATATTGAAATGTAAAACACAATAGCTCTTGTGAAAAAATGAACAAAATTTCCTACTATTGTTTATAACAATTAAATGCCTCCTAGCGGCGGATTCGCCATAAGATCTCTAGAAGTGCTCGTTTCAATTTGAAATTCGCACGAGATCTTCATATTGAAATGTAAAACACAATAGCTCTTGCGAAAAAAATAAACAAAATTTCCTACTTTGTGTTTTACATTTCAATACGAAGATCTCGTGCGAATTTCAGATTGAAACGAGTACTTCTAGACCCCTTAAGGCGAATCCGCTGCTGGGAGGCATTTAATTGTTATAAACAATAGTAGGAAATTTCGTTCATTTTTTTCACAAGAGCTATTGTGTTTTGCATTTCAATGTGAAGATCTCGTGCGAATTTCAGATTGAAACGAGCACTTCTAGACCTCTTATGGCGAATCCACTGCTGGGTGTCGGTTAATAATTGTTATAAATAATAGTAGGAAATTTTGTTAATTTTGTTTACAACTGCTATTGTGGTTTATATTTCAATGCGAGAACCTCATGCAAATTGCAGCTTGAAACGAGGATTCTAGACCGTGTAATCCGTATTCGCTACTCAGAGAGAGTTAATTGTTATAAACAATAGTAGGAAATTTCTTTAATTTTTTTAACTACTTGTACATTGCTTCTTGATGCTTCTTGAGGCTGTAAAACAAAATTCAGCTTGAAACGCGGAGTTTGAATCCGCTGCTCGAATCCGCTGCTAGTTTCAGCCTCATAACTGAAGTCACTTTCGAATATTTGTTTTTTATTAAAAATATTGTTAATTAATTTCCACGATATTTAAATTAGGTTTATTATTAGGTGCCGAATTTCGAACTGATGTTCCGAGGAAAGGAAATTATTATGCTTTCAAAGAGTTCAAAATGCAGTTGGACTAAACCTAACCTCACTTTCTGTTCCTCTGAGTTACATTATTACTCCAACAGCTGGAGAGTGTAAGTAATTTTATACGAAGAATCAAATTTTTACTAGAAATTAGACCTTGACGATCTTGTTCAAGGTTACTCGGAGATAATGCCAACGATAAAAAAATTTGTTCAGGCATGATATCAAGTAGTCCGTGAAACATAACCTCAATGTCACTCCCATGCCATTCTAATATAAATAAGTTATGCATTTTGGTATCCCTGATAAGATGTTGTAGAAAATTTATTGTTCATAAAATTGCTTTTTACTATCAAAACATGCTGGGCGACTTTAACTTTGATCTTTAGTATGACGGTGAAGACTATTTAACCACCACAATTTTTACAACGTAATTTTTCAAGTGACATCTACTGAACGACATTATCTAAGAGTTACTATAATATTATTACGCGATCGCGTTAGCAAAAATGTCACAATTGAATAAGAGAAAGGCAATTTAAAATTTTAATCAACAGCTGGTGACTTGCACGTAGATTTTACCACGGCAGTTGTCGTTTAATCCCGAATAGCCAGAAGCTAAAGACGCGACGCGTTATTGTATACGTTAAATCAAGTTAAAAGTATTATAACTCCTTGCCCGAGGTCTCTTTTCGTTATCCAACATCGCCTATCACAAAATATTGGGGATGCGAAATCGAAATTGGCGTATACCCAGAGACTTATGCAATATATTGACAAACCGGGCGTAAAAAAAAATAAAATCGGATTTAGAATATCCTGTACAATAAAAGGATATTCCCATATTTTATTTGTTATTTGCAGTTAACTGAATTGTTTCTTGTAAATTATATATTTTATCAATTCAGCTACTTACCGCTTACCACAATTTAGTACTTTTATCTCGCAATAAAGTGCACGACAATTTATTTTTTACGAATATTGCGAATTTTTCGATACTTTTTTCCCGAAAATTCGAGAGTAAATATGTAAAGTTATGAAAACGTCATATATGTATACTTGGCTACCTAATTTAAGACCAAATAATGTCTTATCCTACTATGTCATTAGTAGTTCCAACTATTTCTTTTTTCGTGTGGAAGAGAAAGCAGAAATTACATGATAAAAATTAACATTTGCGATTCAAGATTTTAATTTTGGGTTCAGTCTCTGCTAAATGATCATTTTCGAAATACACGTATGAAGACAATCATAAAAAATCAATAAACAATGACAGTCTGTCATTATTGTGTTCAGCAATATATGAAATACCTGCGCCAGCTTTTTAGGGTCACCCGTAGGATCACAAGGTCAAAGCCAGACCTTAAAAAGATCTCCAAATTTGGTCTAACCCTGAGGTCAGATAGATTTGATTTTAAAATTACCTTCCACTCGATAACGAGAACTGTGACCCTCAAACCTTGGCGTACGTATTTGATATATCGTAAATCTGAGGATAGGGCCAAATCTAAAGGTCATTTTAAGGACAGATGTCTTTGTGATCCAATATAAAGGTTATTATAAAGAAAACTCATTTTTGGATCGATGAATACTCGGTTTAACCGGTTTGACCTTGAAATAACCTTGATATTTGACCCCGTGTTTAATCGTGTATAGTCTTCATCTCAGAAAAACCTTCCAATTTGAAGACGAGTGCAGTGTCTATAAAATATGTTACACGGAAGATTATGTACTATGTATTATATTTTATTTGACGTATTGTTTTTTTTTTTGACATTTGTTTTTTGCATAATCTTAAATTAAAAATTATCTGGAGTAATCACCGATATAACGTTGATATTTTGTATACAAAATTAAATGCTGAATTGTGTCTCTCACGGATCACACTAAAGATTGGTTATTTGGGGATTGAAATGTTACTCAGAAGAGCGGCATTCATCCATTCGAATCATATCAGATGAAATCACTTTTGTGCGATTTCTGTTTCATTGCGTTTCCCGCTGATCTGAGAAAAGTATATGTATATCACTTCCACCTACTAAATCGGTAGCTTAGAAACGATTTAGTTAGTCAACACTTGGGGTCTATTCAAATAGAAAACTGAGTTTAATGAAATGAAAGAAGAAATCATTACGCCGATCCTGCGATTTATCGAAAAGGGTAATAAGGAATTACTTTGTCATGTAGAAACAAAAGTTTCATTGCGAATGCAGTGAATTATTTAATGCAAGATACCGTATTATAATGAAAGTACTTATCATTGCAATAATAAAAATTATTAGAATTTTGCATTACATTACATTATTGGAGAAATTCCGCAGATTTATAGGAAAGTTTACAAAACTGTAGTAATTTTTATCACAAACATTTTTGCATAATAAAAGTCTATCCGTGATTTACATGTTGGTGGTTAAATTTCGAAGGTAATTTACTCTTTCACATTTTGATCGGCTTATTTGTGTGCTAATAGAAAAACAGCTAGTGCTTGCGAGAATATACTACAGTAGCGCATCTAGTGAGTAGTTATTATGTCGTCTGCGTTCAGGATCGCAGAATGGAAATACTGACATTAATGTTTAAAATATAATTTGACATTTTAATTGTCGAGATTTTATCAATAATTTGACAACATTTGTCTTAGCGACCCTTTGTAAAATGAAATATTGCGTATAAAAATCCTACTTTCCAACTTATTTCAATCATCTTCGCAATAAAATAATTCCGTGCAGGAATATAATTTGAATCGTTGTATTTGTGTAAAATTTGTAATACCGTAACTGCTATATTGTATTGCACTATGGGAAGGTAAATGGTACGCAATCTGCGACTTTTGTGACTTAATGAAATACGGAAAAGTATTTTTCGAAAACAAATATGTGGAAAGGAATGCGTTGTTCGCTAAAAAGTGGTGCTTTCACTCATGTTTTCGTGGAAAGAGGACGAATGCTTTGGACGGCTCGAAATACGATAAGCAAAGTACATAAGCGTCGCTATCAGGTTTTGTGAAAAAATACCAGTTTCCACGTTTGTTTTCGTTCCGTGCATTGCAACTTTGGCTTTGGCGCTTTATGCGAACTCTCGTGGTTGCCCATAATTGGGTACAATTGTCCTTCTTTCAAAGGCTGTCGGTGAATTTCGCAGTAAATACCCCACGAAATAACGCACGTTTGCAAACATTAACGAATTATCATGTTCCTTTTAGCAGACATTTGACTTGCATTATAATTTTCATTTGAACTTAATATTCCTGAATGGTAGTTTATTTCTAAATTTGAAAGTCTTGAAAGACAAATACAGACCATAACGATTATTAGAATGTTCATTTGCAAAACAATTACTCCTGCCGCCGCTAGGGGCAGTGATGCCTGTCAAAGCAACGCAGTCGCTGCTTTCGCGCTCCCGTTACAGAAATAGGATAGAGAAGCGTAAGTAATATGTTATTTTGGTTCGCGTTATTTGTTTATCGGATTTGTTAAAATAAAATAGCTATCCTCGCATATTCCAGCCCTTCTAGCAAAATTTAATATTTTAAGAGCTTACCTTCCCTTTAACATAAAGATAAGTTAATGTGCGTAAATCTGAATATTTTTGTCAGAATACGGATTTCTATTTTCTATTTATATTCTTATCTTACGAAGCCGGCAAGAGCCTTCGCATCAAATCTTTCGCGATTACTACTTTTGTTCTGCTCCTTTGACCCTTTCGAAAAATGTCAGGAATTTTCGTTTCCTCTGACTCTCGACACTCTTTGAAATACGAACGAAATGGTCCACGCTCTCTTTTGTCCTCGCGAGCGAGCTGTGTATCCGACATAGGTACCTTTGCTCAGAAACTTTTTCATGTCGCCCGAGCTCGAATAACCCCCGAAGCCTTTATCGTCCGTTATTGTGTGTTGCGTATATTTCGGCTTTACGCGCGACTCAATTGGCCAACAGTGCACAAAAAATCCTGTCATGAAAAATCATGTTGCCAAAGTCAAGATTACTATTCTTATGTATAGAACCGAAGAAATAAAACAACCTGACGTAGAACATACAAATTTCTCAATATAATTCAATTCGAAATTTCCCTGGGGAATTTCCTATTATCCGCTACCTCGCGGAGTCCCCAACGCTATGCAGTTGCAAATTTTTCAAATATCTAGAAATTCATAATTACTTTGCCGTTAGAATTCCAATTAAGGGATCTGCAGCGATCTAGTAGAAATTTGTAATTCCCCTTGCGAGCAGACAATGCTTGCCAACCATCCAAAGTTCGCTTAGTAAAACATCAGATATTACCAATCTGTTTAATGTTCCGAAATTCTGGAGTGAGGGCTCTTTCGAGAACTAATTGTAGGCAATTGAGAAATTCAACATTGCGAGCCTTAATTACGAGTGTTGTTCGGACAGTATGAGAATTGGGGTAATTGCAAAGTTATCTTTTTCGTTTCTAGAACAAATCTCCGGATTCTCATAAACTAAAAGTAAGTGATTAAGAACGTATTATATTACAATATGCAATTTTTTCGAGCAAACCTTTAAAAAAATTTGAAGAAAATATCAAATTTGCCAATCCAGTTTCTTTACCGATCTTGAAAACACACATACACATGTGCATAATTCATTCTCGTATTTTCCATTAGCTCCTTTATGCTAATGGATAAAATCTGCTACCACTTGCGAGAATCTACTACCATTTGCAAGGCTATCTAATTATCGGGATCCGATGGGATTGACACACAAATTCGGGAGCACGACTCGATACCTTTGGACATAAAAACTCCGACAAAATAACTTTTACAACGAAAAATTATAACTTTGTAAAAAATAACGTAAAACTTTCGAAAAAATAATTTTGTTGTAGAATAACTGTTTGTAAAAAGCTTCGGTTACAATTTATTGAAATTAAAATTTGTATTCAATTGTACTTATTACAATAAGAATTTATTAATTTGTTTGTTGTGATGTGGCATGCGCATGGTTCGTTTACATTAATAAATGTACGTTACGTTACATTATATTACGTTAGGTTAGGTTAGATTAGATTGGATTAGGTTAGGTTAGGTTATGTTAGGTTAGGTATAATATTTATTTATACTGTATGTATTAATATATTTTTCACGAGTATGTTGATTTGTATTCAAATTGGCAAATTTAATATGGTTTTGCAAAAGTTTTTTTGTCGGAAATTATTTTTCCAAAAGTTATTTTGTCGCAGTTTTTTTGACCAAACTTATCGAGTCATGGACCCTTCAATAAAGTTTTTGTTATTTAAGAGTAATTTTGTCACATTTCCTACAAACCTTCTGCGTTATATTGGTTATGTTTAATTTGCTTCTAATTTTTTTGTATGTATTTAGTATACAAAAACAGTCCATACATGTTTTTGCATTTTTTGTTATGAACATTATCGAAAATATGGCAGTTTGTAATTCGCAAAACCCGCAAATTATGCCTTATTTTTAAGTCGTCCTGCTAAGTATGATGCAGTGCCATCTGCTGAGACAATATTAAATTAGTAAAAGGAGTGAAGATGGAAACACATGTTTGAAATGATTTATAGTATGCTTATCTATAAATCCTTATAATTCGGAGGAAAAGTTGCCTTTTTGAGAAAAACAGTTTTTTTTTTATAAAAAAGAAGTTTGTTAATTAATGTCTTATCTCATATACATCAATCTATCATTAAAAAGTACATAAAAATGAAATGAAATATGTTTACAGATACTGAAATTGAAGGAGTGGCGAGATTTTCGCTAAGATGTTTACAAAAAAACTTATTTTTTCGCTAAAATCTGAAATTCACTACGTGGTGTACAAATCTGAAAATAAAGTCAATCATTATCTATTTCAACATTCCTTTTTATTTGCGTGCCATCTAGAGCTCAAAGATATAATTTAAATATCGGTGTTATTTTTTCGTGCTATATCATACTATAGAAAAATATCAGTACGGCTGCGCACAATTTATGCATTTTCTGTTATATTATCATAGTGGATAATTACTATATCTGTATAAAAAAGTACCAAACATTTCAATAAATGTATGGAAATTTCCAGTAGATTTTATTACAGTGGTATATACACATTGTATTCATATATAAATATATAGTTGAACATAACCTACAAAAAAAATGATTTCATATTAGTATCGTACGATGAACAAATCATAGAACTGGATTGTTTTAGCATTTAAATCGAAATAAACCATGAACGCTCGCTACAGAGCGCGAAAATCATTTGGGAGAGCATTCGACCTGCAATTGAAAGGTCGCCGGTTCAATTTCCGAGTCGGTCCTCATTTTTTTTTCAAATTCAAAAAATAAACCTACAATATTTTTTTTTAAATAATTTTTTCTTTTTACCTTATTTTCTACTCTATATAAATTAGAATGCTGCAGTAACTTTTAATGCATTTAATTTTTAACGCGTGGTTGAATATTTTTATCGTTTTTTCTGAACTCTGGCATCGATTTAAGATTTTGCCGTAATGAAGATAAGGCTAGCGTATTTGAAGCGCAAATGAGGGCGTGTGTCAGGAATGAATATTGCTAATTTGTCCGTCGTTCGATCGGGAGTGATGTGCGGTAAAGGTGCGGCAGGGCCAACATCGGACTGGACTGTTGCGTTTATGGGACAATGCAATTACACGACGTCAGTCTGCCACCTATAAGCGGATTAGACGAACGAAATGTTTAATCGTCCGACGATCAAACCGAAGGATAATGACAATGGCGCTTGCGGAACGGGCAGGTGGGGTACTCGGTACGATCTCCCCTGTCGTTATTTTGCCAGCTGCATAATTAAATCAACGTTGATAAAGGGGAAATTATCCGAAGTCCTTTATTAACGGGGTCCAGTACCCGCGAGCACGAAACGAGCGTGTAAATACGTTATTTTGCCGTCGTTTTACGTAACCTGTAAACATTGCTTCCGTTAATGCCCGCTCGTGAATCGAATGCATTTGACATTTTGTGCTTTTTGCCACTGTTAAAAACGTCCCTCAAACGCTAAAGTGCAAATCACATTCAATTTTCAATCATACATGGACATCATTTTTTAAAATTCATCCTCTTTTTTTTTTAATTTTAGTTCAAAAGACAAGATAAATTAAAAAATGTAATAATTTTTGGCTGAAAGGCATAGACGATGATGAAATTGGAAGTCATGAATTTTAATGGACAATCGCTCTAACAGGATTTACTAATTCCTTATACATATGGATTGTCCAAACATCTGGAGATGTACGGCTCATCAAAACTTTCGGATTGACGCGCATGACTTTCATAGAAATCGATATTCAGTATTCGGTCACGGAATTAGATTTTGCAAATATTGAGCATATCGGGTAACACTTGTTTATTAGTTATACTGTTCAGAATTAATGATAAATATAAAAATATTTACACTATTGAATTATTCTCATTACAAGCTAGCAGATATCCCAAATAGCGAAAAATTATATCTTTAAGTGCTCTTTAACCCTTATTGACCCAATTTTTCATTTTCCTTCCGTCAACTTTAAGCATGGACAACTATGTTATATATGCTTTAAAAAATCTGAACATTTGTAGATGGGTATTTTCAAGTATGCTCTTTCAGAATCCGACACGAAAATTTTGAAAAATCCACCCTATCCTATTTTTTAATTTAAAAAAAAAAATAACATGATTTTTAAAGTAATTTTTTTTTCAAATCGTATTTTCGATGCGAAAGAGGTCTTGGCGATGACTGAAAGTTATGAGAAGTATAGTTATACACAGCAAAAATTGATTTTTTCGAAAAAAATATTGTTTCGGCTTTTGAAAACATATCACAGATAGTAGAAAATGTCTTTTATTCTTTTATCTAAGGCTAAATTTCGTTACCACCCTATAAAATAGGGGTAAAAATCGGCAGTTTTTCAAAAATACTATTTTCAATATGAAAAATTTCAAATAAATTAAGGTCTATAAAAAAATAAGTGCAGCTTTTATACTCTCACATACTAAAGACAATGCTTCCCGGGAAAAAATGGATTATATATAATTATATATAAATTGAGATGCAATTATATATAATTATATATAATTATATATGGATTTTGGCCGTATATAATTATATATAATCGGATATAAACATATAATTATATATTAGCATATATAATTGTATATAAATGACGGCTTTGTATATAATTATATACGGCCAAAATCCATATATAATTATATATAATTGGATCTAATTGTATCAAAAATTGTATATAATTGTATATAATCGTATATAAACATATATAATTATATATTATTATATATAATTGGATCTAATTGTATCAAAAATTGTATATAATTATATATAATCCATTTTTTCCCGGGTTGTGACAAAGTTATAAAATAATTACTACCCATTAGTGATAGTGTTAGGAATGAAGTCGCACGGAATTCACCCTAATTTTCGTTCATTTTAGGTGTGGTCGCACAACCCCATTTTGAGTTCTTTCGCATCGAAAATTCGATTTAAAAAAAAATTACCTTGAAAAATCATGTTTTTTTTTAAATTTAAAAAATAGGGTAGGACGGTGTGGTATTGCAAAATTGTCGTACCGGATTCTAAAAGAGCACACTTGAAAATACAAATACCCGTCTAAATATTTCAGATTTTTTTAAGCATAAATAACAAAGTTGTCCGTGCTTAAAGTTGACGGACAAAAACGGACAAATTGGGTCAATAAGGGTTAAGCTAACTTAAAAATTCTAAGACATCTTAAATAGTGAGCAAGAAGAGATATTAAAATGACCTTTAAGAAGACCTATCTGTCGATTTTAAGAGATTTGACATTTACTCTATAAAATTAATATATTTTTTTTGAAATTTTTTTCAGCTGATTTCTTCTTCCTGTCTGTATTGTTACCTTAATTGCGGTAATGAGAAAACTCGTTTTTCTAATTATCATAATCAATACCTTTTCTTGGGGCTTTTTTAAAGGTATCTTTAGAATTATCATTTCTATTTTTTTAATTATCCTTGGACAACTACGATTTGGGGTAATATTTACTTATAACGAGTATTTACACGGATAACAGAGTTACAGTTAAGAAAAGACAGCATCTATGTTTAAGTAAGTGTTCTAAGTTAGTTTAACTAGATTTCTGAGCAGTCACTGAAAACTATTCATTACAAGTATACAAAGTGGCTGTAACTAAGTGGTTTTAAAAATGATTAAAGATCACTTCAAGAGCTCTCTCTAAGTAATATTTAAAAATTTGTAAAGAGTTCTTAAATATTTCATCACTACAGTCATTATTCCTTTTATCATATACGAAGTATTTTTTCATTTAGTCGCCCACTAAAAATAGCGCTCAATTCACCTACTTCGCGCCCTTGTACCGTAATGTACTATGTTATATAAATTGTATTTGTCAAAATTACATTTTACTTATAATAATAATAATAATAATAATAAATTGTCTTTATTGGCCAATAAAATAATAAAACATATACAGATCAAGCAACCGTGTACATTGCCAAAAGGCGAGCCACAACTCAAAAAAGTTGTTTTACAGACTGACCTTAGTGTATATTTTATTATATTCATTATATTATAATAAATAATATTATGAAGCAATTGGAAACGATTAGAATGAGTCTGCTAAATGAAATTTTTAAGAGAAATTAAGGCTGCACAATTTGTCATCTTTTTTTTATAAGATTAATTAGAATTTTCATTTTCAAATCACTAAAGTATCTAAAAATCGAATTCTGTTGTTAATTTCTTGTTTGGGCCTTAATTTTCTTGTTTTTCGTCTTAAAATAGAAACTTTACTGTAAAATCAAATGTTTTATCAAGGCACTTTTGATGTCAAAGCGCTGAAAATGACACCCTAGTTTTTACAATACATGTATTAAATATTTTAAATCAACATACTCCAAAGTCTAAAATTTCTTTTGAAATTTAATATTTGGAAAATAATAACCGTCAACGTATCACTGCACACAAGAATATTGTAGGATACACGATGTATATGTTTTCCTCCGAATTGCAAAATATGGCGATAATTGGAGCCACGACCAATTGCCACGATGTTATTTTCTAAAGCCACAGATTTTAATTTTAGTACTAATGCTTTTCAAAATATGCAGCGGTCATCGAGCTTTTAATTGCGATATGAGACCTCCATGAAGGTGGATTATCTAGGAAATAAACCATTATTAATCGCTTGCCATTAAATCCACCGAGCTTTGAACACCGTCGAAAGAAAAAAAAATAAACAGGTGCACCTGGTGCATCCCATCGCGCAATTGCAACGTAAATAATCTTTTCGTCCCTAAACTGCAGTTTAATCAGCAATATTCGCTAATGAATGGCTAGTATTATAAAATGAGCCGTTTCGATTGGCGTATTCATACTATGAATTGCGTTTTTTAAGACCTACAAATAAATGTTTTGATCGGTTAAATATATTCTGATTGTCAATATGTTTCATTTTTGTATTTTAAAATGCAAACAAAAATAACATTCATTGTAGTTTCATAGTACGTTCAACTCTAATCCATTTTTTAAATTCATTTACTTAGTGAACACTTTTTGAGACAGCAATTTGAGTTGCTACGAGTAAAAATTCACTAGTGCATTCAACGTTATAAAAAGTGCTATATATTTATCAAACATTTGAAACTTTGAATCAAATCAGCTAATGCTAAAAATATTGATAACTATATAATGTAACACGACCTAAATATTTGATACATACTGTACATATATATTCCTTCAAAACTTTTGTTCAAAGTTTCCTGGAAATTTCTTTAAGTTTTCGCACGACTCATGTACACAACTTTTAGACAACTTAAAGCAGAACCTCCGGGGAAACCTGTGCAAAACTTTTCGGCAATCTTTCTTTAGATCTTAACGAATTATGTAAGTCTAGCATCTTTAGATATTGAAAATATATTACTTGTTCAAAATGTTATGGTATTTTAAAAATAATATTTTGGATATGGATTTAAAGTAACTAAACACTTTTTTTATGACTGTATGTCTCACATAAATTCAATTTTCAATTAATTAATGAAAACGTAAAGGGATCGGTTATACCCTCCAGATTTATTGACTAATACTAAACATAATTTTCTGAAAACTACCAGGTGAATCTTGAAAGATTTTCGAGCTTATAATCATTTTCTAAATGAAATGGACTTTTTTGCGAATTTTCAAACATATTGTTACAATTCACACAGTTAGTATTCTTCAATTCTTACTAACATTCTTTTAAAAAATGAATATTACATTTTCAATAAATCAATATGTAGAATTATACTTACAATTCATATTTACCATATACCATATAAGTTTTCAAACTCATAATTTTTAAAGTAAACATTGGCCCTTTAACTTTTTTAAATAAATGTACAACATCCATGGAAAAAGCCATGTATGTAATGAAAATTAAGTAATAAAAGTCAAGTGAGTATTTAAAAAATGCAATTTAAAATATAAATACAATGCTACCAAGTTATAATAAAAATTATAAATAAATGGCTGTAATAAATAACAAATTAGAAATACTTATTTAATTAATTTAAGAAATTTGAGTTCCCAAGGTCAATGAACGCACGTAAAGAAGTAAAAATATAAAACTTATTGCAAATAAGTAAAAGATATATATTAGTGTTGACTTTAGCCATGACAAACACAGAATCATTGACGTACACACATGAAATCATTATGACCAATATTCAAACTTTCATCTGTAATTTTTTTATAACTAATTATGGACGTTGCAAAATGAAATCGTTTCTTAAGTTCGGTAAAAGATCCAAGACCTCAACGACAAGAGAGCATCTAAAATCAGATGAAGAAGATGACAAATAAAAATTACAAATACAAAGAAACAAAAAATCAGGCCAGACTTATTCATAATTTGTATAATTGCAGTCCAGATACAAATCTGTTGGATTGGAGGCAATTAGAGAGGATTACATCTCTAATCCATGTTTTCAAATCATACAAATGGAAAACCACGAATATTTGTTGGCTTTGTTAACTTTTTGTTTTTAACAGCCTTTACCCTATTACTTTTGCAATTACTCTGACGATGGGTTCGATCCAGAGCCGAGAAAACGTTACATTTTTTATAATAACTTTTTATACAAATTTTTTGAAGTGCGTATACTACTAACATTAACATTTTATAATTTCTAATTAAACAAGGCTGAGAAGATTAATTTAAACGCCCTCACTGGACACCAATGATATTCTAAGGCAATACCTTTCAAATGTAAGTTTGTAACATTACATGGAGATTAAGAAACATTTATATAAACTTACGCTAATGTTACGGTAATGTGAGAATCATCGACCAAACTTATTATGGAGGTTACACGATAATATTAAATTAATCTTGTGTAATCTCCCTATAATTTGTGTGCAATATACTCATAATGTTAACCTCATGTCAAGACTGGATTTCCTGCCTTTAGAATTAGTTGTTCATATACAGTTCTCGGTGTTTTTAATATTTATAAGTTCAAATTTACTTGTCTTAGGAAATAACAAATATACACTTTAATATTTATTCCTTACACCGTAAAAAAAATATTCTTAATTTGAGAGGAAAATTCATCTTTTTAAATCCTCTCTCTTTTTCCTCTAAAAATAAGACTATTCCACTAGAAAGAAGAGGAATTCCTCTTTTTCTGAAAGGAAACATAGCGTAAGGAAGGCTTTCTAATTTTCCTATCAAATTGAGAGGAATCCTCTTATTTAACACCCAACATTTCAGTCCTTTGCCACAAGATGGTGCATATTACGTTTCTTTATTTTGCGCAACTAGTTAACCTCTTCTAACACAGTATATAAGCAAGTTTACATCGTCTCTACATGCATGCGTATGTATGTCGTATTTGTATAGGTATGTACAATATAAGTGTAGGTTCATATGTATATTCTTTGCGATTCTACGTCTAACCGTTGTACTTATAAATATGTGAGCGATTGCATATAAGAATATAATATGAATATATGCGTAAACGATTAGATATATAAAACGATCTATTATAAAAGGGGTTTATATGTGTGTGCGTGTGTGTATGTGTGTATAAATAAAGTATATACATTAATTTATATGTGTAAATTATTCAAACAGTATTTCTTGTATCAAACTAGGTTCTTTTATGCAAGTTTTTAGAGGAATCCTCTCAATAGTAGTAGAAAATTGTTCATATATCAAAATTATATTTTTAAATTAAGACGAATATTCTTCAGAAGATTAAAATCCTCTTACATTAAGAATATTTCCTTCTGACACCATATTGCAGTATAAAAGTTGTATCAGCATGAAAGGAATCCTCTTAAATGGAGAATATTTTTTTTTACGGTGTACAATTAAAATTTTTGCGCCTCAGCTTTCGAATTATTCATTTCACCAGACAAATGTTATATATCTCATTAATACTATTTAAATAAGTCCTTTAGCTTTATTGTAAATAAAATTATACTAAATTATTTGTTTTTTTTTAAACTAGGGGTTTCTGTCGGGTGGTAATTTTGCCTTTAGCCATGACACATATATTGACATATGACATGTGTCATTACGACCAATGTCCAAACTTTCGTCTTTCGATTTTTTATAAATTACGCGCATTGACCTATAAAGTAAAATATTGTTCCTCAAGCCCGATAAAATTTCTCAACGACAGTAGAGCATCTAAATAGAGATAAACAAGGTGAGAAACGAAAAATCAAAATAAAGAAACTAAAACTACCAAAAGTACTAAAAAACATAAAAAATACAAAAAATAAATGGAATTGTATACTGTAACTGTGGACAGTATAACAAAAATCGAATCCCTGCATCTCATTAAGAAAGAAGCTCATTTTTAATGTTAAGAAACTAACATCAGATGAATATTTTATACTTTTCTCCCGCCATATTGGATCCGCCATCTTGGATTTCAAACATCTAATCATGAATTCGGAATCAGCGACTCAAAAAAACATAAAAGATACTCAAAAACACAAAAATAGATGAATATTTAATATTTTCGGTCCTCCATATTGCATTCGCGATTTTGAATTTACAACAATTAATAACAGATTCGTAATCAGCGGCCCTAAAAAGCACCGAGTAATAATTTTCGTTCAAATTGAATTACTTTCACGTTGGATGATGGTCAATTTCGAAAAAACACTCAAACATTTAATCGCATCGACCGCCATTTTGTTAATAAGACAATTAAAAAAAATCAACTATAATGGTTTCCTTTAGTGGACACATGGGATGCACGTTTCTGAGTTATTTTAAGTCGATACAAATGCATTTTGACAAAAATTTTATGAGAAACGAACAAAAATGAGTTTAAAAATCATGACTCTTTGTGTATTTTTGCAAAAAAATATTGGAAATTGCAAATTTTTGAAAATTTTCTCACGAAAGAACGACCTTAAAATGATAAAATCCATGAACTCTCGATTTTTTCCCTTGTATGTTTCATACAAAAAGCTGAACTCGAGGTAAAATTCCAGTGTATTCCGTAGTTAATTTGTTAAAGTTAACCTTTGGTAATTAAATTTTCGTAAATACAGGTTAAAATGTAATTTTATTTAAATTTAATGAAACCAACTGAAATTCCGAACAACCGAACTGTACCATACACGACTTAACACTCAAAGAGGTCATTCAAAGCTCTTATAGAAGTCATATTTATATATTCTTAAAATAATCATTTGGATGAAGTCTGATGCTTTAGATTTCCTCGCTTTCGTCAGCTTAAACAAATATTTGTTTGATAAATCGATCAACAAGTTTGAGATCTGATGTACTTCATAATCCGATCTATGGACGATATTTATCTAAACAACTGTTCTTAAAGATGTCCATAAGAACTCCTTATAAATTTCCAAAAATAGTGTTTTATAAATTAACGCAGAAAGTTTTCAATTATTATCATCCATAAACGAGCTCTTAATGAACTCTCACTTATCACATTTTTAAAGAATAACCTCGAAGAGGTTAAATTGAATTTCTTTCAGGTACGGCAGATGGCGTTCGATTCCAAAAACAAATTCGCGCGACCTTTATTTCATATGCCGATACCTGTATTGAAATATATAAAAGAATGAGGGCTTTTACAATATCTAATAGGAATATATGTAAGAGGTCTTATAGAGCTCCTAATAAAGACCATGAAGTCTTCTTCAAGATCACTTTAAAAGCTCTAAATAATTTCTTTTTTTTATTTGGATTTAGTTCTCACATCCAGAATTCTATTTTTAGTAACCGAGCAATTTCTTGAGTTTATTTGTTCATATTAAGAGGGATCTAAAGTGGTCTGCCGGTAATGTAGGAAATTTCACTAAAAACCCTAAATTAAAGATGACTGAATAACATTTTCAAAACCAAACAGTTTCCTATAAAATACCAAAGACTTTAATTGAGAACCTACCTATAATTTTCGAAAATAAATAAAAATCACTTATTTCCGAAAACTCTCCATTAATTTCTTCGAACTGTTCTATATTACCATCGATAGTAATTAGAATTGCAATTACAGAGCCCGCATTTTGAAAAATCGATTCAGGCATTCTTTATTTACGCTTTTTTGTGAAAATTCCTACCTTATCTGCAGAACACTTTAGAACCCCCTTAAGGGAATATCGAAGTCGCAATTATTTCCTCTGATGCAAAGTATAAAAAAACGTGTTTAATGAGGAAATTTACTACTTAGGTTCGATAGTTGAACATTTTCCGAATCTAACGTATTTGGAAAATCGGATAAGCGTAATCGTTATGGCGCAGTGGGTTTTCTTCAGTTCGCGAAGAGTCGTGAATTACCTCGTATTTTTCCCATCGCGGCGGTTAAGGGGTTAATTACACCGACGCATCGGATGCACCCCGAAGGGGGAGGATAATAGTAAATGCGATACCACCAGCATGAAACGGAGACGATAGGTGTTGCGTGGGTGTTCCTGGCCTTTGTGTTCCTGGGGCATTCGATTCTCCCATCAGGGATGAAAAAAAAAATTCGATACGGCAATCGGGGTATAGAGCTCCAGCATCGTCGTACTCGTAACTTACTCAGCGATAACGGCCGAGCACGTTGGAGGTGGTCGGGATCCATTTGTTCTGCCGCCATCTTTCTTCTCGGGGACGCGTCGGCGTCGGCTGTCGTTGGGAGTCGTAACGTTATCGTTTGGCAATGTTGCCGTCCCGGACAATTGCCGTTCGCATATACCCTGTAAACACCCGACAGGAATATTGCGAGTTACCCGGAAACCCCCCCGGGGTCCAGTGATCGATGATTTTACAGTTCTCTGATTTTTATGGCGTGTAAATAAGCCGTAGGCGAAATAAAATGGCGACGATTCGCAAAATGTCGCCGGCCAGATCGCCTTCGTCTCTAAATTGCGTACAATCTCGTGGAAAATGTAGGAATTGAGTTTTCATAGGTTTGTAAACAAGGATTGATGAAGACATTTATTTTTCACCAATATTCAGTCGGAAAATGTTTCATTTGTCTGCAAAATCGATTTTGTAAAATTATTTGAAAAACTTGCCTAAAGTTTACACTACTTTTCGTTTACAAAGTTTCCCAACAAACGTCCCCTTTTCTGCTTTTATTCTGAGTCGATTGTTGTTTCTTTACATCTACATCTAAGGCTTTCATATTGCAGTCCTATTTTATCACTTCCATCTTCAAGCGTTTACCCAAGCTGACAGAGTTTCAGACAGTTTCCCGTAGAGCTTTTCACTGCTGATGTTCTCGCCTCCTGTTGACCACGACCCAAGCAACTTTGAGGTCTTGCAATTTGAAAAACTTTTGCTGCTGCCTTCGAAGCGCACTTTTTCTTTGCAAATCTTAACTGTGTTCCTCGTTCTTCTGCGTTCCAGCTCCACGCCCTTCGACATTTTTTAAGAATTCTTTCTGGCTTGTACGAAACAAAGAACATTACCAACCAACTTCTGGCGAAATGTTAATTTACGTCTCACTTTCAAAAGATTAGATGCTTGACATAATAATTAAGGAAATTTTACATTCTTTGTTTGAAACTAATATATTGGATTAAAATTAAGAGTAGATTGCTCTAATAATAGGTGGCGCGAAAACAACAAAATACCCAAGATTTGGATGTGAGTGTTTTGAAAAATAGAGGAAAGTCCGCAGCAGTGATATTCTCTCACTTCCTGTGTTTATCACTCCCTATACATAATTTAAGTAAATTTTGTGAATTCATTTCATATATAAATTGATTCTTATTGCAGACTTTATAATAACGGTCAATAAATAAAAATATGTGGGCTTAAGGTCTGCAATTGGAACTGTAATTACACTATTTAATAAATATAAAAGAAGATATTATTTTCAATAATTACGAGTTACATTTTACGGAAATTTATGACATTTCAACTAAAAATTCATGTAGTATTTTAAAATCCTGAAATTTATGAAGTAAAATTCATAATCATTTAAGTTTTTATGTTCTTTTAAAATCAACATAATCTCGACATGGATGGAATTAACCTCAAGAATACCAAAAATATTTCATTATCAAATACAAATATTTGGAGAACGTATTTTAATGTTTTTGCTTGTATTAGCCAACTATGCGCATTCTGAATACCCAATACCACTTTTAATTATCAATATAGATTCTTCATCACTTCTAACAATCGCGACATACATCTATTGAAGTAATTATTTTTATATCTGGTTGTTTTATTCTGTTGGTCCATGACTTTCTTTTCGAGGTTCTACTAAGCGTTAAATAATATCAAAAATATGTTGAACAGAAAAAACTAATTTTGAGAATAAATAAAATGTAAAATTATCGATACCCAATATTTTTAAAAATAACGATTGAGTAATTTGCGTTATATTTGGTTCAGAGAAGTATTAAATGGTAGCCGCTATCAGATTTCAAAAATTAAAAACGTGGTTTCAATATTAATCTTGAATAATGAAAGTTAAATTACTGTTGTTCACCATACAATTTTCGACCGTATTTTTTTTGTTAGATATCTTTCGAATAAGAATTAATGAATAGTGGACATACAAATAAGGAAAAACGTATAATTTTGCATAATTTTCGTTGGATATTAGGAAACCTATTTTCAACTAAAACTCATATATATTATAAAATATCAGACAAAATAATCATTTGTAACATTTTTATCGGCCATATTGTTCCCGATTGTTGATTTTTAAATATCTGCAGCCAATTTCGTAGTGAATAACAACAAATCTCTTTATGTACCATAAAAAATCGATCATCGGAAAAATTTGTGATTAAAAGGGTTAAAATTTCGGATCGATACGCTATTTTAATATCAATTTAGTGATGGAAGGTGGGTCTTATATAGGCATGCTGAAAATCAATATTTGGAAATGCGATCTTGTTAAATAATCATCATTTATTTCTTGAACAAATATGAAATATGATCTTTGGGTCATTGATTTATACAACGAAATAACTAAATTGGCTCCTCTATGATGTGGATTCGAATAGCAGCGAATATACTGCTACAGGTTATCAGGCTATATCGATTGTAATTGAGGCTAGATTTATTCGATTTGAATTAATTTGCATACAGCATTAATTCCATCCAATTTTGAAACGCGATTCCCCGCGTTATCGCTTGTATAAATTGAGCTATTTAAAACATCATTAATGTAATACGCAATGAAGGACGGCTTTGTTATCTATAAAGCAATTGCGGTTTAAGAGTATAAGAGTGCACTTCAAGAATATTTAAAAAAAATACATTGATGTTGTAAATAAAATCGAGTTCTTTTCTTGAATGAGAGGATTTTTAATGAAAGAAAATGGCGACTTCAATTTTAAATTAAAATACGATATTATGTAATCAAACATTAATAAGTCGATTTAAAATATGGTCTGCTGGATGGAAAGAAAAGTTTTATTTTAAAATTAAAATTTTAACATCAAGAAAGCATTTTGGTAAAAATGTATATAATTAAATCGGTAGTTAATGAATTTAAACATATGTTTACTTTCAACAAGAAAATTTTCTAGTGATTTAATCGTTTCATCATACTGTGTTCTAGTTAGTAGATTGTACCCGAACATTTAAGTCAGATAATGTGATTGTACATGTATTGAGTAAATATTTATTTAACATGAGTATATCATAAAAGTTTTTTCTTCGCCCACCATGTGGCACACTGGCTTGTCTTTCTTTCCGCAATCGATGAGACTAAAGTTTTTTTCTTTTACAACCGTATAAAATATCTGTACGCAAAACATTCTGCTTTGATTATTTATATAATATCCTAGTCAATTGTGTAAAGTAATGTAAGCCATCAAATTAATAAAATATTATCGCAGCATAACTTAGTGTACTTAAATTATAAGTTTTTCTTGAGATGTTACATATGACATTGTTTATAGAGCAAACGAAAATATTTATTGAAAGAGTATTAAACGTTTATTACTGATACCCAATGTAATCAACTATTTCCTAGTTTCAAGTATTCAATGTTAATTCGGGATCATAACTGTTGAAATAAGAAAACACTCACAATGTTTAGTAACTACTTTCTACTATATAAAATAGGATTGTATGAAAAATTTAACAATGAAAATATTATAAAATTTAAATAAATTTGTTTGGTCTATAATTTTTTTCTTGCGCTAAAAAAGAAACTTTTTTACAAAATTTAGAGAAAACTTACCCTTTTATGTGCTACGTAGGGTGTAAATTTTTCATTAAAAATATTCATTTTTTTTATTGGACCCAATAACCTTGAAATGTGACCTTAAACGGACTTGACCTTGACTTTATTTTCAAACGCGTGACAAATTGTCATTAATCTACCACCCTGAACGGATCAGATTTCTGCAAAGTACACGTCGCTGATCCAGCATTTTGGGAAGGGCAGGGACGTGCAAGTGACGTGTAAAGCTGGGGAACACTTATTTAAAACATTAAATCCCCCAGTAAAAGAAATTATTTTCAATTACTTTCAATTACACAATTACAGAATGCAGAATTTACCCCTATTTTTGATCTCGGGTTCAAAAATAGTTGGTCCCATTAAGACAAATATTTCATCTATCAAATGACCCCTAATTTTTATTCCAAGATTACTATCAAGGTCACCACCAGGTAGTCCAACTTGGAACTTTCACTTTGAAAAGACCTAGACGTAGAACTTTCTTTCCAAATTTGCGATAAAAATAGTGGTTCGCATTTAAAACAAGAACTTGACCTTTAAATGACCTTCACAATCAAGGTCTAAAATTTTTTATCAGAAAATGCTTTTCTTTCAAGATATTCCGGTCCATAAGCTAAATTAAGTCACCATATGTGTAATATAATATAGAAGTGATTTTGAACCTGGTAACATGACAAGTTTTAACCGCCATCTTGGTTTGCAAGATGCAAAAATAATTTCAATTATATAATCATAAATAACCTTCTTCGTTCCTTATTATTATTGTAGTGTGTAAGTAGATTAATTATCTTGTAATATATCAAGTATTTATTGTCTATTTTTGATATGCCATTTTGTTGTTGAATTAGTGTTTGGTTCTCTAATTTAGAAACAATGGAAGATTATTCAAAATTGAGTAGGAGTGATGTGTAAATAAACTAGCAATATAAGATATCACGAGATTTAGCCTACAGTCTGATACTTTGTACGCCATATTGTATTTGCACAGATAAATACTAATACGAACATCATGCACAAACTTGATTATTTTATTAACATTTCGATAGCTAAATGTATTGATTATATTTGTAAACTGAAAAAAATATCGAATTTTGGAAATTTCAACATTTCGCCGCCATTTTGGATTCGCAATTTTGTTGATAAAATGTTCATACAAACAACAATGAAAGATAATTCAGAAGTGAATGGGGTAATTTTGTACCTAGCAACATGAAAACCCAATAATTTTAGTTCACCTTAAGATATTTCGTATGTCATATTGAATTTTTACAACAATTTCGGCAGTTTTGTTCCGCAAAAAAAAATCTTCCACGACTGTTTAATATAAATATCGGGTTCACCAATTACATGCTATAGAAATCGGGATTCCGGAAAAATAAACAATCTGATCTCAAAATCCTTTATACTCATTCAATCTCAAACATATTTTTGTCTAATTTTGTAGACAGAAAAATTGCATATACAAAATAGACAAAAATACAAAAACGAAATGCTGCTAGGTTTACATGTGTTTTAATATCGGCACGATTACATTACAAATGCACAGCAATTACTCGGCGGATGCTATGCCAGCATCGCGCGGAAAGATTTATACAATTCGCATTAGTATGCAAATTGAAATGAGAAATAAAGCCATAACGATTATACTGCTAGCGAGCAGATGTCGTTGTTAGTCTCCGAGTTGCTATAGTTACGCACCGCGCGTGTGTAAATAACCCATAAACATAATAGTTCTAGCACAGTGGTAAGAGTATAGTGATTCGGCGTAGTCAAGTTGTGTATACGCGTACGTAATCGGTGGTTCTTAAATTATTATTAGAACGTATGATTATCATGACCGAGAAAATAATATGTAAACCAAAAATGATGTTATTAAGATAAATGCTTTTGTTAGGCATTTAATCCATTGTGTGATGGGTCATTGAATGACCCACAAATACAAGAAAAATAATATTTAAATTAGTGGCGTTTTTTCATTTAAAATCTTTTTTACAGTAGTTTTTTATAAAATTTAAAAGTATTTTCCAAAATTTGTTTCATATTTGATGCTAATTCGAAAAACAAAAAAAGCTAATTGTATTTTTAATCGCAAGTCGAAATGAGTAGTTACATTTACTTCATTTATATCCAAATTTACACTACCGGTCAAAAGTTCGTGAACGCTTTGAATTTTTTAACTCATCAAATAATGCGTTCTACCTCCGATTCCTTAACGATAATGATAAAACTCATTAGATGTGTTTTAAAGTACAGTAATAAAGCTTTCAATTGGTCCATTTAGTTTTACTTCAAACGTTATAGTTTCTCAGTTGTCAAATTTTAAAAATGTTAAAATTTGCCATTTTTTTTCTTTCGACTTTTAACAAACACAAAAAGTCTAATAAATTTTTATGTATATTTCCAATTTTTGGCTAAATACTATCATTCAAAAGCTTTGACATAGCTCTTGTAAAAAGGACATACGATTTTTTTTGTCAGAGTTACTATTTTTTTGAGTTATCAACTTTTTGCCTTTTTCCACAGAATTCTGACAAAATGAGGTAAACTGGCAATTTTCAAAAAATCATAACTCAGGAACAAAAAATCGTATCCACTTTTCACAAGAGCCATTTTAAAGCCCTTGAATTGTAGTATTTCGACAAAAATTGACTTTATGCAGAAACATTTTTTATACTTTTTGTCAGTGTTTAAAGTCGAAAGAAAAAAATTGCAAAATTTAACATTTTTAAAATTTGGCAACTACGAAACTATAACGTCTGAAGTAAAACTAAATGCACCAATTGAAAGCTTTATTTGTGTACTTTAAAAGACATCCAATGAGTTTTATCATTATCGTTAACGATTCAGAGATAGAACGCATTATTTGATGATTTAACAAATTCAGAGCGTTCACGAACTTTTGGCCGGTAGTGTATGTTAGGCTGTAGAAAATTTCTCAATTTCACAAAATAACAGAGCCCCAAAATGTAAATGTATTATTTATGTTTTGTTTTCGTTTGCTTTTTTAGTTAAATCTTTATTTTAGTAAAAGAAAATATACAGAATGTAATGACTTGTTGTAATGAATGTAATGGCTTCAAAAAATTACTTAATTTTAAGAATTATTATAATAATTACGGTGCATCCAAAAATTGCTTGCGAAATATTTTGAGACACTAATTCAGTTATTGCTTTATTTTTTATTATTTGATTATTTTTGTCTACTTGATGAAGTGCTCATAATCATGCTAACACATTACATCCCGACAATAACATCAGGAAAACTGATCAAACTAGAGTATATATGTATAACATACTTACATGTTGTTCAGTAACACTGTATGAAAATCAAAGATCCCGTGAGACTTGTAGACCAGAATAATTGCAATGATATTACATGTAATTAGTATAGCTAATTGAAATGCTGCAAAAGCTACTGCCGCTGAAATAGCATTGTGATTGGGATTATAAAAATAACACAGAGATCGGTAGAATACGAATAGCTAATTATAGAAATGTGGCTAGGCATGATTTCTAATGGAATGAATTCTGGATGTAGAAAATAGATTTTATAATACATGAATATCAGAAATAATCCATATATCTCTTAAAAAAGAACCAGGAACTTCAATATTTACACGCCAAAGTTACCCCGTAAATATTTAAAATGAGACTTGAGACACTAATAAATAGATCAAAATACATCTTTAAGAGTTCTTTAAGAGTTCTTGAACATGCCAGAAGAATGTTCCAATAAAACTGATAATGCTTCCATAAGAACTAGTGAATATATAAGTTGCTCGAGTTTGCCCTCTTAAGATAACATGACACACCAGTTTTTGGATTCCATCGTTATCTACTAGAAGACACATGATAATGCTTTACAAAAAAAATGATTCAACATAACATTTTCGACTCTTCGATTTAAGACCTCAACTATAAGATCTCTTCGAGATTACTACTTTGGCAAGTTATAACAGAAATTTCACTGAGAGTTCGAAATTATCATAACTGAAACTCTTTAAGACGTCTTTTTGGCAATATTTTAGAGAGCTTTAGAGTATTTCCTCCTCTTTATTAGGTATGAGTTTTCTGATATCATCAATCAGTATGCAGATAAAGTAAAACGCTAACTAACGTCATCTAGTCTCCCTAAAAAAAACTAAGTTCTCAAAACTGTGGTTTGCGTTACCAAATGAAAATGATTTTTTTTAAAGATGGTGAAAGCCAAAGATCTCATGCATTGGACCTATTCAAGGTTAAAACATTAAAGGGATGGTTTACGCATCAAATCAGCTATATCAAATTTTTGTTAAAAATCACAATTAATTATTTCTTTAGTAATTTTTGGCATTTTTAAGTGTGCTTTAAGAGTTTTCAAATATCCTTCAAAGATTGCTCCAATAAAAAGAATAATGCTGACTTCTAGAATTAAGAATTATACGTCGATATTAAAAACTAGCTATAAAACGTTTTCGAGTTTTCCTTTGAGGATAAAATAAATATCTTAATCAAAGATTGTTAATTCTTTCATTTCTTATAAATTCTTACGTTGTAACGTGGCACATTTAAGATCTTATGAATATATCTTGCTTATAAGATGTCATAAATACTATTCAGAAGGAGCTCTTTAAATGATCTTTAAGAAAACTTATGCGTGATTTTAAAGGTTTCAAAAGATTTCGTAAATATAAGATCTGATGAAAGAGCTTTTATTTAAGAGCAATGACTCTCATTTTAAAATAAATGGTTTAATTGAAGATGAAACTTCTTAGAATTAAGATTCTGTTATTGCACTTCCTTAACACAATTCATTCGTAGCTTCTATTCGATTATGCTAATGATAAATACTGTTAACGTGGTTGTTCTTTCATTGATGATATTGTTTCATATAACGTCGTGCGAGTTCATTTTTTGATTCGATCGATACCTAGCGTTACTAAAAGTAACTCAGATTTAAATGCTGTGGAGGACTTTATCACGAAATATTATCCAAAAAAGATAAATTTAAAACCTAAAATTAAAGACGTTTTCTATATTTAACACATTACAACTAAGAATTTCTTCAAGAAATATTTTTAGAATACCTCTTTAAGAAGTATATGTTTAGAAGCCATGTTATTTATTTATATAATTTTTTAACAAGTTTTAAGACCATAATTTAATAAAATACAATAAAATGTACAATAACAAAATAGCTACTATTAACAAACACTGCAATTTAAAATTAGTAAATGAGAAAGAAGCCAAGAAAATCGGAATTCACGTACTAAACGTTTGTGCAAAAAAGGTTCTAAAAAATTTCCAAGCAATTTTTCAGAATGTTTTGTTATATTTTTCAATAAAATGCTAATGTGATAAGCTGTATATGATTTCGAGAAAAATGTTTCAAATTATTTTCTTCTTCGTATTTTTTCAATGTTGTTTTTTCATATTGAAATAATGTTGGACTTGTTTGAAATAAAGAAATCGAGTTCTCGGGAATTGGACTTTAAAACCTGCATATTAACATTTTGAAAATACAGGTGAAAGTATCCAAAAAGACGGCTAAAACACGAAAAAATCAGCGAAAGGTTCAAGAATTATCTTACTTGAAAATGATACACTTCTGAAAAAAATATTAATCGAGTATATAATAGTTTAATTTTTGATGATATCTTGGTAGTTGTGGTCGAATGAATTCATCGGTCTTCCTGACCTGAATGCTAGCTATCTTTATGATGAACTATCTCTAACCACATGGGAAATTGTACAGCATTTTTAACTTCTAGTGTCGACATCGTTTTTCTCAAACTTATGCTGTTTTTCATTACGTTTATGGATGTAATCGCATAAAAACGTACTATATCGTATTTATATTCCAAGGTATAATATAAGATTTTCAAACATTTTATGGAAAAATTAAGAAAATATAAAAAATGTCCAAGTCGCCAATAATTTTGGAAAAATTCCTTTTATTCTTCTGATCTATGCAATGACTGAAAACAAATGAATTAAATATCGTAGAATGATTAAGGATAATCACGCAGTATATAGTTTTGGACGTCGACCTCAAATTCCATTTTGGCATTGATGTATAATCGTCTTATTAAAGTTTTTTTCCCTTGAAATGTCTACGGTATGATTTCTAATTTCTAATAAATTTTAGGTTCGGTTTTTGAAATATCAATCCCACGAATTATAAAGCCATAATACTTATGTTTGTTTCTATTTTCATTGATAACAAATGTAATTTTCTAAAATCTACTCTTTAGCGGCGAGAATTTTGGTCGACTTTCGGTTATTGATACCTATGTAGGCTGACAATCAATTATCTAGTAATATCCAGTAGATCCAGCAATTCTATAAATGCTCTGGATTTTATTTTGACGTAATTGTCGAAACTTCCTGGTTTAAGAGTATGGCATCCTCATAGGGATTGTTTTAAGTGGTTACATTTGACTCCACATTAAATACTGGCAATCCATAAAAAGTATTATATTTCATTTTTGCGTAATAACTTGCGATTTGCGAGTATACTTCCGAAAAGGTAACACCTCCAATTTCTTTTTGTGACAATGGCTTTTACGCGCTGATTAGGAATATCGTAATGAACATGGGCGTCAAGGTCATCTTCAAGGTCAAAAAGTCAAAATTAAAAAAAAACGCGTTTGTTTGTTTTACGTACACATACAAATGTAAAATCTCGTAGTTACAATCAGAATTAGATGTTCTTTCTCCGAAATAAATGCCAAAAACTTGAAAAACGAATGTTTTTTTCGTTTTGACCTTTACAGTGACCTTGTCACCAAATTTCATTATGATATTCGTAATCGGCGTACCAAAATATTTCGGAAACCATAGCTATAATAAAAATTGTTGCGTTTTCGGAAGCACATCCCCGTTTTCTATTTTTATGGTGGCCCGAACGAACTCCTTGATTTAGAATGCATTTCGGAATGTAATATCGATCACCAAAAACAAAACTTGAAGCTGTTGTAGAATTCCCTACATATTCTGGTGACCAAAGTACTGAACCATAGAGTATTATAGGTTTTTAGCCAAAATGTTATGCAGCTATACAATTTATAGAGCTATTATTGTTTTCTTATTACATGAATCTATTCGATACTATTTATTTTTACTCTGGACGTCATAAAGCAAAATACAATTTGTACGGTCGAGAGGCAGTATCTCGGTTATGTCTGGTGAAAAAGCAAAGATGAAACTCAATTTCCCCATGATGAACGTTGGTTCTAGGGGCTCGTATATGACGTCAAACAGACAAATCACGCGGTCCACACGCAAACCCCAGTTTTTTATAACAGCCTGGCGTAAAATAGAGCAGATGTCCCGCAGGGTTGCCAACCCCCCGCCGATACCACAGTGCGGATTACGAGGACGTAACATTCTGGAGGTCGGGGATATGGCGACGACCGAATTACGCCTGAAAAATAATACATCGCTATCCAGGACCGAGTCATGAATTTAATTGCGGCCTGATATCCGAGCCCGACATCTACCTCGGTTTCGACGCACGTATATGTGGAATGTCCCTGAAAATATTTCAGAATTGTATGTTTTATATCCTTTGTTTCTGTTTACTTTTCCACCCACGTTCCGGAACCTCATGGAGTTTGAATTTTCAACCCCTTCTGACGATCCTCGTAGATCACTTTGAAATGTTGACAGATCAATACTCTGATTTTTGAAGTATCTATTTTTAGCATTGCTCCAAAAGCAACGCTTCAATTGAAAGGCAAGAGATATTTGTTATGTCAAAAAATGAAGCAAAGTATTTCGACATTTTTGGAGTCCTTCTCAAGTGGAATTTCTTGCCAATTAGTTCCCAAAATAGCTCATAGTTCGGAAAGAAGTCTTCCTGAGTTCACTTCGAACATATCTATAAGATACCTTACAGATACATATACTATATACTGCATTTTTTTTTACTACATTTTACACGTCTGTCCAGAATTACCACCTGAAATGGAAAATTTCTGTGTACTTAATATACAGGGTGATACAAAAGTCCCGGAACACCAAAATATCTCAGCGAGAGGACATTTTCGAGGAAAATGTTTCAGACAAAAGTTTAAGGATTTTTCCCTGGCTATTTAATGGTACCATAGAATTTGACCTTGCACATGAGCTTGAAGATTATTCCACGGTCAAATTAATTTTTTTAAATGGAAACTGCTATTTTTTAATGGATTCGGAAAGAGCAACAAATTGTATTTCCGAATATGATATGGTCGATTTTTCCGGCAAGGTCACAGGGGTTACAATTTGTTGCTGTTTTCGAATCCGTAAAAAAATAGCAGTTTCAATTTAAAGAAATTAATTTGACCTGGAAATAACCTTCAAGGTTATGTTCAAGGTCAAATTCAATGGTGACATTAAATAGCCAAAGAAAAATCCTTGAACTTTTGTCTGAAACATTTTCCGCATAAATGCACTCCCGCTAAGTTAATTCGCAGTTCCGGGACTTTTCAGTTTGACCTTGACATGACTTTGCCGGAAAAATCGACCATATCATATTCGGATGTAAAATTTTGTGTTCTTTCCGAATCCGTGAGAAATAATATGGTTTTCCATTAAAAAAAAAAACAAACTTGACCTTGAAATAACCTTAAAGTCTTGAAGGTCAAATTCAATATCGCCATAATAGCCAGGGAAAAATTCTTCAACTTTTGTCTGAAACATTTTCCCCGAAAATGCCCTCTCGCTGAGATATTTTGGTGCTCCGGGACTTTTGGATCATCCTGGATTTTCTCATGTTCCTGTCAATGGTGTAATAAAAATAGGACATATTTAATGATATTAGAGGAGCAATCTTTGCTTTCCAAAGCTAGCTAATGTTTTGTTTACAAATAACGTAGTTAGCATACTATTAATATGTACATTTAATTAACTCCACAATAGAAACCTTATTAATGAACAAAAGCCGATATAAGAAAAAAGTTCATTTAACAACGAAAATAGTTAGTTGACTTTTAATAGTTTAATTAAATTCATTTAAAGTGTGTAATTGTACAATAGTTACTTTATATAGCCAATATTTTATTCCGGATAGTAAAAGGATATCTGGTTTTAAAAGTCCTAATTGTGACCTTGATTCTTCGTATACGTTAGTCTAAGTTGGTCAAAACACACTTTCAATCTTATTCGTTCCTCAAAAGATTAATATTTGATGTCTTCTTAAAAACATACATCCCTGAATTTTCTAGATATAAAGTTTAAATCTGATTGAATAGAAGTGATCATTTTCGGAACTTGACGACTATTTCTGATGGATGTTGATCAACTTTGATAAACTCGAAATTTTATCCGATAAATATGTTATAGATTAGTTATGTCATTATTATTCAATAATTTCAAACATAATTAAATGGAATTATATTAAATGCATATTTCACATTTTTCGTATACGGCCAAAATTACTTTACTTTCATCAAATAAATTGCAAAAAATTTGACATCAAAATCGATATGCCTTTTTTGACAATTTTATCAATGTTTTATCACTCGAAGATCATCACAATTATCAGAAAGGCGAATAATATATTTTTACCCATTACTGGCATTGGTTACACGTATATGTTGAGGATGTTGAATCATACCTGTAACAAATAGAGAAAATAAATGTCAATATTGATTTGTTTCGTTGCATATTTACATTATACAAAAAAAAAACCACATATTTTCTACACAGATTACATATGAGATATTATTTAAATGTGTATGTAAAAGAGATTTACGCTACTGCAACTCGTTGGAACTCTATGTACGAAAAGCAGAGCAGATGCGTTTGATTTTCGTAAATGGGATTTTCTCGAAATTGTATTTTAAAATTTCTTTTATTTTTCATGAAAATATTCAAGAAACCTTTGTAAAGTGGATTCGACTCGTTATTTTCGTGTATTGAAATGCTGAAGGACTATAAAAATTCTATAAATATGCGATAAACATTCTTACTTTATGTATAATATTGCTCCATCCAATGAAAATGTTAAGGAATGGAAAACAATATTGGAGATGTAGGGTATCTTTGTTGAAAATAAATCGTATAAGTTATTCATAGAATTCATACATCAGTTTATATACAAACATCACAATTTTTTCTACAAGATACAGTGGACATTCATTATTTTATAAGAATGTCGTAGAGTCTTTGTCTTTGCGGTCATTATTTTCCAGCATCACTTTGTACACAGATATTTCTCTGTATTTGCATTTTTTTATAGCCTCTACTGTTTTATGAGGATTCTTATCACTAGATCGAGTCATCACAAATGTTCACTTTTCAGTTTTTTAAAGTGGACTTTGTTACTTAATTGACAATATTTATTACATAATCGTAATTTGGCATTAATCGTTCACTGCTACTCGAAAAGGGATGACTTGTTCTATATAGAAATCATTATTCACTGAAGTTCACTTGATGAAAGAAGGACTATAAAAGTAGCAAACATCGTCTTTAACAAAACATCATCTGAACATCATTTTTCAGTGTCAATGGTATAATTATTCTAGAACAATTTATAAAACTGTCTAATGCATACTTGGAAATCTATGTGAACGTTAGTGTAATACTTGAAAAATCAGTTTGCTTTCTAAACTACACTATATAAATAGAGGAAGAATGGCTTATAACCTTTACATGCACATATTTTTATTTGTATGGTATTGATTTTTAATTTGTTACATGGGAGTTTTCGAATCTGATCTTAGAATTTTGAAATTCAATATGGACGCAAGCTAAAAGGTGAAGTATTTGATTTTTAAGTAATCTGAAAAAAGAAATATTTGGTTTAACTATTTAAATAGTAGAACCTGGCACAATTAGTTGGTTTTACTATCTAAATAATGTGATAATACTGTTTAGATAGTATATCCAACTATTACAATTCTTCAAAATACTGACCAAAATAAGGACACTGAGTTAATATAGAAGAAACTCGATATTTTAGAGTTTTTTGCTTGTCGTTCAAAATTAATTTTGTTATAAAAAGTACGCAAAAATGTCTACATGCTTAACGATTCGTAGCTGAAAAAGTTTTAGGTGTTCATGAATTATTGTAAAGAATTGTAATGTTTTAAAATATTACAAACATTACCATATGCATATGAGGTATCGACATCTTAGAAAATAATATTAAAATTTAGATAATTCTACATAAGAATAATTAATTACAGGAAATTCTATTTTTAATAAGTGATAGATAATTTAGAAATCACCAAAATAACACAATTAAAGTAAAATAACTTTGTATCTCCATTCGGATTAACAATTTTGTATTTTATATATTCTACCAGATATTTAAATAAACAGATCCCTACTATTTTAAATTTCATGAATGCAAATTTAGATTCGCGATTTGTGATCACGAAAATTTACAAGTTTCAAGCTAATCCAACAAATTTCAAACAAATTTTCCGACATATTGGATCCAATATTTTCAATTTTGAGAAACTAACATCAGATTCATAATTAGCGACCTCAAAACCCCCAAGTAACGAGTTTCAAGCGAAGTTAATGAATTTACAAATGTGCATCATATTGACATGATAATTAAAACTTTTTCGATTCGAAGATAGTAATATGTTTACTGCTCGAAAAATAGGTAACTCAACGAACTAGTTTGTAAAGATGAAAACCCATTCTTGGCGGAAGGAAAAATATTAAATTTGTGACATTTTTAACTATACAAAATGGTAAAATTGACAATAATCTTTGATAGTAATGTCACGTAGTCAGATGAACTATTTTTAGGTGGTTACACAAACCAACTAAAAAGTATAGTACCTTCAGGTATTTCTCTCGCTGAACTATTTTTATAAATATTAACCATTTTTTAGTAGATTGAACAACTGTATTGCATACTAAAGACAGACACGTCCTATTCGAAATCGCAAAACATTATACAGAATCACGGTAAAATATATTGCATAGAATTTATTGCTACCAATCTGTAAACATTAGCTTTTCGATAAATAAATTAAGTAATGTGGATAGTTCTTACGTGCTGAAATTAATTCTGAAGAGTTCTCGCGACGTAAAATCTATTGAAGATGCAGGGCTCTTATATACAGATCAGCAAGTCATAATTTTCAGATTTTAGTCATTGTTAATAAATATTGTTTAAAAATAGACAATCACCGGAACTCTTCAGAAGTAAGTTTAGGATATAAGAAACTTCATTTTGAGACATATTGTAGAACTGTTACATACAAGTCAGTTGTCACAGTTTTTCATTTTTGTAATTTTAATCAACAATAAAAATCAAATAAGTTTAAAAAACGGGCTTATGACCTACCACGATGATATTTCCTTCCACCCCAACACAAGAGAACGAAAAACAATTCTCCTTCAATACGAGAGTAAACGGGAAAAAGGAAAAACATGTTTTTTAAAACTTATTTAATTATTGTTTAACAATAGAAAACCTACCGAAATCATTTAATTTAACATTAAAAATTGTTTGGAAATTGATAATCGTGCGAAGGATCATTAAATTGTATAAGGAACCTATGAGGATACCCGCTAGAAGCTAGAACTTCAATATAAAACTGATATATCGGATGTGACCATCTGGGTAAAATATCTATTTGTCAACTAAACGACAAAAAAAACTATAGTGCCGTAAAACTAGTGATTTACAGTCGGACATCGTTCAGCCAGCCGTAAAGTGAGTGTAAAGGTGATGAAATGGCTTTACTGACTTTAAATTGTATTTCTTGCCCTGTTTTAAATTAAACATGTTTCGCAATCAAAAAAAAAACAAGAAAAACACTAACGGATACAAGGAAACTTTACCATATGTGTACATGACAAATAGTTTAGTTAGAATTAATTACATTATGATTAATAATTGGGTAAATAAACAAAAAAAAATATTGGAAATTATTTGATTTGTGATTTTCTACTTTTCCCTATAGACCTTTAAAATTCGTAATTATCTCAAGACGTCGTGTTTTGGAACACTAAGACAAGAATACAAAATTTATTTTCTAAAACTATTGAGCTTTTGAAATATGCAACTTTAAGTTTCAAACAAAAACACCAAGGGTGAAGCGATAAAACTCATCTTGTTTCATTTGGTCTTCGATGATACGATGGGGAGGCGAGGTTACAGATGGAGTTTTGCTCCCCTTGTGAGGATGATTAATGAGATGTCTTTTCCTCTGTCTGTAGGAAGCGCTGAGTCAAGGCAACTTGGGGTTAACCCTTTTGCAATTTTATCGCAATTTTCACATATAAAACAATGGTTACATGATCGCGTTTATTGTTACATTTCTATCACGTCATCGTGAGATTCCAACTTCTTTCGGCAACATTACAAGGGCATTTTTTTAATAATGAATAATGTGCAAATATTCTTATCTTATCGTATCGTATGCTGTTACAAAATTCAGAACTAACAGACGTGTGTTAAGTTAACAGATCACATGCCTGTCGATCACTTTATGAATAAAGTTCTAGTCGCTTGCAGATATGAGTTCTTATGTTCTTGATACCATTTTAAGAGTAGTTCCGGGTATTCTGATTTAAAAAATCGTGAATAATAAAATGATCTGCTAACTCTTTAATAATTATATGCAATATGTAATTCAGAAATGTTCATTATCATAAAAAAGTATATATATCATTATTAAATATGGTAGAAGAATTAGAAATGATTCGACTCTGAAAGAAACACACATCTTTTTTCAGCATTGTGAATAAAATAAATTTATATAACTGGTCTTCGTAAAATAATTTTGAATTGAGATAAGTCATATTACAATGAAATTTTCCATCAATTCGAACACCTGACGCTTATCTTAGCTCTATTACTTCTTTCTCCTTCTTCTTACTATTTTTCAATTTGTTTGCACGCCAAAGATGTTCTCTCTTTCTCTGTCACTGTCACCATCTCCCTTATAATGTTCTATCACTATTACTTATAATACCTGACAAAGTTGACAGGATTATTTTCAGTTCTCAAGAGGCGGATTTCAATTTAAAATTCACCAAGTAAACTGAACTGTGAAAGTCTAACTATGAAATCAGGATAGACAAAATTACTTAATTATTTTTGATGAGATAATGATGTTGCAATCCTTAATACAAGCACCTGAAATATCAGCTTAGTTCCGACACCAAGAGGATCTAAAATAAAATTATTTAATCTCTCAAGTCTGAATTTTGGTTTGTCTGGCATTACAAAAATGTTCATTCTCGCAGAAATTACGAAACAATTGAAATAAATAAGTAACAATCCAACAATCTTGGACCGTAATATAAGAGTCATTCGTTTTAGAAAATAATACTTTCAATTGGACAATAAACTGCTCTTATACGAGACAAGTGAACGAACCAGTGTGCTGAAACAATAGTTGCTGATTTGTCGCTGCTTTCAAAGACGTGCAAAAGGGTTGAGAAGAGTGAAACTCCGTATGTTTGCACCTTCAGTTACCTTCCCTTCCAAAATCTCTTCTCTGTCCTTCAATGAAATACTTTCGGCAGTCGTGCATATCAAAACTATCGGCATATACATTCAGAGAAGACAAAGGAAAATATAAGATTCCACGTGACTTGTATATTTTTAGAATATGTAAGAAGGCACATTCGTCGTTTTTTAAGTCAAGTTTTGTTTCTATGTTATATTCTGTCAATTCTAGTTTATAATACGCTTGAAAAAAAAATTATTTGGGGCAGAGAATAAATCTAGTGACAGCAATGACCCTGTCGTCGACGCGACTCGAAGTCGTTATTTCAAGTTAAGCATCCTGGTTGGGGATCCATACTTGGAAGGTGACTGTTATAAGAAAAAAAAACGTGCGTTCTGCAGGTTAAAGTGAAGATAGCAGGTCCATTGCTGACCGGGAGATAGCTGCTTTACCATCAGACATTATCTTGTGATGGTAAAGTAGTTCGTGACTGTATCGGTCTGGGATTTCAGCAGTTTTACCAGACCCCCGAGCAAAAGCCCGAATTATATGCAATTAACTGGTTGCAATAACTAACAACTGACTACTTGACTACAACACAGTAGTCCTGGATGTTTAAAGTTTCTTCCGGAGTATTTTCCGACTGTTTTAAAATATTTTGAAATGTGTATTTGCTGGAGAAGAGGTTCTTAATGAGGTTCTAAATATCGACAAAACATAGCTGCAAAATAAAATTTGACTCTATCTTTTGAAATTCAAAATGGCGGATCCAATAATAAACGTGCATAAGTAAAGTATATTTCAGTTTAAATAAGATAATCACCGTCATTCGAAGCATCATCCAAGTTTTCCGTCACAAAGCTAATCTTACAAAATAAATGTATCAGCATTTAATAATGTTTCTATGTAACTGTAAATTCACCTCCAGCTTTGTAGTCTTTATTTTATGTAGTCTAATGATCAGTAAAGATTGATAGTATCAAGTAATTTCAGAATTGTAATTAATCGCTCTTTTTGTAACCTTTGTATATTATTGTTACATATATTAAAATTTTGTCAAATTTACTACACATTGGGTTGATATATTCTGTACTAATTTAATCATTGTAACAGCATATTTGTTTGAATAACTAAATAATATTTATTTAATTATGAATTTTAAATAATATATATAGTAACAATTTTTTCAGATAAATCCGACAAACTTATGGTTGTTTTAAGTAAATATTTAGTTGTTAGCAAATGAACGAAGTAACATGTAAATTAAAAAAGAAATATTTTTGTACAAACAAATTATTTGGAAAATGGCATATCTTAAGAACCGCTCAAAATTTTCTCTTTTTTTTCCCACACTCTTGAGGGCTATAACTGCCTTATACATTATACACATTTAGTTAATTTTACTAGCTTTTTCTATCAGTGTAGGTATCAGATTTATTTAGATTTTTTTAAATATCGAAAGTTGTTCGGGTATTACACAAAAACATTGTCGAAACTTGTTTCCGAAAATCTTCCATTTATAGATTCCAATATTACGTGACTAACAAGGTTCAATTCCATTAGTGCATTACTTGAACATTTAATGTGTTGTGCAACGTAGCTCGATTCGTTCTAAATCTAATTCAAAGCCCATAATCACATCTTAGCTTGCAGGGTTGATGTCTATTTTCCAGAGGCTTTATGATCAGGCGATTTACAAAATCGTTATTCCACTCGATAAATTATAAACCGTGATTCGTTTATATCGTTTAGTTTACGACTTTTCGTAACTTGATTCAAAGATTTACGTGCCATTAAAACTTCGAGTTTTCGGTGGCCGTATTACCCGCTGCGGGCTTTACTAAAGTCGTTTATTATCGTTTCGTCGCGATTCAATTCAGTGTGGAGTAATTGATGCAGTTAATTATTTGTTGAATTCGTTTAGTATTCAACGGCCTGAATCAATTAATAAGGATTACCCTTTTTCATTTATAAATTCGTGAAATTATTTATGCAATTCAACATAAAAAATCGCAATCATCGAATTCTCAAACGAAAAATGGGCGATAACTAAAGTATAATAATACAATTTAATACAACCTAGTGGTTTTACGGTTCATTGATGTAAGAACCATTTAGTTTGACGTTTCTTCCAATATGTTTGCCAGTTTTTTTAGGTATTCATGCAGATAATTTAAGAGAAATAAAAAAAAATTAACTTTGGTATGTTGACTATTCTCTGTCAATAATGTATAAATGTTTTGCACGAATCCACCCATTTTTTTTGTCGAATCGGATTTAAATAGGAAAAATGGACTTAATGATCGAGAATAAATCATGAAATTTCCAATTTTGATGCGTGGAAGCCTAAAAAATTGGACAAACTCAGCTATATGAAACAGTCGTTCAAAAATACCAAGAAAATTATTTCTTTCGTAACTTTTGACGTGGAATTCAGTGGTGCTAGAATCGAGAAACTGAAAATCCATCTTTAATAATTTAGAAAAAGGGCTTTATGTTTAACATGTTTTTGTTGAATTTTTAAATTAATTTAGAAAAATGTAATAACAATTTTTCAAAATAACAACTTCTTTTCGCGATAAAATTTATTGGTCAAAAAAATTTGTTACACTATTTATTACATATTTTTTTCAAATACGTAATAATTGTTGTAAAACCTTTATATTTAAATTTAAAACTCATATTTTGTTAACTCTTGAACTGCCAAAAACAAAGACTTTGCCAAAATCGTGAAAACTGCAGTTTTACATATTTCAAATCTTCTATTTAAAACAATGATTTCAAAAATGGACAACAGCATGTTCTATCATATTTAGTATACCTTGGAACGTATGAAAATGATCTAATACTAATTTTGCACCAATAATCGAATTCGGTAGCCTAATTTATATTTACCATATAAAATCTTTGTCATGAGCCACAGTTAAGGGGTTAATCCGTATTTACCAAATTTTATGACCAAATTTGGAATCAAGAATATAAGAAAACTAAAAGAACATATATGAGTAATTCTCTGGAAATTTTAATATTTATAACACTAGCCATTTTACCAATGAAATTAAAACTTTCTGAACCTATAATTATGTAGAAACTCGAAACTAGTTAAGATACACGTGAGATAATACTTTTCAGTTGATTTGATGTCTATTGTCATCACGAAAAATAAATCACGCGTACTTTATAAAAATCAATTTTTTAAGTTTAAAAATTAATACCTGCACTAAAAATTTCTTAAAGTAAAAATTGACCAACTTTCTGCTAAAAGTGACTTTTCGACTATTTCTAAAGTGATAATCTCACTTTATTAAAAGTAGATGAAAATATGTCACTCATATTAAGTAAAATCTCCACTTTAGAAGTAATGAAAGAGTCACCTTTAGCAGAGAGTAGCTCAATTTTCACTTTAAATAGTTTGGAGTTTATCTTTGTCAACCTAATATCTTCACTCTAAATTTCTTAAAGTGAAAGTTGTGCCACTCTCTGCTAAAGGAGACTTTTTCGTTATTTCTAAAGTGCAAATTTCAATTTATTAGAGTGTCATATTTCCATCCACTATTAGTAAACTAAAATTTTCACCTTAAAAATAGTGAAAAAGTCACTTTTACCAGAAAGTGGTTCAACTAACACTTTAAGAAATTTAGAGTGTCGGCACTAATTGTTGTACAGAAATTTCTTGTAAGTCATAACGTTTTTACGTAAAATGCAGCTTTAAGACTAGATACATACTATCTATTTATGTGTCAAATAATTTAAATAACCCTGTATATTTAGGTTTAGTAACTATAAATAAATATAAAAAAAACAAGAACAATATTTGTTTCATCTTCATATTTCGTGTTACGAATCGCCAAAGTGCTTTCAACAAAATAATAAAAATTCGTGTATATCGGATTTAATATTTCGTGCGAATAAAAAAATGTTATTTACTTGAAGATTTAATAACTAGTAATTCGTATAAACATGGGCATTTGTTTGAAATTGCAGATAGGATTAAATATAATTTTTTCGGTACCTTTAGTTAGTGAAATGTGACTCGGGATGGGAGAAGAGCGTATAATCGATTTTGTTGGGCGTGGAACTCCGCAGGCTCCTGAATTTGAATTACAGAGTGCGAGAAAAGAAACCTTATTACAAGGCTCGAAAAATCGCAAAGTGTGAAAGGAACCCTAATGACAACCATGTTTCGAGAGATTTGATTTAGTCAGAAAGTAAGATCATTAAGTATATTTTGTCTAGTTAAAGAGTTTCTTCATGCAAATTGCAGTACGTGTTTTCTTATAAAGTTTTACAATTATTCCAATTCTCGTTTTCTTTTCGGTTGAAACTTAATTAAAAATGACTGTGCAGTAAAAAAACTTATTTGAATATACTGCGGAGCGCATTATGGTGGAGGTATTTAATTAATTTTTTTTCTTTGGTATTATCAATGATGAATTCATCTACCTTTTTCTTATTATCTAATAATAAAAATAATTCGTATATGATCGTAATTTTTACGTTCACGCGATATTGAGATAAACTTAATATCAAATATATATATATATAAAAGTAGGTTAGGTCGTGCATCATTCCACCGGACATTCAGTAGTCTCGGGTTCGATACCCGTTCGGTCCTCCACTTTTTTTTTCAAAAATAATTTTTTTTTAAATTTAATTAAAGGTCAAATATTACAATATTTTGCGGGAAAATGTTGTGGATTATAAATTGTGTAAATAATGCAACTCTCTTTTAAGAAATAAATCACAATCCAAACGTCATCTGTTTTTAATTTCTGGTTTTACCGGATAGTTATCATAGAATGTACTATTTATTGACTATATGAATTTATAATATCCCGATTAACTCCTACGATTTTAATGTGTGACTGTGTACTTTACAAAATTAACTATATTAATTAATTTCTCAAAAAGTTCAACATTTATTTCATTTAACTCTATGTTGGTTCACGTTTAGTGAAGAATTTGTTTTCTTATGTGATGAAAATTTAAGTTCATATTACACATTTAATTTTATTTTTATCTTTTATTTAGTTTTATAGTCTTTTTGTAAGGTATAAAACCATGTCATCCAAATTGAAACGCATGCCATACAGGTTGTACTATACGAAAATGTTTTTACTTTGAAATTCCTGACGTGAGTGACCTATTCTTTTTTGTGTTAATTCTAGTTTATAATATTGTAAATTTATTGTTTTTGTTTTATACAACTAGCAACATTACTTATTTAAGCCACCATAATGGATTGCATTAAACTTAACGTATTATCGTATTAAAATTGTAATTATCTTCTATTGAAAACGGTATTTTACATAATGATTCCTCAAATACGTGCTGATTGCTAGAACTAGAATTTTCTCAAAAACCAAACAGATTCGTTAATATAACCACGACAAAACTGACTATTTTATAATACTTAAATGAGTTTGGATGGAAAAATGTGGTTAATCATAAATATCGATTCGTCACATAGGTATGTTGTCCCAACCGTACTGTTTGAATATAGATACCTTACTTTTTGGTTCTGATAACCAAAGCCGTTGATTACTTAAAATTGGTTTGGTTTTAGCGATGAACTTTTGAAGTGAATAAACCGAGCAATGTGCAACCAAACTAATTTTGACACTTAAAAAACGGTTCGGATGATGTAAGCAGATATGGATGTTGAAACTAAAAATGTCGGTCGTTGGAAAGAGTTGATTTTTCACAACTTACCCCTTTTCGATAATCGAAATCTTCTATTCTTACAACCGAACTTTTCGGTTCCGTTAACCAAACTTATTTAATACTTATAACCTACCATTTTAATGTTCAAAGTCCTTGAGTTGTTTGATTCAATCTTGAAACTGACTGTTTTATAACCCTTAAATGAGTTCAGTTGGAAGATTTAGGTTGTTGCAACCGATTAGGTTTGGTTCATAAATCGATTTGTCACGGTGACTAACAAATTATACGTAAATGTTTGCCCATTTGTCTAGTTTAATTCATCAATAAGATAACCAATGGTATATATTTACATATTTCAGTAGTTCCAACTGTTTGGTTGCACATACAATTAAAATAAATTTATACATTGAAATATGAGCTCGACTGCTAGAACCAGAATTTTCACAAAAACCGAACAGATTCGTTACCATAACCACAACCAAACTGATTATTTTATAATACCTAAACGAGTTCCAATGTAACATTGTGGTTAATCGTAAATATCGCTTGTTCACTTATTTATGTTGTCCCAACCGTACTGTTTGGTTATGGAAACCGTACTTTTTGATTTTCTGGTAACCAAAGTCGTTTACTATTTAAAACCGAATTGATTTGGTTGTAGCGACGAACTGTTTAATTGAATAAACCGAACAATCTGCAACGAAACCAATGTTGTTACATAAAAAAACGGTTCGATTGCTGTAGTTCGTGATGGGTATGGTTCATGAATCGTAGATATCAATTCATCTCGATGGCAAACAAATTATTCGGAAATGTTTTTTTGTCTACTTCAATTCATTTGTAAGATAGCCAATTACGTATATTTATATATTTTTGATTACCCTTTGATTGTAATAACCAAAGTTGTTTTTTAATACAAAATTGGTTTAGTTTTAGCGATGAACTGTTTAATTGAATAAACCTACCAATAAGCAACCAAATCAATGTTGTCGCTGAAACACAACCAAATATGGTTGTTGAAACTAGAAATGTCGGCCGTTGGAAAGAGTTGAGTTATCAGAACGTATCTTTTTTTAATAACCGAAATCTATTCTTATAACCGAACTATATGTTTTCGCTAACCATAGTTATTTCATTCTTACAACCGCACCGGTTTAAAGTTCAAAACCAGTCATTGAGTTGCTTGAACGAATTTAAGTCAAGTTGAGACCCGTTTGGTTATAAAATGAAATGTAGTTCTTTCGGTAATGAAATTGATTACTTTTCGAATATCATAAATGCGTTTTAAATAATGACGAGTAAAAAATTCCACGGTCTCTTATCCGCGTGCAGTAACTTGTACGTATCCAGAATGCATCTCCAACAGCAGATCCATTAGATAGATCCAAGAGATAGCGGGCTATATGTAAGGCGAGCGTATCATCCGTTCCCCTCCCATATCTCTCAAATCCCCTCGAATCTTCTTGAAGCGTCTCTTATCTTGTAATTGATTTCAAAAAGACCCCTGGGTATTCGATTCGTTCAATCATCTCGAGATGCAATTTTTTCCGGACTATCCCGAGACACGGATGTATTTGAGAACAATACGTGGTTTTCGGCGGATATTTCCGAGGGTGGCGTCGGATACGATGAGCGTAAATCAAGGGTCGACCGGTACCCAACTGGAGCTTTTCCCATTTAGAAATCATCATATGTCTATGGACGTTTTCGACAAAAGTGGAAAAGTTGTTCGCGCTTAACGGACGTGCGATGTTACGAGAGGAATTTGGCGAGGTACACGACGAGTTTACGACCGGCCATGGTGTTGCACTTTATCACCGTCGACGTAGAAGCCCCAGCTTTCGAAATCGCTCGGAGGTGGGATCTAGGAGACTTTACGACGCAACGCACTAAATTTCTCGAAACAAATATTTATTTACCTTTTCGATTTTTACACGGAACGTGTAATATAATTTCGTTACAAGATAGTTAGTTAGACTAGATTAAAGACCGTAGGTAATGGGACCATACAGACAGTTTAAAAATATACCTACACCCGAGCGGTAAGTAACAATAATTCAAAATTGTGTAAATCCAAGTGATTCAAAATTTTTTGACTTTTTTCGCATCTCACAGTAAAAACCGGAGTTCGATTGAGATAACCAAAATATCGGTTGTTGAAATTGAACTGTTCGGTTTCTATAGTCTGAACCAAACCGACGTATTATCTTTGAAATTACTAGCAAAAGTTTGGTTACTGTAACTGAACTGGTTTGGTTTATGGTCCCATTACGATAAACAAATAATGTAAACGTTATAAATATACATAACCAAAGTGTTTGGTTATAAAAATCAAACCGATTTGGTACGGGCAAGCAATCAGTTGTACTAACAAAACTAGGTGTAACCAAATCTGTTTGGTTACAATAATATCATATAATTTATCCTGACATTCTCGTTACCAATTTCTCCAAGAGATTCGATAACGTTTTCTGCCCGAGATCGTCAGTTTTCATGGAGGATCGTATATTTTCGGTTCATAAGTTGCTTACATTTATAAGTTTACGAAGTACTTCAAAATAAAGTTTATTTACTTTGTTGGTGTAAAGTTCACATGTCCTAACCGCAAATGGTTGAAGTGGAATTCCTTTTATATGTTCGTATATTCTGGAAGGTTATTTAAAGGTTAAATCACTATTAAACTAATTTTTAGGGCACTTTTGAATTCCATTCGTTGAGCATGTGGAGTTTTAATCGATTATACAAATTTCCACTCATTACAATTCATCACAAGACTATCCAATTGTTGATATTGATTCGACCTTTCAGTGACCTTGCAAGAATAGTGATTGAGAATATTTACTCTTATGGGTTGGAACTTAGCATAAGATTTCAGTTTGACCTTGACATGGCCGAGACTTGACCTTCAAGATAACTCATAGGGATGAACGATCCTTTTGACTGAGACCCGTTACACACGTTAGGTTTCGAATGTATTGATTAGAATCATCATCAAAATAAAGGATCAATCGCAATATTAATCATTCCTCTCTTCTGTACTTTTGAAACTATACATAGGATCACTTTGGGCCCTTGGGCCCTTTGGTGGAATAAGGGATGATTTTATTAACATTATTATTGATTTCGTAATTATTAGAACCAAAATTTCGACATGCGTTAGATAATTTTGTGCAATTTGATATTCTGCCACAAAACCTCATTTAAAAAACACGGAATTTCATGTAAAAGTAATCGTACGGAGCGTAACTAATTAAATGCGGAATGGCTAATAAGATGAATTCTGGAATGAGTTGCCCAGTTACTTTAAATACTTTACAAAGTAATAAAGCACTTGCCTCGTAGGTTTTTCGGTCGAACACGCAGGTGGTCGTGCGGGGTCGAAACGATTCCTAAAGCGCAGAATATAGACCGAATATCGCGTGTCAACAAAAGTAAATAGAGCGAATGAAAAAGACAATAGAAGTGAAGTAAATTTTTTGCAAGCGATTGTCCGGAAGTGAATCGAATTCGTCACTTTAACAAGTACCGACAAGTAACGTGCAATTTAATACGTGGATGAAAAATTCACTAAATGCGAAGCGATATACTTTCGGTTCGTTGTCCCCGCTTGCGTGATCGATTGCTGGCGTCGCTAATGGTCGTCGAATAAAATGGATTGCCTTAAAGGGGACGCGATTCGTTCTGCGGTGCAGATGTGGCATCGATTTGATCGGGAAAACTCACACGTTTTCTACGTCACGCATGGGAGATGGGCCCATATAAATTTGAATTTCGAGGAATTGGGTAAAGCATGTCCCTCAACGACTGCCAGACAAGTCGATTACTCGGACATATATTAATTAACTCAAATCGTGTTCTCGATTACCATCGTGAACGATCGAGTTTTCATCATATTGACGACTGGAGTATATTAAGACCCATAGACAAAGAAATAGCCCTCTTCGATTAAAATGTTTGACATGGCTTTCGAAACTTTTTTTTATTAAATATAAAAAGTAACAATATGATATTATAATAATAATGATAATAATAAACTTTATTTCTCATATTGGGGGTACATTATTGACACATGGAGAAAGGATTCCTGTTCCTGATTTACAGGCGAAAAAAATTACTTAATTTAATAATAGTAAGCTGACATTAATTTCCTAGCGACAGATTCCATTTCAAATCGGGCAGGGGTAAAATGTTGACACCTCGAAAATTGTTTCCTATGAAATATGTTGATCTTTAGGGCAAATAAGAAGACCCATACTTTTTTGTTTTAAGAAAAAATTTTGTTTTTCAGAGTTATGAGCAATTTAAAATCAGGAACGAAAATCCGCTAAGTCCAAAAAAGTGTATTTTCTAAAGTTTTTAATATTTTACTATTATTACTCATGCATATGACTGTGTTATTGGTACTTTATTGATATCCAATAATAAAATTAACAAAAATTGAAAAATTACAAAATGACGGCCATTTTTCGAAAAAAAGAAAAAATCTTTTTTTTCTTCCATTTTTTTTGATAGATTACTGGTAATATTAGTCACAATATCTGAGTAGTGACATGTGCGCTAAAAGACGCTACTCGGCTACAAAGATTTCGTTAATGTTCAGAATCCGCAAGTTTTTAGGTCGTTAGTTTTGTATTTCTGGTCAAATTCACGAAATTCAAGATGGCGGACGCTAAAAAAATACAGAGTACCAAAGTAAGTCTACTGATTTCACTTTACAATTACAATTGTTATAATGATTTAATTAATCACATCATCAATATTACCATTAAATTATTTATAGTACCTATAATTTTATTAACTAGTTGAGGGAACGACTCATTGAGACCGAAAATAAATTTTCTAGATACAAATAAATTTTTTTACAAAAAAATATATATAATGCCGTCAATAAAAACATGCCCAGTAAATAATTTTAAGAAATGTTTTTTATAATCAAATTTTTTCAATGTATCCACATTGATGACTGAGACTCTGATAAAAAATGTGCGATACCACATCCATAATTTAATATATTTTTCATGTTATCTCAGCAGGGAAATATCGTGTGCTTCTTCTATCAGAATGGGGCATCACAAGTTTTATCGCAGAGAAATTTAAAAATGACACATACACAAATACTTCGATTCCGACTGGACGGACATATAGGGGAAGCATCAAACGTAGATTTAATAGCATATTTTACTTTTCGTACAAAACAGATCTGAATCTCATGATATGTACTGCACAAATCCTATCGAGTTGATTTTTCTACTTTGATAAAAGATGCCATTTTTTATACGTTTTTATCATTTTAATAAAATTTTTAAAATATGTAACAGTTTTCGGATATTTATGAAGTCATCGACTTAACGATTGCAAAGACTTATGGATTATTGTTCTCTTATTGATGATTTAAACATTATACCAGAGTCCGACACAACTTGCCATCTAAAATCAATATTTGTGCATTATTTAAAATTGAAATTTTATATTATTTCGATGCATTCCGGTTTTCTTTTCTCAAGGTTTCGTTACATTTTTAAAACCAATTTGTGAAATTTATGACATCACCGATAAGTATTTTCAAAACCATAATCTTCTGTTGATATTTTATTTACTACAGTCGATTTGTCAGAAAATATATAAATTATTTTATTCAACTGCTTAAAAATAATTTTGAGATATATAGTACTTATTTAATATGCATAAAGACATTAACGAATCCATTTATAATGAGAATTATTAATGGAAAATACGACTTGGTTTTTCCGATAAATTTATATATTTGTAAATTACAATTTAATTCATATATTAAATTAATACTTCGATGCGAAAGCATCTAATAAATTTTTCGACCGCTTGAAAATATAAATTTAATATTTGAATAATCTTGGTATATGTCGGTCAACTTACTAAGCAATAATAAATTAAATTGATTTTAAGTGTCTACTCGGTTTTCGATGGAAAACACACTTGACATATTAAATGTAAGAAGCCGGGATTTGTGTAATTATCGCCGACAAAATCTATGTTTAAAACGGGCTGTATAAGTATCTATAAAAATAATTAATATCCATGGATAGACATTAGTTTATTTGATTATCGCTAGAGGGAAACAAAATCCATGGATATTAATTATTTTTATAGATACTTATACAGCCCGTTTTAAACAGGGATTTTGTCGGCGATAATTACACAAATCCCGGCTTCTTACATTAAATATGTCAAATGTGTTTTCCATCGAAAACCGAGTAGACACTTAAAATCAATTTAATGTATTATTGCTTAGTAAGTTGACCGACATATACCAAGATTATTCAAATATTAAATTTATAATTCATATATTATTTTAAAAAGTATAACATTTTCATTTATTTTTATTGTTTAGTTAGTTTTTCAAACCAAAAGTGCTCAAAATCTAGACACTACTAAAATCTAATTAGACATTTTTTTTGTTTTGTTCCGAATCTAAAGGTCAATATGTCGAAAAAATAAACCTGACTTGATCAATTCATTTTCTTCGCATCTCAAAATTTTATCAACCATATCGGAGCAGCCATCTTGAATTTTAAAAATCTAACCTTAAATTTCTGATCCCCGACCCTGCAGTACCCCTGCACCTTCATGTGAGGGTTAATTGTACCACTAGAGATACAAATTTCATCAGTAATGTTCATAATTGATCAAATAAACTTTATTAATTGCACACATTGGTGTTTCGTAGAGATTAGGTTGATTCGGGGCAAACCAACCAATTTTATGCACTTGCGAATAGGCATCCACCACGCAATCGATGTGAAACAAAAAATTATAAAAAATGAAATACAGGAAATATTGTTTATTTTTTATTTATAACGCGCCATATTAGTTTTTGAAGCAATTCCAATGATAGGTTTGGTCACTTTCTAGTCAATATTAATCTCATTTATTGTTGGGAATGAAGGTCGAAAATCAACTAAAAAATCGCCCGTACTTAAGATGTTATCCAGTTTTCAATGTATTATACATTAAATAATTAAAAAAAAGGGATTAAAAGCATGAGTTTTCCACATAGTTTTGAAGTCAAATCTCAATTTGTGACGATCTCATTCAATCACAAAATGGCCGATGATTGCCCCAAGTCAGGATTCTCATTGTTCCCACTTTCATGTCACGAGGTCTGTCGATCCTAGCCGAATATTACGTGGGCGTGCCACGAAGCGCGCCGAAAAGATGCGGTGGGGTAAAGAGGGAGTGCGAAGTATTCAGTAGAGTCCCGGTGTATTTACCAAAAAACGGGGAGCGCCGCTTCTCCCACTCCCCACAGTCGCGTTATGTTTATGAAGTCATAGCAGGTCCTTCCTAAGGCTCCAGCCCGCAAGGTGGGGGGAAACAAGAGCGGCGACAGGTAAATATGACGAGACTTAGAATGGGGAATGGCTAACTGTAATCTGGTACACTGAGTAGACGGATTAGACAAAGCTGCATAATTATCAATAAATCTGCTGATCATATTGCAAAAAGCTCTCATAAATTTAAAATGTTGACTTTTCGAAAGTACGCTTACCCCACGCATTACCACATCAAAGAGAGAAGAACTTGACCGATTATAGCAAAAAGTGGGACATGTCACTATACACAGTATCAGATTATGAAGCATTAAATTTCAGGATATGAGACGGGGATTAAAAAACGACATCGAATATGAAGGTAGGGAAATGAGAGGAATACCTAGATATGTGGGAGTAAACCATAAAGAAATTAAAAACAGTAGATTACTGAACGAAGGAAGCATAGAAAATGAATGCAAAGAAAAAAGAAAATGGATGCAGAAAGGATGAACGTACATTTTCCATGGTACAAAAAAGTAATTCACAGACATCGACCCGTAGAAATGCATCCTGCATTCACGTTCAAAGTGTACATGAGAAAATCCATTGTTGTAATCATTTTTGACAGAAATAAAGAAGAATGTCTCGGGTAACTGTTCTCTTGACACACGGAATTGAAATGTAAAAGTCGTTTAGTTTCAAATCGTAATGCTCGGGAGGTCCCGAGTTCAGGACGGATGTACTTGTCATCAGGAGGACAGTGCAGGTGCGGCTTGATTTTTCAGTTCTCTGGTACCTAACTACGTCCGTGATTGTTCCGAGGGAAACTGGGAAACGGATGTGAATGCCGTCGAGGTATCGTGTTAGTCCTCTGAGGTGAGGCTTCCTTGATTTCCCGAGGGCAAAAGCCAGGAACGTGGTACCACCGTCGCGCTGCTAATCTTCGACGTCGTACCGCGAAAACTCGAAATGTCAGCTTGGAAAATGGAAAACCGCCATTGAGCTTTGAACGACGAAATTTCCGTATGCTGCTAACCGGATATCCTAGATGTTTCAAATTTTGAGTTCGGCTTCATTTTTTAGCCATTAACGCGTAACACCCAATATTTCAAAACCAATCATTCATTCGAAATTAACATTTTGATGCATTTTTGAAAATACATGATCTAAATCATCAACTTTAGCGTTGAAGCTTCACTATTGTAGCGGTCGTAGTAATAGGTTAAATTTAAGGAGATTTTTATGGAGAACGAATTTAAATGTTAGGACAATCAAAATATGTCTTAAATTTTTTTACACAGTTGCTATATTTCAATTACTCAGTCTGAATGAACATTCACTAAAAGAAATCAATTTTTCGCATTTCAAAACTAGGTAATACCGCAAAAAGACGCGATTTATTCATTAACGTTCAATATCACCTACAAACTTGCACGTATTCTAGCCGCTTTTGTACGAGAGAACGTATCAACTTCATCACAAAGACGTTGCAAAGCTGAACTGAGATGTTCAAATGGGATGCTGCATTCAGCATCAGCATGGATAAGACGTCAACGCTGACATGTAACCAATGAACAATAGCTCTCATCTCGAGATAAGCTCCGCCGCCTTGGGTAAGGAGTACTTAATCTTGCCAGCGTGTGCAGTTTTTTATTTAACTCAAAAATAGATATAAAAATATGATTTACAATCGAGTTGTTGGAAATATGTTATTCGACATCAAATCATCAACTATTTTTATGCACATTACTTTTGTTATTTTACCATTACCGATGTAAATGCATAATTCCTTGCATACTTGTAAATGTTTTAGTCGTACAAGGCATATTTACAGCCATTTATCGATACCTAACACTGCCATATTTCATTAATTTTGTTAAAACCAAATTAGACCAAGGAAAAGGATATTTAAATATATTTTTCATAATAATACAAGTTTTAAACACGTCGAAAAATTTACAATAAAATCCTACAATTTACAAGTATAATAACGGTTTATAAGATATCCTGGTATAAATCATCCTTCTTCATTAAAAACCAAACTGAATAAGTTTGATAAAAAAGAAGACCCTTTGATAACATGTGTAGACGTCCAATCCGGGTGCCTTCATTTTTGAACTTTGACATTAAGTTTCTCATTTTATAGTTGCATTATTAGTTGAGGTAATACTAATCCAGCAGTAAATTAAACATCTCTAGATTATCAGTTATGTTTCTACAGGCACCGCATTTATTTTTGGAATCAATTTCTATACAGTAATTTTGTCTGAAAAGGTATGTAAATGTTATTCAATTTAAATTATTTTTATTGTAATACTGAATAATTGATTCAGTATTTGTAAACAATGGGATTTATGAATAAGTCCTCTTAGCTGGATTAGAAGTTTTTCTTGAGATATAGTTCCGAGCAAAGCGTAGTGGTTAAGGGGTCTACCCTAATTAGAACTTTCATTAAAAGACAGGTTTTCAGAATTTTTTAAACAGTTTTCTAATATAAATATTGATAAAAAATTGTTACACTGTATTAATACACTATCGAAGTACATAGAAACTTTTTTTTTCAGCATAGAAATGCCGTTTTGTAATTTAAATCGTAATATTGACCAACTTTTAGTAAAACTCATTATACCACAGAATTCTGAGACCTGACACGATCCCTGAACTCCATCGCAATAAAAATTGCAGTTTACTACAAAAGTTTTCGCTTTTTTCCACATTTTTTTCGTTTAGGAAACCCATATTAAAAAATGGAAAGTGATATCGAAAAATGTACCTCAAATTCGAAAAGAGCATACCCCAAAACTATGGGAAACCTTCATTTCATAACAAAATCTGAAAAATATCCATGAACTTACAGAGGATAAAAACCCGCGACAAATTTGGTCGTTTTGGGACAAAAAAGACGTTATCATAGTAATCGAGAGCCAGGTTCGATCCTCCGTCGAGATAGATTTTTTCTTATATAGGTTCATACATTTTTTATTATACATATTTAGCAAATTTGATTCATTTTGTACACAAAATGTGTAGAATCATTTTTGGGGTAAATCTTGATACGATAAATTGTATATTTTTATTAAACAATTAAAAGACGTTACTTTACGTTGCGGCCATAATGTTGGCCCTCTTTAGAAATTATTGTCTAAAACAATTTACAACAATAATAGTAAATATTAACTCAAAGGAAGTTACACGCGACGTTTACAAATATTTAAAAAACTTAAAGTTACATTAAAAAACTCTTTTATCGGTGTATCTTTTTGCTTGGGAAAGTTACAGACAAATTTTCCCGAATTAACAATTTGTTTAATATATTAAATACATAAACCGACTTACATATTACGATAAGTAATTAACAATGTCAAGATAAAGATAAATGAAACTTACTATAATCGACGAGGGAAAGCGCGAAGAAGATGAAATGGCTAAGAAAGGTCTACATTTAGTCTGATAGCTTTCGATCGATCGTGCGAAGTAAGTAAAGAAGATATATGAACAGCGGTCCGCAGTTAAGAAATCTGCAGTTGCCGCAGTTTTCTGAAACTGCTGAAAGCTAGATCTACGTCAAATTCGATGAAGCACTGAAAAGACAATTACAAAGAAAGTCGTGACCAAACTTTTTCACTTTCAGGTGCTTCAAATGTCCTGTACTTAAATCCCGTTGCCTCGACAAAGTTCTGGAGGAAATGGAATTTTCTAACAACCATCTTCATAATTCGACAATGTAAAGAATGTTTTCCGAGGCTATACATTTTCAGATGTTGAAAAAAGTATTACTTAATAAACTTGAAGATTTTTTGAAGAAAGCAAATATTTATTTAACTGTTTACTTTAATAAAGCAGATATTTTATTGAAATAAATTAAAAATATAAATTTCAACTAAACGATAGGTTATGATAACAGTTTGGGTTTGCACAATATACATACTTATGACCAAATTTATTCCTACCACAGTGTATCAACTTATACGCATCCTGACTATATTAGTTCAATAATAATGCAACATTATAAATTTTCCAATCAAACACCTTCAGGCGCCACAATTCTGACAGTTCGGTTGTACCAATTACAACAATTAATTTTATTCTTGTAATCCTAATGTCTGGTTGTAGCAACCAAATATGTTATAAAACTTTCTTATAATTATTTAAATACAGACATTGGAATATATACATTTAATTTCGTCACCAAATAGGTATGGTTAGGCCGAAAGTTTGGTTTACTCATTAAACGTTGGGTTATGTTTACCATTTCGGTTGGTACCAAATTGTTGTTAAATAAAACAGAACGTTTTTGTTCTACATGATACGGTTCTGATAACCATTTTTGTACGTACAATCGAAATGATAAACATAACCAAACGTTTAATGAATAAACCAAACTGTCGGTCTAACCATATACCTATTTGGCGACGAAATTAAATGTATATATTCCAACGTCTGTATTTAAATAATTATAAGAAAACTTTATAAGATGTTTGGTTGCTTCAACCAGACATCTGATTACAAGAATAAAATAATTTGTTATAATTTGTACAACCGAATTGTGGGGCCTGAAGGTGTTTGGTGTGTAAATTTAGAATGTTGCAACTGGTTTAATAACCAATTGGATATCCCAACCAAACGGTTTGTTTAGTAAAATATACACACGTACTCACCTATGACGACGTTTATCGGTAACATCATGCAACATTTCTTTCGAATTGTTAGTATATCATGATACATCAACATTTTTAACTGAAAGGTTAATAGTATTTAATAAACCAAACCATTTTGATTGTAGTAGTTTTATGTTACTTAGTTCAGTTAAGTAAGTAGAAACCAATCTCTTAGTGTTAGTAATCAGATTCTGGTTCTATAAATAAAGCCCCTTGTTTAGGTAGAACTTACGACAAATATATGGTTTGGACTTAGTTTGGTTCATGTAATAAACGGCTGTTTATTCATAGATTTGAATTGCATTTATCAAACTAGTTTAGTTGTCCACGCCAAATAGTTCGGTTGTAATGACGGAATATTTCGGTTAGAAAAATGTACGAACTCAAGAATCAAACCGTGCTCGTTTCAGTACATCATTCAGTTTAGCTACCAGTTCGATTGAGTAATTAGAAACAAAGCTGTTTAGTTGCAGTAACCTGATATTAAACAATATCTCATAAAAACCGTTTCGGTTGTGTGTACCAAACTGATTTGGTTACCACCACAAAATAGTTCGGTTGCGATAACCAAACAGTTCGGTTGCAACAATGTACAGACCTAATGCATAATTGTCAGCAGATATTTGGTTGGGGCAACCAAACCTTGTTGCTTATAAACATTTACTCAAACCAAGACTATTTAGAATGAAATGGATTCCAATAGTTTCTCTTACTTTGGACAATAAAACTGTGGTAAATTTCTTTCAATTTTCGGTTTTCATCGAGACAGGTGTACAAGGCACCGACCGAGTTCTTTATTTCTAGTGTCGGCAATTGTTTTCGAGATAAAAAAGCACCTTTCGACAACGCGCCGGGAGTTTTTGAGGGGTCGGCTGCTTGTCTTGTGCACGAGGATCGTATGAATTTCCATTGTACATTACCGCGCGAGTTTAAGTGCTGTTCGAGTCGGCGGCGGAGCTGCAAAAAGTTTCGCGCAGTGGAGATCTAGTGCCCGCCACGGGCTGGAAGAGGGCCAAACGTCGGCATTGTTCGTCGTACGTGTAACCGTGGGTGGAGACCATACCGTATAGAAACCTAGAATAAAGCCGACATATTGAAGTCATTCAAATGCTCTTTCCGCCATTAGCCCATCCCAAAATTCCTAATCTGCACAAATTGACTACAGAATATCCGATTTTATCTACCCTACTAAGATAGTTACACCAGAATGTGTTTATAGATAACAAAATAAATAAAAGTACATCAGAGATGAAAAAATCATAAGGTAAATGTCTCAATCGTGAAACGGATGTTCAGGAAGGGTTGGTTATTAGCAATAAAATTGAATTAAAAGAACGTTAAAAGTTGAAAGTTTTCATTGTATATTGTACATATAATTGCTTTTTAGAATAATAATAACTTTTATGTAATCACTTTAAAGTTGCAAAATTATTTTATCAAGAAAAACTTTTGATAAATTCCACGTCCCTGTTGTGAAACACCAACATGGCAGGATGTCCCTACTGTTTCATTTACAATGTTCCTCATATGAAACACGTATATGGGTGTGATTCTCCTGAAAAGTACAGGTTTTCGCACTTTTTTAACGAACAAATTTTTTATCGAAATAATTTTTTTTTATGTGAAATATGTTGTGGGTACGTTCTGAAGTGAGAATCGAATGTTGCGCAAAATTCATGATTGTTATTATTAACGCTATGCCATTCTTAAATTTTAATTACTGATTATACATTAAATGAAGAATATTATTATATTGCACGCTAAATATTAGTCAATATACATATAAAAATCACAAATTATGTTAGTCGACGATTACAAATTTTTAAATATTTCAAATTAAAGATGGCGGATCCATTAGGACGGACCGAATTCTAAAAAAGTTACTTGATCAACCTTAAATTGGGTATTTAGGATTTTTCGAGGTCGCTGATCGTGCATCCATCCACAGATAAGCTGAATTCAAGATGGCGGATCTAATATGGCGGGCCGAATTCTAAAATTCAAGTGTTTAAAATTTACAATTAATAATTATTTATTTAGAACAGTACAAAAAACAATATTTACAAATACTACTTAATATAGTATTACATTCTTACAATACAATATTATTATTTTCTGGTTTTCCTTTTCGGTTGTTTCTAGAAGTTTACGAGTTTTTCTGACCTGACGAAAGTTTTCTAGTCGCAATTTTCTTACTTTTCTTTTCAAACTCATTATTCACAAATTTTAATTCTCCCAAATGATAACGTACGCAATTTTGTTTCATTGGACAATCGTAACAGCTCATTTCGTTGAATCGAATTATGTCTTTATCGAATTTGGTACAATTTTTGGTCGCCATATTGGATCCGCCATTTTGAAATTTAAAAATCTGACATCACATTTGGATTCAGCGACCCCAAATCGACATATTATTGAATGTTATTAAATAATGGAATGATGTAAACAAATATCCTTATAATATGTTTTTAGGACTAATGAATACTTAAGTTTTATGGCAGTAGCATTTATTTCTAACACGTGGATTCACTTTTATTCCCTAAAATGAGAGGCTTTGGAGATCACCCGGAATTTTTACTCGCAAAGAAACACAAACATTAAGCAGTGGTATAAGATATAAAAATAACATTTATACATAATTCACCTTATACATTATAAAGAGCATAGTTGAAAGTAATTTTCAAAGCATCGCAAAAAATTATTTATATTGTTATGTTACTTTACTGCAAAGAAATACATTAAATAGCCATTTTTGTTCAAATTTGTCAACAAGTTTCCAACGCTTGTTTTAAACGAAAAACAAATTTTAAATTTAGGCTATATGCATGGAAATTTAGTCAATATATTCTAGTTTAAGAAGCAATTTATAGGATATTGCAACAGCATAATATTAATGATAGTATTTCATTTCGAAACAGTCAAATAACATTGGCGACACATTTCAGTGCAGATTTCAGGAGAATCACCCATATAAAATACGATTCCTTGTTTGAAAAAAAATAACTTGACATATTTTGGAAGTATTTTAGACAACAAAAATGATCGATCGGGCATGTTGAAGACGCAATATCAAAAAACCCATATTTCATTACCTGTTTCTCAATTTATTTTGAAAAATACAAATCAGACAAAAAAATATTTCAAATCAAAAATATAGAGCATCAAATTCTGTACATAAAATGTCGGATTCATTTTTTTGTAATGACAAAGGTAACGTGTAGAAATATCCCAGAACATGAAACTATGTTATAATTGAGGTTATATGATAGAATAAATCAATTATTCTCAAGTAAATCAGTCCTTTTCGGTATTAGCATTGTAATTATGATGAAAATTAATATAATCTTTTCTGTAAGGAATTTGGTTCTCTACCTTTTTTATTTAAAAATTTTTTTTGTCTGATTTGAAATTTTTACAAAAAACGTATAAACCCGCAATAAAACGCAATTTTTCGAAGATTGGGGCTTCAATATATCTGAACGGTAAATTTTTATTGTCATATTGGGAAACAGAAGATAGAAAAATGTTTAAAATGACTAGTTAGAATTTTTTTTCGAGAGAGAAAGTTCATTCGTTATTTTACCCACTGATAGGTTAGGTTTACACTTTAATTAAACACAGTGTTGTTCAATATAAATAGACGTGGAACTAATTCTAATTTATCCAAAGTCGAAAGTTCATAAAAACGTTCAAGATTTGATTTTTAAAACCGTAAAAAGCGAAGTGTAAAGTTAATTCTATCACCGTTACATCATCGGGACAAAGTGAAAGAAATCTGACCGAATTTGTGAAACGGCCGAAAATCGTTTCATAAGTACGGACTGCACAGAAATTTATGTCCGTATTGTGAAACACCTATTTTTATAAATGATGTTCTTCTAAAACCGGAATATTTGTTTAATTATTGTTTTTTTTTATTGTTGGTTCTCTTACTGTAGGTTTTGTGACCTATCGGCTTTTTGATTTGATGAGGTTGCGACGCTTCTCCAACTCGAACGGCATGTACCGCATAATGCATCAAGTAGAAATCCATTTCTATAATAGCAGGGGAAAGCAGCAGTGGCGCGACAGTGGCAACCGCATCTAGCGGTCACACACATAACTACATGGCACGTGTTTATTGTACGTTTGCTAACGTTTACTATTGCAAAATGGATTTTTCTTCGCTTTGATATAAATTATGTAATTTAGTCTAACACGTGTGAACCTGATCTCAAATTACCATTCAGAATGGTAATGAAAGGCAATTCCATTGTTAAGGAAATTCCATTATATTAAAACTTTCCCTTATTTTTTATAAAAATCTGTGGAATTTGTTCGACACAGTTACTCAAAAATATAGAAACCCTTGTATTTTTTAATATAAATGCTAGGAAATTAAAAGGAATAAAAGTTTGTCACGAAATAATTTAATCTAGTTTTGTTTCCTGTAAATACGAATATTCCGAAATAGAACTGTTATACTACTTGAATGGAAATTAATATCTTAGAATATTTCCAAATATTCTAGCTTTATCCTATAATATCCCTCGGGCAGATCACTATTTGGGTGAAAACAATATCTAAAATATTGTTCGGTACACTGAGTAAAGAGAAATATAAATATTGCTTTAAATCTTTGAAGGGCGTTGGTATATAGACGTACCTTTTTTGTCTCAGTTAACAGATAAGTAATATTGATGTTATGACTAATCGATCGAATCCAATACGTTAGTAGAAAATTGCCCAGTTTTTTTCCAGACTGTAAGAAATGAACTTCGAAAATTGGCCAGAAACCAGCTGCGTTTTCAACTACTATTAGATCTGAATAAATCCAAATATCAATGAATTTTATTTACTCTTTAAGTCTCCTGGAGTGAGAAAATCTTGTAAAGACTGCGAAAATCACTGCATAAAAGAGAATTTAGTGAAATTCAACTAAAAAAAGTTCATATTTTCACTCTCTTAAGAAGATTCGAAATATCCACTCTTGCATTAAGAGTGAATATGTAATTGTCAAGGAGATGCGACTAGCTCAGCCGCCGCTAGGAGCGAATACGACTGTCTATTTGCTCCCATTATGGAAACATGATAAGACGACTTGAATTAAACTCTTCATCACGGCATGTCTCATTTATTATATGACATCTATGTATGCTCTCTAAATTTCTTGGAGTGGGAATTCACTCTTTACTTAATCAAAACCGAGCAACTATCGTGATAGAGTGAATATTCAACTCTTTAAGAGTGGAAATTCACTCTTTCCTCTAGAGTTGTCAACTCCACGACTCGTAGAGAAGGAGTGCATTTCCACTCTTATTAGACTGAAATTTCACTCTTAAAGGTTTTCACTAACCAAAGAGTGAATTCGCACTCCAAGAAATTTAGAGAGTTTGATATTTATATATTGTACCTAACACTTATTTCGCACTTTGCAGCTTTTTATTAAAATGGAATAAGAAGCTGATATTTTCTCTAATATTATGAAATCAAAAAATGTTGTTGCTTTTTAAAAAACCATGAAAAAAATCTCTTATATAAATTAGTTTTGTCGTAAAATAAAAGATTCAAACCCACCCACTCATTAAAGTGATGTATTCACTCTTAGAATTGAGTGAAAAAATGTCATTCTTTGTAAATGTGAACATTCACTCCATTAGAGTGACTTTTCACATAAGGAATTTACAAAGTATCAAGCCAACTTACTCTCTAAATTCCTTGGAGTGAAATATTCACTCTTTACGAAAGAGTGTCTCAATTTTCATTTTAAGGGATTTACGATGCGTTCAACCTAAAAAACATTACTCTGGCATTATAAAATAAGTACTTACGTTATTTTTTAGATTTTTAAGTAATTTCAGATACGAATCCATGATGAGATTTTGACAAATAATTTTCATAGTCAGTATCGGAATTAGATACTTAAAAAGTTTAAAATAATTCTTCATTGTTCTTGGAGAGACTATGCATTTAGCTGCGCTGAGACTTATAGATGAGATTATTCTGTACGTCTGTTCTCAAGTTAGGTGGAAGAAGTTTTTGAGGAGATCTCTGAGTCTGACAAGTTCCACTTTAGTGTAGGAAATAGTCTCCAGGAAAGAATTCGGTCACATATGTTTGAATTTCATTGCGAATTCTTTAGCTTTAAAACAGTAATTTAATAATCATGAGGTTTTAAAATGTCGAGAATAGTTTAAAAGAAGGATTTTAAGCGTAATATTTATTCCATTTTATAAGTTTTACAGCGCCTACAAAATTTTGTTAACGTATACGTTAATAATTACTGGCGTGAATTGGTTATTTAATTATGCATATGGATTTCAACTTTTCATTTTTTAAAAATTGGAGATAAAGAGTAGTTTTGAGATCATTTTTTCGAATGACGCTACTAAAAATATCAAACAATGCTTTTTAAGGGTGCGGATCCAAAAACCGATTAATTAAAAGTCGACAGGGCAGAAAACCGACAGTCAAAAAACTGATAATCAAAAAGCCGACCTTTTTTGGTCGTCATTTCAAACATTATTGTCCTTGTCGATGTGTCTATTTTTTCATGTGTCGACTTTTTGACTGTCGGCTTTATGGCTGTCGGTTTTTTGAGCTGTCGGCTTTTTGATTTGTCGGTTTTCCACCCGCACCCCTTTTTAACACATTTTTTTTACAACTACTAAAAAACCCGATTTTTTAGTTTCTTCTAACCTATCAGAAACTTGTTGCCGAATCTGTGTCTTTATAAACATATTTTGATTTATTACATTTTCCATTTCAAAATGGCTTCTGAACGTTGAAAATGTTTGGGATTGGATTGTTATTATTGCGAATGCCCTAGGCTTTCTTTGTAGTGAAATAGTACAAATGAGTTTTTCGCAGTGTCCCATAAAATTTAATTCCAAGATGGCGACTGCTGTGAAAATATCTTTTATTTTGTTATCCGAGGTTAAATTTCGTTACCACCCCATAAAATATGGGAAAAAATCGAGAGGTTTTCAAAAATACTATTTGCGATACTAAAAATTGCAAATAAATTAAGTTCTATAAAGAAATAAGAGCAATTTTTATACTCTCGCATACTAAAGATAATGCTTATGACCAAGTTATAAAATAATGTTTACACATTATCGATAGTTTTAGGGATGAAGACCGGAAGTCGCACGGTATTCATGATATTTTTCATTAATTTTAGGTGTCGTTGCACAACCACTCTATGATGAAAAATGAATTTTTTGTGTGTATAACTTCATTATTTTTACATTTTTCGCGGATTCAGTTAACACCAAGACCTCTTTGGCATCGAAAATACGATTTACACAAAAAATTACCTTAAAAAATCATGATTTTCTTTTTTAAATTCAAAAATAGGGTAGGAAGGGGTGTTTTTTCAAAATATCCGTGCCGGATTCTGAAAGAACACACTTGAAAATACCCGCCTACAAATGTTCAGATTTTTTAAGCATAAATAAAAAAGTTGTACGCGTTTAAAATTGAAAAACAAAAAAGGACAAATTGGGTCAATAAGGGTTAAGAAACAATTGTCTATGGACATCGCACGTTTCGATAATAAATTTGCAATATACTCACAATGGATTTTTACCGACACATGAAAAGTGACTCAAAGGTTGGATCCCCTCATTTCAACCTTGTCACCGAAACTAAATGTGTATTTATACGGAGTATTCCATAGTCACCCCTGCTGTTCCAAGCAAATAAGAGGGGAAATCTGAAAAATAATCTTGTTTGCTGCGTGGTCGATTGGAAGCTTGTATTAGAGAAATCAAGAATGGGAATTCTATAGTTTTAGATTCAATATGTTTTTATTTACGGAAAGATTGGCATGTAAAGTTTCACCTACAAGTGGATTATGTATGTAAAGCTAAAGGACATTAAAATCCCTAATACTAATAAACATGTGTTACTTATGGCAATAAGTTATATACTCAAAAAAGTCATGAACTTTGTTATGAATATTCAGAATGAAATTATAGTTCAACAATTAGCTGCATTTCGCCATTTACAGTAGTTTTTTCCTTGTGATGCAAAATTATTAATCAACATTTTTTCAATACGTTTTTTGTAGATATTTTACGTTCCTTAAAATAAAAATATATATTTTTAATTTTAATATAGTTAACCTAAGAAACTGTATTAAAGATTTTTATGTTGATATTCCAAAAATTCACACAAATTATTAATTTTAAAAACTGTTTTTATTAAGAACATGTAAGTATAATAAATGTGGTAAGTGTGAAATAATATATTACAGGTGGACTTATAAATGTAATTATATATTAACCACCTGTAGTATTTTTTGGACATATTCGCTAATCCACTTTGAGCTATTATATCTTTGCGATTTTGAAGTCTTCAAACAGAACTTCTATTATCTGCCGTAATCACGTCTGGTCTCACTGTTGCAAACCTTTTTGCATTTTTATTACATAATATAGAAGTATTTTTTCAACTAAATTTTTTAGTGAATACGAATTTTTCTACATTTTGACATTGTCATAACCTCGAAATTTCGGGTTCAGAGGCCCGAAGAACAAAAAGAATTCATGGTATGACTTTCAGGTTATACTTCTCCTTTATGTCAAAAGACTGAACTTATGAGAGCGAATGGATTTCAAATTCAATATCAACGACCCCAAAAACAAGGGAAACATGGTATGTCTTCCAGGGCAGAATTTTTGTTTCTTTTTATATTTTAGAGTAGATTTCTGATTTCTTTTTAAGGTTATGTCAAGAACTAATATGGTGGGTCTGAATAGTCTTCGATTATGGTTTCAGCGATTCCCAAAACATAGCGGAAATATGGCAAATTATTATTCTTCAATTTAACATTTTCAGGTTGAATTATGGGATTTGTTTAGGTTTTTTGAGCTTATGTCAAAAACCTGACATGATGGGGTTAAATGGACCTAAAAAACATATTATAGACACAGTCTGTCCTCAAGATCCGGATTTTCTTTTTTTTTTTGTGGGCTGTTGTAATATTTTCGACCTTATTTTTATCACAGAGCTATTATGTCCCGACATTCATTAGTCAGCCACGAGTCAAAATCGAAAGTATGCAAAATTGCGAACAATTTTGTCAGATTGTCTGACAGAAATATTTCAGTAAAATATTAATTAACATCATCAAAACGTCAAAGAGTGACACTGTCCCACTTAAATTATGAGACAAGGTGATATTCTTTATCCTAAATGTATTATTGATTTGTACACCAAAATTCAGCTGTAACGATATCAGTCAATAATCCAGTAAAACATTACTAATTCAAAATGTCAGACACGAGCCATTTCCTAACTTTTTGCGAAAATATTTTAAATAAACAATAACAAAAATCAGCTTGAAGGAAGTTATTCAATGGCTTTGAAAATAACTAAAAATTACGAAAATTCTGTTTGCCCTATATCTTGCGAATATATCCGCCATCCGTCTAAATGTGTCACAGATGACCATAAAAATACGTAAAAAAATGTCATGTGTGTAAACATATCAGTTACCTGTAATTCCGTCAGCTCCTGGACTATAATTAATTAAACAATTATATCTGAAGGATATAAATTTTAATGTCAAATCTGAAAGACAAAATGCTGTGCCTGTCTGTAATTGATGGGATGATTAGAATAAAAATCTAAATATTTATTCTTCTTTATGAAACGAACTTGTACATATAAAACCATTGTCTAAGAACAGATAAATAAAAAATGGAATTGCGTTTATTATTTGCTATTTCATGTGTAATACCTTATTATATTTTAGACTATTGAATATACGTATATATACAGGTGTTGCCCATTAAAAGCTTATAAATAAAAAGTCCGCTCTAAAAACGTTGAGCCAACTGTTAAAGGAAAGAAAAATTAAATTAAAAAAGACGCAAAGAAAAAAAATTGAGAAAACTCCTGCTTCATACTATCGTAATTGAATCTACGTTAACGTACCCGGACGCAAACAGGCGGACTTTGGACGGAGGAATACGGTTCGGAGATTGCACGTGCGTATGACAACGACTATTCGAAATTCTGCTAGAACAACTGCTAAGGTTCTTTCCGGGGCTATTTGAAGAAGTACGAAACGAAATTCGTTCCATTTTCCAATATTGAATCTATTGTCTTTACGAAACATTCGCCGAAACTTTGAGGGTGTTTTGAACAGTTCATTAATAAAATGATTTGTCGTGAAATGATTAATCCATTAATGGGTAAATCCACAGAACTTTTAACTTTACGCTTTAAGAAAAACATTTTTTTTTCGGTGGCACACATTTAAAATCAACCTGAGGCCACTCCTAAACATATAAAATGCAGAAAAAACGACACGTTACGACTTTTAAAGGATTGTTTCAGCGGAGTCAGGTAAAACGAGACCTAAAATTATATCTTCGAACCAAACATATTTTGTACGCGGAAAACAGATGAAATTTGTTACTCGGGGTTTTTTAAGTTATTGGTCACGAATCCGTCAACAGATATTCAGAATTCAATATGGAAGACCGAATTTTTAAGAAGTTACTCACACAAGCTCAAATTGGGTACTCGGGGGTTTTCTTTATTTTTGCTTTTAGGTTCATAATATACAAATTTTAGCAGCAAACATTTATTTAAGTCGATTTAAGGCATTACAATCCCGGCAATCCTGAAAATTTAATTTTAGGTATAAGGTATAAGTTGTCATTAGTACCATATTTATTCATTTTTAACCAGAAAGGATGAAGCAAGGGAGATGAAAAACAAAGTTACCCAAAGTTACATTTTCATTATTTCTGGAGCAAAGCTATAGCGAATCTCGACTGATGAGCGACCCCGAATACACAGTTTCAGCTGGTTCAAGCAAGTTTTTAGGAATTTGGTCCGCCATATTGTATCTACCATCTTCAATTTTTAATATTTGTCAACGTATTTATGATCAGTTAACAATAAAACCCGCGCGTAACAAATTTCAGCATTTTTCCGTGTAAAGAAAGGAGTTTGTGTCAAAGAGATAATTTCATGTCTTGTTTTACCCCTGCACATCGTATTGTATTTCTGGAACAAGTTCAGAATATTATTATGACACCTAAAACAATAAATTACGCCAATAATCGAGGCATTTAATTGTGTATAGTTCGTGTGCCTGACAAAAGTGTCATTTTTCAACAACAGTTACGCACGAATGCTATAGGTTGTAATAGGCACAGAATTGAGATGAGACAAGGCACACCTTATTCCTTGGAATACGTCACTTATTATATCATCAATTAAAAATTCCCGAAGCATGGAGCCATAATATTGTTTGTTCCAAAAGTTATTGTTAGAAATTAACGAAAATTACATTTTCCATAAATCTTCTGCACGCGACTTTGGACGCATGTCATTCTTATTAAGCGATAGGCACACTTATTTTTCAAGTATCTTTGGCTTTTATAAAGTTCCATTAATCAACGACATGATTTTCAAATGAAAAGAATACACGTTCCAAAAGTTACAGAACAAAATATTAAAAAAAATACGATTTGCAGGCAGCAGTTTATTCAAATTTTATGAGCTTTCGTGTTTCCTTTGGTTTTTTAATCAACTATCATGCAAAACAAATAAATGTACCTTGAAAAGCATATCCTTTTCAGTAAATAGTAATGTTTTATAAATATTTCTGTACAGCTTATTTACGTGAATCTTAAAATAACATGAAAGTCAAAAGTTCTGTGGATTTCCCCTAATGTCTAACGGATCAAAATTTGTTATTCACTGATAATTTTCGTCACATCAACAGTAATATTTAAACCACTTAACTAATTTGGTACTACAGGGAATACGACCCTGATTAGACCATGATCAAGTTGCCGCAATACTCATCAGGGTCTGATAAGGAATGTGGCCTTTGGTATGATCAGGACCTGATCAGACTCCCCGATATCAATCAGGATCTAATCATGAAGGTGTACATGATTTCTCGTCAAGAAGAAAATGATTTTGCGCAACAAATGCACATTTTGTCAACCAATATATTACAAGATTTGAGCATTGTTAACGATGTGTTATATCAGAGTAATTTTTTCTTCGTAATTGAACATCAATTTAGTCTATTTCTTTGCCCTATTACAGCTGATTGAAAGAATAATGTGGATGGACTCCACACGATTGCACCCCAGAAACCCTGCAGCGTTTCATCGACGTGCTTCGAGGGAAAATTAATTAAAGCGAGGAAAGCCGAGATTTCGCAGGCGTTCGTTTAGCACATTAGATGAGCAAAAGCCTTTAGGCTACCTTTGAGAACTACGAGAGAATCATCCCATCGCCCGCGACCCTCGCGGCCAACTCGCACCATAACTCGAGTGCAGTTGCCCGTACTTTGGAAATGCATTACATAAATATTACAAAGCATTCTCTGGAAATCCCATTTAAATAATATAGCAACACTTAGTTAACTGTTGTAAACCCGGGACATTAGGTAGTTTACAATATTTATTTTCCAATGGTATTTCAAGAAATCTGATATATTCGTTTGAGTGATATCACTATATACCCACAACGTGTCATAATATAAGCATAGAAATCCATCATACGGCAATCAGATGGTGTGATTTCATACTGTGCTATCGATATGATTGTATGTGATTGCTGTTACATTTGCGTTATTTAGAATTCAAAGATCAAAATTCGTCATGTCAAAATTAATGTATGTATTTGTAATCTGACACCAAGATTTGACGTTTGACAGGGCTGGGTTTCTAAATCTGCATTGGAAGGAATTGAAGTTCGATATATCCAATCTTATTATTCGTGGCCTTCCTGCGGTTGACGTTAATAAATGCAAACAAGGAGAGTTTCCATTACATCAGCTCTCGCCTATCCACCGTTCCAATTTAGCGTAACCAATTGGGTACATTCTCGAAGTCGTGTAGAATTTCGACGAACTATCCGACGGTAGTCAAATTTTACCAGTTCAGGTATTCCCTCAGACAAGAGAATCGCTGTACGATCCTAATTTGGTTTGGCGAATGGGATTTTTTTTACGACTTCATGAATAAAATGTCGCAGTTCACGCGGATAAGAGAAATGGAAGATTGAAGTGAAGCCAAGTCACTAACTGTCCAGAAATTTACGGGTGAATAGAGTCCGACTAGCCTCGTTTGTTTGCAAAGTGTCAATTGCATCCGTCCAATAAATATCGTCCATGGAGTGTTGTAATCCTTTGGGAACTTCTCTCTTTAGCTATACAACTCTCATTTTCGCTTGATTCGTCTCTGGTTATTTATCAGACTTTTTCGTTTGTATTTGTCTACAGCTTCCTACAAAAAGATTCTTTTGTCAACTTTCGATGCGCCGTCCGTATTGTTTGACACCCACTGGCGGATGTTGGATAACCCTGTATCGATTATGCACTGGTGGTATTGCGCGACACAAAGCAACATGATTGTTTTTCCTGAGTTGAACAAAAAAAGGCTTAGAAATAATAAACCGTTTGTCAAGGCAAAATTGGTACATGAGCAAGATCCAGTATTTTATCTTTCGTTTGAGAAGTATTAACGCATGTTTTATTTAATTTGAATATCGCTTTGACTTGTTTGAATAGCTGTTTGACGGGACTTTATTCATTTAGTTCCCTGCTTTATTTAATTCTACGTCTTATTGCAGATGGCGATTCTACATATAAACCTGTATTGTCTACAACTTCTTTAAAAAAGATGCTTTGGTTAATTTTCCTAGCACCGCTGGTATTGTTTGACACTCACTGAAGACGTTGGATAGTCCTGAAGCAGAGTTTGACATGGCATTCCTCATTTACTTCTCTGCTTCATTTAATTCTCCGTCATATCATAGATGGCTACGAGAAATCTGGATTATGTAAAGAATGGGGTTATGTCACTCTGTCATTCCACAAGCTCTTCTGTATTGGCATCCAATATATGACGCATATTTCATGTTTTGTCAGCAAAATTCGATGCCTTTCAAATATGTAACATCAAAGTCCCCATAAGAAAACTTTTCATAAGACTCATATATTTTTTTCTGTGCAGTTACTTTGCTACACAGCAAAAAATGGTATGTTCTAAATATTTACCGACGTTATTCTTCGTTTTACTATTTAGGCCTTTGTGTTGAATTTGCATTATTCATTACACTTTAAGAGAAACTTATTTGTCTGTAATCACTCTACTAAAGTAAGACATTTTAGCAATAAAAATACCGCAAACATTCGTAACATTGTATAACATTGTTTTACGTATGGAATTAGATTTTCAGTAAATAAATTCGTCAGCATGACGTAAAAAATATTTACAAGAGAAACTGTTACAACTTTTCAATATGAGTATGACACAATAATAAGTATTATTGAGAAAACGTAATTTAAAATGAATTAAGCCATCACTACGTTAAAGTTTAAGCTAAAAAGCGTAAGCTCAAAACGACTAATTACTGTTTACAGTTTCCTGAAGAAATTAAATAAGTATTGACCTAATTTCGGAAATAATAGATATTTATTTTTCGTATTTATTGTGAAATATATAATATAAAAATTAGAATTACTCTCCCAAGGACCGTGTTTCGAAAATTTGGTTCAGTTACTCATTATTTATCCTTAAGGAGATCCTAAAGTCTTCAGTTGATAATGTAGTAATTTATATGTAAAAATAGAAATTCAAAACTACTAAAAAGTTTTCTAAATTTGGATTGTGCAACTGCATTAAAGGATCTCCTAAAAGTATCGAAAATGGGCGGTTTATTAATAGATTACTTTTGTTCATTTCCAAAAATTCTAAATCGATTTTTGATAAATTTCTCTGACGTCATGTAGCATTTGACGTATAACGGTTGAAATTTCATTTAAAGAGCTCGAATTTAGAAAAGTAGCTCGAATAATTTAAGGAAATTTTTACTATTCCGGTTGGTTATGTACGCTCTAAATTTGAATTAGTAAACAAATACTGTTTTAAAATGGAGAAATGAGTTCCTATAAATGAGATATAAAATTATCTTAATGAAATAGTTGATTCCACTAATCTAATAGTAAAAAATATAATTTGGCTAATGGAATAGTAGGATTTCACTTTTTATTAGTAAAATGTATTAACCCCTTCACTAGGCATTTTCAAATAAAAAGGGCCAAACCTGGTACGAGCCAGTTTTCGTCCAATTTCGATGACAACCTTAATTACGGGATTTTGAGGGTCGCTGATTACGAATCTGATGTCAGAATTTCAAAATTCAAAATGGCGGATCCAAGATGGCGTACAAAAATGCAAAAAGTTACTTGATGTAACAGAAATTTGTTACTCGGGAGTTTTTGGGGTCTAAACTACTCTCCGTCCCCTTCTTTTCGTTGATCAGAAGAAAGAGAGAATGGCATAGCTGCGCAAAAATGTGCGCACTTGCCCTAGCACTAGCGCTAGTAGTGTTCACTAATAATAATTTTGTGCACTATGAGATTACTAGTGCAATTCTGCAGTCTCGCAAAGCAATGGCAAAAGTATTTTATGAAATACATGAAATTGAGGTCGCTAATATAAGGTCAAAATTCATTTTCCACATTCGGTCTGCCAGCTTGGATCTACCATATTGCATTTAGCAAATTGGACGTCGGATTGGGCAATATACAGTACTTTAAATTATTTAAATTTGTTCACACTATATTAGGTCAGGCATTTTTAATTTTGAGTAACCGATGACAGATTCGTAATCATCGACCCCAAAAAAAACCTAGTAACAAATTTTAGCAGAATCAAGTAGCATTTTCCATTTCGGTTCGCCATATTGGATTGGCCATTTTGAATTTTTAAATTTTTACTTCAAATTTGAATTCAGCGACCTCAAAAACCCTTCAGTTACAAATTTCAAGACGATTGGTTAAGTGGTTTCAAAGATACTGATATGACGTCTATAGACGTCATCACCAGTGAATACATTAATGAGTAACTGAAATGGAAGTTTTCAACTCAAAAAACTCGGCATGTAGAAATTTGAGACTCCAAATATTCTTTAATATATAAAGAAACATTACAAAAACCGATTCTTCAAAAGTGAAGAAAAGTGTCGTTTTTTTTCAAGAAATTTAGTTCTTGTGCATGCAAGTAGCTCATTTAAAATTTTGCGGTTCATTTTGGTTTTAGCAACATTTCATTTTTGCCGGTATACGCATTACAAGGGAAGTCTATAAGTGATGCGTTTAGGATCGTTCATCAGTACATATTAGAAAATGTTAGGTTGAAGTATTATCGAATGAGAGCGTTAGTGACAGCGACTGTAAAATTTAGGTATAATAAATAAATATACGTCTGCCTAATTTTCCCTATGTATTTATGTCATGGATGTGTATGAGAGTTAAAGAAATACGTAATATTGTAGCAAAAATTGCAGAACAAGTAGGAACTTCATAATATGATACCATTGTTTTTTAGTTCTAAATTTACCGAAATAAATATTTACCTTTTTCAAGTAATTATTTACTTAATGATATATTTGCGAGAGTTACATACTTAATATAAAGTCGGAGGAAGAAATTATTGAATACAGTGAGTAAAATTCTATTTCCTTCAAGTAAATATTTAATGAAACTAAAAAATGCATTGCTTAAACAAAGAATGGATTTTCTTGAAAACATGAAATATTTTGTGGAATTAAATAAATATTAACTTCCACCAAGGAATTATTTATTTTTTTCAAGTAAACAGTGAATATTGCTTCTAAAAAATATTGTGTTGCGACGAATCAAACAAACATTTTACTTCGATAAAAACTTTTTTTCAGTACAGTAATCTATATTAAGGCGGTTCTAAAGTGGTCCGGCGGTGTGGTAGGAAATTTCACTAAAAAAGATAAATAAAAGATGAATGTATAACATTTTTAACAGTCGGGCTTTGTAAGGGCAATTCTAAGTACTATAAACAGTTTTAGAGAAAGTGGCAAAGATATTAATTGAGAACTGACCGAGAATTTTCGCAAATAAGTGATTTTTATTTTATTTCCATAAATTCTCAGTCAGTTCTCAATTAATTTCCTTGGCATTTTCTAGGATACCTTCTATGGTAATTAGAATTGCCCTTACAGCGCCAGAATTTTGAAAAATCGATTCAATAATTTGTTATTTTCGGGTTTTAATGATAATTCCTGCCTTATTGGACGAGCACTTTAGAACCCCCTTAACAAATAGAAGAAAAGAATATTTTTAAGAAAATCAACTTTTTAGTATTTTCGAAAAATATCCGCAATTTATTTTTTTCAATTTCATTACAAAGATTTATTGAAATTCGTTGCATACAAAAAACTGTATATACAGTGATTTATTACTTTCAAGTACAAGGTAAATGACCGTATTTCAGAAATTTCTTTATTAATTAACATTGTCGTTTTAGGAAGCATAATTGTTTGTATAACTAAAAAATGTTGAACATTATGTATGATTTGCATATGTAAGATAACATTCAATTATCCGTTTAATTTTCAACTTTTCACACTGACCCCGGCCTTGAACACGTCCACGACACTTCTGACCCAATATCCCTTATCAGGGCGTGTGTACGAGAGGATTCAACCTCCGGGTTCGCGGGGTTGTGCAACCAAGATAACGCGGGCATTGTACTTTACCGCAGTGTTGAGTATATATATACACACCGAGAGTAACTGGAACGCCGCAGAGTTACGTCACAATCATACTAACCTACTTCCTGCTGTCCCACACTTACACACACATGTGCATATATATATATATATATATATATGTGTGTGTGTGTGTGTGTGTGTGCGTGTGTGTCAACAGTCCCATGCACACTAAAAGAGGTGCACAAGCCTCGAAGTGAGGACCACCGGTAACCTCTGCAAATAAAGTCTGGAAATTACAGCCTTCGGCCCGGTTCTACGGATGCGGAATTAAAAGAAGCCCAGAAAATGTAAATCCGTCAGAAAATCAATGCAAGAACGAATTGTGCTTAAGATAGTCGAAACTGCCTTACTAAGATTAATCAACCTGCGAGTTAGGGAGAGATAGTAATTAAGGTGGTCAGAACATCATGTTGGGGAAAAATATTTAATAACGTTTCCAAGAATGTCATTTTCACTATTAAATGATAATGAAAACGCATTATTCTTCTTATAAAAATTGATACCTGCAAAAACAATTTGTTGAGCAACTTTCGTTGTTTATCCAAATTTTGTTCGTTGTTTATCCAACTCTATGAAATACATCTTTAAAAAGTTTGAAAACATTATTCTTTTAGCCATTTTTGACGAGGAATTCAGTGGTGATAAAATAAAAGGTGTGCGAAATTTATTTGACTTATAAATTGTAACTAAAAAAAATTTCCGTTTTTTAAATAATGCTACTAAATTTTTCTAAATTAATTTAAAAATTCAACAAAATTAGGTTGAACGTAAAAACACATTTTGTAAAGAATTACGTATGGATTTTAAAAAATTCCATTGTTTTTTGTGGTGATTCAAAATTTTCACACTTTTTAATCTCGCACCACTGAATTCCACGTCAAAAATTACTAAAGAAATAATTTTTTCACGGTTCATTTCAAGCGCTAATTTCGAGGGTAGTGACTCCTCTTAAGAATTTTTTAAAAATGAATTAATTTTAACGAATGACGGCTTATTTTTTCGAGAAAAAGATTCTCTTTAACTTTACCATGTAATTTTTTAAGATTCTTTGGCTGATCACCAAAATTAATTAGAATTTTCGTAAAAAGTAACAGTTCTTTTTTAAAATAAATATCGATAATTTATTGTTGGGTTCGATATTTGAAAATACCGTACGTGAAAGTTGTAGAGAATCTTTTTATCGAAAAATTAAACCATAATTCGTTAAAATCATTTATAAAAAATTCTTAACAGCGGAAAAGAAAAATTTGAATTAATAACAAAAATGGCTTAACAAATTATTCGTGCACATTCCTCTTTTTTCAAGAAGTATAATGCTTTCGCTTTTCAACAATGTTATTAATAATTAAAATTAAATTCTTGGAAACGTAATTAACTTCTTTTCGTCAATGTACATTATCCCAGGGTCTAACTATCTTACCGGCTTTATATTTTCGCTGATCGCGAAAAAAAATGGTGTAAGGAATTTAGGTTATAACGATTTTTCGATTTTCAACAATCTCCGAAAAAACTGCGGGGGACACATATACATTTTTTGCAAAAACGATACATTGAACATTAATTTATATTGCCTAGAAGTGATTTTTTTAAACTGCTTTTATGTGGTAGACTACTCTTGTTCAGTTTCATTTTATTATTAGGAAGTAAAATTTTTCAATGAATAATGATTTTCTGCCACAGTTCGTATCTGTGCCAGGCACTTGTCCTCTGTAAGTTCAATAGGTTATGGCTATCGATTTTGGTATCCGTTTTATTTTTATTTCTTTGTATTTGTTTTTCTATATTGAATCTTCTACCAACCTTCTAAAATTTTTGGGACTTTTTTCACACGTCGGTTTTGACCGTTGTAACTTACGCTCTAAACTTCACTGAGATGGAAGATCTATATTTTCCATCTGTGATAGATTGACTGATTGTTTTCAATATTTATTAAAATAGAACAGATAATTCAATATAAAAAATTAGTTGTCCGTCAATATGAATAAAATCAGGTATGACATCTTCTTTGTAACTCTGGTCCATGAAATAAAAAAAAATGTTAATAAAAAGTCGAAATTTTAAGTTTTGACCAAACCCAATTATTTTACAGTAATAGTTCTTTAGATAGGAATTTTACTCAATATAATATTCGAAATAAATGTAGAACTTATAGTGAATACGTAAAAAAGAAACTATTAAATTTTGAAATCACGGATACCAGACTACAAACTTACTACAAAACTTAATCTCATATATAACAACTTTTTTGTTTTTATTTCATGGACCGGAGTTACAAAGAAGATTTCATACTTGATTTTAGAACAAATAATTTACAAAACTTAGTAAAAATATTCACTATGAGTAAACATCACAATTCTAAACGGAGAATTCTCTCGAACGTTTAATATTCAGAGTACAGACCAATTTAGCTATGAAACCGAAACTTTGATCAACGTTACCTATATGCTAATACTTAAATCTAACTAAAAAACATACCGGATGATACTTTTCAATGGCTAATAATGAATAACACCTGAAGTATAGCATTTTTTAACTACTCCATTGGGTACACAGTGAAAATTAATTTTGTTGGAAAATTTTGTACAAAACTGTGCAAGAGGAGTTATTGACTACAAGGATACAAATGTTGGTAAAAGATTAAAAAATTGAATTAACACCTTTCGTTCAATATAAGGCGTTATAATTAAGTTGGGAATATATATAAATAATGATTTTTCTCGCAATTTCATAATGAAAATATAGAATAAATGTTTCTTGGTATGACGAGTAGGTTAAATATTAATAAATTTTAAGAAAGATCGTATTTTCCCTACATTCCGACACATGTTTGTGCTCGTGGATTAACCATTTTACTTCTGGATAAACACTTTATCTTAATTTATTAATTATTATATCGACTCTAATAGAAAGTCGAGTTTTTATTAAATTGCTGATGCTTACTCCTCAAACACAAACATATGTTAGAATGTAGGCCAGATACTATATTTTTCAAAATTTATTAATATTTAACTTTCTCTCATACCAAGAAACATTAATAATATATAATTAATAATAAAATAGTAGGAAATGTATCTTTCAAAAATTAAAAGAAACCATTTTACTCCAGAAACTGAACGGATATTTACGTAACTGCTATTATCATTTTTTAGTAAAAATAGGTTAAGCGATAAAAATTCACATTCTAAATGTTTTAAATATATCTGCGGATTTCTCATTTGTATAAATATTCCAGTTTACTCAAACGATTCACGTACTAAGGAGTGAAAAATTCAATACATGAAAACATACTCAGGAAGTTCAACAATTATATCATTTCTGAACATTTCATTCTAACTTCTGCAATTTCAACTTTAAAAGTGAATAGAATCTGGCTTGAGTAATGAAAAAATGAAAAAATGATAGGAATGATCTTGATATTCAAGAATGAAAAAAAAAATAATTTTAGTAGCTTTTAAATTTTATATACATCCTAAATATGTTCAGCCATGTTTTTCAACCGTTAGTAGACCTTGTTATTACTACTGTCAGATTAACGAATTCGCATTGCAAATAATTGTTTTTATCATTCCAGTTTTTACGACTGCATTTAAATAATTTAGGTATCTGAAAACATCAATTTGGTTTGTTATGCATGGTTTTACTAAAATAAACCAATAATTCCTTATTAACTGATTTTTGTTTGACATATTTCTATCAAATAAATGCTACAACATTTATATTCGATCACATTTCTATTTCTACAAAAAATATTTTTTTCAAAACTTAAAAAAGGCATTTTTACAACCCTGATAATTTCATTTTTACTCTGTATTGCATTAGAAGTGACATTTGCCCATATACGAATGTTAAATCATCGGGTGCATCTCTAAAACCCGACAAATCACAAAACAGACACTTAAAAAATCCGACATTAAAAAACCAGACTTTTAAAAAACAGATATTAAAAAAACAGACATGTCAAAAGACAGACATTCAAAAACCAGACATTTAAAAAACACAGAGTCAACAACCAGACATTTCAAAATGCACACATATTTTGAAAGTATTTTGAGGTTCACCCAAATAATACACACACACATATTCTGCCTAGTTGCCATAAAAACAAGTTCGTTCCAAGTTCACGACACGATAGTAAAACGACGGTGATTCGTCCAAATGACAAGTGCAGAAAAGTTCTAACTTGCGTCACAGATATTATGCATTACGCCAATTTAGCATCCGTCGCATGGCGACAGAGCAGATTGTCCTATTCTCGCCTCTTGCACTATAGTCATTACATTATAACGCAGTTGCCTAACTCGACCATAATGTGGGATATCCTCTGAAATTATAACTGGCGGAGTATTAATTCGTAGACAAACTCAACTTTCATACGTATTATTGTGACTTTATTTTGGAAAATGTTTACGTGAATTTGAAACTGGCTAGTCAAATATTGTAAAAACGTGACAAAATGAAAATTCATCGAGACAAAAATCAAACGAAAACGGGTTTTGCGGTTTGAATGACGACATTAAATTTCAAAAAATCGAAACGCTCCAGCAAACGAGTTTTAAGTATTCCATTAATTTTCTAAATCCTCAGCCATATTGTATCATAAAAAAGAAGGAAAAACGGCACAAAATTTAATGGACAATTAAAAGGTCTTTAAAAATTAGGGGTAATTTGTTATTGGGAAGATATGGGTAATATACACAGTAATTTTGTCGGTATAGAATGCAAAATATAAATTTAAGTTATTTGAGGTTATGTACTCGGAAAATGCATTGCTTGCATAATTTAAAATGAACTGTAAATCAGTTATTTAAGATTTTTTCACAAATTTAGAGCCATTTTGTTGAGAATTATTACCAGCAACTTATATTTAGACGTTTTTGGGTTCGAAGATGAAATCCGAAAATTGATATCATTAGTTTCCAAGATGGTGGATTAAATGATAACACGAAATCTCAAGACATTTTTGGGGCATTTTGAAAGATGTGAGTAATCCACATAGAAATTCATACACACTATTAATCCACATAGAAAGTACATAACCTTAAAAATACATAAAAAGTAGTTTTTGCGTATATAATTATCTCAAAATTCAACAGGCCTATTTCGATCCTGGATTGTAAGGGCCAAATTTGAAACAAATCCGTGTTCTACATCTGAGAAAATTCCCTCGTAAGTTAAATTTTAGTGACTGTTTCCGTGACTTTGGTTATTTTGAAAATTATTTTTAGAAGATAGACGAAAAATTTGCTTAATGCAACTATGTAAACACTAGCCAAAAAATGTTGATAATTCAAATAAATATTTTCTTAAAAATATCTTTCTAGGAACATTGAAATCTTTTTCCTATGAGTGCAAATAAATAATAATTGCTTGACCAGAACTAACTAGAAATTCAAGGTCCTTTTATGGAAAAAATTAAAATCTCCAGTTAGACCAACTAGGGTGTTGAGTAAAATATTTCATAGTTGAATCAAGCTACAGGTATACTTGTTTCAATAATGCCATATTTAATCACTCTACTATTGTTCTTTTGACGTCGCAAAAACTAGAAGTAACAGTTTTCTAACATTTATATAACTGATAATTAGTTACGTAAAATTTCAAATATTTATAAAGTCAAAGTTTGAATTATACAGAGTGTCAGATTAAACTATCCGTTTCATAAATTTGTTCAGAAGCGGTAATGTAATTCTGAATTATATTTTTTTATATTTTTATATCGACAATACTAAGATAATAACAAAATGCACTAATCAATTTGAAATTAGTAGAATTTTACTAATGAATCAGTAGTTTTTTACTTTTCATTAGTAAAAATTACTAATTCAATTAGTAACTGACTTTTTTCTTGTTAATTAGTAGATTTTATCTTATTCTGATTTGTAGAGCATGTGTTGTACCATATTTGGCATACCACAAATATACTATTGTGAGCATACTATCTTCCATTTATTCTGTGTTTTGTTATACGCATTTCGCAAGATTTTAGCTCCCATATAATAGTTGTAGACGAGTAGAAACTTTAGCGAATGTTAAGATAGAGAACAACATTAGTTGTGGAGGTTATACGAGAGAACATATCTCCATAAAAGTACAATTTAACTTTCACATTCTAAAGAGTCGTAATATTTACGATGGTAAACTTATAAAGAAAGCATTATTTTTGCGACCGTCTTTATATAGTCACAACAATATAACCAGCAAGAACCATCGAAGTGCTTTAAATTTACTTGCATATATTCTATCAGCACTAGTACAGTTGTAAAATAAGTTTTTACTGATTTCAGATCCCATGTTTATGATTCATATGTGATGAATCTGACGTTTAAAAATTTTATGATCGACGTAAACTAAATTTCAAAATCAAAATGAAATATCTCGTTGACTATTTTAGGCTGTCATTCCATGTCAAAAATATCAAAGTTGTAATCTATGTCGCTGAATACAACAAAAATGAAATATTTGTTAGGAAAATGATTATTGAATTTCTTAAAATTGCGATATCTATTTCTCGAATAATCATGTTTAAATAAGCCTACTCCCTAAACTTGAATTAATCAAAAACGACTTACATATAGAGAAAAGTGGCTTACCATATATTAGTCAGTTTTTTTACTGGCAAATAGTACGAAAATTCTAATTCATTAGCAAAATTCTACTCCTCTATAAGTAGATATTGACTTTTTAATTTAGTAGTTTGTAGAATTAGTAATAAATTAGTAGGTTTTAACTTTTTATTAGCAAAAATTATTACTAGTTCATTTGATAATTTGCTTTTCGTTTTCTTATTGGTAGTTTTTAGCTAGTTCAGATTTAGAGAGTACGTGCATTTTTTCATAAAAGTACCTACTTTATTAAAAAATAAAATAATTTTAAAAATCCTACTTCAAATTACGAGTGTATTAATGAAATAAATTATTGGTAAAATCTCGTCCCTTTATCAAACATTCCTTTAATTTTTTAAAAAGTAAGTCAGCACTGCTAATAACCTCTCGAGGACAAGCTGTAATATTGAGTAATAATAGATTCTATTCGTATTCATAATCTAATTTTTAACTGGATTGAACTAACACTTTACTTAGTTCAATTTGAATTAAATTTAATTAATAATATGATTTCGAAATTGCGTTTTAAATAATTTTAACGCTTAAAATCATGTTTTAATAATGGAAAGCTAATTTTACAGCAGTAGTCTGGTTTAATAGGATCATTGTAATCTCATTCCATCTTCGTTTAGTTTAAGGCAATATTATTGAACTATATTCATTCAGTAGATTTTGAATTTTCATTAAAAGAAACCAATGAACATTCAATGGAATAAATGTTTAGAGAGCTTCTTGCATGCACTTTGATTAAATTTCACTATATTTTCGAAATGGCTTTTTTTTTATTCTGGGTTGAATACTCTATTTTCACTGCACTGGTGCATTTTTCAATATTAGCATTTACAAAAAGAACTTATACTTTAATTAATAATTTATTCTCCATGGGTTGTCGTGTTTTCTGAGGAGTTTTTTTAAGATTCATCAAGGCATATCTGTTGGTAATTTGGGAATCAGATAAGTGTAGGAAAAATACCGCATAATATATTCAACTTCGAGGGTCCCCTTGCTGACAGTGAATTCTCCCATTAATGCTGAGAGAAATATGCCTGGAAGGTATAAAAATAACAAAGGATGTTCTTAGTTAGGAGCAAAATGGAAGACTTTCCTAAGAAAATATCAGAAGAGTTCGGGAATAAGGAAAGTGCTTTAGGACACTTGAATGTTCTGCTACATCTGCGGAGCTTTGCACTTGAGACTGCTGACAACGAATTCCATCTTCAAACTAACTTCATTTGTTGTATTATCCATCCGACAATCGATTCTTGTTTATTATTCTGAGACCCGGTTGAAAGTAAAGTTGTCGTTTGGAAATGTTATTTTCCCCTTATGTATATAAGAACCGTTGATTAAAGTTTGCTATTGTAGAAACTTCATCAGTGAAACTTTTCAAGATTAATTATTGTGATCAGTATTCCATGTTTATTTTCGACACAGGTATATCGGAATATATTTTTGCGATTCTTTCATGATATTTGTCGGCGAAAGAACAAAATTAATGATAACAAATTACTATTTTCTACTTATAATTTTTGTTAACTTGTTTGCGTTCATATATACACCTTAAAATATCGTTTTGAATTATTTTAGTACATTTAAGGGAATCGTGTAGCAATATTTAATATTCTTATTAAGACTTCGAGTTTTTGTTCAAGAAAAATAAGTAATAGTTGTATTATCTAAATAGTAGGCACAACTAAATTTCGTAATTGGTTATTTTTTAAAGTAGAAGGTTTTGCTGTCTAATTAGACATTGTTTAAACAGTAAAATGAACTAAAATCGATATATGTGTCTTATCCTACTATCTAGTTAGTAGTTTCAACTATTTCTTTTTTCCGTGATGTCTATTTCGGTTTAATTTATTTATTCATAATTTTGTTACTTGCCATGCCATGCAATTTTTACTTTGAGTTTTAGGAGTTGCCGACTACGAATCCAGTGCCAAAATTTATAATATATCTTTATAATAAGGTATTCAACATTGAAAACCGACGATTCTACGTAGATGACAAAAATGTTAAAAATTTTTCTATTTTCATAGTATTCGATTGTCATGAGTTTTCCTAGCCACCAATTACAAACCTGACCTCGGATTTGAAAAACTGAAAATAGGGGATCAAATACAGTGGAAAAAATGATGTCATGAGATATATTATTTGCATCCGAAACAAGTACACGAAAAACAATAGTAACGATGCTTTTTCGCACAACTAGAAAAGTTGGTGCTCCGACTAGTAGACATTCTTAGCACTTTTCCTCTTTTCCTTGTAAGAACTACTTTTCTACTTAAAGTTACGAATTTGTATTTTTATCGATTTACAATTTGTTGTCACTTAATTGTCTTAATTAATCTCTTATTTTATATAGTAAGTGAGTCACCAATATTTATCATAATTTGCTACATTAGTAATAATCAAATAATTATCGAACAAATCTCTTCAATTGGTCCGTAAATCAACAAATTTGCTATAGACACCCAAACCCTGCATTACATTTTTAGTGCAAGCAACATTATTTTATTATGTTGAAAATTAAGGTGAAAGCGTCCGAATGGCAGCCCAAGCACGAAAAAGCAGTCAAAAAGTTAAGAAATGTTCTAAATTTTCAAAATGGTGAAGTTCTAAAAATTGTAAAAAAAGTATTCAAAGCATTCTGCAAAAATTTCAATAGCACAAAAAACAGTACTACTAACCCCAAAACTCTGACATCACAGAGTCAACACTCGTTGTTGCAAAAAATGATATTTTAAGTGTAATCTATTATAAGCGACAATTGCAGCACGACATAATTCTTCGGAAATTATAGGTACTGCCTTTGTTGTACAAAAAATTTAATACATTGTCAAATTTTTTATTTGTAACTCTACTTTTGCAAAAATCCGACGTAATTTCAGAATTTAGAATGTACCATCGTTTTCACTATTAAAAACAGCATGTTAATAAATCATTATTTTTACAAAATATAGACTTTCAACTGTACAAACAAAATTTTATCTAATTAAAATCTAAGAAACAGTGATTATGAAAATTAATTGTCTAAGATAATTTTAATACGTAAAATACTGTTCCAGTGTTTTTGTGTCAGGACACAAAAATTATATTTTAAATGTTACCTATATATACGTTAGTGTATTTCTTTTTTTTTAATTATTTTATATCGACTTTTCTGAACGCATATGGGACTAATGTCAGGAACAGATGTAATCCGATGGCATACAATATTAAACATTAAATGACATAATTAGCCAAGTTTCGTCACCGTGACTTATGTTTGGTCCTGGTCTTGCTACTTTTCATTAGTATAGTAATTGGTACCGTTAGCTGACTTTCCTAGACATTCCGACCCGTAATTTTCGGAACGAAAAAGTACCATCCTACCCACTATTAATTTAATGTACTAGTTCCGTTCCAAAAGCAGCTTTTCCTAAACGGGAATTGTAGAGTTTGATGCAGTACGAAACAAATAATCGGTATATTTCGTTGAAAATATTTTATGTATAAAAGTTTCAAATAGGCAAAAAGCAATACAGCAATGATAATAAAAGCCATTCAAAGTAAGTATCTTTTAGTAAACTTCATAATCAACAGCATAAAAAATGAAAAAGAAGGTAAAATCCAGTCAATCATCTCACACATCGTTCGATGAGAAACGATTTCAAAATTATTATTTCCTGAACTGAATACCAAATTATCAGAAACTTTTAATGTCGAAGTACTTGGGCCAGATCGATAAAAACCTTTCATGAAGCATAAAATCGGGACGTCCGTAGGCCTTGGCTGATCACAGATGAAACACGACAAAGCAATACAGTAATGATAATAAAAGCAATTTAAAGTCAGTACATTTTAGTAAACTTCATAATCTGCTCAGATAAGTATGATTATTTAATAATGCCAACAACCTAGATTCGAAATAACAATCAGTATTTTTATGAGTATCTATTGTTGGAACATTTAACTACACAAATTTTTGAATTTAACTCGGCAGCATTAATTAAAGCTCTTGGACCTGAATCTTTTGTGTTAGTCAGTTTCGCAAGTCTAAAATTTCGACGAATGTACATTTTCGCCAGAATTATTGACCGGAAGTTGTGGAAGAGATACGAAACGGCTATTGTGCCGTGCCGTTCGTCAATCAGCCGAAATGGCTAAAGGGAACGCAGACTTTTATTAGTTCCTGGGCACAATTCAACAAGAACAAACCACCGAGTTACGACCTGCAGACCTCTGAGTCACTTGCAGGATGAAGCAATTAACTCGCTTGAATTGTGCGTTAAAAGGTCTTGACACTGATGGTTACCCATTGGACCATCTTTCCTAACGAGCATTCCATTCCTAGTCTATCATTCATCCTGATCGACCAAAATTACGTTTAACTTGCGTCCGGAACAAGAGCTTTATAACGTTTGCAAAAAATGTCATTAGTTTTGTTACATAAAAAACAATGCCGAGCCTTCTGGGAGTTAGATAAATAAAATGGACGTCGTTTAATGAAAAAGAATAACAATGTTATATAATTCCGTGAGAGAATCGATGAATTACGCAGGTCATCAGTAAAAAATCATCACTATTCTAGGATAAATAAATGAATTAATTCAAAAAGGTGCACGTTAATTATATTTGTTTGTCTATATTATACATTTATATGATGATAAAGATGGTTCAAAGATGGACCAGTTTGGTTTAATTGCCGGATGAGAGCATTCGAATCGAGAAGTCTGCAGTTTGGTATGTGTATTTTTTTCCAGAATCGATCAGTGATAAATAAGTATGTTTCGACCAATGTGACAATTAAAATGTTTTTCCGCAAAAAGTAAAATTATTCTAAATTGTCCAGGCATGTTTTTGACGTCCGAATGCGTAATTCCTATGATTGTTAATCATACAATATTTATAAGTATACTTTTATACACGGAGCGCAAAGTGCTATTTTGCTCCCTATATCGCCGGAGTAAAAGATCACCTTCTCTTCCTAGTGAGCAAAATAAGTTTCTCCCATTCTGAGCGCAAAATAACAAGCTTTCGTATGAGAAATAGTATATTACTCAACGAGAGAGGTAAAATAAAGAATGTCTCAGACTGCGTGTAATTTTTACCCGAGGTGAAGCCGAGGCATTCTTTTTTACTTCCCGAGGGAAGTATACGATTTTTCTTCATGACAGGGAGGAAAAGAAGCAACTTTCCTCCCGCTTGCGGGAGGAAAATGGCTGCTTTCGTCCCAGTGTGATGAAAATAATATATGCAACAATTACATATATTTCTAATTTTCATACGTGACACCTGTTTTACTATCACTTTTAATCCATATATCAACTTTATTTTGCATAGTCCAATTTAATTTTTAGATAAAAAAATTATTCACACAATCATTTCACACATACTTCGATGAGAAAACATTTCAGCATTATTATTTCCAACTGAATACCAAATTATCAGAAACTTTTAATGTCGAAGTACTTGGGCAAGATCGATAAAAACCTTTCATGAAGCATAAAATCGGGACGTCTGTAAGCCTTGGCTGATCCCAGATGAAACACGGCAAAGGATCGTCCATCTGCTAAGAAACGTCAGTCTCAAATGGGAAGAGCGCAGAAAGATGTAGGCTAGGATTAGCTGTCTCTTTACTCTTGTCTTGTGCGAAGAAAACTTAAAGACAGATAAATTCGAAGAAAAAAAATTCAAAAGCTTTCGCGTGAGTAAAAACATCAATGCGCCATCTGGAACTAATACCATCATCTTTTCATATTGTAGAATATGAACTATCTATAAAAATTAACGATTTTATGGTATCTGGCATGTAATGTATCGAGAAAAGACTTTCGTCGTTTGTGATTAGAGCCTCTTCAGAAACAAGCTTCAATAAAGCGAGGAAGAGGAGCTTGCAGTAGCTGCAGCTTTTGGGATATCCGAATGGGTGCAATAGAAAACCGCTCTACAAAGGAACCTGCCTTAGCCATGAAGAGTCTCCGGCTCGGAATTAAAAAAAAATGACAATTGCTCCCGGCATTAGCAAGTCTTTTACATGCATCTAGACAGCTACTCAGCACTTTTGAAGCCTTAGTGGGTAATTCATACTGGCGACGTTCAAACATTTGTTTTCAGGACAGGTCATAGAGAATGTCGGTGCTCGCCATTTTTTCGAGGATGGCCATTTTAGCTGCTAATTTGGGTACTACTTAAAGTTTACCCATAATGCGGCTAACGTTTACCAAATTTTACATCAAATTCATAGTTTATTTATGTGAAAATAGTAATATGCTATAATATGTTGAAAAACACGATTGTCATACTTTGGTTCTACGTTTTTTATATCTATGTTTGTCAAAAAATACCAATAAATATTATAATAATAGTAAGTTTCTTTATTTACTTGAATATTACCAAAATGACCATTGAGATTTTTGGAAAAAGTAATTTTCTTAACCCTTTACCTGTCAGGAGAAAATCAGCTTTGCGTGCCATTTTTGTATTTGAACAAAATTTGAACATCATTTTAGTGTTATGGTTTTGGAAGTCGCTGAACCCGAATGTGAAATCGGATTTTCAGAATTCAAAATGGCGGACTCAAGTTCGAAAAATGGTTGGATTTTTATGACAGTGTGCAACTTAAGGTTTTTGAGGTCGCTGAATTTGAATCTGAAATTCAAAGTGACGGATCCAATATGGCGGTAGCTAATTCGAAAATTTGGATCTTCTAACGAAACGATTCCCAAGGGTGTCCAGTGGTATAATTTGTTATACTTTCAATTTGCGATGAATGGTTTGGTAAATTTTACTCGTTATAATGTATCTCAGGAATCTTTAGTCCTTAAATTCAGGACAAAAATTCTAAATTCGCCGTCACGAACATCTATTTTTCGAATTTGCATCCACCATATTGGATCTACCATTATGAATTTTAGAAGTCCGTTTTCAGATTCCGATTCAGCGACCTCAATTTCCCCAAAGTACTCATTTTCGTAAAAATCGAATCAGTTTTAGAATATGAGTCCCCCATATTGGATCCGCCATTTTGAACTTTCAAAATCGTGATGGTCGTGAAGTTTTCGGTTTTCTCGTCAGCTTCAAAAATATTGATTCTAATATAAAATAATACATTTTATGAACAGTTAATAATGGTAATTGCGATATTATTAAAAACAACAAGTATTTTATGCATTATTAGAAAAAATATTTTCTTGCCAAAAACTAAAAGTAATCCGACGGTTACGGAATGGAGTTTTTGTTTATGCGTAGCTCCAGATTATACTGATTGTATTAGTAACATTTTATTGAAATATAAAAACATTCGAAGAGGTACCAGACTTTATTTCATTCTTAATTCACAGAATTGTTTAACCGTACCAATCTTGCAAGTACTGTTCATATTTACATTGTTTATTCAACACGTTTATTTACACTTATTACGTTTTTTAGTAACCGGTTATGAACTGGAGTTCATAATGCCGCACAAAACTAATTTAATAATAATAATAATAATAATCACGTCTTTATTGGCAATTACAAAAACAATACAGGATATAAATAATACAAAAATGCCACAGCAATAGCTGTTTTACCGACTGACCAGAAAATTTAATGTTAGAAACTCGAAATTTAAATGTTTTACCTTAATTTCTTCTTCATTGATTATTTAAGGTAGTTAGACCTTACAATATCATATGTTGGGGGAAAATATTTAATAACGTTTCCAAGAATGTCATTTTTACTATTAACCATATTGAAGAAAAAAAGCATTATTCTTCTTGAAAAAATTGAAACCAGCAAAAATAATTTGTTAAGTAACTTTCGTTGTTTATCCAAATTTTTTCCAACTATGAATTTTTTAAAAATGAACGAATTTTAACGAATGACGGCTTACTTTTTTGGAGGAAAAGCTTAATTTTTTTTAAGATTCTTTGTCTGATCGCCAAAATTACTCAGAATGTTTAAAAAGTGATAGTTCTTTTTTAAAGTAAATAGAGAATTCCGTTGGCTTCGGAAATTTGAAAATACCGTACGGTGAAGCTTTAGAGAATTTTTCCCCAAAAAACAAGCCGTTATTCATTAAAATCTATTCATTTTTAAAAAACTCTTAACAACGGAGAAGAAGAAAATTTTGAAGCACTAACGAAAATAGCTCAACAAATTATTTTTGCACATTTAAATTTTTTTTTCAAAAAGAATAATGCTTTCGCTTTTCAACCATATTATTAATAATAAAACATAATTTCTTGGAGACGTTATTAAATATTTTTCATCAACATATATTATCCCTAGGTATATACAGAAATTGTAATGCAGAAACAAGATCATTTTTTTTAAAATAAAATTTGCTTTATGCATGTTTATGGAGTAGAGTTTTTATACCACATAAACTTGAATATTTCGAATATAATGCTGTCTAATCTGATTGAATGCTGATAGATTACGTGACGTTATAATTTTTAGGAAAAATGCCATGAAAGAGACATATGTTCTTTTTGAGAGAATCACCTATGCAATTTACTGCATAAAGTGAGGAGATTATATACGAAATGAATGTTGCAAATGATGATTGTTTGTTAGAGCACGTCATTCATGTAGGTATAAACAAAATTAACCTTTTATGACATACGCAGCACAAGCGCTACGAAACATTTCAATGAAACCTTTTGAAATTGCCGTATACAGTGTTTTATGTAACAAAATTATCAATTTTTGTTGAATTTCAAAAATCTACAAAACAAACGATGTTTGCACATGTGCATTAATGTCCGGGCAACGGATTAAACGCCATAATTTTACGTCGGTATTACTCTAGAAACATTTTTCTTTTTATAGAGGTGGGTTGAGCCTGCCCCAATTGCAATGTTCCTTTTAGTGAAAAACAAAACAAATACGTTATAATATGACTAATCCGTAAATGAATATGGTGAGATTCGAGTATAGAAATTATTGATTAATTAACCTTCATTTCGGTAAAAATACTCGTTGCCTTTTAGAATGAGATAAAACGAGAAACCTACTAATTTTTCCTAATGACATGCGATTTATATTTATATGTTCAATATTAAATCTAAGGGCCAGAATTTTTGATATTTTTTAAAAATTATTTTGTAATACCTACCTTAAAATTTCTTGTCCTAGGATTTTTCAACACGTATTACCTTCTTTACGCAATAGACGAAATTTTTAACATGTTTTGGGCTTATTCTATAAAAACGTCAATTGAATATTTTACACTGATGGTCCGGAATATAATCAAAGCACTTTGAAAAATAATTGTTAATAATTATATAAACGTCAGGTTTTGAAATGCTCAGAAAATAAAAATTTCATTATAAATTTTTAACGAGGGAAAAAATTACTTTACATGGTCCCAAATTCGATATTTACATATCCGAAAAAGTATATTTGATATGTACATTTTCGTGTAATAAAAATTTCAAAACTGGGGGCCAAAAATGGGCCAAATTCGGCGTCTAACAAAGAGAATTTGATTAAACCAGCTAGACGATATCTAGCACCCTTTAAAAGAATATAAAGGCATCTAACAATGTAACACAAAACTGGACAGATTTTTCTCAGGATAGGACAAAATTTATTTCAGAACTCTTCTAGAGTTTTAACTTTCTTTAGATCTTGGATATATCCGGATTAAAGAAAGGATATTGACAATGACCGTCTAAATTTTTTCATAAACTTTTATAGAACTGATTTTCACGGTTCTTAGAGATCTTACTTATACAATTACGAAATAAACAGGTGTCAAGTCACAGTCTGGAGTACTAATGTTCTACCGAAGCGTCCTCGGTACTGTAAAAGCCACAATATGGATTACCTTAGCCACTACTATTACACATTTATAGCATAAAGGCACGTTATTCCTACTGACAGCGCCTGTTCTCGGTACTGCAAGGTTTTCTCTAATCTGTAAAGCAAAGCCGCAGTCCAATTGTCTATTCGAAGAACATCGATAATGAAGGAGTCCCCTGGATTGGATGCTCTTCGAATGCGGTAAGGATCTGCTGGAAGCCAATTTGTCGGATGAGATAGCTTCCGTAGCGAATGCAAATTTCTCGAGGTAATTGGCCATTCGGGAGGCCTGTACCAGGAACGACCGCGGCCCAGTTAACTGGCTAACTGGAAAGGTCGCGTCCAACTGTTGAAATACTGTCCTACGAGTACCAAGTAAAAAAGAGGGTATTCATAATTGCTCCAACTATTCGTTTCCGTGCATTGACTATCCGGTGAATGCAAGTCTGCAATGAACGGCAATCGCAACATCCATAGGTGCGAGCATTTTTTTCTGCGAAGTAATGAAAAAAAAGCTTACATAATGACACACCTTTTACGCGGATTTTAACGGCGTGGAATCGATCGAGGCAGAGAGGTCTCGTTTAAGTAGACAATGGATACGGAGAAAAATACATTGTAGATATATCCACAACAAGAAGGTATATTTTATACATAGATTATGAATGGATCATAGAAACATGACACACACTGCAAAAATGACTATCTTATGAATGCCTGAATTGAAGACTAAGACATGTAAAACGGACCTCTTTCCAAAAGTCTTGTTAGAGACATCTTAGAAGAGAAACATCTAATAATCTAAGACATTATTTGGTTTCTACTAAAAGCAAAGGAGCTATTTTCAGTAGAAAGTAAACAAAAATCTTAAGTCATACCGCAAGTCGACCCAGTAAACACGTTGCTATGAAAAGTCTGTGTGTTGTGGAGGAATGCGAACGTCCAATCTAACCTAGTTTATGACACTACATCGGTACTGTACCCAAAATGACAGAGCCAACACGACACCTGATCCATTTTCACTAACTGATTAGTTGATTCGTGTAACCTAACGTGCAACATAATGTACATACCGGATGATGATCAATGAACTTTTTACCCAACCTAACCTCACTTTTTACATGTATCCCACCTCGCTGGCAATCGCCAGTCATCCATAAATTCAGTGAAATCATTTACATGTGTCTTGCAAACGTAAACATCTGTACAATAAGACATTTATAAAAACACCAATAAATGTCTTAAAAATAACCACCTAAGTTTCTCCGCGAAAGACACCAATTTTTGCGGTGTACATACCGAAATTTCCCCTACCTTGTCCAAATGGTGGTTCGCCAGTTGCAGTGGAACATTTACATTAACATTCAAATACGATCTAGAAATAAACTATACATAAACAAAGATATATTTGGCGTACTAGTCGGGACATGATATATGGATAGAATTTAACAAAATGGATAGCATCAAGTACATTGAGTGGCAACTTTGGTTGGAATTTAAGACGTCTTTCCCAAAACATTTTTCCAGTCCGGGATGTCAAAATTAAATAACAAGAGCGCAATTATCGATCTTTAACGAGTGCGAAGCTGCGCACGAGCGAAGCGAGGAGTATTTTTTAATACGACACGTGTGGGGCTCGGTAATTTACGCCCGAAGACTATAGGGCGCAACATCGAGTTCTACGCCCGGAACAATGTGTTAAATAAGACACTTGATGTCAAAGCGAAAGTCCTTCGATTAGTGCTAATATTAATCGAAGTATTAGCTAATATGGATGTCTTAAAAAACTATTATACAAGTTAATTCCGTAAATATCATATAGAAATCTATACATACTTGGGGGATTAATTTGAAATTTCGTTAAAAATTAGGGCCTGAATAACGCAAAATTGAACAGCGACTTTAGACTCAAATTTTAATGAAATCGCTTTTAATATTTTATTACCCTACATTTTATAGGTGTTTTTGTACGTGTTGTATACGACTTAACTATTTAAACAAAATAAAGAATATCATTTTATACTTATTTTGGCAACCTTTTGTAAAAAATCGCTATCAAAACTATTTTTCCTAGAAAAGGGTCGATTATAACGAGGAAAATGCTTTCTTTATGCAAAGTCTTGGAATATATAGAGGTATGTAGTTTACTTTCAAATTACCGTTGTCAGTTGAAAATACTTAATAGCGGCAAATTTTAATTAGCGAATCTAATAACGTAACGTTCGAAATATAATGACCAGAAAAATTCCGATTGTTAAGAAAATATTGACAATGTACCAGCGGAATTTAATTCCCGGAATATTAGTCATTGATTTTCAGTGACAAATGATAAATATTTTAATATATTGAATTTTCTATCGGTTACCAGTAAATATTGGCGAAGTCGAAGATTTTTTTTATTATACTTCAATGCCATCTTATTGAAACTTATTTTTATCTTTAAAATAACCTCCAGTTTATATATTATGTAATATACCACATACTTTATTACGTTAAAATTTAATTATTTTCCATCTTGCTTTATAATTTAAACTACTAATAATTTAAATCATCATCAGAAAATTTCTTCTTGGACTTTGATTTTAATGAACTCCGAGTATTAATTTGTCAATAGTTAACTAACCTTCTACTATTAAATAAACATATCATTGCTGATTATAAAGCACGATTTTATTAAAATTCAGGTGTGACTTTGGCCATAAAAGATTCAAAAAATAACATTCTAAATATTTTGTTGCAAGTGACAATAACAATGTCACTGTGGAATTTTTGTTTAATTATAAAAAAGCTAACTAAAGGTTGGAATGAAATACGTAACATAAAAAAATAGACAATTTATAATTAATTATAAACATTAACAATTTTCAAATCGTTTCTTTTGAATTTTGTAGTATTTTAAAATTTTTTTAATTTAGTTTAAACTATAAAATTAAATCCTAACTTAAACTCTGTAGAGGTAAAACTCTAATTCTTTGTTAATTTTAATACATTAGCCAGTCGACAAGAAATTATAATGATATTAATGTTCAATACTCATATAACCTTAACTAAAAATTTTAAACAATATTACAATACATTATACAGTACTCTGCGAACCTGTAAATACACTACAAAAAATGTTACTAACTGCGCAGTTTGACAGATTTAGAAGTACACCCGTGTGAAATGATTCTTTTTTTTTACCATACACACTTTATGTGAAAAAAAGTAACTACTCAAGTGACATCCGGAGATTTACTTTTTCTTATGCCCTGTTTTGTAGAGAATCAAAAAATATTTAATACGCATTTTTGTGTTTCATCAGACATGGCATTTTAAGAGAAGAAAATAGGTGTTGAAATATTGAATTTTTTAATGTATTTACAACTAATGCTGAGGTGCAAGTTATTTGTAACTTCATCTGGTTTTCTCGAATAATTTTGCACAATTTTATGAATTTTTACTCTTGTTTTCGAACTTGTGTGATTTTAGTTGGCTTCTGGATTTATTTGGCTGTAACTCGACCATTTCTCAAAATATAAATATATATAAATATAAATGGGTATTTTCAATTGCTACTAGAGCAATAATTTCATTACTATTGCATACCTTAGACAATAGTTTCTCATATTTTTAGGTTGCAGATGACGAATGTGATATATGATTTTCAAAACTCAAAATGGCGAATGAATTTTGTAAAACCAACTGAATACTCTTAAAACTTACTACTCGGGGGTTTTCGAGGTCGCTAATTACGAATCTGATATCTAGTTTTCGAAATTCAAAACGGCGTTAGGAATTAACTCACACAGAAAAAAAATTTCATAATTTCAAGTAAATATTTACGTGAATAGTCGCAACAAAATATTTACTTAAAATAAGGAAATATTTTCTTAATTTAAATAAATATTTACTTGGTGGATAAAATCAAATTAATATTTAGTTGAATTAACAAACTATTTTTCTATTATAAGTAAATATTTTGTCGCGACTATTCAAGTAAACATTTACTTGAAATTATGAAATTTTTTTTCAGTGCACATATTTGTTCATTTAATTAATATTAATGAAATTTAATGGATATAAATTTTTGTAACTATTGATATATTGGTAATTTTTTAAATTACGCAATATTTCTTCATGTTAAAAATATTATTCGGTGTATATTATAAAAATGTTTAGAATGTTGACAAAAGTACTACTACATGAAGGCTTTAATTATTATTAAAAAGAACTTAACTATCATTTGTACTAACGTTAGGTTTAGTGTTTTCCATCACTATATAATATTCGTTAATGAATATTTTTCATTCCAAAGAAGTGTATTTCATGTAACGGCTAATATTGCTGATTTCTGTTGAAAAATATAAAAATATTGCAGTTGTTGATTAAATGGAATATTACCGACGTTCTGCTAAATTCGTCATCTGCGACCCTGAAAATATAAGAAACTATATTGTCTAAGGCATGCGTCAGTAATGAAATTATTGCTCCAGTCCTAATTGGAAATACCCATTTATAACCCACTGTTTACCGGAAGTAAAACGTAATGTGATATATTTTAAAAATATTGTCTCGTTTGTATTATTATCCTCAGAATGCTATGAGAAATATGTAGTTAAATTTACAGTTCAAAATTTAAGAAATGGCCGAGTTACAGCCAAATAAATCCAGAGCCAACTAAAGTCCCACAAGTTCATGTTGAAATCGAAGGTCGAAAATTAAGATACAAATGTTTAGTTCGGAGATTTAATGGACATTATACTATGCTATTAAGTATATTTATCGTATACAAACGCAAAATGACGATATCACCACTGTTTTTCGTCCGTTTTAAAATTCAATATTAAGTATACATCCTTTTCAACATAATCTTCCATGATTCGACATCCGTTAAGTTTGGGAAAAAGAAAAAGTCTGCTTGATGGAGAAGTTAGGTACAATTAGAATCAGGATGAAAGAATAACAGCTTTCAGCACTGAAATGTTTCTGGAGTGAATTAAAATCGACCACTTGAATAAAGGGTGTCGGTATTTTGCAACAATAAGTAAAACTCGAAGAATGACAAACAAGGTTCCCGTTTCGAGGGAAGGGTTGATTAAAATGCCAAACCCTAGGAAACTAGTTTGCCACGCTGACGTGGTCGTATTAACGCTGAATAAATAAGCTAATACCGTTTGTCGATGCAAGACTCGTTCGTGCGTCCCGTGGCGATATCAACAGTAACAATGAATTGCGTAAAGTGTAAATTTAGGGGAAACCCCTGACTGACATATGGAGCCAGCACGCGGTGCCAACAAATGGAACTTTATGTCGATGCACATCAGGCATAATACAACAATGAGTCTTTTTTAACAAGTCACGAATGGAACGTTGAACCATTTTATGGGTTAAGATTTTTTAAATATCGATGCACGCATTACGTTTTATGATCGTCAATTTTGTAATATCAAACGGAACGAACGCTTTGATGGCGAGCTAAAAACGCACTCGTTTCGCATGCATTCTTCCGCACATTTAATGCAATTTTTTAATTGAATCCAATTATTCGTTCCAGCAATTTGTTATTAGGTTATCTGTGTGTGGTACAAGATATCACGTTTTATTCGTTAATTTAACTCCAGCTATCTTATTAAATTTCACGATGACCATAACGCGATATCGTTTTAAAGTACAAGGTATTTTATTATGCTGTGTGCATTTTTAATTTTGGAAATTCCAAACGTTAAATGTATATCAAAACCCCTGTGTACTATTTTAATCGGTTAAAACGAGACAGAGTTGTTACCATTTCATTAATTAACACAGTTGATTTAGGGATGAAAATAGGTAATTTAACTATTTATTTCTTTTAGATTTAAAATAAAAAACTACAAATAGTTGTAGCAACTAAAAAAAGTTCTGAAGTATATCCCCAACATTTTAAATGGAATTTATTTTTTTTTATTTTGGTTCAACAATTTATTTTTTCCGTGTAGGCCATGTCTCTAATATTTACAAAACGATCTACTAACTTTTAAAAATATATTTTTAACAATTTTACGTAATGACTGTCCGATATGTTTCAAAACTATCTTATAACATAGTAGTATGAATAAAGCTAACTTACGTAGTAAACCAAACGTGAATCGAAATATATCAAAGATGTTCATATTTTTAAAAGACTGATGAATAATAATATAATTTATTAATAGTATGCAATTCCATTTCTTTGTACAAAATTCTCATGTAAACTATTTTCTGTGCTGATGAGGACACTTGAAATCGTTATGAAATACCAAGTATTGACGTAGTTAATATAAGAAGAGTTATAGTGTAGATAAGTGGTAATGAATTACTAATGGCGTTGTAGGTTCAATCCCCGATCGAAACTTTTTTTTTAATAAACTTAAACAATCTTAAAATTTCTTTAGGCCCTGAATTTCCTGAAAAAAATTATCAATATAAATTGTTTAGTATTTTTTAAATTGGAATATAAAAAAGCAGGTATTATTTTATAAAGAGTAAATTAATAAAAATTAATGATTTTAACATTTTATTTATGAAGACATTGATTGTATATTAAGATCTTTAAACTGACAAGGTAAAATAATCTCATTATCGTTATATCCCACCTTTAAATACATAATTGATTTAGAAATCAATAATAACCGTATAACAGATTGACAACTGCTTTTGGAACCAGTAATCAACTTACTAATTTTCATGAATATTAAACATATAAAGTGTTCTATGTCTGCAAAATAATTGCATTCGAATAATACATATTTAAATGATCTGATTACGTCTTTCTGAAGAGCTTTGACATGTAAATGCATTTTACACTAATTTTCCTTAAGTATTCGAAGCAGTGAGTGATTATTTATACTCACACTGACACGCGAACAACTTTACTAGAATGGTATAACGACAATAAATGTCACGAAAGCACGGCAAGTCGAGAAAACAATTAAAGTCCCACGGGGGAATGCAGGAATTAAAGGTTACTAGAAACCTTATATCTCTTCAACTATAATTTGTTACCCCGGAGAGGTACACATTATGGAACCTAGTTTTAATGCATTTTATCAAGTAATCACACACCTATATAAAGCAAGACTCATGGGTTCTTACGTATGTTTAATATTTTACATTATCTTGTAGTTAGATAGATAGACATTTTCTTGTATTATTTTGTTCAAATATTTTTAGTATAGAAATTACACTGAGAAAAAAAATTCATAGTTAAGTTGATTATATCACATACTTGGAAAAATATAGTTAAAACTACTATGAAAAATAGTTAAGTTTACCACTTTCATACTCGATTTTACTATACTTTTGTTACACCAACTATCTCCTCGTAGTTGAAAAAATCAACTATGTAGAAGGATTTAAATAAATATGACAAATATATTTAAAATAACTATAATCTAGTGTAGTCTTCATTCCACACTATGTGTCGTAGTAAATCTTTATATTCACTATTACTCATAATTAAAGTTTGTATTTACTATAAATAGATAGTAAAGACTGCCGCCAGGTGGCGACGTGATGTTCGCAGCTTTTTTTTCGAGTCCGTGGCTCCCGTTATTGAAGTGAATTTTCATTTGGTCATAAGTGATAATACATAATGCATATCGTACACACACGTGTATCTCTAGACTAGTTAAACGACATTGAAAAATTTTTGTGTATAATGGCATTGCATAATACATTTTTTAACTGGCTTGAGGGTGACATTCACAAACTTAGCGCAGTATTGATTTTTTGTTTTTCTCTTTGTTTCCTTGTTTATCTTAAACAAAGAATGAAGGGGGAAAAGTGGAATTTTCATAGGCTATGATATATATAGTTTACAAATATTTTTAAAAAGTAAATATTGACTCCTTTCCATATTCATTATGACAATTTTTTATACAAATTCTCTCAGTAAAGGTAGTAATTTTCTGAATTGACTGTTTCAAAATAGTTGAGTCTATTATGATCAGTAGCATTTTGAATCATGAAACAATAGTTAACTTTTATTATTTCAGAATAGTTATTTTAACTATTACAATGCCTAGTCCTCATCTCACACTATTAGTCATAGTAAAAAAATGGTCATTTTAACTCCTTTTTTTTGAGTGTATACTAAAAGAACAGTTTCTTTTTGCACAAAATAGGGAAATAATAGAAAGACGCAATTAACCCATTTCGTCCTAAAATGTCCATTTTGATCATCAACATTGAACGACATATTATCTATTTTTATCCTCTCAAAAATATTGGAAAGACAGTTTGCTTTTTTCGAGGCCGCTCACAATCTATTTAAAAAACGAACAAAAAATACGAAATACACCATAAAATGCACTAAAATGACTGAAAATAGGGCGGTCGAGGTCCACTGTAAAAACTTATACCATTCGGTTATTTTATTTCTTTCATCTAAGATAAAAAATACACTCACAATCAGAAAAATGTTCTGGTTAAATACGATCATACTATTTTTGGTTATAATAACCAGAATGCTAGGTAGTTTAATTAAAAAGATAATTGTTTTAACAACATTGCTAATTAGTCCAACAATATTTCCGGTTATTTTAACTATTTTTTTTCTGAATGTACACTTAAAACTATCGTTTTTTTAATTGACGAGAAAATCGGGGGTTGGGAATTTTGTTTTAGTTTTTTAAGTAGCATAAATCGATTGAGCGACCTCGAAAATATTAGACTATGTCATTCGCATATGTTTGGGAGCGTGAAAATAGATAATACTCCCCTAAAAGTATAAAGTTTGATGTTTTATTCTTAAATCCAGGAGAAAAGTTTGGCATTAACTTTTCATATTGACCAAAATGCGCTCTTTCCAATTATGCGTATCAACATTTTTCAACTGTTGAAATAAAAACGTTATACACGTTTAAAAAAAAGCATGAAATTTTATGTTTTTTTTTTAATTTATGGAATTTTACTATGGGTAATAGCATTAGCGTACCTCTAAAAGTTACAAATATCACGGCAACAAAGAATTTTCTATCAGATAGGCGTATTTCGTAAAGTAAAAATTTAAAATGACGGACACAATCTTTATGAAACTCCAAATATCATAAAAGTCAGCGACTCCAAATATTCCTATATATGATAAGTTTCAAGTTATTCCGATTATCTTTAAACATTTTCATTGGTCATATTTGAGCTTTAATTTCCAAAAACTAACTTGAGATTCGTAATCATCGAATTCAAGAATACTTGCCTATTAAAAGGTTTATAAGAATTCATTTAATTTTGCGATTTCGAACATATGACTCGGATATTACTTATAAAATAGCACTTTTCGGTCCTAGGACGCAAAGTTGAATTTGGAGTACCGAATGGAGCTTGCGAGTCTCAAAACCGGCAAAGCCATAATAAAATTCGATAAATTGAAAGATTAAAAAAAAACACGTATAACATTTTTATTTTAGAAGTTGATAAATTTTTTGATGCACCCTCGAAAGAGCGGTTTTTGGTCAATAAGAACCTACTAGCCTCAAATATTTCTCGTAGACTTTAAATGCTAAATTATAGTTTCAACCTTTATAAGGAAAATTTGTACATTAATTTGGGCGTTAAATGGTTAATGATTAGAGCAGCACCGGTATTAAATGTCAGTTCTTTTTCATTTATTATGAGCCCCTATATAGGAAAATGTCTGAAACCTTTAAATTTAGAATATAAAAGTGCAATAGTCTTCCTCGTTAAGCACATTCTTGAAATTGAGATATGTTATATCATGGGTTAATATTGTATATTAAACGATGCTATATGTGCTTTATTTTTAAGCAATGCTGAAAATTTTCGTATTGTTTTCTATTGTTTTGAAATGTGAAATTATCGGGTTTAGAACGTGGTATTGGTTGAATTATCGATATTGGACGGGCTCTAGGAGCCTATAAAAACATTATTCGATGTTAGCGAATTGAGGTTACCTTCATTTAACACTTTTGAAATTAGCACACATGTTATATACAATGTTCTTGTTCAATTGGGGATATGCCATTGAAAAACTATCATTTTTTGAACCAGTTACGCTATTACTTACAAAATTAAAACTAACATTTGACTACCTTCTGTTGGAAGCACATTCTTGTACGACGTCTAGATTTACTCCTTTTTGCTTACAGTAAAAGACTAATTGTGATCTGTAATGATTCAAAATATTCTGCACGTCCGATCGGCGAAAAATGAAGTACAATGGTTTTTTTTTAAAAACGTCACATTTTGTAGGCACTTTTTTCAGTGCTTCGGAAACGGACACATTGTTCTATCACCGCCTGTTTTCTTCGTTTTTTTATCTGTTATTATGTGAGTAAATTTCGGACACATTAAAGAAACGCTGAAAACGCTAGACTAGAAATAATAAAATAAAATGAGTGATCAGACACTTCATTTTTCGCCTTTTGGTCTATTATTGGCTTTTGAAAGTACGAATTTCATACTTACGTCTAATAAGTGGTGCATTATGTATATTCACATATATATTTGGAGTTAGTATAATTAACCACGTTGACGATTTTCAAATCATAAAAATAACCTACAAATAGGCAAAATGTAAAAGTTTCTGAGATTTGCCCATATAGCGTTTGATTATTTAAAATAAATTACTTGATCACCTCTTTTGGTCGATATATTTCTTCTTTAAGATATTCAGTCATTTTTGTTTATAGAATACAATATTAATATTTTTCAATTAATTCTGACTTTTAAGATTGTAACTTATTTTTTTAATTTTGATTATACATAGATCATACATTAAGCCCCGCAAGTGACATTCAGATGGTGCCACTAAGGCCATCTTACTTTTAGTTTTCCACAACAGACAGGTTTAACGATATGCGATAGTCATGATATTCGGATCAATTGTTACAGAGGTATTGGAAAAAGTGCCTCTATATTTGTTTTTGTAGGCTAGGTAGGGAATAATGACTTTCCCTTTTATTCAAGGGAAAGTTTCAAGGGTTGAAAAGTATTACTTGGCAAATTGCCCACCTAAACCAACTATTTACGGATGGCATGAAATGTTCAAATGCTGTTGAATAATCACTGAAGTCGCTCAGTTTCCGTATCGTCCACTTTATATTCAATCGTAATGTGAAGATGCAAGAATCCTAAACAAATTTAAAAATCGGCAAAAGAGAATAAAACCAAATTAATCTATTAGTGGGACATTTCCGGACGTATTTATAAATACATGCTTTAATTAAGGTGTAATACTAGTATTTATTGTCGTTTTTCAAAGATTTGGACAGCGGTTCATAATTAGACTTTTACCTTAAGTCAAACATAAAAAAAGGAACTTCGGATGGAATTCTATTTTTCGACTTTACATTCACGTTGTAGTCAATAATGCTTAAATAATAGTTATTTGATGAAAACGCTGGAAAGTTGCTCCAAAGGGATGACCAAGGAAATGAGAGGTCTTAAAATCAGGTAATGTTCGCTTTGAAGACGATTTTGAGGCAGATTTTCCAACCTCGTGCTTCTGTTGATTTTTGAAATGATTTTATCCCACTGGAAGTTAAATAAACTGTATTGATTAATGCAGTCGAATTTCGTGTTTTTTTAAAATGTTAGTCCCGGAACTTATCTCTGTGTAGTGGAATAGTGATTGGTTATTATCAATCAGTTAGATTTGAAACGTCACGACCACCATTTTTCCAATGGCGTAAAATGTGCTTGTTTAGTTGAAAATTGTACAAACCTTGCAATGTTATAGATACATATACACCTAATGATTTTTTAAGAATCATTTACGAGGATGTTTGTACATTCTAAAAAATGGCCGGTAATAGTATTAATTAAAAGAAATGATGTGCCTGAAGTTGTGAACGTTCAGTGAACGATTCTGTCAATTCTTTATTCTCGTATTGGGTTAGTTTATTAATAATAGAACGATTTGTATTTTCAAAATTATACATTTCTTGTATGTAAATAGTAACAAAAGCAGGGACCAATAATGATCCTCATAGATCATTTGGCTATTCTTTTGTATTAGGATAATCGTTCATTGAACGTTTGGAACTTCAGGCACATGAAAAATGTGGTTTCCATACTGCATAGACTTATTTTGATTACATTTTTGTCCTGGTATGAACGAAAATTAACGTAGCTGGTCTACTGAGCAGCGAATCGATAGAGTGAAAATTCACGTTCATTTCTTATTTTATCTAAATCACACAAGACGTCTCTCTGTTTTTAATTTTTTGAATGTGCAACTACTCTGATCAAAGCGGTCCTTTATCACCAAAGTAGAAATTTGTACTCTATGCTGAAGTAACTTCATTTTTCATACGATTGTGACAACTACTCATTATTTCACTTATGTGGCTAATTTAAAAAATGGGGTATGGAGAGATTTGCTTTTCAGATGCCTGTGCTATTACCCGATATTAATAGCACTCGTTCATTTGCACATTTAGAGCTCTAGAAGATTAGTTAGGAATTCAACGAGGTGGAATTTCGGACGCGAGAACCGGTGCTTGCCTGACAAGGGTATTGCTGTCTACTTCCGTGTGATTGTCCGCGAATGTAATCCACGCGGACCGGAAGTTACCCAGCTTACTTGCATTTAGTTCTCGTTAAAGGGAGCGTCCCGAACACGATAACCGTTGTCATACTTGGGACTGGGAATTAATCATCGTTCACGGCAGACAACCGGATATACGACAGCAAACAGTTGTGGACATAGACCCCACGTTCGTTTGGCAAACATTTGGTTTGGTCTTTACGTTTCGTATGCGTCCAATGATGCTCTTTGTTGTTTCGGAACTTAGCCATTTGCTAGGAATTAATAGTTCCCTGAATTTCCGGGGTTTTAACACAATTATAAAAATATTCTTGAGAGAAAACCGAATAATACTTTGAAAAATTGGTTTACTTTTGTAAATGAGTCAATTTTTGTTAGAGTGAAAGTAAATACAATTACTTTCCCCCTCCTTAAGGTTTCCACCTTAAATGTTGCTTTCCAGTAATAATACAGTGGTACATCGGCATCAAAAGTTAGTACATACTTTCATTTTCATTTAATGACTGGCTCTGACCGATTTTTCGTGGTCACTTTGAAGAGTCCAACGAATTTATACCGCATAGCGGCGCGTCGAGCACCTTGTGCCTCCCACTCCAGTACCAAAGCTTGCGTGTTTTCCCCTCCGTTCCTCACTTCTCTTAAACCGCGCAGTATGAACCACATGCGTGATAGAGAGAGGGGGGAGGGAAACACAATTTACAGTAGCATAACATACTCATCGTGGCATAAATAAATTGTGTTGTTTTGGGAATGGAACTCTTAGTAATTGTACAGTTTATGGTAACTATTTGCGAGTCCATCATCGTGAAAAAGTTGCTCATAATTTTATACAATTTCCTGGGATCTGTATATTTTTGTCAATTCTTTTTGCAAAGACATCAAATTACCGAAAATATAATTTCATTGTTTTGAGTTTATCTTTCTTTTATGGAATAATGCGAACAAAGTCTCTGGCAGTGTGAGAAAATTCCCAGTGTCCGACGATAAATATGCGACATACAGTGGGTGGACAGCGACAAAAAGACGCGCGAGAAATAAAGCATTAGCAGCCATTCGCAGGCAACTATAATTAATATTCAGGTATTAACTCTCGTCTTTTCTCGTCGCGTACCTCCACCTCCGCAAGCTCACTTGGAGCTGTTCTTTCCGCGGATCTGCTTTCAACCAGCTTTTCCGAAGCTTCGCAATGCGGCCGTTATATACCCAGGCTCTTTTATTTTCACGTGCGATAAATTTGCATTTCATCCCCCCCCCCTCTCCAGCCCGGCAGCATACCCAGTCTTTTTTGCCGCTCTGGCCTCGGTTTCAGCGCCACCTAGCGTCATCGGCTCTGACGTTTTGTTAAACATTACCGGAAGCGTGCGGTCTGGATTCCGCCCGTGCGATTTAAAAACTTCCAACAGAAACTTCCGTCCTACGGCTCCGCACAGCTTCCACGGGCGCACTCAGTTTTGGAACAGCTTAAAGAGTTATACGGCTACCAGTAACTTTGTTTATGTTTCCGAACCTGGCCGGAATACTGGGTGCTCTCGGAGGCTGCTTTGATGGATGTCATTTACTTTTAGAAAAATTTCAATTCCTTGCAATGAAAAAATACGACGGGCGATGAAACTTTTATGTAAATGGAGTCGTTAGGAAATAATGTGTAGTGGTCCTCGACGTAGTTGACACGAACACGGTGAGGCACCATTGCGTTTAAATAAAAGTGCGTGCACAGTAAACTTCGCCCAAGCCAACAAATTACGAATTAATTTTTCTTAATCATCCATTTATAATCTATACGTAATATATTCAAAGTGTATATTAAAAATAATAATTCTGAAAAGGACCCTGCAAAATGCATGGCAAAAATTCCTTCGGTCAAATTGGCTACTATTACGAAAATAAGTTCTTCATACGATGCTCATAAAAAGTCCTCATGGGTACAAAGTTAAATAATAAACACTTTTCGGAATATCGAGAGTTAAAAATGAAATTTACAATTAAGAAGGCCTCTGCACAACATACTTTCAAACGTTCTCCAGGGGCCATCGGCTTTAAACTTTTAAATATTTTCGTTTTAGAGGTTATGAATCAATTCTTTCGATTAATGTATTAATAGAGGTGGGTGGGGGAAAACCTGCTCGAACCTGCGAACAGATATAAGTTAAGTCATTCTACTCCTCCTCATGCCCACACTGTAAAAGGCTGAATAGTTACGATGATAAAAGCTCATCATGTGGGTGGATAATGACAGGTCTATAAAATGTCACTGTCAAATAAAAGCAAGATACAATTTCCAGAAAATTTTCGCATCAACATTTGATCTCACAAGATCCTAAAGCACGACAGATTTGAGAGATATTCTGATGTAGACGTACAAAAAAAATACGATTTTCCATTTTATTTCATGTCACATTATCTCAAAATGTAATTTTATGTTCGAAAAAATAATAATGATATATCATAGTACTTCTTTTGCCCTTGAACATTGATCTTGAAACGTAAAAAACCTTTTGGATTTTAACATTGGTTTTAGAGAAATCGTTTATTTAATTGTCAGAGCAAAGCATGTGATTTGCTGTTCCTAACCTCCAATTAAACAAACAGGCGAAACTAGTTAAAAGTATAATGAATTCTATATGAAGTCATATTAACAAATTTAAAATGGCAGATCCAATATAATTCGAAACCAGATTTCAATTGATTTTTAAGTTTCCGACTTTAAACACCGAGATTTATTTAATTCGCCCATCATATCGGTTTCGCTATTTTTAATTTTCGCAATCAACTAACAGTTGTACCTGTGATACTTTCAGCCCACTTTTTGCTATTTTACTTTACCTTATAAAAAAATGTGTTTGAAATTTAATACAATTGCGTAAGAAACAATTCATATTATGATGAATTTCGAATTTAATAAACGTGTAGGAAAATAAACATGCCCAGAAGAATCTTGATATATTTTTACAAAATTAATTGTATATTGAATATGACATTAGAAACATTAATTTAAATTTTAAATTATCAAGTAGGTTAAAATATGAATAATATATTACCATTCATTTATTATCCCGTAAATTTAAATAACTATTAAGAATTTAATTTTAATCCACTCAAATTTGTTATTTTATCTATTCAAATTTATTAATAGTATTTATGTTCGATTATATTAAATTATAGCAATGTTTTTAGTTAATATTCGCTCGCATTTATAATTTACGATAAATAAACAAAATTATCACAGAAAAAATTTCGGGTGATATGTGGATTCGAACTCGTAACGCTTGAATTACAAACGCCGTATACGTATCTTTGTTTTAATCATCTTCGCCAGAATGAACGAAAACGGTGAAAATGTGCGCAGAAAATATAAATTAACATACACTTATATTGTTCGAACTCCCTTATGGTATGAAAATTATATTAAAAAACCAATAACAGTGTATAATTTAAACAATACTTCAACAACTTCTGTCATAATACTTAAAAAATGAACGAACGGCATATATTATTTTCAACATAATATATATATATATATATATTTTCCACAATTTGGGATATCAATTTATAAGTAATTGAATATGTATTTTCTGCTCCAGGTTTCCAAAATGTAAATACGTCAATTAAATTTATAATAAATTTGACAGTTATTTCGACATTTTATTAAATTCAAGAAAATCCAACAGTGCATTATCCCACGTTAGAACCTTTAATGCTTACTAAATTTGAAATTACTTATAGATAAACAGTCTACGAAATTTAGGAAAACTGATTATTGATTTTGAAGTTCTCTAAAGTGAATTTACAGAGTTATTTCATATTAAATAAGGCGAATATTCCAACGATTAGCGCTAATAATATATAACTTGAAAATTTTATAGTGAATCCAATCAACTCAACGATTTTGTTGGTCATATTCGAACGGCCATTTTTTATTTTTAAAAACTGACTTCAGATTCATAATCAGCGAATTCAAGAACGCTTGGCTACTAAGGTTTATAAAATTCATTCAGATTTGCGTTTTTGAACATAAGACTAGGATATTGCTTCTTCGATTTGGACCATACTTCAAGTTTTGATTTTCAATGTTTTGTTATTAGAGTAAAACTAATGACTTGAAATGCTCCCCGTTAATTAAATTTGAAAATACATCAGAAAGCATATGAAGTTAAATTTCTTTTCCGACTTGTGGCTTCAATGAAAAAGAGAAAATGTCATGATTTGCGTCAGGTTTGAAATATTATTGTAATATCGAGTTAAAATATAGTGCAAGTTTTGATATACACATAAAACAAACATAATCATGACAGTAACTTATAACTCTCTGGCTCGAAGATTCGACCAGGCATGTGTCTTGTTTAAAAGTTATGGAATGCATATAGAGTTGAATCATATTCTCTGCCTTCGTAAAGTTCGATACGTAGAATAAATTGACTTTTGTATTTGATACTTACATTTTTCCGGGTTTATTCCGAATTTATCTTAAGTTTGTTCTGAAAATTAAGTTTTATTCTAATTTCAGGAATAAGAAATAAATTAAGTTACTTAATCTGAATGATTGCGGTAAGACATTTAAACCGTGAAAAAGTGAAATATTAGAAAATTATTAAAAAAATATTTATTTAATCTACAGTAGTATTATTTCAATGGCAATATCGATTCTATTTATTTTTTATAAACTTTTGTTTCCTTATCAGTTTTTTATAAAAAAAATGTTAATTATGCGACTTCCGGACTAAAGGAGAACGTCACGAACTAAATTGATAATTTTACATTAAAGGTGCGATCTTTTACATTTTAAAAAGAATGTAAACTATTGAAAAACTGCAACAGTTAACGTTTGACAACATGTAATAAGATAAACATTGGTGACTGTAGATTTGTTTTTAACAAAGAAGTGGGAATGAACTAATCCGCGCTATTACCCCCCCCCCCCCATAATGTCCGGAGTTCGCTATTCGCATCTGACGTAGGAGGAGTCAGAGTGGAAGGGGCAAGCGGTACGAGAGTAGGGGACGCCCGACGATACTGGCGTCACTAAGCGGATTAAGTCTTCGGCCTCAGTAAGGTCGCATGAAAAAGTTGCGTGTGCCAGCCCTGAGGAGAAATCTTACTAAAGTATCGTTAATCAATACATTAAAAGTTACTGTGTGGGAAATAAAAAGTTAATGGAATCAAACTGCCTCACACTTGGGATGCGATTTCGTGATTGACCAACGAAAGAGTTGTTTGTGATAAATGGAACTTTGCCGTGGACTTGATTCGTTAGGAACTTGGATCACGTTCGTGCATTACTAAATATACTTCGCAGGAGTAGGAGGAAACGACAGGGTGAGAAAGGAAATAAGGGAAAGGGACAATTTACAGATAAACTCGAAGTTCGGATCCGGAGAGAATTCGGTAATTGGGCGCACACCCGTAATTACGAACAACGGACACGGATGTTGTACAGAGAGCAAGAGGGAAAATTCGCGAATAAGAAGGAAAGAGATGGGGAGAAAGAGAGAGAGATAGACTACAAACACATTGCCCACAGTGAATTAACGCCTGGTAGAAACTCCTGTATATATGCAGAAGTGTTCCAGGGCAACCTTATTACGTCGGAGCATTGAGAAGACGAAGATGGATTATTAAGGTTTCCCGTCCTTTTTTTCAAAAGTGCAATTAATATTGAATTTTCATTTAAATTACTAGAGAACAGAAGCCCCAATTTCCCTAAATAACCGGACGAGTTCAGATCGCGAAAACGGCCGGAATGCGTTAATATTAATTTACTAATTTCATTTCAATTATATTAAATGAATGTTGAAATTAATTATTATCTCAACGATGTAATTTGATTATACTGACAAAAACGTGTTTTACCATTTATAATATTGCGTGGTTTTTTACACCGATTAAAACAATAATATTGCGAAGCATCAAAAACCTTGTAGCAAAAATTACACACGGTTTAATATATTTCTGTGATCGCGAGCATGTCAATCAATTACGCACAGAAATTACAAAGATAGGTAAAAAAAAAACAATTTTCCGTTAAACTTTCCTAACCTGTAACTAATAATTACGTGTCACAATCGAAACATGCCTAGTGGTAGAATAATTAAATATGTATAGAACATGAGTAAAATTAATGCAATTACTTCGGAAAATGCTTCATGGTCTCTTTTGTTGCTCCTTTACAGGCTTACCTTACGTATTAGGAAGAATGTGCATCTAACCTTTATTGGAGAGAATTTTCCGCACTGCATCTTTTATTTGAAACATTTTTTTGTAGAGTTTATAGTTTTTAAAGTAATCTACAAAAACTAAAAACATACCCGATGTTTTACGTGTTTTTTTTAACATAACGTACTGGAACTAAAATTTTTTTTGTCTATAGCTGTACAATCCGATTTTACGGCCTACTTTCAGTCCGTAAAATGACATTTCACGGCTCACGTGAAACATGAATCTGCGCTGTTAAAAACATAACCCATATACGGATTAAATGCAATTCGCGAAATCGAATTTTTACAGCTTTCAGTACTGAAAAATATCGCATTCAAGCCGTAAAACCAGATTTTATTGAATTGTATCGAAAAATACTTTTTAAGAGAAAGTAGTTCATTGAAAGGTTTCCCAGCATTATCATATTATTACTTATATGCATATTAAAAAACTTAATGTTAATAACCGTACTTAAATTATAATTACTTAAAATATAAAATTATTTTAAAACGTCTGGCATTTATTATGAATGTATCCTATTTCATTACATTAAATTAAACATATACCCAAACGTTGAATTTTCTGGTAAATGCAGGACATGCATTTATATTGTTCAACGAGACATACGGACGACATTTTCGTATGGTGCGATTAATTATTACGAGAATATATCGACCACATTTATACATTTACGGTTATAATTACGCTCATAGCTAATATTACATTTGTTATATAATTAATATTTACATCCTACTTATTATGCACGGCTGTACATATTGTGATGAGGTAATTCATTAGTAAGTACTAGTTCGTCCGATATTGGTCCAATTATTTAACAATCGGAATATCCGAAATCGGTTCTAGAACACGATTTTTCCTGAAAAATCAATGATCAGTGGAAACTATACAATTCACATCATTTCCTCATAATTATATTTTAGCATAGAATTTTACTATATTTAAATACTAACGCAATATTAGATACTATAATAAGAAACTTTTCATAACAATTTTCAAAAATCTACCCACGTTCGATAATAATTCCATGTGGTCCATGAAAATGGTGGGGATATACGACGAGTAGACGAGGTGGGGGATCGCACTGGCGCTAATCATCGGTCAAAATCGGTCGTGTGGAGAAAATTTCGTAATTTTTCCAATTTTAGCTCAATTGCTAGTATATTAACATTTTACCATTTATTTTTTTAAAGTGTCACTTTAACGATTTCGTATGTTGTTTGTACTTTGATGTTAACATTTAAATTTATTGAAACTTCCACCATTTGAAACGGACAGCACAAATATTACGCACAATGTAGTTACTTTTGCTACCGCTAGACGCCAATTCATAATCCCACATTTCATGTCCGTGAGAGAATGAGGTTCTACTTCGTAAATACTTCTAAGCATAATAACTACATGATTCTTTCTGCAATTGCAGCACTTATAATGAATCGTAGTAGTTTTCTACTAAACGTTTCGTCCCAAATTGACAAAATTTGTCGCCGGTTTTCGCCCTCCGTAAGTTTATGCATATCTTTGAGATATTGTTATGAAATTTAGGTTTCTTGTAGTTTTTGGGTATGCTCTTTTCGAATCTGAAGTCCATTTTTCGATATCACTTTCTGTTTTTTAAATGTGGCTACTTAAATGAAAGAAAACGTGGAAAAAAGCACAAACATTTTCAGTAAACTGCAATTTTTATTGCGAAGGAATTCCGAGATCGTGTCAGGTCTCAGAATCCTGTGGCATAACGAGTTTTACTAAAAGTTGGTGAATATTACGATATAAATTATAAACCGGCGTCTTCAAAATGGCGCTATTGCTTTGGATTTTTTTTTATTATCTGCATTTTATTAAAATATTTCTGGTATCTTGTGTATTTTCATGAATATGTTTTTCTAGATTATTCTTGCTGAATACAAATCCGTTATTAAAGTTTGGAAATTGAAAATGGGGAATCCAATATGGCTAACCATCATTTAAGAGGCCATATTTAAAAAATGTAAATTGATATCGAAAAACGGACTTCAGATTCGAATAGAGCATACCCAAAAACTATAGGAAACCTAAATTTCATAACAATATTTCAAAGATATCCATAAACTTACGGAGCATGAAAACCGGCGACGAATTTTGTCGTTTTGTGACGAACCAGTCCACTTTTCCCTTTTTCAAATTGACTTGTTAAAATTCAACTACGGCAAACCTAGGACTAAATAAGTTCGAGGTCTTTCATTTTTGAGATTCGACGATATCTTTCATAACTATTTCTCACAATAGACACCCTGTTACGCGACAAACACAACACAAGAATGTGAGATATCAACTGCAAAAAAATATCAAGCACATCCGTTCCTTTATCGAAGGAATTGACAATACCGGTTGTAACAGATTCGTTCAGAAGAAATCATTTGAGACTCGTCTCCATTCAACCCTTTCGCATTAATCCTGTGAATAAAATCCACCGCGTGTGGACGCGACCCACAACCACATGGTTAAAGGTGTCTGCACCAGGGAACAAAACGAATCGGTATCCTAACCTTTCGATTCTTCTTCATGGCAAACCGCAGGAGTACGACTCGTGCCTGGTCATACAATGGCCTTGCGGTAAGTACACGCGGGAATGGAATTTAATTCCCTGGAGGCCATATACGTGGATAAGAAGGAAGGAGCGACCCAACTATGTGACTAGTGTTCACTCAAAAAGAACCCCGGTCGTATTAACGTCGTGTTTGTCGGGCAACACCCCGATTCCGACCCCATAGGTTACCCTTGTTTACCCTTCTGTCATGCAAATCGACCTAACAATCGCGACTTTCTTCTCAGGGATCAAATGCGCACGACATCAGGAACTGAGATGTACGTTAAGCATCACGTCCGACATTCGCCATACGTTTTCAAAAAAATAATAAATCGGTTAATGTCTCAATTATAAATATCCGACATACTACGTACATTGTTAAAAATGCCTGAAAATGTCCAATACCGTTGTGTTATCAATGAAACAGAATTTTACAAATCGGCGTTATAGAAAAAGAAAGAATGAATATTGTTCATAAAGTTACTAAAATTTCATGCAACTTTCATTGAAATCATCAAATTGTAACACAAATTGAAATGTAGATTATACACTACTTTCGGAGGTAGTTATATTTTTCGACGCCAGGTGTGGTGGCGATTCTCTTTCCTCCGCTTCGGGCCTCAGCTCCCGTTGTACAAGTAGCTTGTCATATAGTTATAAGTTTTTCTACTCAGGCGGTTTTTGTCTTAATTTTGAAAACCCCAATTGTTTTTTGTCCTAACAGATACATTAGATTATCTGGACAAAAATGTCTGTATGTTTTCTACAAAACTACTTTTTTATTAAACGATGACTAAACATGAACTAATCTTCACTGATCAATTACAAAATTTGACAGTACATTTCATTAATAAGTTCATAGTTAAAATGTAAACTTATTGTCCGAATGTACTTTATTTCGAAAAGAACACAAAACCTTGTTTTTATTACAAATAAAAAATTACTGACATTCCAACACAGACACTTCCAGACAACTGCTGGACACTCATCACTTCGAAATCAATTTACTCGAAAAATCGTATTTTGTACTTCTAAACCAGTATTAGAAAACGTATTTTAGCATTTTGCCCTAAGTTATACGACCCGTTCATTCAAAATGGAGGAAATTAAATCCCCTCACTAGCCCCCACCCTCTTATTTTCGTGTTACATCCCTTGCGAGTGTCTCTCAACCGAACCGTTTCAAGGTTTGCCGATCCTTGCCGAACATTGTGTGGGTGTGTCTCGAACTTTAGGATGTGGTGGGGGAACAGTTGACAAAACTTAGGACCAGACTAACTTTGATCGGTATAACTTAGGATGTGGTGTAATGTACAGGGAGGGGCAGATAATTGTATTTATAAGATGTAAAAAATTCCCTTGACATGGTTATTGAACTATCATTAATATTTTTGTGTTGTCAACAATTTTTCATTGTGCATTATAAATTTATTAATTAAATAAATTTATATCGTGGTTATTGACACCATTTTGTTGTAATTTTTTGTTACAATTATATTTTTATGATTATTTTTCGTAGTATATAAAGACAGGCACTGACAGAAATAACGCAAGATTCCTGGCATACGTATGGCTATATCAGGCATAACTATAGTTAGATCGGCTTCTTTATTAGGTTCTTTCAATGGGTTGCAAATATTTAATTATTTTTGTATGCTTTTGAATAAGTTTGATTTTTTTGGTCTCGTGTAGTCAATTTGTCACTTTTCTTTGAATGCAAAATTTAAAGAAAAACTCTCGAGTCGTTAAGATCTTGCCGACCTAACCCGCCCATTATTCTTCTCGCCTTAAAGATTGACGAGCTTGTCCGATCCAGAAGCACGGTAAACCCTGGAAATATTTCAAACCGTTTAAACTAAAGCCCTGAATGGTGGATTCCGGAACGCCGAAACAACCGAACGAAGATGCCTCTGTATATCATAATGTCACTGAGAAATTGTACGCTATTCGAAGATATTTGAATCCCATTATCGCATCCAAACCAAGATCATACTGTATTCGTACGTGGATTGAAATTTTAGTTTAATAAGAGTACTTGTAATCCTTAAGAATTAATTTCACTGGAAATATTATGGAAACTAAAAAGGAAGATTTGGTTAGCATGTATATAATTATTTGAATAGTTGTTAATAAAAGATTTAGTTAAGAAAATGTTTTACTTCTAACTTATGTCTCTTCATTTTAATAAATCTGACTTCAAACAAATATTCCCGTACTTCAAGCAACTATCGGATTTACATTTACTTCATCAGTAGAAAACCGGCTCGTTACAAATGTCCAAAATTCAACTCCATATTATTAATGGGATTCGTAAAAAAGTTCAGTATTTTCCGTAACATAAGATTCTTCCTAAAATTGTGGAATTTTTATCCGGGAAGTTGATTTTTATCAGAAACAGACAGAAAATGGTTTTACAACGTCGTTAAGTATTCTAATGCCTGGTATTTCATGAATATATGTGGCGTGTGGAAATATCTCGTAATAAATTACACATGATTTGGAAATACTTTAATAAACTGAAGAATCTGACGTTTACTAAAAATTTAATTGTAGCTAAATTGGATTAATCTTAGCATAATAGGCAGAAATAAATAATGAAGGGGGTTCTAATGCCCTCAGTTGATAAGGTAACAATCTATGGAAAAATATAAAACAAAAAATAACCGGAATAGTTTCTCAAAATTCAGGCTCTCTAACTGCAATTCCAACCACTATAAACGGTCTTCTAAAAAAATTCCAAAAAACATTATCAAGAATTGATAAGGAATATTCGGAAGTAGATCATTTTTGCTTATTCCCAAAAATTCCCAATCAATTCCCGGTTTATTTTTTCTTATATTCCATAGGAAATCTTGAATAAAGGAAATTTTTAAAAATAGTGGAAATTTATAATTTAGATTTCTTAACAAAGATTTATGTTTTCGATTGACGATTTTAGAACCCTTTTCATAAATAAAGTAAATTTATTTTAAGTGTAAAATGGTATACGACTCAACATTTTATATTAAAAGAAATCTTTAATAATAGTTTGGCCTTAATTTTATTAAAGTAAGTAAACGTGTTAATTCATCAACCAGCAAATGCAATTGGAATTTTACGTCGATTTCGAAGTTGATTTTTCACGTGAAACAAATAAGAAAAAAATTCCGATTGTATGGATTTTATTGCTTGAAAGTCGCTTTTTTGAATGACGTCACCGAATTTTGAAGAAATTTCAAACTGAATTTTTCTTATTCAAAATGGCGAGTCAATATCATTTTCATACGACATTTTAGGTCTACTACTTTGTATTTTTATAATTTAAGGTCAGATTGTAAATAGTCTTGCTATTAATTTCTGTTCTTGAAATCGATGACTAACAGATGGACTGTCTAACTATTGACTTGTTTGAAGGTATATTATAATGATTTATATGTTGCTACTTCTTTCTATACTTTTAGGTATCTTATTACTTACAGAATTCAAATTTGTTATTACTTATTAATTTTGCATTGTATTATATGATGATTTTTTCGCTACTATAAACCAATTGTATTTTATATCTTCTGCAAGTACTACATTACAAAATCGAGTCTTATGGGTGTCTAAAATGAAGATACTTAGAACAGTGTCCTCTTTTAGAATGAAGTCTTGATTTATACGTCTTAAAAATTAAGTGTCTTTGTAATTAAGATATTTGCTATCTCATTAGATGAATAGATATTTCGTTAAACAAAAACAAATTTATTTTTTAACTTCGGACTGTTCCTGTGGTATTTTCTGACGTGTTTCATAAGAAGATCGAGTTAAGTTGTCCGAAAATCATCCAGTAATCATGCCTTTTGGTCAATTTTTACTTACTGATTTGAGGGTAATGACAATAAAGCAAGACATTACGAAGAGTCAGATCTATAACATAACCTAACATGATATTAGAAGCGAAATTTCATCATAAATATTGAAGACAAAATATGCATTTTTCATTAGAACTGATACGTTCTTTTGATACAACCTGCTTCAAATGAATGATATTTGATTCAATTTCATATAGTTTTACATTCGATTTGAATTCCACAATTACCTGTTTTCGCATTGAACATAACTTCAAACTTAAAAATTCATTAATACTTCGGATATTTTCGTTTGAAAACATGTAATATCCTATTGGAATTTACTAAATTTCATTCGATAACGGAAACAAATCGAATGTAAGCAAGAAATAACTGAACATTTTATTGGAATTCGTATAGAAGAAATGACCATTGCTTAGTAATATTGCTTAACATAACCTGAAAGTGTAGAGAATAGTTTATTTAACTACGTGCATTGTTATTCCTCATAGTAGATATTAAATTTGACTATATTTTTTCTCTTTATTAACTATATAATTAATAAATTATGTAGGTAAGAAAGATGATTAATAATAACAGATGAATTATTAAATATATGACACGTCGCGATTGGCAACCGCCGATACGATTTGAGTAGACAAATTTAGTCGCTTATCTGAGTCTTATATTTCAAGACAATAAGATACCAAGAAATGTCTTAACAATGATCACGTAAATGTCTTAAATTAAGACACCTGATTGTGTAGTGTACATTGTAAAATATGATATCGTCACCAAATGAGAACAATGTTAAAATAAGCATCTATTTAAAATTCAGGACAGGATTTCAGTTTAGTCTTATATTTCATTTATTTTAAACCAAAATTTTCACTTGATTAAATGCATTGAATTTCTGAACTGTTTATGTTTCAATGACTTTTAGAGTGGACTTTCGCTCTTTATAGATTGAGTTTCTATAGGTGAAAAATGTACGGTAAGAAAATAAGATTTGCAAACCGGTTTAACCCATTAACTACCAAATGCACTGAAATTTCATCTCCACTTATGTGCTCATATCTCATTTGCAACAAGTCAGGCAAAAATAGTAATTTTTCGAATTTATTAGCAAAACTTTAAAAAAAAAGTGAGATATTCAGATACAATTTTTTTCGTTTTGCACAAAATTGTTTGCGAAAAGGCTTCTTTATTGACTCAGAATCTAAGATACGCGTGCTCTATATGTATCTGCTAAAGGAATCTGTCAAAAAATATATATTTTTTTATTAATTGTATTGTATATTATATTTTATATTGTCTTTTTAACAAAATGCCGGTCGCTACCAAAAACTACTTGAGTGTTAATGAAACACCGGGGTTTTAACACTCTGATCAGGTATTCAATATTCGAATTAAAAATTACGGGCACCACCTTAAAATTTTGCATTATACAAATTAAAAAGATGTCCAATTGTAAGTATAAAATCACGAAGAGAAAGTGTTGCTTGTGATTTTCGTCTAAATCACATTATTTCCGTAAAAAACACTCAGAGTTGGTGCTCACAATAAAATGTAGAAAACGCCAAAAAAAGATTCCAAAGAAAGAATCTTTCGGTACACAGAAAAAATATTTTAGTTGCCATAGCGAAAAATTGTTAAGCCAACCGTATAAACAGTTGGAACTACCATATAAATATTTAGAACAATCATATAAATAGCTGTAGCAACTATGAATGACATAACTATAACCAAAGAAGCTAAGCCAACTATGTAAATAGCTAAGATAACCACATAAATAATTGTAATAATTATAAACGTAGCTGGGACGTATTTTACTATATACTGTAGTTGCTACAACTATTTATTCCATTGATGCAACTACGGCGTTTTACCGTGTACGCAAGTCCTTGTCTTCGACGTATTAAAAGTAAAAATCGAATATGAAAATCCTGAAATATAAGTCATCCATTATAAGAACAGAAATGAATACCAAGACTTTTTTCGGGGATGTTACACATTTCAATGCAAAATAATACTAGTAATTGAAAAGAGTACTATCAGAATTTACGTGACAAATATTTGGCGGTAAGTAGTAGTGTTGCTTTACTTATACTTGCATTACTGTATATAAGTGCAACAGTATATCAGGATATCGTTTCTCGAATTTAAGTTACCATATAGACGGATGTGAGTGTATAGTCAAATTTTTGTCGAAACATCGGGACTGTTCTCGCATGAGAATTTGAGTTTCTACCTATTTTGAGTTCGCCGTACATTTTTATTAATTTTGAGTAAAATATAGTGTTATTCTTACAAAAATGAGTAAAAATGTTTTTCCATGCTGATTTCTCCATGGGCGAGCATAGACTCCTAGTTGCGTTTCGTGAGCAAGGCATAAGATTCCTTAAGTAAATTGACTCGTAAACTAAAGTCCTGTCAAAACCCAGGAGCTTAGTGGCGAACTTTTCATTGTCCTTAATTGACGTTTGCGTGAGAGGTAAGTTTTAGGGGAGAATCGAGTAGGAGGCGACGTTTGGCACTTATGTTGAGTGATTTTTCTGCCTCGACACTCGTAGCGAATCCTATACAATACGAGGAGCAGGCTCATAAATTATTAAATTCTATTGGGAAACGCCGAAAACCGAGGGTCCCTGCTTTTTTCAGGATGCTTCCCCCTCAAAGATGATTCATCTCACAAAGACGTCCGTTTGAAATAAATGTTCCGTGTGTCCCGTCCAAGTGCATCCTATATACACGGGACCTCGACCTGCCAGGCAGAATAAATGCGAATTGACGTATTGATGGCTTTATTCATCGGTCGAGAAGATTCTCCAGTCACACAGTTATCTTTGTGATAATCTAATGTTATCTTCAGCAATAATACATTTGAGAAGCGGACGTTGTAGTTCTATTTTCCTTATCGTTTTCTCAAATGTGTATGCAATTTTCAGTGAAACATTAAATCCATTCCGTGGATTGTATAATTGATTCACCCTTGTTTCATGCGGACTATCAGGAACAGTTTTCAATAACTCGTAGAAAAAATCCACTAGAAATGAAATATTTGCAATATAATGTATGTGAAAAACGTATAAATTATTATTCACATCAATATCCTATATATATTTGAGAATTTGGACATTATTTACTTCAAGCGCCGCTAGATGGCGTGTCAAACCATAAGTGAAACAGCGCAATAATCTAATGCGTTACAAAACTGAATCGAGAAAAAACTCGTTATGGAATTTATTAACAAGTGTAGAAATGTGATTGTGGGGTTATTCCTTGTCTTTATAATCGTCGAAAATTTTATCGATATATCAAAGAAACCTTGTGCGTCTCTTTACTTTTGGATTTAAGTGACATCTAGCGTCTCAAGGGTTTAATTTATATTTCTTTATTATTACAATAATGTCGTTATTACATTAGTACTTTAACTAAATGTTCTTCAGTTTACGCAGTTCTAAAAATAATATCTTACATTATTCGGTAATAGTTAGCAATTGAAACTATTGCCGACTATTGAAGTCAATAATGCACGAGTGTTCTCCTCGACTACTATCCAATTGTTATATTAGCCAATGATAATAATAATATTTATTATCATTGGCTAATAATTATAGATCGTATCCGTTGGATACTGCGTTCGTCGTATGGCAATACGTCGTATACACTCCTAATTTGTATAGGAATTAGTAGCTGTTTAATGCAAAGAAAAATGTTGCGTATCTTGGTGAAGAAAAGTAGTTATTGAACTCTTTCGTGTTAAAGTGAAAGAGTAGTACTGTACGGTCCAACTAAAATCCCTAAACATGTTGCGTTTTCTGAACGTAGCCTTAAAAAACATTTTTCGAGTTCATAACCTCAAACATCTCAAAATTCTGATGTGATCGTGCAATTCAGACTCGAATTCGATAAAAAAAATTATTTCGGAATGACGCTTCACTTTCCAACAACAAAACAATGTTGGTCGGTGTTATTTACTACTACAGTGTATAATATATAAAACTCAGTAACATTTAATATCGAAATTTACTAAAGAATTAATAGTTCTGAACAATTCCAAAAGGAAAATTGTCATAGTTCCTAATAGTTCTCAATAGTTGCTTTACTACGCGAAGATAGAAAATCGTATCTCATTCAGGATATGGTGGTTCCGTCGCTTAGAGTTTCTCGAAGTCAGATTGTCTCATTATCGCTTTTGCCGGGAATCAAGTCGACCTACATTTTCAGCATAACGTTTTCATTCCTTCGTCATAAATTGCTCTTGGTAAGCGCTGAAAAGTTTTTTAAGAAAATCGAATGGCTCATGAATCATTCAATCCGAGGGTTTTCACGTGAAATGATTCCAGCATGTCGTGTTGGTTTGAATTTTCTCAGTAAAAAGATGCGTCTGATTTCAGTCGCTGTTAGAATTCGATGCTATTAGTTCAGCCTATGATATAACGTGTTAAATATGAGATAAAGAGAATTAGGTCTGCGCAATGACACATACGCTGCTGTCTTTTAAAGCTGTGCTCGATTCGTGCAACTCCGCAAAGTGGATGCCGCATCGTGTTAAAGGGGAACGAGCAACCCGTAAATTGCAGCTGCAATGCCAGACTTTTCTATTAACGCTTCCTTATTTTCAATTTAGGCATTCCCGCTTTAATATTGTTAATTCGTAGCTGTTATTTCTGTTAATTTTTTAACTGGTGATGTTTATGCAATTGTTGCAAAGCCTAAAGGTTACGTCCAATTCGTCCTAGACAATCAAACAATTCATGAAGTCTATTAATTCACATGAAAATTGCGATATTTACTTTTTCATCACGTCATTTTGTAAGGTATGAGTCTGTTCACGTTGGCCATCCGTGAAGTAGGTTACTGGAAAGGGTACCTGGCTGAGTGGCTTGTTAGAGGTCGTGTAGATTCCCAGCAGTGTTTGCACTTCTTTACAACTTTTTTTTTTCAAACTAGCATTTGCACAGGTCCTCATGACGTCTTCAAGTTTTCATTAAGTTTGTCCGACCAATTACGATTGTAATTAATGGTGCTTGAATAATACACCAAAACGTAGCAATTGTTTCTATTGCACGGACATCTTAATTGCCTTCCATATACATTTCTCATGCTTCACTTCAATAACGTCAGTTCGATTCATCGCTAAATTCATTATGACAGAAGCTTAATATATTATCTTAAATATTCTTTTATTAATATCCTTAAAATATTCAACATTTAAATTATGAAACTCAGGTCCTTTGAGCCTGCTACTCTTCTTAGTCCAATGTTATTATATTGGATGAGGTTAGACCTCACATTTTGTATTAGGGTTGTCGTTTATATATAGTTATGAGAGAGGTTTCATTTGTGTTTGTGACGCTATGTATCCATCGGTTGATACATTAGAAATCAGGAGAAATTAGGTTCCCTTATCTTTTATTCCTGATGTTGTCACTGGAATTCTTAGAAATCTTGTGGTCATTTTTATGAAAAAAAAATTTCTTAGTCTGAATCGCACATTCTATATCCACATGTCCGATTTTCCCCTTTATATCCACGGTGTGCTTAAATGGTATTTAAATGAAAGGTGAAAAACATATCGAATTTTGTATTTCAATTCGATACCCGGACACTTATAAACCATCTCTATAAAAAATCGTGCGAGCCGTTTTCGTTCTATATTGATTTATATTTTGAAATTCTATACTTTGAAATAATATATAATTTTATCCTTCTTTCACAGTATTGATTTTCAAAAAAAGAAATCAATGTAGAACTAAAACGGTTTTCTTACATTTTTGCATAGAGATGATCTATAAGTGGCCTAGAATTTAATTTAAAAAGAAAATTCAATGTGTTTTTCACCTTTGATTTGAATACCATTAAATCCAACATGCCAAGTAAATCTGCACATAACAAGTGTCAGTAACCGAGTTAGCTATAACTTGACATACTTCTACAACTCACCAAAATGAACGATACATACTTTTCACGATTTACAAAGAAGAAGGTTTAAGGATCGAAATTATTCCATTTGTTAGTAAATAATCCGCAAATTTATATAATAAAATGTGCCATCTTTTATAAATTTCAAATAGTTAATATTTGTTACTGAAGGATGTTTGGGCGTGTCAGTTACGATTTTTCAAAAGTACAAAATGACGGATTCAATATGGCGGACGAAATTTATTTGAACGTTTGGATTTCAGTGTAGCTTTACATTAAAAGAATTGTAAGCTCACTGCTTACAAATTTGAAGTGAAATACCGAAGATTTAAAATTGAGGATCCAATATGGCCTACTGAATTCTATAAAATGCGTTAGATTTTATATTAAGCTCTTTATAAGGTTGTTAATAGCGAATTTGATGTCAGACGGTGTGTCAGATACTACTTTAATTGTTAGTGTATTGTAAATGGGATTTTTTAATTGTTTATAGGTCTCCTAACTCTTAAAAACATTTTAAAACCAAAAAGAAAGAATCCTAAAACTCATAAATTTTTTAATTTTTGTAAGCTTTATTGTTGAAAGTACAGTGTGGTATTTTGAACAGAGCTATTTCACAATTTTATATTAAATAAATAAAGCGCTTCTGTAGTAAAATATGTTCTGTTTAATAAATACTGGAATAATATCGAAATATGGAGGCCATTAATTACCCAAACGGCTTTCAGCAAACAATGCGTGTATAATAGATTTTCAACGTTATACTCATATATTTACATATATTATACTTATTCCAGAAGGACTTGAGGTCGAAATATGCAGATCCATAGTTTGTTCGCTAGAAACCTAATCCATTTTTGCTTTTTATAAAAAAATCTTCCACGTAAAAAAATAATCTTTGAGTCTTACAGAAATTTTTAAATCTAAGTAACTTTTCTTTAAATTATCAATGCACTCTTTAAAATTTGGTTGAAGTGTTTGAAAAAAACAAGCTTGTACCACTAAACGAAAATCTTCTAAAGCTTTGACAAATTTTAAACATCCAATTGAGTACTTTGAGGGTAAAACATACATTTTTTCCTACAACTTTTTACAGTAATTTCCATTATAATTCGAACCACTTTGGGTTATATCACGTTTTGCATGGCACGATTTTGCTCAGCCTAAAGTTTCTTGATTAAAATCTTTAAGCATGTGGTTGAAAATTGTATGTACCACTTCCAATATCAAATGGAACTCGGGTGATGGAATTATATCGAGCATTTTCATAGTTTTATTGACTTGCCTATACTATACCAAGTATACAAATTTTTGTTGAGTCCAGAATCTCGAAATCGATTCGTAACACCATGTTCTCGATCTTTCTAATGCATATTTGCATTAAAGTCTTGCTCTAAATTGTTTTGAACTGACGGTGTTGACACATTTTTACTTATTTTAAACACACTTTTAGAAAATTTCCTTCACCATCGATTCCGAATTTCATGTGATACTTGACGTCTTTTTCTGTCATGTTGAATAAAACCATCCAAATCCTTACAATAAAATAAATATTGTCGATTGTACGAGATACTGTTTGCTTTAGAAATTATAACATTGAACTTTTCTAAAGTAAAAAAATCGTCTACATTATAGTAGCTAAAAGGTTTTTTCATAAATAAGATTCAATTGAAATGACGCTATTCCCATAGGTGTATTTTGACTTAGATTGAACCTAGTTTGAACCTCTTGCATAGTGCCAAAAGAAATCACTGTTGGTATTTTAACCAAACTAGTTTTGCTCTGATAATTAACAAGGACTAAATTTCAGAATGCAGTTTTCTTTATTTTCCTCCTCAGCTACTTTTCTATTATTAAAGTGGACATCATTTGACCTCTCTCTGTTCGTTGCTATTATTGATGCACCATCAAACTTAACCACCAGTTACTAATGCGATCAGATTTACAAAAATTACTCGGGGAAAATGGAGGATGCAAAAAAAAGTTATGAGGAAATTATTAAACTTTCCATAAGTTTCTTAGTTGGGAATCAGCCAATTTGCTGCCCAATTACGAATTTGAAGTCGAATTTACCAAACTTAATGTGGAATACCAGACTTTTAAGAAAATTAATTATAAAACATAGGTTCACGCTCCTCTTTATAGGTCCAGTATGTAGGGTCATCTTTCTTCCAATTCGAGTTTACATTTCGCTAATCAAATTTGGTACCCTCCAAAGTTGGACGTACATATCAGTGTTACATGGACCACATATATACATGTCAGTATCCCCCCAAGTAAAAAAATATACATAATTTATACATAATTACCCATGAAATAGATTATATGTAGAATTCAACATACATGATCTACACATCACGATTTTTGATTACGAAGCGGCACGACGAAGCATCGACAAAAATGAAGTATTAATTTTTTATAATTTAAAAAGGAAATAAAACCATCGAAATTTGACTTCATCACTGATGCCATTTAATCACTGGACACAACTCCTGGATCATCATGAATTTCCACATAACACTAAGAAAATCATTAGCAGGTACAATTGTAAAAATAACTTCCAAACTAACACTTTAATGATTCAGTTAGTCGTTTCATTATGACATACTTTTATGAATGTTCGACGGATACTGTTAGAAAAATTTGAGCATTTTATAAGTAACCCTACCAGAGAAACCGCGATACTAACGATCCAATGAAAAGAAGAAGAACACGTGATTTATTTATGACAGTTTCTGCCGAACCTCTATTAAAGCAGATATATTAAAAGAGAGTTACCTCATCAAATAAATTAATTCAAAAATAATAGTAAAATGTGATTTCATTCCTTGTGTTATTAGTTTCTTTCGGATTTTCTGTGGATTAGATTTGAAGATTTGAAGATGCTGACGATTTTCAGGGCGATAATTGAATGTTCCTGATAATCCAGGAAAATGTGACCCGTGATCAGCGGACATCAATTTTGAAGTCGGATGTCGGTGACTGTTTTATTTTTAATAAAAAATAAAAATATATTGACTGGCTTTCCAGGAAACACTATTTTTCAAATCGGTTGATATAATTCTTGCTTGTGGAACAAAACAATGCATGGAGAAGTGATTCAAACAAATTCGAAATCTTACGATCCTAGTTATGCGACATCACGAGCGGGAATTTTACGTTTCGCATTTGCTATACGTAACCCAGGATAATACGCGTCGTTTTGAGTTGAGTCAGAGCAGAGGTATCGTGAGTCACGACTTAGCACAGATTTCAGTTCGAGTCGTTTCACCGTCTTATGCCCTCTTTATATGCACGCGCATACAAGTGCCCCATAAATTTTACTATCCCATCCGAAACGATATCGGCTTTCCATGTGACTGCGCGAAGCTTTCCGTCATCCCTCCATGGCTGGGACCTGACAGACACTCCAAACGTAACGCGATTTAAATTGAACGAGATTAAAAATGAACGTACGCACGCAAATTAACAAATCGCTCGAAATTACTAAAATGTTCAGCTGCATCGAAATAGCTTTTAAGTTTTTTTTATCGTTTCCCAGCTGTTGCTGTGGGAATCGGATTTGTATCTCGACTACAGTTTCCAGAAGAAATTTATTTCATCGTTTTGCTACCGTGCCTGTTGAAATATTTTCTGCAAATGAAAATTTACTTCTACACTGACAATGAGATAAAAACTTTATTAGTAGTTAATGAACTGAAAGTTTTAGTACTTAATTGTAACCTTATATTGAAAGAACACGTTAGCTGCAGCTACACATTCTTAACCGCTGTAGCTACGGATGACAGTTTACAGTGTACAAGAATAGTCAAAATTTTAGTAGCCAGTTTATCAGCGTTGATATTATTTTCATGCATCAAACATTATTAACTTAGAGGTTACCAAACTTGTGAACTTAATGAATAATTGTGAACTTTTTAATGTTAGAAAGTACCCAAATTAACCCATTGACATCCAAGATGACGAGATTTTTAGCTGATTTTTAAAGCTCTCTAACCAATCTAACAATTAAAATATAATGAAACCAACTTACTTTACTACTTTTGGGTATGCTCTATTGATTTGTGGGGTCAAAATCCACAAGTGCATTTTCTGCCGTAAAAAAACAATACGACGGATTTTATCTGAAAAATTTTTTTTTGACAATTTGTTTACAAATGGGTAATGGATGGCGATCCATTCCAAACTATGGACAAACCTGGAAAAATAAGTGGCACTTTAAGGGGAACATTTTTTTATTGAACTACATTCAGTTCATCCTATTAAAAATGGCGGAAAAGTATAGGAATGTCTATAAAAATTTTCTTAAATATTTCTGAAATAAATTGTCACCCATATAAATTTTTGTCTTAAAATGTTAAATTTCGATTTATGAAGTATTCATGGACACTTTTTAATATATTTGACGATGTTAGTAACGGCGGATTCAATGTTGGCCCTGGAAATGAAAAAAATACAGGAATTATTCACATACCTCGTCGGTAAATGTTTCTGTGCTTTATTTTATTGCATTTCTTTATGTTTAGGATTATATTGAATCAAAATATAATGAGGAATTTTCAAAATCCAAAATAGCGGGTAGATTATTGGAAATTATATTATTTCCAGATACAAAAGATCGTATGATATTCTATGCAAAATTTCCATGAAAAAATGATCCGCCATTATTAACATCGTCAAATATATAAAACAGTGACTATGAATATTTAATAAACCGAAAGTTTACATTTTAAGACAAAAATTTAGATTAATGAAGATTTATTATAGAAATATTTAGAAAAAACACGCATTTTTAGAAATGTTCACACCTTTCACCTATTTTTAATAGGATAAACTGAATGGAGCTAAATAAAAAAAATTTCCCTTAAACTGCAACTTATTTGTCCACGTTTGTCCATAGTTCGGAATGGATTCCCATTCATTATCCATTTGTACAATACGGTAAAAAAAAATTGTCCGATTTTTTGATACTTTATCAGATAAAATCCGACATATTGTTTTTCCGTGGCAAGGAATCGCAATTTTGATCACATAAATCGATATAGCATGCCTAAACTTAGTATTACTTTCATTATATTTTCATTTTTCGATTTGCTAGACAGCTTTGAAAATGAGCTAAAAATCTCGTCATCTTGGACGTTAATGGGTTACAAACAACTTGACATTTACACTAGACAATCTAGCCATTTTCGGAGTCCCAGCGTTTAAAAAAAAAAGATTCGAATTTTCGAACTCGACAAGAAAACAATAACAATAATAATAAACAGGATTAAAGGATTATTAGAATATAAGTCATATCAGAAGTTTATACATATCAAAATCTTTCAAAACCAATATACTCCGAATTAAAAAAACTCAAAACACGATTGAATGAGCATAAAAGAAATATTTAAAAAAAAAAACAGTGAAACTCTTTCTGGCTGAACACAATCCAGACGTCACTTCAAATGATTTTTCCAACAATCTAAATTCTCTTAAAATAAAACTTACTTCATTATTATGATTTTCACGTTTAAAGACTGAGCGACCCTTTTAAAGACAATTTTAAAGTTAAAACATGCTGGGAATACATACTGAATTGTCGTGATGTCTACTGGAGTGCTCTGGTGCAAATATTTTCTGTGGAAAGTCTGGAATAAAGCTTACCTGTAATAAATAAAAATGACAAATTATTGATGATTATTGACATTGGTTATTTTTAGTCTACAGGTCATTATTAAACATTCTCTTTGTATTTCTTGTGTACTGTGCAAATATTACTTATTGAAATACAAACATTCAATTAAATCAACAAAGTTATCGTACACCCATTAAATACAGCATATATAATTACATTACATTTGGCACTTTTGTTTAATATCATTGCTTACTTTACATAGTAATAAATCATTATTACGTTTAAATCTTTAATTACATCCAAACATTTGACCCTTCGATTTGGTACTGAAAACAAATTTTCGTTTTCTACTCTGAACTATCTTGTTTCTGATTTGATTTTTATAAAACAGCTTACACCTTATAAGGTTTTCATATAATTTAGTACAATTACAGTGTTGAGAAATCTGAGCTTTCAATACTTTAGTAATTTTGCACATCCGGCCTAATAGTAAAATTGATTAGGCAGCAGTAATTACTATACTTAATCACTATCAATAAACTTCATTAGACTATTATTGATACTTAATACTGTTAGTTACTAAGTGAAAACAATAAATTCTGCAACAAAAATCCACATTTTAATTATCCAGTCGTCCCACCAGTAAACATATGTTTAAGCCCTGATTAGGGGCCATCCGTAACATTGCTGCCTAACTAGCAGGATCATTACAGTTTGGTTAGTAAGACTGAACGGTTTGGTTAACACAACAATTTTTATGATGTAATATATTTCAAGTCAGGATCGTTCTTATTAAAATTATTAATTTATTAGAACTTCTGGTTGATGAAACGAAGAATCTGATTCCTATTAATACAACTGAACCTGCTGATGATGATGCATAAACGACTGTTATAAGCAAACTTGTGTTGCTAAATACGAAATTGCATTTCTCGTATTGAGCATCTTTACTAGTATCAGTGTAGTCATCTCGTTGTCGAATTGTACCATTCAGTTGTGTGCTACCGAACTGTTTGGATGTCATGGCTCAACTAATTGGTTGTTATAAGCAAGTTACTTTGCTGTTATAATCAAACCATTTAATTATAATAACCACATTATTTAGTCACAATAACGAAATTATACTAGATCCAATAGTTAAAAAACTATTTGGTCACAATAACCAAACTACTCGGCTGTTATAACCAATCTATTTAGATGTAATAACCAAACTATTTTGTCACGGTAAGCAAATAATTATTATAGTTTCAAACAAATGGGTTTAGTTCTCAGAACCAATCGTTTAGTTGCGCTAAACATAGTAGAGGCAACCAAACAGGACAGAAAAAAAAACTTCGGATCCACATTTTATTCAAGGGGTAATTCGCGTAATTACTCAGCCTTACTTTTCGAGTAATTATTCATGCTGATTATAACACTCAAATTAAAAAATATAAAGAGGGTCAAACTTACTTATGAGAACCAACAATATGTAAATTAGAGACATACAAAATTACGATTTATTTATTATTTGCATCAAACAAAACGAAGGAAAAGTGAACAAAGAATAAAAATAAAGTCGAAAAATGTATGAAATGAACACAACGAAGGTGTGAATGAACCAAATCGCAGTCAACAATACTAAATTGCAAAACTGCAAAATTGACTATATGAAATTATATATATGAATATACAATTTATACTTACTTATGACTACATGTAAGTATGTGTGCTATGCTATTACTATAAGTTCTAAACTACATAGTTCTAGTTTTTCTACGAGTTCGACTTGTTACCACTAGGCTCGCTTTTGAAATTCGACGCATTGTTTTGCTCTCGTTAGAGATGTCGGTTATCGTTTAGTATATAAGCAGGGAGGCGTAAATTCATCTCCATTTTCCGTTTCGTCATTTTAATTTCGAAAAATACTGAATTTGTAATCAGCAACTTAAAAAAGGACTAACATTTTTAACAAATTATGAAACAACTAAGAATACGTCAATTTAATAAATTTGTTACTAAAATGTTTCTTTTTACATTGTAATATGATAAAGGGTCTTTAAACATGTTCGCAATATCCCTGCACCGAAGATATTCCTCGTGTAACATACATCGTTGGTAATTGCACCGCACAGCACGTCCTGGTAATTGTAATTAATGTTCGACGATTGACATGGCTGATATCTACTTGGTTGTGAAACGAGATTTGATCACGCCAACACGATGGCCAAAAATCGTGCTGCACATCCTATCGACGTCTGTTCTACGATAACATCGATAAACCCATCCTCACTTTAGTGTTGTCCTTAAATAATTAGTCGATTAAAGGAGAATAAGAAACATTATTTTGGACCAAGTTGACTTAACAACGTAATCTGTCAGGGTGAATTTAAATATCAGGCGATCGCCCACGTTAGCTGCAGTTTAAGCTCGAGCTTACACGCAGGCTGCCATTTACGGAAATAGAGCGGCAGCTCAGGATCGAGCTTAGGGGTACGGACAAGCTAAGGATTTTGCGCTTCATCTGCAAGTTCGTTCGTAAATTGATTCACAAATTTGAAATAGTTACATACACATGTTGAAACGTTTTTTATAATTATTTTTGCTTAATCAGAATTAGCCGAAAACTACTGAAGTAGTCCACCCTTATTAAATTAGTAATAATATTTGTTAAACGGGAGTGAATAACTACTAATTCACATCAGTAATAAGAGATTAAAAAATACGATGAATATATTGAAATGAATAGGACTCTTAATTAGTCAAAATCATTATTAATTCATGTAGTCATCGAGGTTTCACTCCTCAATTAGTGGTTTTTGGCTACTGCCGATTTAGAGAGTACACGCAATCAATTAGTTATTTAAAAATTATAATCAGACTGCAATTTGGTGTTAATGAAACCTTTTACTACTATGTATTACCTTATAGGAGTGAAAATCGTATACTTCTCTTGATCACTATAAAAGATTGGCGCTACTGAAATTTATGAGAAATGACGTGTACCACATTTTTCTTACAAAAATATTGAAAAAAAACTTTTTAGCCACAATTTGTTTTAAATGAATTTTTAACTGCGATACCCGTTTCACATCTCTTTCCAACCTATCAGAAACGTGTTCCCGATTTTTTACTTCAAAATTATATTGACATATTTTAATTTATTTCATTGTTCATTTCAAAATGGAGTCCGAACGTTGAAATTTGTTGAAATTGCAGAAATTGCTATTATTTCTAATCTGTTAGTTTTTGTTTGCAATAAAATCTTATAAATAGGTTATTACGAGTTTTGTGTGACCTATTTTGATTTACGGAAGCAGTAATATCCCGTAGATTGTTAATTGGCAAATTTCACACCAATTTTGGTTGTAATACAACTCAAAATACACATATTTCTACTGAACAAATGGCAGTCGTCATCTTGCAATTGAATTTTATGGGATATTACTGCTTCCGTAAATCGAAACAGATCATTCAAAAATTCATAATGACTTATTTGTACGATTTTACTACAAAGAAAACCTAGCAGATCCGAAATAATAGCATTTTCGACACTTTCAAAAATTTTCAACGTTCATACGCTATTTTGAAAAGAAGAACAATATAAATCAAATTATGTGAATGTATAATTTTGAAGTAAAAAATCGGGAACACGTTTCTGATAGGTTAGAAGGTAATTTGAACCGGGTATCGTAGTTAAAAAGGCTTTCGAAAAAAAATTGTGGTTAAAAAATTGCGTTTTTTTCATTATTTAAAGCTAAACTATATACTCATATGAATTGCTTGTTACATTTGATATTGAACTGTAGTTCAATACTTATAACTTCTAGCTTTATAAATCTTGAGGAATTGTTCGCGATTCGAGTAAGGTAAGAATAAAGTAGATTTAGTTGTCTGGGGAAAAAGGCGAATGAAGATAAAAAGATGTGGAGAAACAGAGGTTAAAAACGGAAGGAAATAATGTCGCTGTTGCGAATTGCAGAAATAAAAAGTGTACGAAACCACAATGTAGGTGCTTAATTTCAAGTTATGTAATAATTATCCTCGACTTCACGATTCAAACGTTATTACATCGTTTGTTGGAATTACTTAATCAAAAAACAGCAAACATGACGCAATAAGTTTTACTACTTAGTAGCAGGCATATTTCATAAAAAAGACATGCATTATGGTGACACAACATTAGGGAAAAAGTAAGATATTAGTAGTTTATTTTCTTGTACTCAAGCAAAAAAAGGAATAATTTAAAATAGCATCAGTAAACCTGAGATTTAATAGAAACTACGCAAAATGTCGGTGTCGTAAATACTGATCAGAAAGTATTCTTAAAGTAATTTTTAAGAAGATTTAGAAGTCAATTTTATGTGATTTTCAAGAACTTCAATTGCAATTAATGATAGTTTTACATGTGATGTGTTCTAATAAAGTCAGTAAAAACGAGTTTTTTAAACTTTTCTGGTACACTTAAATACAGCTCAGAAAGAGCTCTTAGGGTGATCTTTACGAATTCTTTTGGTATCTCCATTTCTTGGTACAATGTTCCTAAATGCTCCTTTAAGAATTCTTTTTTAGTAGTAATTAAGACCTTCTTGTAACCACCCATCCAAATTTGGAACGTTTATTGAATTATTCAAGTTGCGACGAGTTAGAGGATGGTCCATTCCATCAGTAAGACTTACTTCGACGCAACGAGAAAAAAGAAATAAAGACTTCTTATACTGAATCGAATAAGAGAGCACGCGAAAGATGAATAGGAAGTTATAAAAAGACTGAAGGAGTTTGCGTTCTAAAGCAAAAAGCGGAAAAAAGAGTAATAGAGAGAAATATGCAGAATGTGTTCTTCGGTGCGCATTCAGGATGTAGGCACCCCGAGAAATTTTGAAGGCACAAAAGTTCCGTTCACCAGCCGTAATATGCGCATGCCACATTAAGAAAATTTAAGAGCTCGCCCCTTACAATCGAGAATGCTGGATATGAAAGTTTGGATTTATTCGACTGAAATATCGTTAGCTCACGGAATTCTATTCCTTATTTAACGTGCAGGTTACCACGTCCAGCAGTTTATTATCCGATATTATTGTTACGTTTATTCCTCTCAAGAATATTCGATAATAGGACCTCCTCAATAGGGTGTTTAAAAACCCTGGTGGAAAATATGAACAGATTAACTTAATTACCCAGAATATAGATAGTATTGCTGCCCAATATTTGTTCCTAAATTCTAGCCAAAAAATGGACATGTACACTAGTAACTAACCTTCTCGACGTTCGTGACGTCACGTTAGATATCGCTATAGATATTCGCTATATTTTAGTGCAAAAAACGGTGCAACAGTGCAGAAATGGTGCAGATCCCGAATTCGCTATTACATATAGGGGAATCATATTTTGCAATTGTAGAAATGTGGAAAAAACTTGCTTGGTGCGGAGACTATCAGATTTTATTTCCCTAGAAATGGTTCTTTTTTGGTAGCAACTATGTATGTTAATTTGTATATAAAAAGTTCTATTGAACTTGCGTATGTTGTTGTCTGGACACATTTATTTGTCCAGGAAAAGAAAACACAGGTTAAGGACAAAACAAACTCCCACATGCAATGTAAGCTATTTCTTGAATAAATTTGGGCGTTGTGCAATAACATCAACATTTGTAGGTTAACGTGGATATTCTTATTTACATTCTCTCGCAAACACCCGGTATACTACTTTCAATTAAATATAATTATACCGCACAATTGTGCGATACAAATACATAGAATGGACATGTATGAATTATTAACTTCCTTTGACATATATACATGTACAGATATTCTCGTCATTTCTAAATAGGAAATGACAAACCTAACCTATGTAGATCCATAAAATCTGCAATTACGATTGTCGAGTAATTGGCCATTTTCTATCCGGTGCTATACCATAATTTAAATACAGTTTGCGATGGCTAGAAAATAGCCAACTATGTGGCATTATATTCGACAGTTTTTGGGCATCAATAATGGCTAGTTCATGGGTAAATCAGCGTTACATTACCAGAAGAAAACCGGCCAGAATTCACGTGGTCATAATCTGGCCATTAGCCGGTAATAATAGTCTCACAAACCAGGCAAAAAGTGATCCATTTTTCCACCAGGGAACCCAGTGAACGATTTAAAAATTTAAAAGAAGATTTCCCTTGTCGACACTCATTTTTATGCTATTACTAACGCAAATCCATGTATACTAAAGTTGCTTATCGTTAATTGCAACTTCAATTAGTTAATTTTCATGAGATGAAACGAGCTAGAGGCTGGTTATCTTTTTCTATCTACATTTCCCTCGAATGTGGAGTCATGCCTGGAGTAGGTCACCTAGTTTTCGTAAGTTTCGAGCAAATTATCCCGTGCTACGAATCCACCAACTTTCTTGTTTCTAGTCAATAAGCTTTGAGCTTACCCATCTTACGACATTGATTGCATACCAACGAGACTACGTAAATTCTATTTGGTATCGAACAATTTTATTAGAAAAACGTACCACTTGGCACGTTACGAATGATTACTTTTATTCTATTTTGTATAATTTTTCTTATTTCATATTTCAAGATTATTTTGGATAAAGTTTCTAGTCTACAATTTGGATATTTTTCTTCAATTTTTATTTTGAATTCTACATGGTGAAGAGAGAAATGTAAATAGTACACCAAAGGGGGGAAATTAATGATTTTCTGTAATTTGTATTGTATGGTTTCTTATCAGAGATTCGAAATTGATAATCCGAAAGTACCAAAACATTTAATCCGTTTGGGACATTGGGGAATGGGTTAACAGTAGTTTTTAGTATCCCGGAAAATAAAAACTATTCTCTCAATTTGAAGCAGTGAAAATTCACTGATCCACTATTTTCATCAGTGAAATTCATCAGAATGCTTCATCAGACAATATAATTCATTCACTGTTTGAATAAGTGAAACTTTATAGCGAAAGAGTAAAATTCTTCCGTCGTTTCACTGTTTATGCAGTGAATATGATGAAAGCCACTGGATTAATTCGCTTATTGATTCCAAAAATACAGCAACAAATTTTAATTATTTTCTGTATATAAAGAGAAATTCATATTTGGAATTCAGAATCGAATAAAGTGATTATTCGAATGTGAAGATAATTGTTCATGTTTTTATAATGTTACTTATTTTGACACCTTAATATAATATTTACTTTATTATGCAAATACATTGCTTAATCTCAAAATTCAGTTAAGCGGGCGTTTGTGTACGACAACGTTGAAGTAACCCTCGCCAAGAAAACAATATAGAGACTGATATGCACAACAGTGCAACGTCGCAAGGTACACAAACTCAAATTACGATACAAAATCATACAAGTTCCGTAATTCAGAATTTTTAATAGAATATGCTAGTCTGCTGCTAAATTCTAATTAAATTTCGCTTAATTAATATGCAAAGTATCATATGTAGTTCGTAAAGTTGAGATTTATTAACCTTTAAGTTAGAGGTTTTCGATTAATGTAATCCTTCTGTTACCACTGCCTAATTTACACAAACTTTAATTTAGAGAGTCTAAATTTTATAATGTATGTTTTGTTTCCAGAATTATTCTGCGCAATGACGAAGAATAACATTTATTAATAATGTTTCAATTATTTTAATTAGTTTTTTCGTTGTGGGTCTTAATTCCCTTGTTTCACGACCATTTCATTAAATTTTGTTAGAACTAATTTTCAAATCCAAATGTTGAAATTAAATACACCACTGTATATTATATAAAAATTGCTTTACTAAATATTGAACATGAATTTGCAACTAAAATGCAGATCAAATTTCAGTTTCTTTTTGAAAATTTGGACTTATCTATTTTCTCAAGTAGAATGTAACAATGGATCTGATCATGATCTAGTCAGTTCCACAGATTTCATTGTTGCATAACGTTTTGAGTAATTCAAGCCTAAAATGAAAGAAACTCATTAAAAGGATTGTCGAATAAATTCTATTTGTGCATATATTTTTCTTTTTATAGAAAATATTTTTTACTCTAAAATAATTGGATACTACTCTATCTTAACTTCTATCTAATATAACTTGCATTTCATTTAGGTAAAATTCCACTTCCACATCCATACAGTGGAAGATAGTGAGCATATAACTTTTTTTATTCCTGCAGTATCTCTATTATTATTTTATTTTTAATTTTGAAAATTGGAACCAAAACAAGGTCCAATGTTTATATGTATTTATTATTATTGTATTACTAGACCTTGTAAACAGAGAAATATTTTTGGATTTAATCATACAACGGTCGTTAAAAATATTTAAATTTGAATTCATTTATTAGGGGTACTGTTACTTGAATCTGAAGTAAATTTAATCTATTTATAAATGATTTTATTCCAAAATTAAATATGTAAAATTAATTTGCAGACGAAATTAGTCTAACTATGCAAGTATTTTGTGATCAGTTTTGTCGTAATTGTAAATAATTGCAGTTGCTTAAAGTTTGGTACATTTACTTTTTTGATTGTATTATTTACAAACCAATTAAATTCTCGCTTACGAGAAGAACATAATACCAGCGGGAAACCTTCATCATACCCTACGTTATACTAACTAAATCACTTATTGCACCATTATTATGAATGATTGTTGATGTTTTGCCCAATAAATATACTATCAAAATACTGATTTTCATCATAAATTGTGGCTTTGGCATTTTCGTGAGAGCAGTAATACAATCTTAATGTCATCAAGTTTGATCAACAAGAGCAGAAATCTTTTTAAGCTACCTGAATATCTGATTAGGATTCTATAAAGCATATCTTATAAAGAATTCGTGAGTGACAGCTTTATCATAGATTATTAAAGTTCAATAAATGTTTTAGGGACGGCGGAATTTGACTAAATTTAAGCTAAAAATTCAGGGCTATTTCGGTTCACTTCAGATTCAATAACTGTATAATTGGTTGAGAAAGTTAAACCAAATATTAAGTGGTAACTTGAAATCAGATAGAAACTGTCTAAGATTTCTTTAAAAAAGCTATCTAAAAAAATCTAATTGTTACATTTCCAATGGATAATATTGGCTAAGTTTACTATCCATACACTGTCTAGTGCGCAAGTTTATTAGCTAAAAACTGGATAAAATATAGGTACAGCTTCTACCGGGGTGAATGCAAATTATATTTGTAATTCTACTATTTATGAGAAAGCTTGGAAACCACTAGCGAATTTTGCAAATTTTGCCAAGGGAATACTCGTGCATCTCCGATAGACACAATGACTAATCTCAAAATACTTGAATTATTAATTTTGTGGGCATTTTAATATTACATACTTTATTGTTGAATAAAATCGTTTCTCAATAAATTAAATTTACTTCAGATTTAAGTAACAATAACCCTGTCTTTAAACCTCATTTTTTGGGCAGTCTTTTTTTGAAATTGGAAGTGGAATTTTACCTAAATGCAATGAACACAACTAATATTATATAAAAGTTAAAAACGATTAGGAATCGAAGCGTTTACTATTCAATGATATTTATGTTAAAAAATATTCTATAAACAAAAAACATATACAGAAACAGAATTTATTCGTTAATCCCTTTAATGAGTTTTTTTATTTTAGACTTAAATTACTCAACAAATTATGCAACAATGAAATCTGAAGTGAACCGAGATGAGCCAGCATTTTTAGGTTAAAGTTACTTCAAGCCCGCTGTCATTCATTCCATCATAACAAAAATTGGTATTTTCAGTTATTGTGTCAACAAATATTTGCGTGATACCTGACAGGAAACTAATAATGGCCTGATATCAGAGAAACTGACTAGATCATTATCAGAGCCAATCTTACATCCTGATTTATTATACTCCCGCACTATGATCAAGGCCGTAAAAAAAGGTTTTATTCCGGAAAGTAGACGTGTACAAAATTTCGAAATAGTATAGTATGTAACTAGGATGCAATTGATGATTTTCAACGAATGCTAAGTTTGCCGCACAAGCGAAACGAGGGTGACAATCACACTCGTCCGAGATCTATATTTCCCCCGTGTCGCATACGATATTTTTCACTGCAGGGCGCAAAATCGGGTTCTACTCCCGGAGTGTTAAAAAATATATTAATTTTTCATCAGTCAGTTCACATTTAGGAAGGGACACATAAAGTATCAGAGTGAAGCAATGATAGATTTTAATCTTTGTAAAATCAATGTTTACATTTTATTTTTATCTGAAGATTTTTCTGTAAGGCGCAAAATCGAGTTCTTCTCACCGATTGTTAAAAGGAAAGTCCAATTTGATCTGCTACTCATGATTTATTTTTAATGTTTCTCTAAAATGAGCACGATCTATATTTTAGTTGGAAATTCATGTTCAATGACTCAAAATCCATCGGCATAATATGATCTTACCCTCATATCAATATACTTTTCCTTTTGACAAACTTGTATAATTATTGAAGCATACAATTTTTTTTAAATGTAATGCTGAAAAATGCTCTTCCTAATTTTAGATAATAATCGTCCAAAAATAACATTTAACTTACGCAATGTTTTTTTACAAGTTTAATATTGTAGATAAGATTAAATACAAGCAAGCATTAACTGTGTCTTAGAAGGGTTGAAATTAATTCAATATTAAATGTCGGATTACTGATCAGCTTTTTGATTATTGATTGGTTTTTCGTCCAATATGATGCAATTTCAAACTTCGCTTAATATCCAATTTGTTTAAAAAAAATTATCTGATAAGGATCACATTCAAATATTCTCCTTTGACAAATTCGGCTCTAATGAAATGTAATCTTAATATAATCATATTATTACTCAACTTCAAATATAATTATATCTAATTCAGATCAGTCTCATAATTTTTAAAATCAAGTTGAGCAGGAACGTTTCCTATTGGCGTTTGCAATGAGGACTCAATTTACCACCGCGGTAACAATCAGAATCCAATATTGTAACCAGCATCACGTTCATCATTTCATCCTACCGACAGATGCATTTCACACGATAACTATGTAGTTTAGTCTCACTGTCTCTGACAAACTCCCGTGACATCTGTGGTTCTTGTCGGTGTCTATAATAGGAGGCTCTATGAAGCCTGCGCGAGCAGGGAATATTGTCGGCGATGAATAATGGTTACAAGCTGCAGGGAAACCAAGGGTGGCTTAAGTGAAATTGAAACGACCATGTAATTTTTCCTGTATCCAGAGCATGCCCACCTTTAAAATCTACCTCGATGAGGAGGCGACGGGCCTATGAATGCCTTCGATGTGCTCCCTGCATGGGGCAAGCCAAGCATTGAATGTCCCCTAATTTCCTTTGGCGCCTATTGACGACTGCCAGTAGTCAATGAAATGCGAACCAGGACCCTTACCAACTATCACGTGCTCTTTTAACACCGTGATTGCTGAGAAGGTACACAATCCTGGCACTCGAGATTGCTGCGTTGTTGATTAGCAAAGTGTTTGCGGTCTGGCTCACCCTCGAGCATGCGTCATAACCGTGTTTACCGCTAAGATAAACAATCACACGTAAACATCTACTATTACATTTCAAAACAGTAGAGGAGGTTTCACTATAAAATTCTAATGATGAAAATTCATTCTATAACAGGGTTGTAGATTACTCATACCATCCATTCTCAGCAAAATCCAATTAATATTAAGATTCAGAAGGTAGGATGGTTCATGCGAAAAACTCCAGAGTTTAATGGGCGCTCCATCTGTATTTGTAACATTCATATAACAAATTTCCATAAATTGTTGACTATTAGTGTCTATTATGTCATATGTTATATACAGAATTAATCGTATTTGCCACTTACGAGAATGGTACACCAGGAATAGCGCCACCAAACGGAGAGCGTTTGCTACATCAACTTTTCATATCTCTACGATACGGCATCGTCGCTACGACAATCTGCTAATAACTAAGTTCAAAATGGCCATGCTCGCTGTGGCATGCAGTTTCTAATCTCATTTTGACTAATTATTCAAACTTAGCAATTATAATCTACAGTATTAAAATCACACAATTCCGAAGGAATCTGTTAGGTTATCATCTTTGCAATTTTGTTATTTGTATTCAAGACTTTAAATACCATTTTATATTACTTGGGAATTTTTACGTTAGATTGATCGAAACGACTGCACTTGGTAGGTTACGCTATCACCATAGATCACTTCTGAATAAGTTAGAAAATGGGATTTTTATTCTTCGATATTCATTTCCTTCGTTCACCGAATTCGCCGTGGCTATCGTATATTAGGTTTTTCTACCGTGACGTCACGAGTGGTTCAGGATTGCATGAAACGAAGAATAGGAAATTTATCATTTTCTGGATCGATGGCCAATTTTCACCGTCCGTTGGCCATTAGAGACCTTCCCAACCTACCACGGTGAAACCTCAATCTGTTTCCGCGCAATCGCCGATGGCGAAAGGACAATAAAGGAATCGCACCCGTAATAAAAAGAAACTGTCGGAAGTGCACAAAACCCTACAACAGCAAGTTAAATTAACTCATGTTACTCGCATAAAATTGACATATTGCTCATGTCTGTCAGTGTATGTACGAATGGTTTCTGAATTGAATATATAATAGAATATAGCACTTTTATTAAGACTGAATGTTTTTTGCCGCAAGGGATTTTTATGATTCGTAAACGGTAGTTCATTCGGAACTGAAAATTTGAAATATGACAAAGTAAGTTAAAATATAGCTTCGTTATAAAGAAGCGTGCGAAATTAACAATGGAGTCCACTGCATTGAAATCGACTTTATAATTTTACACAATAAAAGCTCCCCTCGTCATAAATCTCTAACGAGCATACCTGAGATAATATTTATTATATAGTACGCCTATTCTGAAGTATCGATAGATGTCCCATCGGGATTTTGGTCAGATTTCGGTAATGAACATCAATTAAATCATTTTAAAAACCCAAAAAGATTTCCAACCATGAAATTGCTTACGGCATCTCATTAATTTATGAGTGTACCTGATTCCTATTTAGTTTGTCCTAAATAAGAATAATTAAAATAATTAAGTTATTCGTTATCCCAGCTCAAGTATATTTTCCGTGTATCAAATGATTTAGAAAAAACCTAAGTTTTGAGGTCGCTCTTTCGAATGGCTCTGGTGAAATTTTCGAAAAATACGTTTAACAACTTTTTTTCTAAAATGTTGAAGCACAATATTTTGTTTAAATACAATCTTGACTGTGAGACTAGTAGCTCTTCATCTTCTAACAAATCAGAAACGTGTTCTTGATTGTTTTACATCAAAAATATACATTCACATATTTTGATTTTTGTCGGTTCGAACAAGAATTCTCTATAAATTACATTGAAGGCACGAATACTCATCCATTTTTTTGGTAATTTTGATAGATCTGATAATAATGACATAAAAAAATCAAAAGAAAAAAGGAAGCACATGAAAATAAAAAGGTGGGAAAACGACGAATTTTGGTTCTACAATAAGACCCCCAAAATATACGTAACCAACTGCCGTTTATATCGAACGTTCGGAAGATTGACTTGTCCAACTGGTTCGTTGAAAAACATTATTTCTATGTTTGAATAGCCATATTGCATCAGCTGTTTTAAATTTTGAAAGTCTGACTTCGGATTCGTGATCAGCGACCCTTAAAACCATAGGGTACATAGTTTCCAGAAAGAAAAACTTTGATTCTAACGGTTAAAATCGCGTGTGTCCAAAATCGCACCACTGGTATGTCGTATGCGCTAATGGGTTAAATGGCTATATGTAATGGATGAGAATTGTGGACAATACTGTAATCAGTAGTCTTCGATTTTCAGTATCTGAACATGGACACATTACAAAATAGCTAAAACGTCTGAAACACTTTTGCCATCTCTATTATATGTCTTAGGTTATAAGGTACAAAAGTGTCTGATTTATGAGGAATATACGCAAATAATCTTTCAAATTTTGAGACACTTCGAAGACAGATACATTGAGACTTTTATTATAAAAATACATCTTTGCAGTGACTCGATCCCCAATAAATCCAACTAATTTTTAATTTTAAAGGGCAAAAAGCTCTACAAGCTAATATTAAATATATTTTCTACATTTGCTGGAGCCTGCAATAAAACTTATGGCATATGCAAAAAACTAATTTGGACTCGATCTACATTTAAAAAAAAAACAATTGCCCATCTTGATGCTGATAATTTCTGAAAATATTTTGTGCAAAATAAGTTGATAGGCTAATTCGAACAACAGTGTTCACGTCGCGTTATCGCAATTAAAGTTGACGGCCCTGCAAATTGGTGGCTAGTAGGTCGTAGGCAGCAGGAAATGACGGGCAGCGATGAACGAAATCTTGCATTCGGATCTTTAGAGGAAGAAGTTATCGTTAAAGCCCACATCGTGTGATCATTTCATCAGCCCATTCCAGTTAATTCCCTTAGAAGGGTCAAAGTGCACGCGAGAAGTAAGTGTATATAGATACGGTACAAGGGGCCGTAGGAGAACTGCAAAGGAAGTAGATCGCAAACTCAATTTTGGCGCGTCGTAGCACGAATTTATCGTCGAAAGTTCGTCGAACGATTCAAAAGAAGTTGGACGGGTCTATAAGAGGCGCGAGAGTGCGGGTTTATTAAAGCCCCTTACTGGGGAGTGCAGGGGAGTATCGCTCATGTGCAGTTCTTGGGCGATAGTTCAGCGAGGTCCGCTTGAACCCTTAGTTACTTTCTTGACTTTGATGAATTTGCCTTGGAAAGAGCACACTTAGAGGCAAATGCGACTCTACCCTTGTAAACTCCCTAAATAACTTTTCACTTGTTTACATTCGCAACTCGATGTTCATTACTAGTGAGATTATTAGAGTTCTACCCATTTTGACAAATGCTAAAGCCAGACAACATTGTTAGCATCATCTTCTTCGAGACTTAATCTCAAATTAGGGTCGGATCCATACAAAAAAGGAGCCTTGAACTACATATACTTCACTGGGATCGTTGCTCTAGGTGTGCTGAATAAGAATAAATTGTCTCCTTTTCCCAAGAGTAATTACATATTCCGTAACTGTTGACAATGCTGTTGTCATGTTTGTTTACATCTCAATATTCTTTTGGCCTTCTTTACGTCATATTATTTAATGTTCTCATAGAAGAATAACCTATTAAAACACCCACGCAATCCGTTCGTCTCTCTTCCTCTTTTACCTTCGTGACCGCCTCCTTCGTGTGTGACGGCCATTCTTCTTACATAATTGCTTACGGTTAGTGTGCGCGCTTAATGATGCTGATCGCGGGAAACTGATCAAGTATGCCGCCTCTAGACACGTCTTTCCTACCTATTCCTTTTTAACTGAACTAAAATTGGTAAACAAATGTACCATTGTTGTTTATGCGCAGTAGTTACTTGAGCACGTACCTCTTTTAAGGCTCTTTATTGTCTAATAAAGCAATTTATTGCTCCTTAATTAAACAAGACGACAAATAGTTTTCGCAAGAACACGTTGAATAATCCTATCAAAATATTAAGAATTTGGGGTTAATTAAGGTCCCAGGACTGCGATACACCGATAGATTTAGTACCACCGAAAAAAGCTGGTAGGGCCTATATATAAACTAATTTGCGGTAAATATAATAAAAATGGCCTCTTCGCTGGAATTTTAAATTCAGCTATGGCTGCATACGTAGAGCCTTAAATGGACCTCAATTTCTTGTCATGGCCTCATTTTGTTAATATCAATAGTAACGAAACTTTACTAATGCGAAAAGATCGTATGATCCTGTTAGGGACACCCTATAAAAAAGGGACCATTCAGGAATTTGGACTCGTTTAGTGCTCCTTTATGCTCGGTTAGGATCTGATCTCCTGCGAAGGTTCTATTTTGATAAGACTCCCTTGAACTGAACTTGCGACAAAGGTGCTAATACCAAACGTCTTTTTCATTGCTGCTGCAATTATTAGAGGTTGCAATTGCTAATGGTAGGTCCTAATCATATCGAACCCTGAATAGAAATTTCTTACTTGATCAGTTGCTCAAAGTTCTTGCAAGGATGTTAATATTTAGGTGTCCTAATCAAATCCTGGCCATGCCCGTTTAAAAATATCTACTCAGGAAGGTTTTGTCTCATATTGCGGGTAAAGTTTCACGCATGTGACGGAAAATAATGTTTTACACTGTCGGATATCGTATAAGCTCCCAGATGCGGGGACGTATTGCTAGAATTCAAAGCTCGCTTTGTACGGACGAGGAGCTTACAAGGTGTTTCCTCGTGGATTTAATGGACTAGGCTCACCCGTGCGTGGTACGAATTTCAGCGAATGCTGCAGGTGGACAGAGCGGTTATGTAAATGGTGATATCCTGAGCTTGATCCCGTACAGAGCAAATAAAGTGCTCACTCTTATCCATAATTTTGGTTGAACGTCGTATGCTTTAAAAAGGTGCGATCGAAAATAACTGTAATTCAATCATTGGACAAAAAATTCCACAGAAAAATGACTGCAACACTGTTTTCAGAACATTTTGCGTGTTGGATGTGCAGAATGTATTTTCCAAATGACCTGTGTGACTTTGGCGTCGATAACTTGCAAACAGAAAAACTAATTTTTGTGTCATTGAAACTCAATACCCATAAATCCTAGATTTTGTTATAGAAAAATAGAAAAAAAATCGAAAATTGTCGATTGATGAGACACACGTTTTAAAACCAGTTTTAAAATGAAGAAAAATACATTGTATTTTATATATTTAAAGTGTACATTTTTTTATGTGGAAAATGTATTAAATAAATTATTAATTTATGATTTTTATCAATTAGTTTATTTCGATATGAAACTGAGTGTTAAAGGGTATTCAGGACCGAAAATTATTAAGCTCACAACAAATGCATCAATGCTTGATACACATATTGGAGTCGACATTTTTAATTCTCATTCTGCTTTTATTTAATAACAATCATTTGTTATTATTTGACCGTACTTTTATGGTTATTAATGTACGTTTTTCTGAACAACTTTTATTTGTGGTTCTTATGATTCAGTAACTTTTCAAAACTCAAGTCGCTTCATCGTTTTTTTTGCCGGTAAGAGATTCGTACATAAGAAAGGAAAGAATTATACATTAGTTGAGTTTTTAATCGTATAATTAATCATTTCGTTTCTCATAATTAATATCGAATAAATAATATTCGATAATAATAAGTAGTAATTAGTGTTTCTTAGTAAACGAGAGTAATGTATCTACGTTAAAACTTTAAGATTTTATTTTGGTCTACAGTTTAAATACGGATTTGTATTTGAGGAGTAACCATCACCAATTTCACAAACGAAACTTCGACTTACTGTTAAGGTCGAAATAATGATTAATAAATTAAATTAAATTATTTTAGAGTTTTTTATCAGTTTTAAAAATGGAAAGTTGCATGCCGTATATTGTAAAAATCTTCGTGTGACAATTCATTCTTTTTTTAGTGAAATTTGAGTTTATTAAAGAATGAAGAATTAATCACAAATTAAAAAAAAACAAACAAATAAACAGTCCAATTTTGAGCAATCTTTCTTTAAAGGAAAAAAAACTATTTTAAATTTTCAGGTTTTATTAACAAAAAGTAGAATTCGCTGCACTTTTATTTCCGGCATACTTTAAATTGAACTCGATTTAGTACTAATTCGGTATTGATGATGAATAATTTGTACTTATTGGAAAGTCAATTTCCGACTAATTATGCTGATTTTGTGCCGATTTGCACTTTTCGGTTAGGATATTTCGGAAACCAGAGACAATTAGGTCACAGTATCAACCTGATCTCGTCAGCCTGTCTAATAAAAAAAAAATTCAAATCGCTTGATCCTCTAAGTACCGTACGAATAATAATCATCACCATCTAGCTTCACTAGAAGAAACAATAATCTAAAAACTGGAATGCCAAAAATAAGATCATCAATGATATAAATTCAAGGTCCCCAAAATAAGACCTCTTTAAGCAGTATATGGTGTTTGGGTAGTTTTCGCAAACTAATATTTCAGACGCGAGTAGATAAAATAGCGGCAGAGTTGTTTGAAATAAGATTTCTCGGAATGGACACAAAGTGATGAATAAAAAATGGAAGAGGATTATGACAAGGAGCCGCACGTGCACCGCTACATTGCGAGCATGAGCAAACGAGTATCATTCAATTTTCGTTGTTGCCGAGTTTACGGCATCGTCGCGTTATGCTGAGCATATTAATGTCCTCGGTGTACATGTCCGTCCCGTAAAGTAGCCCTTCCCCCTATTGTGCTACGTTTAAATAGTTTCTCGCTTCGTCGGGGCTATCGCCGGCCCCGTGCAGAATTTCGACATTGTTTGTCCCAACAACTATGAAAACTAATTACGTGTCTGACATTAATGTAATTTGTATATTAAATTCCTTCGGGTTCGGGTCAACTCACTTTTCAATTTTTTTTTTTCAAATTTCTTTTTACTTTCCACATGAGAGTGAAATTCCGAGTAATCGAAAAAAATTTCAGAAAATATAAAAATGAGTTGGATGAACACTTTCTGTTCAACCCTTATAGCAGATATTGTTTAGTACAGTTAATGTTTAGCAACTGCTATACCAAATTCTTTCATGTCTAATCATACCAGTACAACGTAATTTGGAAACTTGGAGGAATTGTGTTAAGCACTCAGTCATATATTGTAAGTCTCGCATGCATTGACCTCGTTAACTGTCGCAATAGAAAGGCAAATTATTACGATATGTGAAAATCTATATAAAAAGGCTCATTTAGCACAGAGTCCGAGATTTTAAATTTTCATTTCAACAAGAGATCTGTAATCAAAACCTCAAGTAACTCTTAATATAAAATTTCATAATAATTTGATGATTTGACAAATTTTGATACGCCATATTGAATCAGACGTGAATTTCTGATTTTGAATTAGCGAATCCAAAAATATTCAAGTATCAATTTTCTAGACCATCATGTGCTTCATCACCCGTGTGTACAAAGGTCAAAGTCATCGGTTCATTCATATTTGTTCAGATTAGTGTATCCTTGTGTATTTCGATACTCGACATCCAAATCCAGGATACGTGAATCTCCATCACGTCAGAATTGAAGATCAAATTCAGAAAAAATGACTAAAAAATCAGTAAGAAATGATATTAACTTTCTGAAGTTGCTCAACACGAATGCGAGATCCGTGAATATCTACCACGTCAAACTTAAGGATATTTCAAGGTCAAATTGAGAAAATGTCAGACCGTCAAAAGATTCGTTTATGTAGGTTTTCGTGGTGTCACTGAATTCGAATTTGCTCTTCATGCAATCCTCAAGATTTGACAGAGGACATGCAAAGACCATTTCAAAATTGAATTTGAAATAGACATGCGTTGAATGCTTGGCTGTATGAATTTTAAATCCTATTGTAAGTTGTATCGAGATTAAGTTGAAAGGAAGGATTTGAACATAGACTGGTCATTGTAGGTATTTCGAATTTTTTCTCATGGTCCAACCTACAACTTTATAGCAGTTATAACATTCCAGCTACAAATCTTATTACGGTATTTAATTTGACCTTGATATAACCTTCAATTTTGATGTAACGAAGATTTACGGAGCTTGAATTCGCATTTAGCAAATTCAAAAATATATCTTTAGTAGCGTTTGCGGCATTTCACCTTGGAATAATCTTGAATTTGTAATGATAGGGATTCTTTAGTGTCTTTTTCTCAATTTGACCTTGAAAAAATATTTAATTTTGACGTGCTAGAGGTTCACGGATCTTGAATTCATAATCAGATACTTCAGATTTTCCAGTAGCGCTTTTTTAATTTGACCTTGAAATAATCATGAATTTGTGATGATGGGGATTCACGGATCCCGAATTCGGAATCAAAAACCTCAAGAACCTTCATACGATTTTTCTCAGATTTGTTACTGTCTTTTTCTCAATTTGACATTGAAATAACCTTGAATTCATGTAATGATGGATATTATACACCTGATCCAACATGAATGTATTTTATTTTTGTTAAACTTGTATTATTGAGGAAGTTTATTTAGGAAGAGCAATCTCAATCAGCTTACAGCTGACTTCATATTGATTTTGGACATGTAAAATGTTATTAAAAAAGCCACATTTACAAGAATGGTATGCGAATGCTAACAATAGAATATGAAACATCTCAAAATTTGGCATAGGAGTGTATTTTTTTTATTATCATTTTATCAAATTAACATCAGAATTATGATCATTGAAAATCGTAAAGTGTCCGCTTGGGCCTTAATGGGTTAATTTAGGAATTCAGGTCAATCTTTTATATTCAACTACTCAAATAAATGCTTGATATACTTGAATACAGAATATCTTCGATGTATATAGTTTGGTATAAAAGCTGTAGATCTATGTAGGAATTACCTCAGTGGGATCTCTTTCAAATACTAGATCTAATTTTTTTTGTAGGAAGTTACAAGAAAAGCATGACACTTTGTGATACGTATATAAACAGTCCTCATATAATTAATTAAAACCGCTAATTAAATGTCGCATTACAAGTGTCAGGCCAGCATTTTACAGTCACTTTTTTCCCTGTTTCAAGTGGCAAGAAAGTAGCTTACAGCCTTTCATAGATAGCGCAGTCTTGACACGTACGACGGACTTGTAACGTTGATGACGTTTTCTTGCGCACATCCGTCGCTCCGTGGAGTATCGCAGAAGTGAGATGTTGCCAGGGAAAATTCCATCTCACTGAAAATGCAACTGTAGTGAAAATCACGATCCATTATTTAATTTTTTCAATCAGAAATTGACTTAAAAAGCTGCCTAAATCACTTGAAACAAACTGGTGTACCAGTAATCGCATAACGTATCGCGAATCCCATTACAGGGACGTGCTTTAAACACGAATGCATCCAGGTCATACATTGGATGGATAATTTTCATGAGCTTTTTAATGCACCGCACGCAGAGTCGGAGCAAATTACATTCCTCTGCGTTGGTATGCGGCGTTGATACTGAATCCTGGTAGAGCACTTTTCATTAAAAAGGATGAGAATGAGAATTATAGGTTGTTGTTGATTCCCAATAGATCCTCGTGCAGATCTTAATTCGATATCTCGTGTTTGATTGCGTCAGTTTTTCAGAAAATTCCAAATCGCATCGACATACTCGTTTAGTCATGGAAAATCCTCAGTTGTGTGCGAAGACAATTGCGGCCGCAGACGCATTGCAAATGCAGTTATTATATTCTAAATAATGAAACATTTAATAAATGAGATTTAGCGGCATACGACTTATTCCCATCGCCGCACTAGAGAGTGAATTATCGCGTAAGCCTCGTTTCGAAACGGTGGTACCAACATAATAGGTTCCCTGCTGCTGCATACGGTCCCTATTTATTAGACACCAAGCATTTCTGGATTGGACCAGGAACTCGAATACCCTGAATGTACATTTCGGATTACTCGTGAGTGTGATTCATTGAAAGACTTCGCGAAAAGTTTCCCGGTTTTCCTATTCGCTGTTGGTGTTTGCCTTTGTCCATTTTTGCTCATCCCCAGTTAGAGATCAAATGTACATCGCACAAACCTCTATTTAGGGCTCATATGAAATCGGCTTCAATTACCTTAATGTGTTGTTCAAATTTGAATGTCTGACAGTTTAGCTTCATACATGGAAGCGTCATCGATCGTTCCTGCGACCTCACTAATACATATGCTGTGTTTGTCCCTACCGAAATCGATTATTGGATCTCCTATCGAAAAATAATATATGCCTCAATAAATCCGTTGAAATACTCTCGTACTTTAATGTACAGGATAATGGAATACATCATAAATCCGACCGCCTTGTGCTTGACATGAAAGACGAATCGATCATCCGAACCGCAAAAAAGATGAGTGGCCTGCATGCGAATAACGAATCAAAAATTTTTACGATGTTTTTACAACATGATACGGGTAAAGGGATGAAAGTATCAAACATAAAGTCAGAACTGCAAAATATTTTCTTTTTAATTCGGCACGGATAGAAAGTAAAGATTTAAAATATTTTGTATTTTATCGCAGATTCTATTTAGACAGCAATAGGAAAAGGATCTACGGCGAAATCTACCAAACAGGAATATATTTATGATGAACATTTGAAAATTCTACAATACTATTCGAACAAACTAAAATGAACAAAACGGTTTTTGTACAGAAGAGAAAAGTTTAAGAAAATTAAAAACAAAAATTTGTTCGTCAAATCACATGTCTATTGACCTAAATATATCATAAACGTGCACCATATGTGTCATCTAAAGAATATCATGCTAGTTTTTGTTGTTCTTGTTATTGTTGTCTAGTACCAAAATAACGGTAGATACGGGAGAATTTTTGTGCGTTTTACAGCATTGTACTAAATCGGACACGAAAGTAATTCTGCTGGAACAAAACTCGTAATCGTTTTCTTTTAGCCCCTGAATACGAACTTGATGTTAGTTTTATTAAATTCCAGATGTATTCGATAATGATGTATGTTAAATATTAAATATTCACGAATTTTTATGATTCTCAAAATATTCAATATTCATCGATTTTTGTTATCTGCATATGTTTTTGGGTTACTGACGAAATTAATTTGTGATAAGATTTTTAATATTAATTTTTTTATTTATTATCAATATTGTTAAGGGAACGTGTCTTTTGTAATTTTCCCCTAAATCATCGGGTGCACTTTATGTTACACTTTAAGTCAATGGAATGCGTTTTCTCAAAAAATTCTATTAAAAACAAAAACAAGTGTCTAAAAATCTACTTTATTAAAAATATTATTACAAAAAAATTGCTAGACTTTTGACATTTTCTCGTCGACATTTGAAAAATGAATCTTTGAACAATAAAATGTATTCGCACATTTTTTTAATTTGTTTCACTTTCGAAATAAACGTTAATATTAAATTCCGGTGCATTTAATTGCGGTTAGCAAGTAAGAATTTTAGGGCTTAAAACAACAGTTGATTAACGACTTTCAAAAAATATGTTAGTAAAAGAATAACTAATGAAATAAACCAGTTAATAAACTAATCAAATCATGTGCGATCCGAGACAACTATTCTAAACTAGTTGAGTCATGAAGTAAAAAAATAGTTTGACGAATTTGCTGATTATCTTAGAAATCGAATAAAAAATAACTGCAGGAGGAAAATTATTTATATATTCAAATAATTGTTTATTATTATTGCGTACATTCTGGTCTAAATAAATACAATGATTGTTCCTAACATATATTTTGATGACATCATTGATAGATATGAGAGAAATCTTACGCACGTTAAACGGTATATGCATGTTTTATAAAATATCAAAGTAAATGTTTAGCAATTGAAGCAAAACAAAATTTGAGAGTATGAAATTACCAGCTACATATCACAATTATCATTCAGCGATTGCCATTTAAAAGTAGAACCTCATATATATAAAAATGCATGCTTATTCAGAGGTATAATGACTCGAAAAGCTTTAAAATTTGTATTATATTCAGGAAAAAGTAATATTTAATTAAAAATAAATGCAATGCTGTAATTGCTTTGCGTATACAAAAATCAAGAAATTTTATACGTCCCATTTTTAATGAATTTTCAAAACGGTATATTTTTGAAGGGTTTCAATCGATATTAAGTATATTAGTCGATTGAAAAACAAGGTCAAAATAACAAACAAAATGTAAAAACACATGTCGCTTGGAAGAGAGTTTTATTGTCTTTAATAATATTATAATTCCATATCGGTTCAAGAGATTTTTTTAATTAACTTTAAAAAATAATTGTAAACCGCTGTTTCAAGTAAGAGAAGTTTAAAGTTTTGGACAGTCGACGCTAACCACCGAACAACTTATGATTTAAAACTGCGTAATTTCACAAATAAATTTAAAATCCGAAATGTGGTTTGCACCTGCTGTCAATAGCGGTCTCCATAAATTATGCAAGTTGGTCTTACAAACATTTTTTAAAACCTTACTTTTCTGCGTAGGTTTATGAAGATTTTGCGTTGATAGAAGCATTCTATAAATAAATATTTATGTAAATTTTGTCAACAATAATTGTGTTTAAAAGTGCATCAAATTCGTGACGTTATACTTATCACCTAACATTGACACTGACAGTTGCATTTATCAACTGAATATCAAATAAATATGAAGAAATAGTTACAATGCCATAATGCAGGTAAAAGAGTGTCGATTCTTACTCATAACATTGCATTTCTCAATTCAGAATCAGCAATATTGTACTTCTTTGAGTTTATAAAAAGTGTAAAACTTTTGTTGCTGATAATGGAATACTTTGGGTTGTCTTTCAGCCAATGGCAGTCCAGAAATTCGACGAAGATTTTTTTTGCATTTTATGTATTCCTGAACCTTCATATTTCCAATGTTTCCAAACAAGAAATATCACGAAACGGTCGATTATGATTGGCTAAAAACTATAACATGGAATCTCTAACTATCTAAGAAATTTACAATGGTTAATACAACACGACTATTCAAGGCATGAATTTTCAACACATCATCACATGTGCCTTTACACAACAAAATTATTATCTAAATTAACTTAACCAGCATCATATAACCTAACATAATAAAACTTCACATAACCTAGCATGACGCAATCTAACCTTACCAAACACTTCAACACAGTTCTTTAATTTTAAAACAATAATCAAGTTACTTTAAATATACAGATTAACCTAACCAAACCATCTACATTTAAAGACTATATTTATTAAAATATTAGATTATTTAGCTTCCATTAGTGCACAATATTTGGGAAACCATGTATCTATCGAAAAGTTTAACAAAACCAGTAAATACGAACTTAACTTCGGAAGTCAGCAAACGTTACCAAATTTACGATTTAAACGATATAAATTACACAAAGAGCCTTTCGTACGAAAAGCGCATTTTGTGTGTACATTCACGTTTTAAAATGCAAGAGAGGTTCCAAACATGAAACAAATACTCGAATACTAATGCAGGTAACTTGTGCACTTAAAATTCACATTGAATCACAAATGTTTCATTTCGGACTTAATATTTTAATAATCCTGTGTACTTATTTTTATATGAACGTACCCTCGTAACCGTGTACATTTAATCTTTAGTAGCATCGTACCATTATTTAGATAGGCGTTTAATTTGCACAGCGTTAATCTTTTATTACAATCCAAGACGTTTTAGAGCTTATTTATGTTTTTTAATCCTAAATTTTTATATTTTTGTTATAATGCTTCAAACAGTACACTTTACGATCCATCATTGCAGCGACTGTTGAATTTTGATGTTTACAGTATGCAAAGTTATAGATTATTACGGTATATTAGTGATAAAATTAACTTCATTCTCTTAGTGACATAACCTAAATATTAATGATATCTTAGGACATTTTTCATCTGCATGAATTATGCATTCCATTTTTTGAATTTTAAAAAAGTCACATAATTTTTATTTTGTTACATTTTTATAACATAATGGTCACGCAAAATACGATTAGATAAATTTTTGTTCAGTTTGATGTTCCAATCTAATATTTAGGTTAACTCTCCTTTGTTCATATTTTCAATAAAATCCCAAATCCCAATATTCTGAGGGCTCGAAAAAAAATTGGTAAGAATAAAAATTTCCTAATTTTTTTTTAACATTTTTTTCAAATTCGGCGCCATATTGGAATTCCTAATGGCTGAAACTCAATTTTGACCTTGGAATTGTGAAGTGCGACCTCGAAAACAGTAGGATACTTAATTTTTGATAACTTTGATTTTGATACGAAATACTCGATTGAAATAGAAGCAAGAAAAAGTGTCGTTAGGACGTTAATAGGGTCAATAAAGAACCGAAATATTTATAGAATATATTTCCTTTTAAGACTGAGAATTTTAGCATCTGCCTTCAGCAATTTTCATCTTACCTAGTAACCAGCTGAAGTTTACGATGCAAACAGGGAGAAAGCTCTAAATTTGAACATGTTACGAAAGTAGAGAATTCGTTGTGTACTAAAATGCGGGTCACGCGTCGTAAAATTTGTTAGGAAAAAATTGGATTAAACGAATAACCAACATACGTCGCGTTCATTACTCCGCTTTGTCAGTGATAACGATTGCATTCTATCATCGACATTCAACACTTATGTAAATTAATGTTAAATACACTTTTCAATCCAAATAGGTTCAATTGTTGCAATTTCGAATTTCGAGTTTAATTTAGGTCTCACCTGTTAAAAACAAGGTTCATTGTTCCGTAGAGAGAGACAAGAAATTAAAAAAAAAACTCCATTGGCACTTTTACTCCTGAAAAGTTTTTAAAATTTGCTTCGTTACTTTAAGCAGATTAGTTTTCCCTTTGCAACAGATTTTGTGACGTCCATGTTCGGTTGGTTATTCGTTATACTACGAGTTAAGGCACCGCTTGGCTGTGTTAGCTAGAGATTATTCCTGCCGCATTTTGTCCACGAGATATTCTCCGACCACAGAAATTCACGACTATTTTACGGCATGCACCGGCTAACTTATATGCTTTTCATACGAAAACGCTTGTGCTTTCAGAAATCTTTATTGCACACAGAATGTGCTTTATCAAGCAAAGTACGCGTTAATTGTTCTGCAAAATCTATTATCCGCTTTTTTATATAATTAATAGCATAATGAAACAGAGTCTTTCGGAAAATGTAACCCATGATATTTTATTTAATTTTAAAAGAAATTATTAAATTGGAATTTGTACGTTGCAAACAAATGAACGCAAAAAACATTCATAAAAATATTTCTTTATGGTGGATCGTAGACTTTAACCTCAAAGAAAGTGAAAAAAAGTCAAATGAATTTTTGATATTTAAGACGTAAAGTTTAAAAAATGCGAGAAAATGTTGTTATTTGCTTTTCCAAAACAGAAAAACTCATCACTGCTAAATAATTAAAAAAAAACAACTTTAGTAATTAACAGCACAATTTTATTTCACACTGTAAATTTCAACATATAAACAGATAGAACGAAAAAAGTTAATGGAAACATTTTAGAAAAATAAAATACGTAGTAATAAAAAATTGTTAAATTAACCATTTCTGCAGTAAAATAAAACATAAACATTGTTCCGTTTACTATTTTCAGATACTTCAATATGCACCATAGCACATAACCTCAAATGTACCATGACTTTACAGTTAAATAGTCACTCGAAATATTCTTGACTAGAAAAATAGATTTAGTAACAGTGATTAAACGAAAATAACTACTTATCATCATAAAAAGTAATTATTGTATGCTGTATTTTACAATATTATGAATTATAAAAATAAGATACTGTCAACTACAACTTTTCACGATGTGAAATATACTATTATGAAATGTTATAATCATTTCTACCTTTTCTTCATGGTTCCGTTAAGCTTTTTTTTTCCCCGGTGTAGATAGACACAATAAAAATTAATCAATAAATTAATTCGACAATATTCTAAAATGCCTAATTTATATTTTGAGGCTGAGCACGCAGATACAATTGATATGTTACAAAAGCTACGATGAGATAAAAAAATCGAAATATTTTTTGAAAAATTTATACAGTATAGGAGAATGACAATCTTTCTAATTTTCGACTAGCATAGGTTTGAAAAATGTCGCAAAATGACCGAAAAGGTAGGTAGGAATAACTAACAACTTTTTGTTGAAATTTTATTAAGAAAATAGACGGGTACATTTTCTAAAAATATTTTGCCAAATGTTCTGGGTATAAATCAAAGGTACCAGGAAAATGTTTGAATTTTTTTTTTGTTAAAAACTTGCCTATAGTGCCCTACCGTTACCAACTGAACAAATTTTACCCTTTTCTCTTACTTACAAAAAGAAAAATGGACTACTAATAATTACTGTACAATCGTACATTATAACAAATAATTCGAAAATTCCAATAAAAGAGTAGAGGGATTTTTTCATATTTCAAAAAATGCCATAGCAATATTGTAAATTTGCAACGTGGGGATGGGATTTTTCCCACGACAGTATATGAATTATTCTGCGATATTTTTAATATTTAGGAAACTGTACTAAAAGTGATAAATTTAGTGTTAGTGGTGAACAAACAATTTTTTTTACATACAATGGATATTATTGGAAATTTTTTATTTTTTACATACAATGGAAATTTTGGAAATTACATATATTGGAAAATATCACACAATAGTTTTAGTTGATGAAGAATAATAATTTTCAAATGAACAAAATTTATACCACGTCAATTTTTAAGCTTCTGCGTAGGAAACTATCCAATATTCTTTGTCGTTTGGACGAAATAAACAATGTGCTTTTTTAAAAAGGGCCGCAAAAATCGTTCGGTATTAACGCCTGATATTATACTTTTAAAACATGTAATGTAAAAATAGAGGAAACTAAATTTTCATGAAAATGAATTTTTTCGTGGCAATTCGAGTAATAAGTGGTAACTAAATTAATTTTTCATGCGTGAAAAACGATGTAATTATATTAATACTTATTTAGGATTGTAAGCTCCATTATATGGAAAATCATTCTACCATTTTTTTTCGAGCCTGAGGTGACAAATTTAAATAGCCTATTACTACTAACATTAATGATAAATTTAACCTACTTATAGAATAAGGAAATAAATCTGCTAATTAGTACAATCAACGATTCTTTAATCATGTTAGACACGAACTAATTTAATACCAAAATAGATAAATATGATACTAAGTCCAAAAATTCTACTAATTTCAAAGTTTGCTGGCGAATTTCCAAAATTTGTTAAAGTGTAATAATAATCCGGAATTAATTCAGGGAAATAATCGCGTGATAAGCAACATTTGCGAGTTGGCAGAACGTTCAATGTGTAAGATACACATTTGCGTGTTCGTATGACACTTGTATTAAGTGCAACGGGTCGTAGGGGATATGTAATCATTGCTAATTACCTAACAATTAATCTTTTGTGAGCTTACAGTGAAATAATACGGACGATTAAAATATGTTACAGAATTATCGTTACAAGTTGAGTACGTAACAATAATTGCATAATCAAATATTTACACAGAAAAAAATCAGATGTTATCCTGTGAAAACTTTAGGAATTTTTTTAATGACAGTGACATCTCTAGGAGATCTCTGCTACATTTATAATTCAGCCGCAACGATCTGTCTAGATTATGTCATGAGGACTCAATTTTATATTTAAGAGACTCCACGCAGAGAAATTTATATTTGAGACTGTATTTTACTCAATTTCATGGTAACTAGCACTTTAAACTCAGTTAACTTCATTATAAACATTTTTTAAGACGGACATATTATTTATTTGTTATAAAACTAAATGATGGACATTTTTTAGGATTTTTTATTTCAGTTTTTATTGTAAAAAAAATTGCAAGCGTGGTCTTGAACCAGTGACTTTTCGTTTGCCGGTCTACGCGACCTATTGTAAGTTCTCTTCCGCCATTCGAAGTCCGTAACGAACAGTGGGACTCAGAGTACTTGTCGGCGGCAAAACCGTTTATTTATGTCGCTTCTCAACTGATTGACATGCAATTTTTTATGTTTTTCTTCAAAAATTCCCTGAATTTGATTTGGTTTAGTGAGATATATATTCGCACATATAATTATAAATCATGGAGACGAGTTTTTGACACCAAAAGTAAAACATTGGAATAGTAATATTAGTCGCATATTTCAAACTTCTGTCATAATTAATTGCCTGATGCATTACTTAGATAAGAACGTGAATGATTGTAACCATAATGACGTTTTTTCTCAGTGCTATTATTTTACTGAAGTATGGAAATCCTTCTAGATCATCATTGGTCGTGGACGGCAATCAATTCTAATTGAGACTTTCCTTTTTCCAAATACGCTACTACTAATTGGCTAACTGCTCCATGACATCAAGCATTAAACATGCATATTATATTTGGCTTGAAATATTATCTCCGTCGACGATATTTAAACAGAAATGCAGGCGTGACTAGAGGAGGTGTGCAATAAGGGCATGAAGATTGGAAAGTCGAAAATGCAGGATAGGATGGTGAAGCCTTCTGACGGTTCAACGATCGAACGATTCGGCAACGACAGGCGGTTCCTAGGGTATGCTGTCTCTTCAAGGGGAGGAGTGGTGGGATTCGTCAATAGTCCAAGCTGAATTGGGGTCGAGTTGAGGTTTTCCGGTATGTCGCGTGCTGGAAAACGGGTTGGAAAAAGCTCAACAACTGCCGACGAATGACAGTCTGTACGGAATGAACTCGTCGACAGTCGCACAGCGCCCTAGAATATATGCTGCATACCAAGTAGCCCAGTTACACACTGCTGGTAAAACGTGAGCTGAACAAAGATATATTACAATAAAAATGATTCTATTTAAAGAAAAAACTAATTTTATGCACCCTCTGCAAAAACTTACTGATCGCGGACATTGTCGCTATTTTGCAAGAAATATTTATAACCAAAACACTGTATAGAATAAGGTATTTGAGTTAACAATACTCTCCAACCAAAATTTGTTAAAGTTGCCTCAGTATTCATCAAGCCCTGAGCCAGCTGTAATAAAGTCATATCAGGTCTTCTTGGTTGTATCCTGATCAGATCCTGTCAGTACTCAATAGGTGTAACGTCTAATCAGTACTCTTAACCCCTTCGCTGCGAGGAGAATCTCTGAAATATGGGTCAAAAATGTTAAGAATTTTTTAAACTATCAAAATTTGTGAGATTGGGTACAATGTGGCGAACAGATTTTTTTTAAATCCTTGGATTCTGTTGAAACCTGTTACATATCAAAATTGTTTGAAAAATAACTTTATTTATTATTTCATGTCCTGAGTTACAATAATATATCCACATTTACAGATAATTTAATAAACTTCATACATTACATTTTTTTTACGTTTTTAACACTAGATGTGCAAGATAAGAGCAACACTACCCGAAATAGAAACAAGATTTCTTAACACTCCCTATTCAGAGAACGTAATTTGCACAAGGTGATATTAAGAAGACTGTATGTGTGGTGTAAATCTACTTGTTTTTTGAGCTTTTTATCAATTCTTTTTAATGTACGTTTAGAGAGGTACCTCACACTGGAAGCCCATTTTAGAATGCACATCTATAGACGTACCCTCACATTCAAGGGGTTAATTAGCTCCTGATCACTAAACTCAGATTTAAACTCATGAATTAATGATTATTGATCAGATCCAAAAATTGAAAATTACTTTAATAAACTAAAATATCAGGTGGAAATTCTTGGAATTTGTCGGTTTGTTTATATAAATATTAATTTCAGTAAACCATATTTATTTATGTTTAATAATAACGGTCAAGAAATAAACAATGAATAATTAGCACTTTAATAGAGAACCAGATTTCTGCAGAGGATTTGTAATAACATCGGGAAATAATTACAAGCTCAGAATCGATTCGCTCTATTATATAAAATGATTTTTTTTCCAACCACTTGCGACTAGATCGCTTGATTACTTGCGCCGCGTAGCAGAACATTTTGTAGCTCGTCTTCATACATTTTTAAAATAACGTATTTTAAAGAGTTTTGAAATATGTTTCTTTACATGTATTTAAACAAATATTACACTGATTCCCGTGCATATTACACGAACAATTTGATGTTTCATTCGGTTACATGTCTAATCAACACAAAACAAACTCAAAATACAAATTCAACATTTGCAAACTCAACATTTAACAAATTCCACATTTTCAATCTCAACATTTGATAAACTCAACATTTTCGAACTCAACAAATAATATAAATAATGTAAACAATAAAATTCTCAAACATTACTTAGCAACAAGAATAAATATAAATTACAACAATTATTAAAATGTCATGTGCATTCAACACATTAATGATACATTAACACATACCATTCAACAGCATATCCATCATAACCTAACCTAATCTAACCTAACCTAAACTAACCTAACCTAAGCTAACCGAAATACTAATTTAATGGAATATTTTCGTGGACAAGCGCACAATATTCATGAAATTCTTTAATACATTTGTATGATTGAGCATTATTACACTCAGTCCTCTTGCTGCAAGTGGAATATATTTGCGGCAAATGGATAATCCACTTGATATATGAGTAATCAGATTTCTTCTTGCCACAAGAGGATAATCTTTTTGAAGGGAATCCGCTTGTAGCAAAACGATTTTATATTTGCATCAAGTAGCATATCCACTCCAGAACTATGAGTTTCCAGCAAAGAGATTGTCATTTTGCTGCTAATAGAACAAAATAAGATTCATGTGCAGTAAGTATAGAATGTAGACTTAGAAGTTCTATACTTACAGCGTTTAAAACGTACTCATGTCAAAAACCCATTGTAAAAAACCATTGATACGTCTGCATGCAGCCTTCGGGTATATATTTCGCAACGAAAAATTTGTTAACCTCCAAAAACTACCCCACGTGGTACTTAATTGAAAGTATTTATTTAAATAAATTTTCAGTTTCTTTTTTGTATGTACCTCTAATTGAATTTTAGGTTAACCTCCCAATTCGACATAACTCCTTGCTCATTTTGTATAGTTGTTTATAAAGTATACAATTAAATAATATATAACATAATAAAATAATAAGAACTGACAGTTCTAATATCCACGAAATATCCACAAGACCTGTTTAGCTTACAATTTATTACAACAAACATTTATAAATAAAACTGTTATAAATACATCAGGGTATACATCGATAATGATCTGTCCTTTACATTTTGCCAAGATATATTTTATAATTCGTATAAATATATGCACATTAAAACTGTTCTCAAGTCCAATAACAAATATTGAATGAATAGAGTATGTTATTCAATTTTGTTTACATAAATGGAGTTCATGTTTTATATTAGATTCCAATACATATTATATTACTACCGACACCGTAGTTTCGTTACATTGGTTTCGTTACCATGGTTTCATTATACACATTCAGACTGTATTGTGCACTATTCATGCAGATCCACTTGAGCGGATTTCTTCTCCCGTCAAATGGAATTCGCTTTTGCGGCAAAGGGATTGCTTATTTGACGTCAAAAAGAATCTCTTTGACGGAAGTGGAAATATTTTTGCCTCAAGAAGACTGTGATCAAGAGGACGATCCTTTTACAGGAAAACAATTATTTCTAAGAGTGTAACATAGATTTAAGAACTAATTTATGTTACGATTAATGCTATTGCACTTGTTGTTCAAAATGCAATATAATTCAATAAACTAAAAATAATGTTGAATTTCCTGAATGTTAAAATTGCAAATGTCGAGTTTGAATGTTGAAATTGAAAATGTCAAGCTTTTTTTAAAACGCGTGACCTACGTTTTATTAACATATTTATTAAATGCATATTAAATAAATTTTTAAAGACGTTTTATAACCGGAGATTTTTTTAGGTATTTTTATGAATGTTTATGCAAACATCATTTTTCAATGTTTAAAACACGTATTGTGTTTTCTAGACACATTATGAAAGTATACTATAAACGTATATTAAACGACATTGTCTTCATCGAGATTAATTGAATGGTTCACATTGCTATTTCGTTTAGGAAATGTGTAATGGACGTTTAAAATATTATCGAATTGAAAATAGAGTTTTACTAACGAACTTCAAAAACAAATATGAAACTAAATTATGTACCTGTATCTTTGGGAATATTAAAACGTCTTTCATACACCTACATTTATATCATTATACGTATATTAAACGCACTTTTAACTTTTTTGTAGAAACAATTTTTTAACGTTTAAATTGTTTTTCGTATAATATTTAGCGTACATGCTTATATTATAAACGTATGCGATAAACGTAGATTAAATGACAGTTTTTAACCTGTTTTAAACGAAGCTTATATAAAATAACCATATATTAAACAACCGTGTTTTTATTGGGTAGTCAGTTGTCACCTACAGTCATGTTTATTTTCTTTGAATGTATCCATATGTATTAATCGAATGACATCACATAATGTAATAAATATGTAATGAGCCAATCGATAATATCCGATAATCGCCGAAAACTAACGAATTCAATTAAAAATTGACTAGATCGGTTTGCTTCAAAATAATGTTTGCATAATTTTACATTTCTTATACATTGATCACATCTTTAATAAACAATATTTGTAATTAATGAATGATATAATAAATAAAATAATTATATGATAACAGAAGTTGTATTAAAAATAATTATAATGAATTATAATCGGTTATACTAGGCAAAAATTTATAACTTGCGAAATTATCTCAAGTTTGCAAAAAAATTCCATTAAACCAAATATCAAGCACTCAAATTTTACATAATTATATAATGATATACTCCTAAATTATGGTGTATTTTTACTATTAGTCGATTATGTATTTGGTAGTTAGTTGTGAAAAAAAATTGTCAATTTCCAAGTTTTTCGAGTTTGTGGCACGTTAGTTCGAGAAGACCCGGGATCGATCCCAAGGTAGGGAATTTTTTTCTTAGGTTTTTTTCTTATTTACTGAAAAGCATTAAACATACAGAAATATTTTAAGATAATATCCATCTATACCTGAATATAATACACAATAATATGATTTCGAAAAAGGTGATACATGTCAGTGGTTAGTATCCACCTAGAAAATTATTTTTCTCCAGCAGATTTGAAAAAGTGATCATGGCGTCAAAGGAGTCAGAAATACTGAAGAGTTTCCATCGCAACTCATGGATTATAGTAATATACAGTTTTTTTTACCAACAGTTTCTATTTAACAATATTTAATGTAATTTACATTTCAAGATAGTATGACTTCGAAGATAATGAATATCCGGTGGATTACTTGCTGTTTAGATAAGAAAATGATTAGGAACACTTGTAAATATACACCGAAATTGAAAACAGTCGTGTACTCTGTAATGAGAAGCAAACGAAAACTCTCAAGTAGAAAAAACGTCAAACGGTGAACTAATTGAAAGGTAGGAATGAAACCGAGGAAAGTAAGGAAAATTAGAAAGAAAGATACAAAACTAGGGAAGAAATGATAATAAAAACTTTACTGACAAGAAGACCAGGATAGTATTGAGCGGGAAATAAATAGCTCCTAAAGAATCCCGAAAGTAACAAAAGATAAAAAGCAAAAGTCCGGCAAGTTTGTCCGCAGTTTAAACGTTTGGACAGAAATTTTGCCTCCTGAAGACTTATTTTAAGCTAAACATTTAGTTGGTTCACCACCCTCTACAGTCCGATTTTCAGCTTTTGAAAAGCCTCAAAACAAATCAGCCAACCGGAACACTAATACCACTTATACTTCGGTAAAAAATCGATTTGGGGGTCTGATCTTGAATGCGCATCACTGAACAAAAGATCAGATATGGCGCGGGGAGATAAATTAGACGAAAGTACATGTATACTCTTGAAAAGAACAAATGCCCTACGTTTACTTTTCTTCTTATTGTACGACATGGAGTGTGGTTTTTTTTTCTCGATGAAGTAGCTTTTATCGAGTCTGTCTTTCGATTTCCTGCCCTGGACCAAATGCTAACGTACTTGCGCCAGAGGTTTTGTTTGTTTTCTTTCACCAGTCCGGAGGTGAATCTCACACCAGAATAACCCCTGTAGCTGCCGAACCAACCAGATCCTATATTTATGCACCCTCTGAAACCGTTGAGCATGATGAATCAAACAGTACGAACTTACCAAATACAAAGCGAACGGAAATCCTAAGTCTTAATACGATTACTTGAAATCGAAAGAAATGCTACAGGCCCGTGTAAACTAGGTCTTGACCTAATCATTCATCTATAAGTTTTATTAATGAAACCGAAATTTAAGACAAACAAAAATAATCATACGTTGTTATTAAACGACTACGCCTCTTCCGATAACGAATTCTCATGAGATATGGCGACGTGCTGTATCGCCATATCCATTTAATTGACGTTACTCCAGTTGAATTAGCATGGGACAGCGGATGTTATATTTGTACGTCGTGATGTGAGGGGTCCCTAGAGGAACTACAGTATTGACAAATATAATCACATACAGATAACACTTAAAAGCTAATATTCGAGTTTAACACATATTTATGGTAGATTGATTCGCACGGTAAATTTAATTTGTTATATTGCACGGATAGAGCCCTTGTTCTAATTTTTTACTACAATAACACCATATTTTACATATTGTTTTGTACCATATCATGATATGAATATTAATTATAAACGTACTGAAGTAAAAAGTTTTTTGTAATGATTTAATAAAAAGAAGTATAATATACAACATTCTGTTGCACATTATAGTACGAACATATATAACGAATATTTTGAACCTAAACTTTCTTCTTTATCACGTACAGATACTTGTCAGTCTTAAGCGATAGAATCTCCTGACAATTGAACCTTAAATTGAAATTTAGTTAATAAAAACAACAAAATAATTAATAACCACTGGGTAACTCATCATTTAGTAAAATGTATTAAATATTTTCAAAGTGGATGTAAAATCGATATCTTTGATATATGAGATTAACGTAGGCAGCTTTGGGTGTTTATGATGTTTTAAAATTATATGAAAGGCAAAAAAGTGACGAATATGAGTTTCCAATTTGACATAATAAGCTAAAAACTTTATTAATTCTGACAGATTTTATCACTAAATTTAACAACTGTATCTGCTAATGTTTATCAGAATCTTGTATAATTTTAAAAGACAGTTCTGCGGTTTTTATTACTTTGGTTAAAATTAGAAAAGTAATATTTTTAAGTCACTCACTTTCGACTTCAAAACACAAAATGACGTTTGATCTACATAAACCAAAGTGAACAGTTATTGGTATTACATTATTAATATTAACCTGCAATAAAGATGCGGTATGAAAGTTTGATATTAGTCGATTTTAGCTGAATATCAGTTATTAAAGATGATATTCCGAAATAATAATTTTCGGATGATGGACATCAATATCGATTATTGGATTCGAATTAGTACCAGCAATATAAAAGATGAAGCACTCAGCCGGTAGTATCACTCACTTTTGATGTCAGGCGAACAGGAACCCATTCTATTTCAAACACTATTTTTTTTAATTACATCCCTAATATCAACTGTGATCGATTAAAATGTTTTCATCCCGACGTGGTATTTTTAATTTTGATTCAAAGTAATGATATGTTCATCGTTTTTTTTTAACTATTTAGTTTTAAAACTGCTGCGTTTGCGATTAATAATAATGTTTCGTATTTAATATTCTCTAACTAACAAATAATTAACTATATCTACTCCGGGGTCATAAATATATATGTATTCAATATGGAAACTGATATCCATTCCTCCTTATATTATATTATAATTATATTATATCCTTTGGAAAAGTGCTTCAAATAAAATGGGGATGGATTTCACTTTTCACATGGTAACTCTGACATGCGTATACAAAACATTCACCAGGTAATTACGATCATATTAACTAATTTCCATAATTGTAACTCGGTCCAACTTTTCCGCCATTTCCATTTATCATGATCAGTTTTTCGTAATTTTTGGCGACCATATTGGAACCGTCATTTTCGATTTTGGTCAAGTACGAGTGCAGAATCTTACTGAAACTTTGAAACCGTCTTGGGAAAAATTGTTATAAAAATACGTTAAGCAATTCTTCTATTGCGATCACTTGTATATGCGTACACATACACGTGATCCAAACGCAAGAGATGAATTTCAAATTTTTAAATTTATTGAAACCGAAATAAATGATCATTAACTCTTCTCAGGAAGTAATATCAGAGTTTTTAGACTTTTTACATTTTTTATAAAGGATTATTATACTTTGCAATTATTTTCTATTCTTAATAACATTAGAATGCATTGAATAGAATTAAAGTTTTTACTAGAGTGAGAGACGAGAGTGGAGGAAGACGACGCAAAGATACCTCCACTTGGAAAGAAAAAGCGATAAAGTTCATGGATAGGTTTATGGAATAAGGAGAGGAAGAGATAAGAAAGAGGAGGAGAGAAAGTGAAAGGTAGTGCGAAGGTATAGGAAGCGAGGGAGAGAGAGAGAGAGGGATTTGATTTGATTTATTTAATTCAAAAGCCCTGGGACATACCCAAAGGGCGGGTATTAACAATTATACAAATATGTTGATTATAGTTATAAATAAGTAGTCATCGCAAACGGAAAAGAAGAACAAAAGATACATGAAAAAACGAAACAGAAAACAAAAAAAATTAAAAAATAAATAAAAAAAGGGAGAGAGATATAGAAAATAAAAAAAAGGGGCGGAGGGTGTGAGGGAGGGAGGTAGAGAGAGATAAGGCAGTAAAAAATTTGTTATCGAAAGTTAGCCACACAGATTCATTTTGGGATTTATTTTAAGATCCTGTTTGATCCTCGCCCTCTCTTTATCCCTTTGCCCCCTCACCCTTCCTCCCGCCCTTTTCCTTCTCACCCTCTCCTTAATACTTTTCTTAATTCTGTCACTTCTTCCCACCTCATAAAGCTATCACTTTTTCCTTTTCGAGTGGACGTGCCGTCCTCTCATTTTCCTCCATTCCATTTGTCTCTATCCCTCTCCCCTTTCTCTCCCACTCTCTCTTAATAAATACTATACGCGGAATTAAAAAATATGGCATCTCTAATAGAGTTCTGTGGATAATAAATCAATTTAATAATTAGCAACCTACATAATCTATTAGACAACTTCATAGGGTTTTCCAACTCCTTTTTATTTCTGAGCATTTTGACTTTTGTAAATATATGCTGAACATATTTTGGGACATTTCCCATTTTTAATCCGCCGAAATGAATACATTTTCAATTTTAAGAACCTGCGAAGAGATTCATATTCATCGAGCTCAGAAACGTAATTAAAACTTTAAAGTAACGTATGCTATCAAATTTATGTACAAATGAGCCTGAAAACATGTTTATGAGTCTCAAAAATGCAAAGATAATCAAAATTTGGAGCAGTAAGAAAAAAGACACAAAATGGTAGCTAATATGATAGCGTCCGTTATTGAGTGGCTAATGAGACATTATTGATTCGAGTATGAAAACCGAAAATAAATATAATGAGTTTGTCCTTCATTCCGGTATTTAGAGCTATATAGACAGTGGTTTGGAACGAGTGCAATTAATGATGGCCCTGTTAATGTGTCAGACGCATGACGTTTAGAATATTCTCCGAACGGTATGCAGTTGAAATTCAACAGAGCTAATTGATTTAACGAGTTGCGATATAATGAAGAGGCTGGCTAAAGAAACCCACATTGGACTGTTGCAAACGTAATGCAAATATGGATATAATAGAGGGAACGGATTTTGAATTGGTCAAAATAGTTTAGCCACTGAGCACTGGCATGTGTATTGGAATATCTGATCGACATACGATCAGCTTGTCGCAGCACGCGTCGGCGGCTAACCATGTAATGGGGATTGCGGCAAGTTTACGAACTCGTACACGCATTCGTGATGTACAGTTAGAAATCCGGTTATTTGCGAAATAATACGCATTACACTATCGATTGTTTTGCCGTGATTTATTCACTGTGATGGGCTAGTTGCGAAGCGCAGTAATTAACAATGGCATAAACCAATGTTTCTGATATAAAGCAGATTACTTGTTACCACATGTCATCCCCGGATATAGCAGTTTCTTTTTGTGATCAGATAGTTGGCAATGGCAAAATAGTATATGGTCAAAGCCACCTATTTTCACTAGAGACATCTAGGATGTGTACCACTTGAGTTCTTGACATGTGAACAAGTCCATGTTATTCCTGGGCCCAACTATGGACGGAATAAAATTTGGACCTACATTGGATGTTATAAGGGTTAACATTGGATTTCCAAAATACTTTGCACAAGAATAATTAAAGTAAAATGTTTCTAAGAAAGTACGTATTCACTTTTGTTTCTTCATACTTATAGTTCTCTACTTTGGAGAAAATACACCGGAGTGGCGCTGACTGATATTTCGTGGTTGCTCTTTTGAGACTGATGAATTAAATTGTATTGTCGCGCATGGAGCACCTTGTACCTCCCACCATAGTGTCTATTCTCGCGAGTTTTCGGCTTTTTGATTCGCCTTTGTCTTAAACCGCGTCATATAAAAGATATAAATGGACGTGTTGTGGACATCCATATATGTATTTAAGTACAATTATGGACATCCACAAACCTACATTGCATGTCAATTGAGGACATTGATGCCGTGCAATATCGTACATCAACAGCCTGAGGATGTCCTCTGGTGATCCGCTGGGATGTCGAAATGTAGTCGACTGTATTATTTTGCTACTGTCCTCAGGACATCATCCAAGACTCATGGTGACATTAGAAAAAAATAGTGATCTAAAAGCGGACATTTGGGCATCGTTAGGATGATGTACTATATCGACTTACTTCATAACATCAGGTTCAGATATTATCAACAAAATTAAACGTTCAGTAATGCAATGGCTAACTCCGACTTTCGTAGGTAAATCAAACACTGGTGTTATGTTCAGTAATGACACTAATCTATGAAATTGCTATGTTTTATCAAGATGGGAAGTTGCAATTGATAGCTGACATCTATGTAGCACCACAGAGAGGGCCAAACATTTGGAAAAAAACCGACATGATCATATATGACAATATAAAACATGATTACGGTTTCTTAAATATTTGCTAAAAACATAGGTTTTACTGATATGATACGAAGTATGAAAAGTAAATAGACAAATAAAAGGACGTAACTGGAATATCAGTTCACGTCTAGCGCGATAAATCAACTAGTTCTTATATGACCAATTTTATAATCACCTACTATTGGATATGTTATGAAAAATCATCCTTCTAGTGCTCTTACTAGTTGGAATAACTACTTCTCTCGCGTATTACGATGTCCGAGGACATACATTCGTCCCTAGACTATTGGATAGAAATTGGACTGAACACGTGCTGACGGATACCCACCAATCTCACTCCCGCATTTTCAATTTTTAAATCGCGTTTACATTCCAGCCTTTCTTCTTTCGTTTGACTCGCAAGAATGAATGCTGCTGGGGAGTTCGCTTTGATAACGGTGACTTAATTGAGTGGAGTTAATTTAGCGAATGTTGAACTGAAACGAGGAGGGTCCAGGAAGACGAAGATGGCAAAATGCAGTCGGTGAAGGAAGATGGCACGGGACCCAAGGGTGGTAACGATAATTTTACGAGAATCCACGAGAAATCATTCGCGGCATTAATGAAATTCAGCCAAGTCTCCGTTCTCTTGGAAAAATCGTCCTTTTGCGATTAGTCCCCCTAAATTTCATCTTCTTTACTGGCGAATCGTGATACTACCTCTTTATGGAGATATGCCGCCGACATCAGATCTTTTAATAAAACGCACCCCCAGTCGAAAGCACAATGAATATTAAATCTAAAAATTTCGCTAATTCAGAGTGATTCGATATTAAACCCAGAATTCCGGCCAGCAACTGAATAAAGAATGTGTGACAATTACATCTACTCTTCATAAAACTCATACTTATGTACTCTCTACATTTGAATAAGTGAAATTTTCACTTATTCTGGGAGTAGTGAACACATTTGTCACTCAATAAGTGAAAATTCAATTGCTTTACTTACATAGTTAGAAAATAATGGTATGATGCTGAAACGAGCAGCGGATTTGCAGCAGTGGATTCGCAGCGAAGTGATTAGTGCGTTTTAGGCTGTACCTCTAAAACCACAGTACGTTCCGGGATCAAATTTTTAGGGGAACATTTTGAGGACATTTAAAATATATTCCGCGTTACGAAAAAATGCGTGTGATTGTTGCAACATGTTAAAATAATGTTACAAACCGTTAATGAACAATTAGCGCATTTTAGGCTCTATTTCGAAAAAAGTAGTATGTTCGGGGCTCAAATTTTCAGAAGAACATCTTGAAGTAGATTGTGTTTTATATATCTTAAAGATGTTTTATTGAAATTTTGAATCCGCACTAGTTTCAACATCATAATAATGAATAATGAAACGATGGGAAAGGGTTAGAAATGGTTGTAACATAAAATAATATTAGAATTAACAGCGTGAAAAGTTTCCGTTTCAGAATATTGTAAAATATATCAAACAATATCTATTATTACTATAATAAGTGGTTGTTTACATTGAATCAATTTGGTAAATCTATTTTATTACTCACGAATATTTAAAGTGATTGTACGATTTTAAAACTGCCGTACATTTGAGGTTATGTAAGGTGATTGATAATCAAGTATTTGGAAACAGTAAACGGAACAACGTAATGGTCATTGTTTACTATTGAAATAGTTCAATTAAATAATTTTTTGGAATTCCTTGTGTTACTTTTGTGAAATAGTCCCATAAACAATTTTTTTTCTCTATGTACCAAATAAGCGAAATCTTTATCTTCACATAATAAAAATTTTTCACTTCTCAAATACGGCAAATCATGCACTTCATTTATTGGATAAATTTAGGTCGAACTGCGCATTCTCTTAAATTATTCTCTAAGGCAAAGGTTATTAGGCTAGAAAAACTCTTTATGCTTTGTGCTTATCAAAATGTACAATATCTATATTACAAATTTAATTTATTTTGCAACATTTAATTCTCCGTCATGAAATAGATCCGCCTCGTAATCAGTAAATTAATTAATTATTTATTTATTTATTAACATACTGACTAAGTGTTCCTTCAGACAATAGGAAAGCAATGATGCTGATACATAAATGCAAAATATAACAAATGTAAAATTTACAAAAATTACAATAATTAAAATAATTAAAATAATTACAATTAAAACTAGTGCTAGTTAAAAGTCCCTAACACACGGAGTGATCGAGTGGATAATATTAAGACTCTTAAATCTGGGATTAGATATTGTTTAGTTCTTATTGGCAATAATTTCGGTAGATGTGAATCTATAGTCAAATTCAAGATCCGGTATACTAGTAAGGAATCGTGATAGCGGTGAAGTGAACTAACTGTGGAAAATTTATATTTTAAGAAATGTAGTTTAAATTGTGGTCAAATATTAATTCCCTTACTGACAAATAAGCTGACAATTTTCTCATTTATTAAGAGAAATATATCCTTATTAAAAAAGTGGATTATTCACTTAAAATAAGTGAATTTTCACTTATAGAATAATAAACAGTCGACTAAAACTTCCGGTGCATAATGCAATAGACTATTGATAGTTTCAATTTATTTCACGAAGTTGTCAACAACTTGGTTCTTTTTTAGGATCTGTTTACCTCAGTTCTCTTTTAGTCAAAAAAATGAAATGTGTACAATAAAACTGGTTTGAATTTCTACCAGGGTTGCATTTTAATACCATTATGTATAAGAGTGATACATTTGTATTCAGTATATACTTTTTTTTATACAAATAATACCGTTTTTTATAATAGGTGTTCTCATAGCCGAAACGTCGAAGACTTTTTCTTCTTGTCTAGGTCTACCGACCGTCAAGACTTTCGACAAAATAATTATTCATTTCACGGTCAAGAAACCAAAATATTAATACTAGTAATTTTAAAATGTATTCAATTCACTATGTATGTGTGATTTCGTAACTATTATGAAGCCTTTTTTTACCAATGTCTTTTCTCTTTCAGTAATAGGCACTTTATTTGCTAGAAAAATATTATTTATACAACAAATTTTTTTAAATCTAAAATAGTATAAAATGTTATATTTTAACAATTCTTTTTTAAAATAAATTCAGGTAACGGAACAACGAGGCAGCGTGAAAATATCCCTGAGGGACGAAAATGACATTGCGTCACGAAAGAAGGAAAGAAGCCCGACTAGTGAATGGAGTTCAATACCGGACGAGATCTTTTCAGAGGCTTCAAGATTATGTCCCTGCGTCATCGATTCCCAAGCAGTGTATTATTCCGTCGATACTTCCGTCGTGCAAATACGAGTGCAATTTTGACCTTCACGATAAAATAAGTTAGCAGCTATTGCCAATTTTTTCCTGCTTCATACGGGCCACATAACAAATTAATAACAAAGGTCAACATGGTTTTGTTCTTGGGAAGCTATGGGCCATTTCCGACGTAATAAATTCGCAGAATTCGAATCCGAATTTCAGGATATTTGTGGTTATGTACTCGAAAACGGGCTATTTTGCTATTTTTGAGGTTACGTACATGATGCAACAATATTTTTGCCCTTTTGTACTATTTACATCTTTTAGTACTAGACTTATTCTTCAAAATGTCTTTTCTCTTACAGTAAAAGTCACCTTATTTGTTTTCTAATCCAAAACAGTATAAAAAGGTATATTTTTAAAATGCTTCTTTAAAATAAATGCAAGTAACAGAACAATGAAGCAGCGAGAGAAAACTTCCTGAATTGAGTTCAAAATGTACAAAATGAAATTTTTTTAAATTTTTAGAAAATTGACTTTTATATTAATTTAATCGTATTTTCAAATTGAGCAATTGGTTTTGAAGACTACTGCGCGACTTTGTGCACGCAGAAACATTTTACTATTTCAGACAGTAAAAATTACAATAAACTTTAGTCATTTTTACCAGAATAAATGGACATTGTCTCCATCATTGTCATTGTCAAAACTATCATCTGTAATAGTAACATTTGTTTCCGCGCAGTGCTGGTAAATCGCAAACGTATGTTTTATCAACATTGTATTTTATTAGGTCAATTATTATATTATTGGAGTAATTAAATAAAAATGTCACATTTCGTAACTATGAGTTTTTATTTGACGATGTCGAAATTTCTTACGCCGTAAATTACAAAAAATTAGACACATGTACATGAGATTAATCGCGAATCATTTTATACAAAATTAAGGAAATGGCAGAAGATTTCACTCTCGAATATTTTACATTTTGAATTCTCACAATTCTGAAGTTTTAACATTCTGGATAAATTACTTACGACAAAGTTATTCAATTTTAACAACCTTCAATTTTTTTAAGACTATTAAAGTTTTGCAAAATATTATTAACATAAGTTTTTAGGATATATGCAAAGGCGTCATCAACATATCTAAAATAAAATAATGGTTTGCAAGGTGATCTACTAATTAAAATTTCTTCAAAAGGCAATCCAGTATAATATCTGAAATCGACTGCAATTAATCAAGCACCACATCCTCGTTCAAAGATAATATTTTGAAATTTTAAATGTGTTGAATTAAGGACCAGAGGTTGTAAAAAGTTATTTTTATACTTAAAATAATTAAAACTAATTTATATGAAATATGAGTAATGAAGCAATATGTAAACTATCATTATATCAACCCGTTTTTGCTCAAAATGAGAAAAGCAGCTCCGTTTCTGGGGTAAAAATAATTTTTGTTATTTCTGCAAGATGCCTTTTCCTCCTATTTTTAATTTGCTCTATCGACTCCCGATTAACAAATTTCAGAAAAACGATTGTTTATACACAAATTATTTTTTTACTTAAGGAAAAATCCTATGATTATTAGGTCCTTTCAGTAATTACAACCGTCGCAGTGGAGATAATCGTAAAAAATTAGAGACCTAAGAATCATGGCATTTTTCTTTTATTTTGCAAAATGTGTAGGTATAAACAATCGTTTTTTGTCATTTTCTCATTGGTAATCGATAGAGCACACTTGAGAATAGTAAGAAAAGGTTAACTATAGCCTAAATGTCTGCAGTGTGCACTCTAAATTTCTTAAAGTGAAAGTTGAGCCACTTTCTGATAAAATAAACTTTTTCACTATTTTTAAAGTGGAAATTTCACTTTACTAATAGCGGAAGGAAATATGCCACTCTAATAAAGTAAAATTTCCACTTTTGAAATATTGAAAAAGAGAATCACTCAACTTTCACGTTAAGAAATTTATAGTGTGTTTTGTATTTTGTTGAATTATGAATGATAAAACTTAATAATGATGCTAATTCGTAAGAGGAAACATTGTATGATAGATATCCGTATTTCTAATAGATATCATACGAGTGTACTGGAAATGTTAAAAAAAATACATTTTTTCACATTTTAACACAGTTGACTCTTTTTTGACTCACAGTTGATTTTTGAGAGGCATTCGAAAATATTTCGTTATTAACACACGACAATTAGGTTCCTTTTTACTTTTACAGCGTTGTTGGTGCTGTATTTTCGTAACATGTTTTTTTCATTACGTTCTTTGTTGCTGTATTCTTTTGTGATGCATATTTTCGACATCCTACAGGCTTCGTTTTGTATAGTAAGATCGTTCGATGATGCGCGTCTTAAGTTGGAAAAGGATTATATAAAATCCTCATATTATCTCAATGACAGCAATAATAAAAAAATGTCTCTGCGTAATTCGTAAATAAATTTTAAATATTTCATTACTGTAATTACTGTCGTAATCCGAAATATTAGTCTTTTAATACTCCAATTTATACTATTTGGAGAAAGGGAGTTAGAAATCAGTAGAAAAGTGCTGAACGGTTTTGCAGCAATTTATAATGGCTTTTATTTATAATATTCGGCGAATAAAAAATAAAGATATGTTTCATTTGTTAAATAATACATTTTTTAGTGTATTACTATAAAAATTCCACTAATTAAGATTTAGAGAATATATACCCGTAGGAAATGTTTGTTGTCAAGAAATGTTATTTAGTTTAACGAATGACTGACAACTTTATTATTTTCAACAGAAATTTTGTAATTTCAAATTAATCTGTCATTGAGAATAGACGCAAATAAATAATTACCCGTCGTAAGGAAATATTATGTTAAATTTAGTCAAATTTACTAACGAGTACAAACTTTTGTAAAAAATAAAAACATATTTTCTTAATGCGAGTAAATCTTTTACATTTTTGTATTGCCATTGCCATACTTAAAAAAGCAAGAAGCGGAACTACTAAAAGTGTGTATAAATAAGAATATACGAGATCGTAGTACGACCGATTTTATATACTTTTTTGAAGAGTTGTAAAACATATTGAGGTAATAAAATATGATAAATAGATAAGATTCCATACCAATGTGAGAAATGTTAATCAGTAAAGGAAATATTAATGATTTGTTTCTTTTTTTATTGAAACTCATTGTACAAACATAAAAAATTAAATAATGATAATAGAAATGAATTAATATTTTTAAAGTAAGAAGTCAATCGATTTGAGCGGAGAAGTGAAATCCAGATGGCGCCTCCGTTTGATCTTACCTGGATAATTCTCGCAACTGTAAAAGATTGATTAAAATTGTTTTTAATAATAAGCAACTTGTAATTTATGTATGATAGATGATAAATATATAGCATTATAAACAGGAACATAACCTCAAAGTAGCAGTAGATAAATAATTTCCGGAACCCAAAAATGATCACCTTAGACGAAAGGTGGAGCAGTATCCAGCCATTTAGAAAGCCTATAAAGTATTCTATTAAAGTAACAAATGATTCAAACGACGTGAAAAATATTTAGTTTTGAGATGGAATTATGTGCTCGAGAACGTTGAGAAGCTGGGCGGTGTTATTTCTAGTTTTTACGTTGACATGTCGGACTTTTCTATTCCTCTGCCATGAAGAGCCCCGTTCGTTCCATCCCCTTAGGGGGCTTAAGGGTACCGCCCATTTTGTTTTTGACCAAGAGGGTTGAAAATATTCCCCATGCAACTGAGCCCTAGTAGGAACGCCTCTCTTGTACGTTCGTTATGGTGAAAACGCATGAATAACATACCAAAGTGCCTTTTTTCACGCAAGAAACACCAACTGAAAAATGTCCTCGGTGGCCCTGCTTGCGATGAATGTAATTAAATTGTACTTCATGCCTAGGCCCAGGGATCCACCCATTCAAGTATTTACTTTAGCCGACCCTACGCATCGACTTATCGCTAATGAACCCTTAGAATGTCTGCATTATTATGCGAAACTAGCGAACTGGATGTTTTGAATACGTAATTTCGTTTTTTTTTTCGTGCAAATATAAAACGCGTTGCAATAAGCATGAAAAAAATCAATATCAGATTCGGAAATCGCAAAAATAGATGGCCTAACTATTTAAACCCGTTGAACCAATAACCAAAGAGTCAGCTTTATTTAGTTAGCTAATCGATGAAAATTAAATTTAAATAAAAACTTCTAATTTATTAATAAAATTACACTATTCTGAAGGTAGTAATTGAATATTTCATAATCTATTAGTGAAAATTAATACTAATGCGATTATTGATCCACTTTATGCACTGCAATTAGTAGCTTTTAATGAATTCAGATCCGGAGAATAGAAATTCCATGATAATATGTACAGCGATACATGTTTAGAAAATTATAAATTTTTCGAAGAGGTCCATAATAGCCGACAGAAAAATGAGGACCATAAAAATTGGTATCACGTCAAATGGACCGTAGGAAATCGTTATTAGTTAATAAATAATAATAGATATATCAAATGACTATTTAAAGTCATTAAGGGAACAATTTATTATTTATTAAAAAATAAGCATAATTTTTGTATACAAATAAAGATAATTTTATGATATGCTTAACAATATTTGTGAATAATTTAGGTCCGATTTAGTTAATTCTAGTGTCATTTAGTGAAATTTACTATTACTTTGTATCGTATCATATTTCCTTTATTACTATGTTTAATTTCCTAAGACAGAAAAATCAAAGTCTAATACAATCATCTATTTTAGTTTCAACTGTTTCGTAGTTTTAAATAAATAAATCCTTCATATTGCTCAATGACATAAGAGAACATCTTATATTCAATCTGAAGTACACTATATTTAATAAAAATATAGGGTATACCTCAAAGACTCGACAAATCATAAAACAGACACTTGGAAACCCCGACATTAAAAAACCATACATTTAAAAAACCAGACATTAAAAAACCAGACATTTAAAAAAAAGATTTTGTATGTCTGTTTTTTGAAAGTCGGTTTTTTTAAGTGTCGGCTTTGTGATTTGTCGGGTTTTTTTAGGTGCACCCGCTTATTAATGTGTGTTTTTTAAACGTCTGGTTTTTTAAATGTCTGGTTTTTGAATGTCGGGTTTTGTCAGTGTCCGTTTTATGATTTGTCAGGTTTTTGAGGTGCACCCAAAATACAGAGATACTAAAGGTATGGATAATTTATTAGCAGAACGTATAGTTGGAAGAATATCTTTTCAATTCATTATTGTAAAGTGTCCAACTATTTCGAAACCGCTCCACTGTCGATTCAGTAATTTTTACATTTTATTCCAAGTTTTTAAAGACGTTAAACGGCTTGAATACGTTTGGAATGTTGACAAAAACTAAGTCCCGAATATACAAATTATGTTTTTTTTAGAGCTTCATTCTCAATAGGAAACGTGGATTAATATTAACTTGAAAATGATCTACAGTGTACCATTTTCGAATATGGCCTTTTGATCAGCGGAGTTTAAGTTTCGTTTAATGAATTTTTTAAGAATTCATTTCATATTGTGATGTCCGGACTTCACTCAATTTTGGAAATCACACGCAAAATTTTGCTAATTTTGGGAAACGTTTGCAAACGATGAAATGACAAATATAAAAACTATTTTATATTAACAGGTATTTAAATATGTCTAAAATGTAACAATATTGCTAACTCAAATTCAAGTTGAAAAAAGTTACTGCCTCATTTTAGTATTAGCAAAAAACATGCTTTTTATAGTTTTTGCATTTATTTTAAAAGATACTAACCGGACATAAAACAGTTCAAACAAGAAAGGAAAGAAGCTCGATTTTTAATAAAAAATGTTCATCGTTGTTAACAACGACAAAAGGGCAAATCATGAATCGTTGACTTAGTGATCTTTTGTGTTGTATCCTAAAATATAGTTACATATATTAAATTTTTGTTAATATAGTTGATTTTGAATAGTTTTCAGTACTATAAAAAATTACACAATTTCTAATATACCCGACAAATTAAAAATCGCGATGTGCAAACCTATATGCTTGGCATTCGCAATATTTAATAGTTATTGTAAATAATAATGGTAAACAAATGTTAATTCATAGGATGTTCGAAATTATATTACTAGTTATATTTTAAGATCTGCAATTCTGTCAAAGATGCCAAAAAGTGAAGATTTTCCAATTCAGAATCAAATTCAGTACATACAAATAGTATATTTGCTTTTGAGGCCAGGGAATAAAGTTCCGCAAATCAAAACGCCGAAAGGATAAAATTTCGATATTGCGAGAGTCCAAGATATTTTAATTTGCTTTCTTTTTGCCAAATTTTCCAAGACAAAGTGAAGAAAATCACGCTGGAACCATGCTATATCGAAATTTTGGCCTTTCTGTATGTTGATTTTCGGAACTTTGTTCCCCGGCCGCTTTTGAGTGTAGGAAATACGACTTCTTCACAGAAAATCATGTTTTCATTTCAATTTTTCAATGTACATGATTTCTGAAGACTATCTGGATGTTCAGAACTTATCTTTAACTAGAACCCCGCTCATAGTGTCATCTTCCAGCTTTGAAACTTAAACTCTGTCTCTTCTACATTCAGACATCCGAAGAAGAAATTTATTACGGGCCTGATCAGGGTGTAATACTGTAGATTAGATGCTGATCAAATCCTTCATCATTTTCTACTGGATTTACGTCACAGGGACTAAAATTTAATGCAGGTATGGTTATTATTCATATTTGTTTGTTAGCGAAACCAGGTCAATCACCTAATGATACACGCATCACGAGCCCAGCCATTATTAAAAATAAAAATTAATGAAACCTTTTTGTAGAACTTTTCACTCGTTTGAAACCAATTTGTGAGATTCGTGGTATGAGGTGAGATCAACACTTGTCATGGTAAGTAAAATTCTTATAAGCGACAAAATTAAACGTCCCAAAATACATAATAAACTCATCGGAATATCTTGTTTCCAGCTGGTGTAGTCTTTCCCAAGGTATTCCAAAAGAAATGAAAGTCGCAGAAAATAGAAACAATTCCATCCAAAAGCACCCACATATTTATTGGGTGATAAGAGGTCAATTACCACGACCAAACATTACGTTTGTTCTCGCGTTTACAGAAGATTCTCATCCTGATAACTACGAATTTGTTTTTTAGCCACAGACTGGGCCATTCTGCGAATGCCAGGGCTGGAGCACGATAGTTTCCTCCCGGAATTGTCGAAACAGGAACTTTGGCACAACATGCGCCTTTGTAGCAATTGGCTCGTTATTTCTCAAATTGGTCGTTGCGAATGAACTGGGACGAAGTAAAACGGCACACGGATTGTAGGTAACGTTAGAATAATGCCGCATCATAACGAAGCGAATTTTCTGAAATCCCTGCTACTTTCGCCGCGTCACAATCTGCTATTACAAGACCAATTTAAACTTTTGTTACGAGTTTACACGGTTTAGGTCGCCGCTTTCGCGAAATTTAGCCGCCAATGATATCCGAGCTTTCAAGAATGCCCGATTACCCCGAAAGTCCGATAAGCCGCAAGCTGGTGCGCGACCGCACCGAAAGCTTCAGGAATACCAAAAACCGCGTATGTAGGATTCCAGGACGACGAATTGCGCCCCCTATCGAAACGAATAGTCGAAATTGAATATCCCTGTGCCGTTCGCTTCTTGGCCTATCGATCCGTTATTTCTCCAAGTTTCCAATGATCGCTTTTTACTGGAGCACCTTTCCGTGATTTTCATTCACGAAGTCCAGCGAAAGCTTTCCATTTCGAGGGTAGTGCTTAACGATAACGTCTTTTAGGGTTAGCCCCAATCCAAAGGCTTCGATTGATGGCAGCGCTTTCGAGCACTTTGCAGGAACAACTCAAGGTAAGACCTTCGAAAAATGTCACTTCGTGGATTATACGTACGTCTGTGCCATTCGAATCTTGCGTATGGAGGTTGAGAATTCCTGGGGATTGTTAACGTTCTGAGATATTAAATAATCAAACTGCAATTTGTAATTTTTAAAAATAAATAATTACGATCCGGGTGTCTCGAGGAAACAAGTTACCAGTTAAAACGTCCGAAGGGCTACACGGAGACAAATTTTCACAGCATCTTTGACAGGGAGTATAGGGCTGTCACTGACCCATTTTTCGTGGTCCTTCGTTGAGACGGATGAATCAAACCGCATAGCGACGTGTCGAGCACCATTTGCCTCCCACCACAGTGTCGATTCTCGCACGCCTCATACTAGTTGGTTGTGACGAGAGAAATGAAGGATGTGGGGTGTAGGGAAACACATCTTAAGGGTCGAGAGAGACACAAGTTAGCAAGGAGTGGGGGGTCCGAGGTGCTTACAGCGACATCGTGCGGATTAGGGCATGGCTTCGAAACTTGCCTCAAAACAGTACCAGTCCCGCGGATATATTTTCCATCACAATTTTCATCAGAGTTGCAATTTATATGCAGTCCGCTCCACCTGGTATACTTTCATTGACAATCAAACATAAAATAACCGAAAAATTATTTTGTTTTTGAGAACCCACCGAATTTATATTTATTTACAAAATACAGTGAAATAAAAAAAAAACTGTACGGTACTGCATATCAGCATGTAAAAACATTCATTTCATGATCCATTCCTTGCACTCGACTGAATTTCAAACATTCGGCATCGTCGGTCATACAATACACGCGTGTACACCAATGGTGGTGCATCGCAATTACGGTTTCTTAGGATTCTGAGCGCATATAGAAGATAATCACGAATAGGAAATACCAGCACGTGCATACAAACGTGCGATTCCATGCACCCAGACTGCCTGATAAGCTGCATTGCGGAAATTTTTTTAATTTCCTCGTGGAAAGTAAAATTGAAAACCAAGTTTGCGTTAGGGCAATTAATCTGTGATTAACGTCCGATTCTTGTAATATACAATTTTACATTTTTTTAAAAATTGTGAATCAAATTAATCCTTAAGTGTAGAAAATGAAAGTTGAACCCCCAAATCGTAGAATTCCAGTTTGATCTAAGAAGAAAATCGAGGCGGCTAATGAAAATTCTTTCGAAAGAATTTTCTTCCTTGAATTCTTAATTGGAGATAGTCTTAATGTGAAAAGTTTTTATTAGTTATTTCTTACGCTTCTTTTTCCTTCTAACATCCTTCTCCGGTCACTACAATATTATATAATTTGGTAAACAAAATATTTTTTTTTTACAATTCAAACAGAATAAAAAATAGTAGAAAATTCAATATTAGTATTGAAATTGTTCATTGGAAGGGTAAAACAGTTCTATAAAAGTGTTTGATGAAATACAAAAATTCAATTCGAATAGAAATTTTACCGAAAGTTATTGAACTCTTTGCGCCATACATTTTTAAGATGAACAGTTTTTGACAAAAACAATTATACTACCTTTTTTTGGGTTGCTAATTGCGAATTTGCAGACGAATTTGTCAAAATTCATCGAATTCCTTTGAAACTCGTTAATCGAGGTTAGTTACGAATATTCACTACGGCGGATGAATTGAGACGCAAAAAAACGAAAAAAACGTTATTTTTTTCTATTTCTATGTCGACAAAAAGAGAAATATTCCTTGTAGCTCAAAGAATCTCAATTAATGAGTCAACGACTCACGATTAAGCCGAATTATTGCAGAGAAAGTAATTTTTTTGGCACTTCACTAGCCACCTCTCAAATTCTGTACATGAGTGGTAAGGTGTGTTAAATATTTCTAAAAGACTATAAGAAATTCTTAATAGATATTTTTTAAGGGTCCAACTCTGTATCACATTTAAGATTTTTTTCTTTTCCGTATGCCTACTACCAGAGTGCTGAAACAAAAAGGAATAAAGATCTGTAACATTTTTATAAAGAGTATTTCAAGTTTCTCAACTTACTCGAGCTACTTAAAAACTCATTTACCTGCTCAATATTCCCCAATGCACGATGGTACTCGAAAGTTCAATTTTTGTTTTTAAAATACGATCATCCATAAATAGATATTTTTGCCAAGTATATAGTTACATTTTCCCAGCTTAACTTTCAGTAAAACTTTCGACGTTCTCAGGAAAAGAAGCAAAGGAAGTAATCTACTCCAACAATTCAGTATTACAAAGATCCTTTCATCTTTGCCGTTTTAATCTTTAACCGGGCGCAATAATGTCGCGACAAAGCAACTCAGAATATGATGCTTTGAAACCATAATTACTCATTTCGTGGGAATTGAAAGAAATTTTTTGTTAAACGTTAATCAATTTCGTTTACATTTCTACCAATCATATCGAGGTGTTTTTCACAAAGGAAGTTCTGCTTTGAAGTTGAATAATGAATCTGTAAATAAACGACAGTACTGTAATGGCTTCGGTACGTCTGAAGGAAAATTTGTATTGTGGACGTAAACAGAAGGCAAAAATATACTAAAAAAACTACGACTCTTTTTGCGAGTGAAGAAATTCACCCGCTCTTTAACCCACTTATTAGGTTAGGTTTACACTTGAATTAAACATATAGTATTGTTCAATTCACGTAGACGTAGAAATAATTATAATTTATACAAAATCGAAAGTTCTTTAAAATGCTGAAGATTTTCTTTTAAAAACCCTAAAACGCGAAATGTAAAGTCTATTACTTCATTGTTCCATGATCGGGACAATGTGTGAGGAATCTGATCGTATTTATGAAACGCTTCCGAAATTTCGTTTCACAAAAAAGATGTTTGGATGATATATCAAATGTGTGGTATAATAAAAGAATTATGTAGGTAATAGGAGTAAAATGTGATATTTTCACTGATTTTGGAAAACGTCACAATCAAATCTCAGCTATTTACAATAATATTTTTTAAAAATCTTTTTTATTGCTAGAAATTACTTCATCCGAGCATTACCTTCATTTCTCACATCATTTGCGATATCGAAAAGAAAAATCTACCATAAATCGACTAACAAGAGAATTTCTCCTCAAACGTAAGGTCCAATTGTTCAAAAGCTTCTCTCGGTTTAGATTGGGCGACATTTACTTACTAGATAAAGCTTTCGTCCATGTTGTTTCCCACTTGATTAATAGGAGTCAGTAACTCTTCTGTCTCGTTGATACTCCAGCTTCTGTAGCAATTTCCAACCTAATATCCTCGAAGTTAATAAATTTTATGTTCAGTTTGTATTTCTTGTTAGGGACAAAGATTTTTTAATAAGTACATTTATTTATAATGAAAGTTTCGAAGCATTTTGCGAAATGTGAAATTTTTGTCTTTTCAGACAATCATTTCATAAAATATCCTTTAAGGCGACTATTTTCAGGGGATAATCAGAAACCACCTGTAACGTGCCCCATCTGACACACGGTTAACAAAGGTGGAAGATAGAAACCGGATTGAAATACTTTCTTCTCTTTTCCGTCTTCCACTTTCTCCCAGGAGGATTTATTCACCCTCAAACGTTTTCCCAAAGGATCGCGCATAAGGCAGTCATACGAATTTTCGCGACTTGTTCTGATTGCTTCGGGCTCGACACATTAAAGGAGACATTCCATTGTTTCAATAATTTGATATTTTCACGAAAATAATATACTTGCGAATAAAAATCACATTTGTCCCTCATATTCATAACAATGAAGTGCATATGATGGCTGGTTACTCGTGAAACCCCAACGACAATACAAAAATAACCGCTAATAAAAAACCCATAAAAAAAGTATTTTTAAATAATAACTTAATATTATTGAATAACATAATTTCAAATTTAGTAACAACGATATAAATATATAAACATACATCGTGTTATAGTATAAGTCAACTGCGTAATATAAATATCATTTTGACAAAGCATTAAATATATTATATTATGGCGTGTCAGCACACCTTTATTGTGCACATCTAACTTGACATCATTTAATCTAACCTAACCTGATTTGACTTAACCCATTAATGTCCGAAGGCACAGAAAATTTACACTAATTTCAATGCGTCTGTCCCATTTGAAATGAATTTCGACAAAAATCAAACCTAGCAGTTTCTACTATTTTCAGGACCGCCAGTAAAAAATGTCTTCAGGACGTATATTTCACAAATATCATACTTATGAAACAATATTGTTCATTGAATGACCTCAAATGTATTAGGGCTCAAAGACTTTAAAAAATCGTAATTTTACTTAGGAAAATGCAATAATGTATATAGTAACAGCGAGTCCGTTACAAACAAACGATGATGCGCGCTGTTACTACTTAGATAATTGCATTTTCCTATACCCGTAATCAGTCTCCTTCCTTATCAAAATTTAACATTTTTTTAATTATAGATTTTAGAGATTTCTAAATGTTATAATTGCTTATTTTTCAATAAAACTCCAAATGAAGAAGAAACAGTTACCAGATCAGCCAAGAAGAAACCAATTATTATTTAAAAAATCTAAAAAAATTCTTCGTCTTTTCAAGCTCTACAACTTCTTCCTGTGTGCCATTTCGTTAGCTATTTGGCAAAATAAATTGCATGTGAAAACCCGAAAAATTGACCTTTTTTCTGGTTTTGGGGCCATAATTTCAGAAATATTCATCACAGGTCAAATGTTCTTAAGGAAGAATTGTATGGCTTAAAAAAAGCTTGAAAATGAGCCCTCACTCATTGAAATAACTTAAAATCGAGCCGAGTTATTGCAAAAAAAGTAATTTTGTTTTCTAAACTTCAATGACCCGTCACTCAAATTCTGAGCCTCAGATCCAATTTTTGTACAGCACTTTTTTGTGTGAAATATCATGAACATCATCTTCTGAAATATCGTTACCTATTTCCTGGACGCCCTGTATAGCAGAGTATCGTTTAAGTACAATTATCGAGTGAACGCTTATAATAGATTTTAGGTCATTCAAATCATGATATTGTATAAAAAGCTGCGATGCAAAGTCCGGAACACCATCGAAAAGTATTTTTTTCATCTTTAAACCAACATTTTCAAGTAGAACATAGATATATTATGTCATATTTCAGATGTGAATAAAATTTCTTTAAAACCTGTGTATACGTATCGGTACTAACACCTTACTTGAGTTACAGACAACGTATCCTCAATATTAAAAAAATTATACTTCTGATTTTACATAATGTAATAAGGTCGTTGGCCTAACTGTTTGTCAAAATGATCATTATCAAATGATCCAAGATCCTTTATTTAAATTAAATTTTAAACCGGTCTTCTTGTTTAGATCTATTGATGTTATATCAGTATCTATGTCATCATATAAAGAAGAAATAATTTTAAATGTTGACAAATTTTCTAACAAATTAAAGTTTATAATAAAAGTAGAAAATAATCGTACCATACATTTTTTAGATGTTATTACTAAAAAGGATTATAAAGAAATTGATTACCAATTGGTACTATAAACCAGCATGGTCATTAGAGTGCTCCTTATTTTGGTAATTTTTTAATGTCTTCGGTCTGACCCCCCAAAAGTGCTCTACTCCATAAAAAAAAATCACAAAAAATTCGCACATCGATTATACTTGATTAACACGTGCCACTCGAGGGTTGAAATTTAACATTGTTTTTAATGAGAAAAAGACGATTTTTTAATTATTTCTTGTAACTTCGACTAGTTGAGTTCAATTTTTTTTTCTTTTTAAAGTGGTTCCTGAATAACATGGAATGCGTCGAAACAAACAAATTTTCTGTCAATTATTTAAACAATTGGACTCAACTAGTCGAAGTTACAAAAAATAATTAAAAAATTGTCTTTTTCCCATTTAAAAACAATGTTCAATTTCAACCCTCGAGTTACACGTATTAATCAAGTATAATCGATGCGCCAATTTTTTGTAATTTTTTTTTTCATAACATGGAACACCTTTGGTGGATAAGAGCGAAGAAATGAAAAATTACCGAAATAAGGGACACTCTAATGGTCATGAAGTTCCCGAAATTACCAATCACACCATCCAGAAAGTTTTAAAAGGGATACTACTTATGGTTTAATTGAGTGAGCCATTCATGTTATCAGAATTTGAATCACACTGAAGAATATTAAGTTTTTACTACAAAAATAGATATCCATATTGGCTCATTATAATTACTTGAAAACAAAACGATTATCTATATTTGAAAATATTATGGTAATAATTGATTTCCCAGATATAGACGAATGAACCAATAAGTTGAAAAAAGTGTTAAAAAAAATACAATATTCCCACAATCGATATTCCTATAAATAAAAGCTTAAAAAGAAATAAACCTACCAAAGATCGGTTAATCCGGCAATATTACTATTTTAGTAAAGGAATTAAATCACAGAAAAATTCTGAACTTACAAAGATTTTTGATGTATTTATAATGTATGACTTACAAGAGTGACAGGGAAAAGTTCCAGAGCTGATAATAGATCTGTCATTCGTTTATACAGAACTTCAAATATTTCTATAAATTTCAGAAATCATTCTTAATATTTACACTGACTGAAAATCTATAATCGTCTATTCTGATTTAGTCAAAGATGTACTTTATACAAAATAAGAATAGTTATTTCCGCTTAATATTATACTTAAAATTAGAAAACATTTTTCTTTTAACTACTTCTAGATAATATGCAAACACTGTAGAAAGTTATCTTTAAATCAAAACAAAAAGGAAATGTGACATGTAGATTTCAGTACGAAAGTAAGAAATTGCATTTAAAACATTTATACTTTTTCGTTTATATTTATTGATTTAAACAAATTAATGTTTTTCAAAACATTTTTGTGCGATGATTCAGATGTTAATGTAATTCATTACTCATTACATTTTTATTTATTTTCGAACGATTTTTAAAAATAATTCTCTAATATTATTCCACATTATTTCTTTATAGTATTTTTACCGAATCAAGTGGTGCACAGAAAGTTTTCAAATATTATTTTAATATTTACCTAGTATTATTTAATAATAAAGTTAAAAATTGATTTTCGACCAAATATTTATCTTCTTGAATATTTATTTAACATCTACTTTCATTATTTTATCATTGAATTAAATTCATTATGACAACGTGTTATAAATAAAACCATAATATTTACATTATATTATTTATTAATCTTAAACATCGGTTTCCTACAGTGTTTTTAGAAAACTCTTTAAATATTTAATTACACTGTGGGATTATTAAAACATATCGTTTTTCTATGTCAAGTTTCAGTTAATAGTTTATAACATATAAATTATATCGTCACTAAAGTTATTTAAAAACTTCAAACTTGAAAATTCTTTAAACTAGAAAATTTCTCGCCATTGCAAAATTTTGTTAAATTATAACAAATATTTAAAAATACAACAGATCAGATTTGTCTCGTTCGTCGTGTTATTTAGACCTTTGCACATTCATACACACTATTTGTAAGTATCAAGATAACATATTGAAAAAGTATACGATGATTGGTAGTAATTATGTCTTCAATTAAGTTGTCATATATGTGATGCGAACAATTTATGTGGAACGAGGACATTTTATTTAAGTTCATGTCGGTAGAGTTATGCAAGTTATTTCTAGTAAATAAGTTTTGGATTATTTCTTCTTGAAGTTGATTATTGTTCACTTTCGCGTAAAACTCGTATAATGGAATATATTAGGGAGTGTTTCAAAAGAATATGTATTGCAAATGATGTATTTACATTAAAATTTTTAAATTGCTACTTTTAACTAAAAATTAAATATCTACTCATTATTTTCTTAACTGAAACCTGATACTTACAATTTCAAACCCACATCGTTTTCAGTCTGGAAAAGGTAACAAGTAAAAGACAATCTTCGACAGGAGAGGAAACACCGTGCTATAGAACATTGGAATTTCACTTAAAATTTCGTTGTGTATGTTTGGAAAAAGTCCAGATTAATCAACAAGTTGGAAACACACGGAAAACAATTTTCTAAGAAAATTTACCTAATTCTGACGAATCAGAAAAATATCAGATTTTACTGGTCATAACAAAATTGATATTTTGCTAAATAAATATGAAACCGGTTTTTGATATCGTATATATTTATTTCGTTAATTTCAAAAAGAAAACAGAAATGTTTCAGTTAATTATTAATCAAAAATAGTTAACAGAAAGAAATGGTTCGAAAATGAATTGAAATAAACAATTGCTTCAAATATTTAAAATTATTGAAGCCTTTGATTCAATTAAATATTAAATTAGGCGATTTTTTGTGGCAGCATTTTATTTAAAAAAAATATTTGTTAACTTTACCTCTGTAAATTTGAGGTTAGGTTTGCGATTGTCGATCATTGCTCGTCATTTACATTGTATTAGCATTTTATTATACTAACGTATGCGAATATTGCGAAATTGTATCAGGTAGATTTTCTTGTTTTAGTTGTATTCAATTGTTATTTTGGCTGCTAGGACTACAATTACCCAGTTTTAAACAATATTGCAATTTCTACTATTACTAGTAGTATTACTGCTACTACTATTATTACTACTCCTACTAGTACCACTTCTACTTCAGTTCTTATATACTTAATATCATGTACTTATAAATACGTCATATTTAAGGAATTTGTAACTTTAAAGGTTTTCAATACAGGGCTACATTTTAATTTTCATCTTTTACAAGTACTTCATTTATTAAATTTTATCTTCCACATATTTATCAGCATAATTACGATTAATGTGTTAAACAGTGGTAGAAGAAAGGTCGATTAAAATACACAGAAATTTGTTGATGGTTTTCGACATTTTTGCGTTCATTTTCAACATTTTATTGACTCTGTTAATTTTACATTGAAAACTCCTTACGTGTTATGCAACATAGGTTGAAGCTTAAGAGTAAAAACTTATTTTTGTTAAAAGTAGGTGCTAATTTGTTTTTAAGTTACCGATTTAATAATTTAACTTGCTACTTCTCAAGGGGATGCAAGATATGGGTTACAGGAAATAATTTTGTTTTTCTTATTTTCCTTTTATAGAAGAAAAGTATAAACAGCTTTTTTTCGGAAAATATGTAATTTCTTAAAATTCATATGTAATTATTTAAAAAATGCGTTTTTATGTTCACCCTAATATTTTGACATTTTTAAATTGATTTAGAACAACTTTACAGTATTTTTTCGAAAAGGCAAATTTATAGTTTTAAGTAAATTTCTGGGTGAAACAAATTGTTTAAACTTTTTATTCGTGGACCACTGCATTCCGCGTCAAAAATTACTACAGAAATAATTTTTTCAAAATTTTCTATTTTGTGCCTACCCTTAAAAAATTATAATAGTTTTTTTTTAATTAGTTAGCTACTATGTTAGTTTTAGTACCTATTGCTTTTAATGATTGAATAACAATAAGCTAGATATTGATAAACCCGAAAAAATAGATTATTTATTATAACCACCATAACCTATAATAACATATAATGGTACGTAATAATAGCAATTCATATAAAAAATTCCTTATATGCTATTATATACAGTTATATATGTTACTTGCATGAAATAATATCATAAATTATGTATAATATACATAATCTGAATCATACACTTGTCTACTTAATCCTTTAGTTGAATTTGTTAATTTCTTAGTTTGATTATTAACATTCTAAAATGGTTGGATTAACTTACTCTGTTTAATAAAGAGTATTTAGTTAAGATATTTTAATACTTTGTAGTGTACATTCAAATCCATGTATTAATTAATTAATTATCGTCCTCAATCAGGAGTAGAATTTTTATTCCGAAGGGCTAAAAATGAACTCCTTTATATTAAACATTGATTTTGTTTTAATGTGATACTAACTATTTCCTATTTACATGTATATATCACAATATTATTTTGCTTTCTGTTATTAATTAATTCGTTAAATCACTCAAGTGATAACATAATACATGGATATGGGTCGCTAACTACTGACAAAAGTACTGGTTATATTTTATGAGATAGCCACCGAAATTACTTCATGGAGAATATTGACGATGTATATATTTATACTATGCGTCTTTTTATGGTCCTCTCCATATCCAGAGAGAATGGTTCAAGTTTATTTCGACTGAAAAAGTCACCCTAAGCCATAACGAGGCCGATAATGAAAGCTCTCATAATCCAACTAATGAAGTATTTAATAAAGCTTTCGTCGGTTTACGAGGTTGGGCATCATCTACTATTAAATTGAGTACATTTGGTATTCCCGAGACGACTAAAGAATAGACACTCTTGTCAAATTTGATAATACTCATTTTTTATACAATATTTTAATTAAAAAAAATCACTTTCTTCGTAAAAACGCAAATAAAACTAAAATTTAAATAAAAAAATAAAATAATACGCTTCGTAAAATAAATTACAAACTAAACTTTATATTAAAGAATAACCTAGATTACTTTTTATACATAAGAAATATATTATGAAAAACATAAATCGAGATTATGTCATTTTTCTAAATCAAATATTATTATTATCCATTATGCATTTTTTACCGTCTCGATTTTTGTTAATGAAGTATTTTTATCGCCATATATTTATTACGGAATATTATATCGTATTACCAAATATACGAATTACATTTAACTACATATTCATTTACAATATGTAATCATATAGTTTCGTTTTCGTTGTATATCGATTTCGGTTTTGAAAAATTGAAACAATGATAAACAAATGAAAACATATCGCAGTTAAAATTTATACTGCACTCATGTGTTGTTACGTAATTCGATGCGCTGAAAACGAATATCAATGTAAAAATCATAAAAAATCGTTAAAAATAAAATGCTCAAATTTTTTTCTTATGCACAAATATATTCAAAAATTTTAAAAATGAAATTAAAGTTGCCAACCTTTTCTAAATACACATTTTTTATGACCGTGTGGTAGAAACTGAAAAAAAACACGGAATTTTACGAATTGTTACACTCTAAATTTCTTAACGTGAAAGTTGAGACACTCTCTGCTAAAGGTGACTTTTTCACTATTTCTAAAGTGGAAATTGCATTTTATTAGAGTGGCATATTCCCATCCACTATTTTAATTAAGAGTTTACTGACCGATAAATAATCGAAAAGAAATAAGTATACATACACGGTCATTGACTTAAAACCAAAACAATAACAAAAACAAAAACAAAAGATATATTGTAACGTTTTGGCACATTATGAATTTAAAATTAAATGGGAGCGATAAAATAAAGAGTAATTTTACCAAAAGAAGGGACAAAAAATGAGATGTTTTAAATTTTTGTGAAAATTAAATTAAATTTTCGGCCAGGAATTATGGCCCTCTTCAAAAAAGATGAACAAATTTTTTTTTCTTTTCCATCCACTATTAGTAAAGTGAAATTTCCATTTTAAAAATATGAAAAAGTCACTTTTATCCAGAAAGTGGCTCAACTTGCACTTTAAGAAATTTAGAGTGTACAGATGTAATATATAATAATTCTCAACAAAAATTCGGTTGCCTCTCAGTTTTATAACATTCCTGATACCCCTCGTAATTTAGTGCGTTGAAAACGAATACAGTAGTGAAAATCAGCGTAAATCCAATCAAAAAATTTTGCATTTTCGCGGGTTTTCTGTTTACTTACAATATCACAACATATTTTTTTGATGTTCATTTTTTTGTGCACAGTTACAAAAACTGCATATTGGATAGTTACAAATACCATCGTTTCAACACGTTTCGAAATACCTCCATGACATTTAATTGACATTATAAACTACATTGACATTTATCTATTATAAATAAAGCAGCTGTTTTTCTCGAGAAAAAAATAAACGAAGAAATTTTACTGAGAATACTTCGTTGAAGTTGAGATCTTGTGGGATATAAAATTATGAAAAATCTTCATGAAAAGATTGTCTCCATCTCTCTCTCCCTGTCACTAAGAGCTATTGTAGTCAAGTGCAGTCAAAGTTTAAATATAAAATTGTCACTTCAGCTCAAATTGAAAAGCCATTTTCAAGAAGTTTAGTCGCTCGTAAAGATGAGTTTACCAACCGATTAGAACTCACTGCTAAACACAACGAGCGATTATTTAATGATTGACCCAATAAACATTTTACAGTTTTTTCAATGGCAAAAGTATTGATCTGGTCATTGGATATTTTAACTCCTTCAAACGGTGAACTTTTTGCTGCTTCGAGTGTAACTTTCTTCATTCAATTAATTATTCAAAGTAATTTCTTCAAAATTTCAATGTCCAACTGAACTATTACGATGTTTATTGTACAACAAACGCTTCACATTATATGACATTATTTAAATCTTGAAGTAAGCGTGCTCGGTGCTGTGTGTCATTAACAACATAGCTTTATTTGACTGTGGAAATGAAAATCAGTGTTGCCTGGTACGTTTATTATTACAACAAAAGGGGCGCTAAAATTAATATGGAGCCAACGGAATCGTTTTTGTCAGCATCTCGAATTCTGCGAGTGACAGGTTTTTCATAATTTGCTTTTGCCGTATTGCTACGACGATATAATCGCAATGCACCAAACAAAGCATTTATTAAGCAATCTGTATTACGTTTGATCTTAATGAAAAGTTAACTTAACGTGGCCATTACTTTCGTAGGTACAAAGGGATCTCGATTGGAAAATTTGTATTTTTACATAAATACGAATTTCTATCATGGAAAACATTTCACTTATACATTTGAATTATACTGAAAAATCACTTAAGTAAATCAGTTTTAATTAAAGGTAACCTATTAACACACAAAAATTTGGAATGTGGAGTTCAGTTTCAAGCCTCGCTACCAAATTAAATGCTAAATTTTTTTGGCGGCATTTTTCATTCGTAACTGTGCATAAAGGTAGATAAAATAGTTGTTGATTACAGGAAAATTTGGCTCATTTTCGATTCATATAGCTTATACAGTAGCCCCCCCCCCCCCATATTTGCATTCTCAATATTTGCTACCCCCTAATATTTGCTACTTGGTCAGTTCCAATATTTGCCTTTCTCCTTGATTGCTGTGGTGATGATTAAACTGATTTCTTCTGATCGACGCATGCACGTTCTATAACTGTATATCGGGGGGGGGGGGGGGCACTGTATAGCATATCTTCTTCAAAGTGGCGGAAAATGTTTGAAATTTTAAAAATACATGTTTCATCAGAATAATTCTGATATCAAATGTTGAACGAAATTTTTTCTTTCATAGTGACACAATTTGACGTTTAGTATACTGGCTGTTGAGGGATGGGTTTTATCATGGTATTATCAATGAATGTTTCGAAATCTTTATACAATATATCAAGGTCGATCAATAGTAAAAAATAGATCTTCATGAAAAATCATTAATTTCTGAATTTGCATAAGAGAATCAAATAATTTATTGACGATAACGTGATAAAACTCATTATTCCCCGAACGCCATAATGAATTGGCCGTTAATCACCGTCAAGTATGCTACAAAATAATCAAAGATTTTCTATTAGTAAAAATTGTGTAGATTTAAAGAAAAAAACTTTAATTTTATATCAGAATTATACATATAAAACACGCATTATTTTAAATTTTCACAAATTTTCGACAGTTTTAAAAAGATAAACTGCATGAAACAAATAGCAAAAAAGTTTCCGTAATTTACAAATATTATATCTACTTGCATACATAGAACGGATCGACATTCGTCATCAACCTGAGAAAAAAATTTTTCGGTATTTTTGGAGATAAAATCCGCCAAATTGATCTCCTAAGGCATGGAAGAGCAATTTTGACCCCAAAATCATACCAAAAAATATCAAATCATCAGGTTTGCAAATTATTTTATCCATTTTTTAATTTATTACTGAAGCTCGAAACTAAGCAAAAACATTACAAGTTTTTGAGCATTAAGGGATTACTATCTTTGTTATTCCGGTGTATATAGTATAATATTGTTAATTTAGTCTCGAATAATAATCAAATTAATCACAAAAGACTACTATATTTATTATTTATAATACCTGTTTTAAGCCATTTTTTATTTCCGATTGTATATGAAATAACAAGGGGTTAGAATTCTGCTATGAAAAGGTTCCGTAGTCTATTGTTAATAGCACCATCTTCTTTTCGAATTCCTTTTTTTCTTTTTTTTTTTATTGAACTTTTCGAATTCTAATTGCATGAATATAGAATTAAAATATACCTGACAAAAATGTATATTGCATAGAAAAAAAAATCATTTGTTCATTTTTCTCCCGATAGAAAACATTTAAATGTAAATTGATTTAATGTAAGATTTAATAAATTAGATTAAATGTAAGACACATTTAGATAAAAACGGTTTGTAACAAATTTATGGTAAAAGATTAACGTGATTACTTTGCAAAATAAATTATTTATTAATAAATAAAAAATAAATCTGCAATGTTTTATAAAGTTATCGGACTTCATGCTTTTTCAAAATGAGTCCGTATGTATATAAAAATGTTTGAAATTTAATTATCTTTCACTATGTAAAATTTCATTTAAAGCTATAAATTTTTAGTTATTAGTGATTTTATCATGAATAAACTTGTATTTGACACGCGATAATAAATTTTTCTCCATCAATATTGATCGTACAAACAAAAAGTATACAAAAGAAGTTGTTTGTAATTAAATTGTCTAAAACTTTTATTTCAACTATTTTTCGACCCGTATCGCGACGTTTTCGATTTATCGACACCACATGCACTCGAGAGTCGTTTCTGAAAAAAACCCTCCTTGTAAAAAAGCTACTTCGGGTACAAACGCTCGTACGTAAAAAAATGTTTATAACGGCCTTTTCTACGTAAAATTACATTCTGCGTTAGTTTATTGTCTTTATTTATTCCCCTAAAAGTGATACTCTTTGGGTCATTTACAAATAATCTAATTTTTGCTCCTTTTCTGCACTGTAACTTTTCTAGCGTACACGTGAGTGCTCTCTAAATTCCTTGGAGTGAAATTTCACTCTTAAAGAGTGAGAATTCACTCCAAGTAAAAGTGAAAGGTGAGCCACTCGGTATGAGTAATTATTTCTCTTCAATCGGAGTGAAGTTTGAATAAAATTTTGAATTTGTGAATTCATAAATTATCATCCAATAATACAATAAGTTTATAAACAAACGTAAAACCTTATTATTTATATAATATAATTAAGGTCTATATTTTCATAAAATAACTTTTTATATATTTGAAAGTAGTAGTAGAGAAGGATGCTTGCGAATAAAACGGACACGGAACTTCTTTTGGAAACATGATTTATTTCTTTAATTTCTATTATTATATTAACGTTTTTATTTTACTTTTATTGACTAAATAATTACAAATAACATGAAGGATATTTTATATCAAATTCATTTTTTTTAAGAGACAAACCAAGGTCAAAATTATTAAACTAATTTTCTGAGATAATTAACGTAACTATATATTTTATCACGAGATAATATTAATTTTAAGATCTCAATTATTGGAATACACTCGAAAGTTTTATAAATTCCTGTTGCAAAAATTGAGAATTTAAATTGCACCTGCGATTATTTCAGCAATCAAGTGGGTATTTCGATGAACGTATTTATAATGCTTTTTAAGAGCTTCTCTTGATCTGTTGGTGTATTTAATTTATCTAATTACAAATTTACTCATAAGCATCTTATCGCCAGGGTCTACTAAATTAATATTCTTTTTTTTATATTAAATTCAAACTTCATAATCCAAGTATTGAGATATGTTGGAAGTAAATGCACTTGCGCTTTTTATAACTCTGCCATTCTAAGCGCAGTGATAAAATCTCACTCTCGTTGGAGTGAATCAATTCCATACATAGAGAATTTTCACTCCATGCGAAGTGTAAATTTTCACTCCAACATTAGGAGTGAATTTCTTCGGTCTTTTGTTTGGAGTGACTAATCTCACTCTTTCAGAGTAGTCTTTCCCTATTTTCAGAGTAAGTATTCTGCTCACTACAGGTTTGGAGTACCTGTATTGGTTTTGGTATAAAATACACCCCTCTACCAATAGCATATCTGGAATTAGTTCCTTTCTGAAATCGATTTTGACTAGGCTACCTTAAAACGTAGAATGTTTTCGTTTCAGTATTCAATGACAAATTAGTATTTTTAATTAAAAATTTAATACAAAAGATAAAGAATGAAGAAAAATGAAGAATGCTCGTGTTGGTTAAAAAAGATTGTAAAGCGCCATCTGATGTCTGTGCGTAACAACCGACGCGAAATTAAAGCAGTATGAAGAAATAAAGATGAATACGAATAAGACACGGAGTGCTTTTGCGACCTTTGAACGTGATGAGTGGTTGAAGTAGAATGGGAAAATTGTTGAAGGAACAATACGGAATCGCAATACCGCGCACGTAGAGATGATAAAGGAGACAACAGTTCCAACGATGCAAGAGAGATCTACACGGAGACAAGTGAAGCTATCGTTCTCCGACATTAAAACATGAACTACCGATGTAAATGTTGTAGTATTCCGGTTAAACAAAAATACTTTAACGACTTGGTACTCCAGAAATATAAAAAAGCCCTTTTATCACAAATTTTAACTGAATCGTTACTTATTAACTGCCTCGCAGTTTTGTTTGATGCTTAAAAAAAAGCGCCAAGTTTATTTTACTCTGCAACAGTTTTCATCTTGAGTTACAAAGATCGATGAAAATGTCCTTCCATTTTTTATAAAAATTTGTGGTATAGAAATGTTATCAATTCAGAAAGTTTATTTCATATATCGGAATAAATCTAGTTTCATCACTTACGAGAATGATACATATTTGCGATGCATATGCGCCACCAAACGGCGAGCGTTTTAAACATTTAATTTTCAGGTCCTCCGTCGCTTGGTGGTACGATTGTCTGCCAATAGCTTAGTCCAAAATGTGTGCACTCACTCTGTTAGGCCGTGAGTTCTAATCGATTTCTAAACTCACTTTTACAAGTCATTAGTCGATAGAAAATCATTATCGTATAATGAGTAATTTGTACAGCGGAAAATTCAATAATATATATTTTTCATTTGATATTTCATTTCTATGCGTAATTCGATCAAGTAAATCTGTTTTGTAAAGGGCATTTTATTTTCAAGCATAGTATCAAATAATTTTCGTCGCACATGTCAAGAAGAGTTATTATAGCAAATTGGTCAAGGAAACGGGACATTCAGTAGATTCGCAGGGGTCTATTCCGAAACAGAGCATTTTTTTTAATAAATTAAATTCATCGTGATTCAGAAAATTATTTCGTATGAGACCTAAACTATGATTCTGAATCTAAAAAAATCTCATATTCTCATATTCATTCCCGGAATAATCCTTTGCAACATTGGGCGTATTCCAAAATAACATTCCTTTCGAATATTCCAGGAACATTGAAATATTCTGCATCATAAATATTAGTATGCATTATAGATTGAACATTTTATTTGCATATTTTATAAACGCTATCAATTAATCTAGAGGGATTATAAACAATTAACATATATTTGTATTTTTAACAATTACCTACTAGATTTTTAGGAAATCATATTAACAATTGTGACACCTGAATCAAATATTATGAAATCAGCTTAAAAAGTGATATTCATTCATTTTGCATTATCGTCTATATTATTTGATAGTTTTTGGAATATTCTAACAAAATTTATATTGTTTACAATATTTCTGATGCAAAATATTCCAAAGGAATGTTGCTAGAATATTGCAAAGGTATATTTCTAACGTTGGACATTTCAATGTTCCTGCAGTATGGATGGAATATTACTTTGGAAGGTTTCCAATGTTACAAAGGAATATTCTAGGAATATGGATATTATAAAGTGTGCTATTAGGGTAACACGTTGCGTTTTCCAAAATAGTGAAGTTAAATGTTTTGCTATAAAATAAAACAAAATGTTAAATTTGATTCAGAAAGTACACTTTTCCAGGTTGTAGGATAATTCTACTATCGCTATCGTTTTCAACACGGAAAATCCGTTCGGAAATGATGCCGCAAACAAAAAGTAAAATTTTCTCTAACAGTATTATCCAACATCCATGACAGTATTATCCAACAAGAATATTTCTTCGTTAACATTCATTAAAATAGCTAAAAAAAAATAATTAAGTAATTGATTGGCGCTTGAATAGAGCCATATTAAAAATGTTATACCAGCCTTTTTATATGCACGACACACACTTTTCTTAATTGGGAAATTTTTTCTAACACATCTAACATTATTTCCCAAAAGAAATTTTAATGGATTAAAGTTTGTGTTATAGTTGATTACTTAAATTAACCATTGAAGATAAAATCCACATATCACCATAATTTGTATTAAATTATCTACATTTCATTTGCGTGTTGTACACGAATTTATAATACAGGGCGCGATGATCAAGAACGAACTTTAAATCCAACTTAAATAACTAAAAATGATTACAAAGTATGTTTGTTCTTTTTATAAAGAATTAAGCAATTTTTGTTAAAAAAGCAGCAAAGGTCTTAGGTTACTGTGGCGAACAACGGTTAAAGTCGGTACACTATAATTTTAACAAAATGTAGAGAAGTATTAAGTTAGTATAGTAATCCAGAGAATTATTTAAAAATTTATTTTTAGTAAAATCATTTTTGCTTGACTTTTTGTTAGAGTACGTTTTCTACAACAGGGATAAGCATTCATAAATGTATGAAAGCTTAAAATAACTTTTATTATTATTTTTATAATAACAAGTTTGATCTCTACAAGGTCTAAGCTTTGAATTCCCCATACTCACTTTTTAAAAGTCAAGATGGTGAACCAAGAAGCGAGGTAACAAGAATTAAAAAAAAAACATAACGTAGCATTTGATTTAGAGGACATAGCGGACTGTTTTTTTAAAATGAAAGAAAATCCGTTTGAAACATATTATCCTGGGGTTATTGAGGCCGCGATTTATGCCTAACGTCAGATTTTAAAAATTCAAAATGGCGGATCCAATAAGGAGGACAGTTTTTTCAAAATTACACGAAACCATTTCATCAAAATCATTTGAAACATAATTCTGATTTCAAAATTTTCCATACTGTGGATTTTATCTTCTACAGAGTATTAAATAAATCATTTCCAAAGAAAGGCTTTTAATTCATTAATATCTTTTTTCCGTAATATCATACGCGTAAAGAACAGATTCCCAATAATGAAAAGTGTGCGCGGTGCATATAAAAAAGCTGATAACGTTTCGAATATATGGCTCTATTCAAGCGTCAATCAGTTAATAAGTTATTATTCTTTTTCGGATAATGTATTGCACACTTTTTTAGCAATTTTAACGAATATTAACGGAGAAATAACGCACGTTCGATAAATGCAAATTTGAAAAAAACTTTAAATTACCCTGGAAAAATGAAGTATACGTTATACATATAACGTTAGATACAATTTGGTACAATTATATCTAATTATATATGATTATAGAATTGAGCAGTTGTCTATATTTACGGTATCAATGGTATGAACAAAATGTTATATTAGTAATTATACAATCATCAACATGCAAATAATGGTGACCAGACTTTTCAACATCGTACTATTCATGCATCCCCGTAAACAAAATCCAACAAGGTGCTTACAAAAAATTGGTTTCTCTCCTTTCTTAACCAAAATCTGAACTTTTTAATTTCCTGTCTTATAAGTTTTTTAATGTCTCAAACCAAATGCTAATATTTATATACAATATATGTATGAAGTTGTATTGTTTTATTACGAGGGGTAAAAAAGTTAAAATATCTACAAGAAAATTGTAAATACGAAAAATAACCGTTAAACATTAGATTATTTGAATCATCGAGAGAACGAAAGATGTCATACCACAAATAACTGCGAAAAATAGCTTTGAAGCCCTGAAGCGCGAACTCCATAATATCTAGAGAATGCTTATTGAGTCAACGACTTAATTGAAAAATACTTCTGATATAACCTCTTAAAAGATTTAATGAATACAATAAGTAGATCGAAATGCCATAATTCTTAGGTACAAAATATTAATTACATTTTTATAAAAACTAAATTAAAAAGTCAGTAAAATATCAATACAATGGTGGCCATGAATATGGAGCATATTTTTAGTTAAACCTTTCACATAAAATTCGAATAAATATCGCCTTGAATAATACAAAGTAAGTAGATTTATTTATGATGTTGAAGTTTGAAACGTTGGAGTTCAACATACATTTTTTTTTTTAACGAATGAAATTTTTTTTTCAATCCTTGTCATATATAAACCCAATTGATGCTAAAAAAAGTTTTCCCCCTCCAGCGGTGCCTTCCAGTCATCCGATTTTTTAAAAATCGACAATATTACTCATTGCTATCATTATTAACTATTCGAAAAATAAAACGAGTGGCCTACCTAAAATTGCAACTTTTATTAACCGTTGTTTGTGATTTTCAACGGTTTTCGAAATTTTTCCCCCTCCAACGGTGCCTTCCTGTCATCCGATTTTTTTAGATCGACAATATTATTCACTGCCATCATTATTAACTATTCGAAGAATAAAACAAGTGGCCTAACTAAAATTGCAACTTTTATTAACCGTTGTTTGTGATTTTCAGCGGTTTTCGACTTTTTTCCCCCTCCAGCGGAGCCTTCCTGTCATACGATTTTTTTTAAATCGACAATATTACTCATTGCCATCATTATTAACTATTCGAAAAATAAAATGAGTGGCCTAACTAAAATTGCAACTTTTATGGAGCATTATGTTTGTTTTACGTCTTTTACCCCTCCCCCACCCATCCCCTGGGGATTAGAAAACTTTTTTTAGCATTAATTGGGTTTATATATGACAAGGATTGAACAAAAATTTGATTCGTCCAAACAAAAAAAGAAATTTTCGTTGGACTCCGACGTTTCAAACTTCAACATCATATTTATTTCTGAATATGATTCCTAAGAGTTTTAACTTTATAAATAACAATATAGCAATGATGAATGAACATGGAATATGCGCCTAATATTTCAGAATGATTCTCGTAATGCAAATTATGTCTGGTTATATTATTATTATTTGGGAATGTTTTGCGGGCAGTTTATATAAGAGAACAATGTCGTCCGGCCCACGTTTTTTCCGCACAAAAAGTAATTTAAAAAATCAGTAAAAATTTTCAGCATTATTGTAATGGGTCGATTTTTGTGAAAATCTTGGATTTTCTTTATTTGAAATGGCGAATCCAATGTGGCGGACATTCAATCTTGAAAACCTCAATATTTTCGTAAAACTCCGTATTTTGGGAGTTTTTGTAGTCGTTTATTACTCTAATTTTTCTTAAATTTTTCTTTTATCCTATTCTCAGTGATTGTACCTGTACATTTTAAATGTAATTTCTGCAAGTGAATAATCAAAAGCATTATCAAAGCACTAAGAACCTATAGTGCATTTTAATGTTGCTAAACCATTGATTCATGAAATGTTCTATTATGCAATTATTAAAGATGAAAATAATTAGCAAATAACAAACTTCAAGCAAATTCGATTTTCAATCTGTTGTCCTGCATTGAATCTACCATTTAAAATTTTGAAAACGTCCGTGTAACAAAGTTTAGGTGTTTTCCAGGTAAGCAAAAATGACTTCGATTCACTGCGTGTCGGTGCAACACTAAAAAGCTGGGACCTTCAGGGTGGTTGGAATTATTTAATAATATTATTATTAATATATAGACATATAAAAACTCGAAAATCTCCGAGTAACTAATTTACATTGACTTTTGGACATATTGTTTCTATTGAAATACCAAAGACTTACTTATTTACCAATCGTCCTACAGCCATAAAGTAATTTATGAATGTATATGAAAATTTCAGTTCGTCTCGCACAAAGCATATTTTTGAAAAAAAAAATCGTTGGTACTATCCTATCAGCATCACAGATTTTGCGCTACACCACCGACAAGAATTTATTCGTAACAAAACAATGTAAAAAGCAAGTATTTTATTTCAAGATATTTTTAGCATTTAAAAGAAATTAAAAACGCCTTTTTTGAGGAAATTGCATCTTATGCACTAAAAATACCATAAAATGAGAAATTCGTTTGTCGGTGTGCAGGAAGGAAACGAAAAATTGTATCAGGAACATGAAATGCTCCATCCTATTTTACACTAAATGGGGGAAAAAATATTTTCCTAAATGATGGGAGCAACGATCACCCGCGAGGCGCAAAACGACACTTTGCGCCCACGGTACGAAAACCTGCATTAAAAGAAGCTAAACGTTGTTAGTAAAGGAAATAGTTACCACTTTTGAATACGTCAGGTCCATGGTACGGGAAAATGAAATATTTACCTGAAACAAAAAAGTGAATGACAATTATTAATTGAAAAGGAGACATATGTAAAAAAGTACATTACATTAGAAATTCTCACAAATATATACTTAATAAAACCTTATGATTTATTAATCATATTCTTTACCAATAGTAATAAAAAACGACTGAGCTTGGTAAATAGGTTTTGCACATTTTTCCAAACATCACAAAATATTTCGTTTCCTATTCAAAGCTTTCTTTTCGATTAGTGAGTCAATTTGCGTAATGAAATTCAACGCTCTTCCACACACTATAATTCTGGTGAAATTTGGTTTACAATCAAATTTATCCGCGTACATAAATGTAGTTGTTATCTTCAGCTTAAAATGGAAGCTTATATTAAACGAACGTAAACTCGGATCTGATAAGGTGAAATAGGTATACGGAAGAAAACCGCGTGAAATGGAATCGCGGTTTTCGAGGTAGAAGCGTATCGTCCTGAACAGTGAAATAAATAAGGAAAATACTACCTCGTTATCTTATTTAAATGAAAAATTAATGGCATATATATATATATTTTTATCATTTTAGATTTAAAGAAAGCGGAGAACGGTGAAAAAACGTAAATATATCGTCTTGAATTTTGAGGAAAAATAGAAAAATGATTCAAAATACAATCATATAATATTTTATTAGTAAAAATATAGTTTACATTATTAACGTACATCAAAACTTTTGAGGTTTGTGATATTTAGCTTACTTAAAGACCATCCATTTGATGGAAAAGAATAACACCGACAAGATTGTTTTTACCCCCCCCCCCCCCCCCTGTACGCCAGGACGAGTATACTCGTCCAAACTACATTGTTCCCTTATGGGAAAAGAAAAACTTGTGCACAGGAGGGTTAAACACCAAGATCAAGAATTTTGGAAAAGAATTCTAGAATATCCCGGATTAGCTCTATCATTTTATTTGAGTAAGGTACGGATTTAATGTTAGGATCAGTTCGTTCTTCTGTACCCTCTCTAGTAACAGTGAATACTTTTAGTTTACTATCCGGCGACCGACTAACTACATTAGCAACATCAAGTGCTAGTATATCATCAGCACATTTGTCATACCCCGCAGTAGGGAAATTTTAGTATTAAATTTTATTACTTTCTTACACTGCTAAGAATGTGTACTGTAAATCTACAATTCATGTAATGTAAAATAAAATTAATACACATGTATTGTAAAATTATAATATATCTATAATAAACTTACAATACGTGTGTTGCAAATCTATAAATCTGCTTTTAAGTTGCCAGACTTCATAACTCATGCATTCTAATTCTAGTAACGTGGCACGCCACTAGGGGCATTGATTGTCTGTAATCATCGTTCTTCCTCATAGTCGACATATATTAAAAAAAAAGGTGTTGTAATTGTACAAAACGTGTAGAGGGAATTTACAATTCATGTGTTATAAATTCACGAGACACGTATTGTAAAATTCCATTACGTATTGGTAAAAAACTTCCAATATATGCGTAAAATTACAAATATTTTTAACAGTGGCAGTAAATAAGCATTTTGATCCTGGACAAATATCAGTTTAATTTTTAAACTGTTTATTTTTCAATTATAAACTTAACTTGTATTCCCTCAACGGTACCTTCATCCAATTATAAATGATTGAAAATATTTGAGATTATTTATTGCCATTGTTAGTGACTTTTTGAGGAACATAGGTCTCAAAATATCTGTTTTACAATTTGTGTCCAAAAATTTGTTAAATTGGGATAAAAGTGTGACGAAATAAAACACCTGTTTTTCAATGATGTGTTTAAAAATTAAGTCAAAGTTAGCCCGACTAACCTTCGTTCTATATTAGGAAATGTTTTTTTATTTTTGTTTAAATGGACCGTTAAATTTGATATTAGTAGTTTTTGGTATATACTAGTCTTATGGAGAGAATTTATTAAAAAATGAAGAAAATCATGTAGAAAGAGTGGAGGGGCAAGGATTTTAAAATATAAATACGAGGTTCAAAATGGAGTATACAAATGGCTTTAAAATACACTGAGTCCCGGTATATTTGCCCGCTCGGTTCCTCGCCTTTCCGTCTCCTTATATTTCTCAAAAGAAGGTGAGTGCCGCTTCTCCCATTCTCCTCAGACTTTCTTTCGCCTATGTTGGTGATATCTAAAGAAAATTTAGTATTTTTGTATAACATCAATTTAAATTCTGACGTAATTCAATAAAAAATACTTTGACATCCTCCACTTCCGAGAAGTTTATCAATTTTGTAGATAAATATATGCGCCGATGAGAATGGTGTTCAATGTTTCCTATAACTAGTCAAGTCACGCAACTATTAAATTCCAGCTGACATCTCATCACCTTAACCTGGCAGATGTCAGAGTCACGTCAGCTGTCGGCCACGTCGCGGTCGCTGGTATTTATGTATTACACAACGAGGTGTTCTTGTCTGGAAGCTGTGTGTAATTTCTGACCTAATTTTATGAGTAAAATACGAAGCTGAGATTACGTACTCAAAAAACTTTATAACTTAAAATGATCGTAACTATGTGAGAAAAATTGGTCGCTGATCGATCAAAGCTTGTTTTGAAGGGCGAGAGTAGTATTAAATAAAGGCATCACTAGTTGTCAACAAAAATTGTAGCAACCTGTACATAACCTCAAATATCTTAAAAGCCTGACGTAATGGGCCTATTTAGACCTGAGATTCATGCAGTTTTGTAGACGAGTATTGTCAAATAAATAACAGTTGTTCAATAGTTCACCTATTTTTCATTTTATGTAAATTCAATCTCCGTAGTAATTTGATAAAATTGTCAACTTTACGCGTTTGATTCATGAACTTTGCAATATATTAATTAAGTTTTATTATTTCAACTATATTCTTCCAACGTCAAGTTTGTCATACGCAAAGTTTTCCGAGCGCCAAACTCTCCGCGACGGTGTAATTATATCGGAATCACTGCAGCTTCGTGAAAAGATCTTCATTGTGCATCAAGTTCCTCGTTCATAAAGTTGAAGTTTAACAGGCATGGAATAGGTTTAACCGTGGCTTCCGGATAGTCATATAATACTATGTGTAGCGACGTTGTGCAAACTTACATAAGAGCTGTATCAAGTAGATCCACCAGGATCAGGAGTGGTTTCGTGCATATCCACAATACTGCTCGCATTACTTCATTCAAGCTCAGAAGCTTTCCAATATTTTAAGGATAAGGTTTAATTAATTTTACTGCCTCCATCTAGCAAGCAATTGGAGGACTTACTTGCAGTTTAAACCAATTTAACTAATTTTATATTATGCCAAGGATTACGTCAAATTTAGGTTGTATTTATATCTATGACGGCATAACATTATTCATTAAAAGTAATGCATTTAAAGATGTGTACTAATTGTATTATTGGATGAAATTACAGATTTTTGTTTACAACCGGCGATCACGGTAACCACGAATACGTCAGAGTATATTACTCAAAAAATGCGATTATACCCAGGGCTTATGGGCTTCCTAAAATTCATAGAGACGGAAATATCAATAAGATCAGAAAAAAATTCGCCAGTTTACGAAATAGTTCCTAATGTCGCCGCCAGGTCTGTTTCTGACTCTCCGTTGCTTCCGTTCTCGGTATAGAAATGAATCTTTATATAACGTTTTTTATAAAATAAGATCTTAAAATATAATATGGCTGATCCAATATGGCCGATATTTCTAGCTGAATTCTTTGTTTTTCCCTGCATCAATGTGAGAGTTTTATTTAGAGGAGATTTATAAGGTCGTCGTTTCTTATGTCTAAAGTAAAATAAATCTAAAAGTATCTTTGGTCTTATCTTATTCCTTTGAGACAATTTAAAATTGTGATATTTGTAGTTTCTGGTATATACTGGTATAATGTTAAATAAATTAAAACTTTTCCCAACATTTTTCTACAAATATGTCGACAACATCAAAACTTGCATTCCTGAAGACAAAGAATTAACCATCCAAGTTGAATGCACAAAACAGACTCAAATTTCTGTTAGAATCTGAAATCAATAAATAAGAAAACTATCTGGGTATAAAAATCTTAATACAAGCTAATGGGAGTCTAAAACTTGTTAGTTATAATATAGTTATTGATACCTCCGCTATGAGTCTCTATATCCCAAGCCTCAAAACATCGGCATCATATATGGCTTAATTGACCGTGCAATAATATTTTCGTTACAGGAACTTCATAAAAAATATGTAATTAATATTAAACGAACACTATGACGAAATGGATACCCATTACAACTTATGAACGAAATTATTAAAAAATGTCTACAACTTTTAAATTCAACTCCACATACCAGTTTAAACGGAAATACTAATGAAAATATGATAAAAACAATCAGTTGCCCGTATATCAAAGGACTTTCTGAACATCTCGACAAAATTTTCAAATGTAAAAATATAAAATTAGTTTAAATTCCCTTCAAAATCAACATTGCGCAAATTGAACCTGGAAAAGATAAATTATCTCTTGAAAAAACCGAGTGGCTATAAAATTCTTTGTCTTCAATGTAGAAAGTTGTATATTAGACAAATAAACAGACCGTTAGAAGTACGATTAAATGAATACAAGAGAAACTTTTTTGCGGAAAAATGTGAACGGTTCTCAGCTCTAATCCACGGTAAACTAGAAACTAGACACAATTTCGATGTTGCAAATACAATAATTATTGCAAAAAAATGGAGAAACGACGTCACCGTGAAAACGACTACACGAAAAAAAATGTTTGGTTACGCTAACAACTTGAATGTAAGAAACGCAAAAGTAGTGACACCAACAAAGAATATGCAACAAACGAATGTTTGTCACTGCTAATAATTTCAAGTTATTACATCAACTACCGAAACTAGTAAACCTCCTGTCTTACTATTTTATTTACTTAAGGTTACTATTATTCATATCATCGAATCTCAATAATAAATCATAATAAACCACCTCGGTGTTTTTATTTGACAAAGAAAAGTAGATAAGTTCAAACTGTCAAAGCGAGAGACGAAATTTCGAATCATTATGTCTATTTGTAGTTATACAAATGTTGCGGATTATCAACGTATGTTAAACAATTTGAGGTTAAATAAGATTTATTTATAAAATTTAAGTGTTGAAATGAAACTTAGACATTCGAGGGTTTTTTTAAAATAAAAGGTCGAATGCATTCCAAAAATGAGCAAAATAAATTCATTTTTGTAAATTAATTAGATTTTTACAATTTTGATTAAATACTAACAATCTTTATTTTTTACTTAAAACTCTATTTGGAAAGTAAACAATCATTAACCCAAATTCAATTTAGTACTTCAATATAGATTGCTGTTTTGAAATTTGAATTTCAATTGAATACCAACACATGACAAATATTGATTTTTTACTGTAAGTATTGTTTGAAAATCCCAACAGTAAGAGGCTAAAAATTGATTTGTTGACTTCATCAGGTTACAGTTTTGGAAAATTCGATTTTAAAATAATTCATTTTATTTGTATATACAAAATTCTTATAATTTTGAAAATTAACACAAGAAACAAATTAATTTTTTATGTCGTGAGTTTCGTCGACCTGATTTCTATCTGATACGCCAAATGTATAATAATAGAAAAATATAAATACCCGGACATATTCAATACAGATCTTTCGCACATTTCTTGCAGGGTAGGTGTGATTATTTATTTAATATGTATATTTTTATTCTCCACGACATTCTTGAAGATTATTCCAATCCACGTGATCTACATTATAATCAATAATTCTAAACCGACCATTGTTATTAAATTCCTACATCTATATGGGGTCAAGTACACACGAATACACAAATAACGCAATAAATGTAGTAAAATAAAAATTAAACGTAGGTGTCGGATGTCTACTTATTATTTATATTCTTGCTAAGAAAAGTAGTTAGCCTTACAAGAAAAAGTAGTGACAGTGGTAACTAACCTGAAATAGTAACGGCAACCAAACAAAGTAGCTGGTACAATAACACCGTTAACATCAGATTTGAAGTGTCAAAGCTACTAAAAATTTGCCACTCAATTCTCTAAAATAAAATCTTTAATTTCACGCAATTAAAACACAACTTTCTGAAGATGACTCGTATTAGAGTCGAAACGTCAAAATCATATTTCAAGACATATTTGTACATCCTTATTGACCCTTGTATTCTTATATATTAAAATCCTTTGCCCTCCACCCTTGATATACGATATTTGTCTTTTCTTTCTGTTCTATTAATTCTCTCCATTAGTCCATTATATAAAAACCTGCAAATATCAAACTTTATACGATCGAGATTTTTTATAAAAATATATCTTAATTTAAAACTAACTACTCTCTCAATTCCTCAGAGTAAAAATTGAGTCAATCTTTCACGAAATGTCAGTTTTCATAAACTGAAATAGAGATGAAATTTTCACTCTTAATAAAAGAGTGGTTCAATTCACAGACCAATGAATTTAGAGAGTGCAGAAATAAGATGAACAAATCCTAATTACGAGCAATCATCGTCTGATTTGAAATACAAATTTTAGATGACAATGTCTCATTTCACTGCAAAAAGATTACAAAATCGTCCACAATCAGTTTGCAAAAATTAAATGAAACTTTCCGAGTCCAATTTTTACTACTTTTGACCAAAAAGTGTCGATGTCGATGAATAGTTTGATTTCGAAAAGTGCACCTTCCATGTTAGACGAATGGTGCTGGTGGAGCGGTTGGGAAGCCGTATGTTTTATAGTGTCACCCTTCATGCACGTAGGACATTTCACGCACCACCTTGTTCGCCATATATCATTCTAGTAACACATGGTACTAAGTTGGGATTGGAGAGAAGGTGGTAGCTAGTACAGGAATGAAGCAGAAGGTGACCCAAGTGAGAAAGATAGCGACAAAAGAGGCGCTACGAGTCTCAATTTATGGCTATATCTTATGTAGAAACCTATGTTCCTGAGGATACTATTCCTATATACTTTGGAAATGTAACCTTTTATATATACTGTTGATAAATTGCCGCCGCAATCATAAAATTCGGTATGATATAGTCAACCAACGAAAGAGAAAAGAGTCCTGCAGATATTGTTTTTGATCATAGGTATGATTATGCTGTGTGTCCACTCCCTGCTACTAATTTATCTAGTCCATATATGTATATATTTTTTATGTGAAAATTTCACTTTAAGGTGAGTGAAATGTTTCCACCCACTCTTAATCAAGTGAGATTTCCACTTTAGAACTAGTGAAAAAGTCACTTTTAGCAGAAGATACCCAATTTTCACTGTAAAAAATTTAGAGAGTGCCTCTCAATGTAATGACAATTCCATCTCAGGAATACATCCTGTGATATTTTTAATTGTTATTTAATTTGTTAAATAAAAAAGCACTTGTAATTCATTATAAATTGATATCATAACATTTATTGGTACAAATTTAACTTTTATAATAGCAATTTCTGTTTTTCATTTGAAACGTACTAACTAATTTTAGTAAGATATAATCAGTCCATTTTAAGAAAAACAATTTTATTCCGTTGCATTATTTGATTGCATGTCATAAATTATATTTATAATAAAATTCTATAGTTGTCTTACTATTAAATAGTCGAAAGAAGGATTTTAAAAAATCTTTGTCTATATGCGCGTGTAGATTAATCCAATTTTACGTACCATTTTTAGTCCACGAAATATAATTACTAGCGGGCCGACGATTCCTCATATAGATTTTGACCCATCTGGAAAAGGGGCGAGAAATTTTCAATACAATATATTGAAAAATTTCGTATGCAATGCGAGCGCAACAATTCGATTTTACATCAGTCAACCCCAAAACCCACGTCAAAAACTGGCACGGGAAATCAGAAAAATTTGAGAGTATTTTGAATGTTGGTTTCGTTGCGGTTGATTTATAATATAAAATTATCAATAAACTTTTTATTTTTACGTCAGATTTGAATTGAGTACTCTCAGATACCGCTTTAAATGCCATGGATTTTAAAAAAGCATTGAATAATAAACAATAACATTATTACAACACAAATTAGGATTACAACGAAAATAATTTAAATAAAAAATATTTTCCTAATGCTGAAAAATGGTTTTTATTTGGCTCTGAATGCTAACGAGCCACAATTGGGACGAAAACAATTTTAATACAATTTACTTGAAGAATGATATGTTATATTTCGACACTAATAAAAAGATGTTATTTTCGAAATGTTCAGTCATCCAAAAACATTCTTGTTTTTGAAATATGACTGTTTTCTTTCTACGTTTCTAAAGGATCCTGTAGTAAGCCGTCATATTTGCTAGCAACATCACACGAACATCCATGCGCTAACATCTTTTGCTTCAAAGCTATACCCTCATGGGAAATATTGACGTGATTCACGAGCGCTAAGTGGTAGTTAACTCGAAAATGTGTACACTCCAAGATGATTGACATCAGGTACTTTGTCTTATTATTTTCAAAAATTGTATAGAAAATATTACTAGCAGTTCTTACGATTAAAAAATTTGATTATTTTGTTCATCCCAGAACATTTTCTGAAAAATTAACCTATTATCAATGAAGAATTACGATTTTTTTCAGTTCATTTCAAGCCACATTAATCCACTTAAGTATATCCTTTTAAGAAATATAAAAATAAAACAAAATACATTGTATTTTCACCAGGAAAATCGGTGGCTTCTCACTTGAATATTTTGAAAAATATAGGATATTTTGAACAAATGGAAATTCTTCGTTGTTGATAGGTTAAGGTAGATTTACTTATTCCGGACAAAACCTCCTTAGAAAATGGTCTCAATATTCTGCAAATTACCATTGCCCTGAAAAAATAGTTGCTAGATAATAAGGTCATTCATTTCGCGTATAACTCTAGAACTATATAAAAAGGATATTTTTTAGACAAATGTACGAGTCGGGTTATTTCGCGCTCAAGTAATTTGGCACAGTGCTTGCAAGGTCGGCGAATCCTTCGTAATTTTTTGGTGAATGGGACTTCATATACGAGGGAAAGAACAGTTTTTCTTATACTTATGAGTCTGCCACTGCTTTTTGGAAGAGTAGTTGCTTTTAACACTTTAAATCGAATGTGAAAGGAATTGATGTTTCAGCTGTATTTTTAACCATTTTTTATATTTTTTACACTAATAAATGTTGAATAAAGTCTGTGTTGCTGATTAAAATTAGTAATCAAATCTACTTATAATAATTTTTAAAAATGCATACATTTAAGGTAATAATAAATTATTATTTCATTTTCTCATTAAATAACACTGATAAAATTTTACTTTTATTTGCCATTGGTATCACTTTTAACAGTATTTCGAAAATCTTGTTCAACCAACATATTGAGGACGGAAAACTACTTTTAAAATAATAAAACAATTGCTCCCTATCACGTACCATTTGTATTACACGATTAAAAAACGCGCGAAAATAAGCACCAAGGTAGGAGGCATACTATGCTCGGCGCGCCGCTATGCGGTTTAGTTCATCTACCTCATAAAAGCGACCAAGAAAATGGTATCCCGTGTTCCGTTACAATATGATAGATAAAGACAAGCAAATTCTACACAAAAGCCCTTACTTTCAATTTTAATTCCTTTATTCAAATCTTCCATCAATTACAATTTAAGATCTTAAATTTTCTGTTCCTATTGCACATAATCAATGAGGTATAACACCATCGACAAAAAATCACTTGTCTAGAGATGCAATTACAAATAAGTCGACAGTCGTATCTGGCTAAAAGGAGTAAAAAAATACACCTCAAGACCATTCAATTTGATGCGAGCTCTATTGCTTCGTGAAATCGATCGTAAACATTTTCCTCGTGAGTGCTCTCAAGAACGACGGTCGTCTGCTTTGATCCCATAATACTCACCTATTAAGAAGCAGCGACTCTTTTATATTTGCGTAGTAAACGAAGTAGTAAATAAGTCATTCCATAGCGACACTTCGAAATAAAAGTACACGAAGGAAACTGCATTACGAAAAGAAAAAAGTTTATAACCATTTTACACTTTCATGAATAATTCGAGATGATTGGTGGGGTTTTAGTTAGAAGTAATTTTTGAAATTCTCAGGGCGTCTAATTTAGCATAAATAACTGCTATTAAATTACTTCAGATTAATTAAAACTAAAATTGCAAGCCCCCATTTGCTTGAAAAACCACTTTTTGTCTACGTGCGATGGGAATATCGATTTTTACATCTCCACGCGTTCGTGCGCATAAAGACGACATATTCTGTTCAAGGTACTGACTGTTATTGCAGGTCTTCTGAAAAGTTAGCGAAAAGTGACAGAACGACACGTTCAAGGCTTCCCCAGTAAAATGTTCTTCTGCAAAAGCTTTCAAAATGCTGCATTTATCATGCTTAGATGTTCACATATGACACTCGAGTACAAAGAAAGGTGTCCATGGATAGAAATTTATTCTAAAAGTACACCCCAACATTCTATACATATAGAAAATAATTGAGGTGCCAAAAAATTAATTTAGAAATAGAAAAATTTGGTAATAATAAAGTAGATTCAACGAAATATTTTGACAGATATGCAATAAATGTATTTTATCTAGTTTCCTTAATCAAAAGTTTCCAAATAATGTCAGGTATTATTGATTAATTCACACGTTAACAGAATTTTAAATCACGCGAGTTCTGAATGTGGTTTTTGTTTTTCCCGATAGTGGGTTACACATAATATCTCATTTAACGCAAGTACTTGACCCGCAAATTAGTTTTTGTTTTTACTTATTTATATGAATGTAAATGCGAGTTTTCAGTTTTTTGTAATATTAAAGTGACTGTTAAAATATTAAAAAATAATGGAACTATATAAAATAAACAATGAAAAAGGTATTTTTCGAAAATTAAAAAGTGATTGCTAAGTGACAAATGTTGGATAAAGTAACAACAAAATATTGCAAACTTACAACAACGGTGTACGGTTTTACGCATCCTATAAAATTTGTAACTATCTATTTTTTACGCTTCTTGTATTTCTCTCGAAATGCAAAATATTCTCAAGTTACAGATGTAAAAAACGTTAACCATTCTTACTAAATTTCCAGAAATGCTTTCAAATACTTTTTTTTAAATTGCAGAATTATAGCGAAAATGAAGCTTTTTTCAAAAAGATAATTAATGCATATCAAAATTTAGCGAAGACGAGTCTCAGAAGACAGTATAGGTAAGATTTCTCTTTGGACATTTGATCATGGATAAACTATCATTTTGGTAAAGTGAGTGAAATTTAATATATGTATGATACTGTTGATATTGCAAGTCCTGATATTAGGAGAACTAATTCTCTGTTAGGTGGTTGCGAACAGTTGTTTTCATAAACTGGTAATTGGTTTTTTGCACTCATTTTTTCCGGTATTATTATTTCAATGCTACGTATTTCTGATATTTCATAAAATTATGATTATTAAACCATAAATATTTTTTTCAAAATGGAGGTCTAAAATATTCACTATTTTTACGCCAGTTCGTCTTTGAACTTTTTAAAAATAATTATTCTATTATGGAATAAAATATTACAGTAATTTTGGATCTTCTCGAATATTAATTAGATATTGAATTTTCACATTTCAAAATGGCGGATAAGACGATAAAAAATTGAAGAATATTCCATATGTATGACGCTGAAGTTAGCGAACTATTCGTAGCAAACTATTCGAAAAGTAATTCGATGCGATTAATGCGAATTCTAGTGGGGAGGCAATAATTGAATTTGATGTTTACTTATAGGAGTCAATGTATCCCGAGAATGTGTCGGACGAATTTGGAAAAATTTTCATTCTTTTTTTACAAAATTAGAGGGGAATCGTAAAATTCACCTTTTTCAATCATTCGCGGCGTTTAAAAAGAATTCTAGGGCGGAGGCAATCATTGATTTTGATATAAATAGTCGACTATATATCCCAAGAATGTTTCTTGGCCGAAATATTAAAATATTCTCATTTTTCCTTTCTTTCCAAAAATTCTCATTTTTTCTATATTTCCAAAAATTCTTATTTTTTCTATCTTTCCAAAAATTCACATTTTTTCAAAAAATGCTAGAATTTTTTCAAACATCTCTAGATACATTCTAAATATGCATTAACGTCGATTTATAGCAAAATTATTGATTGCCTGCCCCTGTATTTTTCTCTAAATGCAGCGAAAGATAGAAAAAATGAAAATTTTCGAATATTTCGCCTATTATTTTCCAGAAATCATGGAAATTTTTTTAAACTCTCTGGAAACATTCTCGGAATAAATTGACACCCTTTTGCTCCAAAATCAAGGATTGCCTCCCCTCCCCTATATTTTTTGTTGACGCCGCGAATGAGTGCAAAACATGATTTTTGAGAATATCACCCCTCCAATTATTGAAATAATAATGTAAATTTTTTGAAACTCATCAGAAACATTGTCGGGTTTTATTGTCGTCTATTTATATCAAAATCAATGATTAAGCTAAAGTGATACATAAGTTAGTATTCGAATTCAGAACAAAAAAGGTTAGATGACTTTTTTTCGTAATGTCAATGATAATGAATATAAATATCCCAAAACACGAAACTGTGTTATAAATGAGGTTATGTAAAACGACAAACCGATTTTCTCAGATTTATTTGTCTTTTATGGTAAAAGCTTTGATATTAGGATGAAAATGAACAAAACATTTTTTTGTCTGATCTGTATTTTTAGAATGAATGCATAAAACCGCAAGAAAAAGTGATTTTTCAATATTGCGGCTTCAGTAAGTTTGAAGGAAAATTTGTATTTTCGTATTCGAAAACAAGATATATACAAATGCTAAAAAATTATTCATATCACTGTTTCATAATTGGGACAAGTGTGAGAAATATGACCACATTTATGAAACACCCACTTTTATAAATTATGTATTTCTAATATCTTAATGTTTTGAAACAGAGCTTCTTAGTAATTTATAATGTTAGTAAATAACGTTAGTACGTGAAAATTCGTGAAACCATTAACCATGTACATTATCAGTTTGATGCTAAGGACAGGTTGCGTCGCTTTGATGAAGAGCATAACTATTTTTATTGTATTAAAAGAAATTAAACAATGTAATCATTTATATTAAAATGAAATTAAACAATGACTACATGCCTACAATTTTTGTGCTGATAATAATTATATGCTTTAATTGAGGTGTAATATACTGTTTATTGTTGTGTTTCAAAGATTGGGACAGTGTTTCATAATTGGGACATTTACCTTATTTCTTTTTTCATTTATGCACCAAAAATCATACAAACTTAAGCTGCTTTAAATTTATAGAATGAACAGAACAGCAGTATTAAATTAATAAGTAAATAGCCCATTTTTGAGGTTATGCTATGTAGTTTCGACTGTAACTCAAATTTCCTTAACTAAGTAATTTTGATTCCAAAGTTGTGGATTTTGAAGTTGAAAAGTCGACCGCTACGGAATTTACGGATATTGTGTTTATTATCGATCCTCACTCTTCATCGTATTCATAACCTATATAACCAGATAGAAATGTGCAAATCTAGGCAAAAAGGGAACGTCGCTATTTTAAGATCGTTTCCGGTTTAAGAGAACAATTAAATAAAACAATAATAGAATACTGACAGCGGGATACTTTTTCATTTATTAAATATTCTTCCTCTACCTTAGTAATTAATGGACAGTTCGTTCTCACAATATCATCATCAGTATTTACAGAAAAATTATCGGCAGTAAAATTGTGACAAAATTTATGTAAATGCACTGTGAGATTAGGTTATCAGAGTAATTCTTCTTGGTGAAATGTTAGATAGACAGTTCTTCAGTGGTAACTTCAACTTTCAGGTTTGACCTGCAGCAGTCTATTAGGTTTTAATTTTAACTTGATTGTCGAAATAAAGACATATATACAGGCATATTGCTAATTAAGGCATGCCCTCGTGGTCCAAAACAGACAATTGTATATTTACTTCAAAGTAGACGCGATATCGACATACAACATTAATTGGTTTTGAAGAAATAATTTTGATATAGATTTGGAAAATTTAACCTAATGTTTGACAAGTTACAAGGTTTATTATGCTGGAAAGAATCATTTTTTACTGAATATAGTTGTCTGTCAGAGCGAGCAAGTAGTACAGCTCAAAGAAGTAAGTTTTGAAACGACTTACATTTGAGTTTTTAATACCTTAGTTATTTAAACTATGGATACAGCTACTTCCGGATTTCTAAGTAAGCCAAAAATATCTTCATTTCGGCTTGTAAAAAGAAACTCATCTTTGTGATAGCGAAATATGTTAAAAAGTCGTAACTTCAGAATAAAGAATGTGTCCTCGATAACAAATCGAATTAGTAAAACAAGGTGCTAAATAACAATGACTTCCGACTAAATCATGTTTAGCTTAAAGCGTTTGAGACATTGTTGAATTCCTATTTTATTAATGGAGTTTATCAAATATGGACAATAGATCCTTCAGAACTGTTATTAGCTGCTTTAAGTGATCGCATATCACGAGTTGTAAAAACTATTTTTTCGATCATTTGTGTTACATGAGTTTACTATTAAAAAAAGTATTTGTAGGTAAGAAACAAATATGTATTATCCAAGTATTTTTGAAAGTTGAGTACATATATTTCTCGAAACACCAAGAAATAGCACACGGATAAAATACCTTGGAAAGCAACTAGCGATAATTAGATTGGGTACTCAATCAGTATTAATTGGTAAGCCGATAATTAACATGAATAACGGAAGTTATCAACGAGACAAGTTCATCGACCGCCGTCTTCCTTCCGAAAGGGAATGCTGAACCAAGTTTACCTCTTCATTTGCCTACTAGGGATAAGATGTTATTCAAAAACAAATATTTGTAAATGAGGATTTTCGAAAATTTATTAGATAGTTTGCCGCGAAAACCGATTTGAGACTAATCGAGGTCTTGTGACATCAAGTTGGATCGTGGTAATGGTGTACAGAAATATTTCAGTTTTTTATACAACAATCTATACTTATTTTTGAAGCTCTACACATTTATATGTTATTTAGTGAATCCAGAATGAACGGAGAAAAAGATATATTGTGGATTAAATTACCAACATTATCTAATAAGGTGACAGATATTATCATGTATAAACATAGATATTAGAAAAAAAATATTACGAATTTATATGATGGTATCGAAAGTTTAAACCTAGTTTAAACTGTATTATTTTAAAATGTTTTTGACACACATTCTAACCGAAAAATTATGATCGATTACCATCAGTATACTATGTTTACATTAGTTAACCCCAAATGTGAGTTCAATAATTTGATTTTACCTGTCTAGTAGGAACCAATAAGGAATTCTGACGAAAAGAAGAAAAATATGATGGATGAAGTATACTTCATCAAGGTAAACATCAACCTATAAATGTAATTTAATATCTGTAGATATTCAGCCGTGACTGATATTTAGTACCATCATGACATAGTCATCATGAGTATTAACTTATATAGACACCGAAGGATTGTCCTGAATATAAATATGTTACTTCTTAATATCTGGATTTTTAATGTCTGTAATATTTAATATTAATAGCTCATTTTCTTCACGTGGTGGTAAAAATAGTAGCTTTTTAATTCTAAGTAAATGTCAGCCCTGTTGTACTAGATCAAATACAATTAGCGTTTAGAAATGATATGGTTCAGGTTAATGAATAATAAACGAAAAACAATTATATCGAATTCCATTGGCTTTTGCCTACATTTTAATCCGATATAATCCAATCGATTGTAAAGTGACAAAAACAAAATCTACAACAAAATAATAGATCTAATAAGATGAATGGTTTCGAATTCGTATTAAATCAGAAAATTTGGAGTTAAATTAGTAACCGTATTAAAAACGTTACATTTTTAATTAGTTTTAATTCATTCACTGTCTGGGATTTCTTTGTCGGAACGTATTCAAATTCACAGTTTCTCTTTCGTTATAATGAATATGTTCTTCATGTCCGATGTTCCTATTAATAAAGAACTGAATTTATTCTAATTTGTTCTCATTTGCTGAAACAATTTGATAAAATAAGAAGTGATGTAAAGAGGTGGACGATAAGACGTGGAGTGAAGGCAAGATACTATCCCAGTACTGGTAGCCAGTACAGATTGACGAAACTGACAATGAGTCAGTTCTGACAATGAACCTGCGAAGAGCCGATCCAGTACTGGTATCCAGTACTCTTTGCGAAAATAATTTAATATTGTTAACAGTACTGTCAAATTACTGACGCAGTACAGGTAGCTGATGAACAGATTGCAATGTGCAATCACCATTAAACTAGTGCTGCGACTAACAAAGCCAATTAGTACTGACACAATACTGGCTGCCAGTATTTGCATTAGTAAGAAATAACTTCCGAGCTCCGTAGTACGTCAGTACTAAGCCAGTACAAGCAATCAGTGCTACGTGCGGACTGATATAGTAGAGTCATCGAAAAGAAATAATGACTGGCCGTCGGAGTATGTCAATACTGTGACAATACTGGCTACCAGTACTATTTTCGTGTTGAATTGTTACTGATTGCCGAAATAAATCAGTACTGATACAATAGTGAGTTCCAGTGCTATATTAATATATTAAATTATTGTTGCCCCTAATAAAAATATCGGAGGTATCGGAATTCACCACTATCACAATACTGACTTAGTACTAATTATCATTACTGATATTCAACATTGAATATCTCAGAACTCATTTAGTACTGAAGTCAGCACGGGTTGTCGAGTAGGATTAGTACTAACATATCAGTAATTTGTTAGTAATTACAGTACGGTTTTGCATTGTTTTTCTGAGGAAGAGCCAGTACGAATTCTGCGCTATATTCAATATTCTTGGATTATCAATTTTGTATCGAAAGTCCGCTACAGGCACCTGCACATTCAAACACAGACACACACATATATTATAGGGTATATATATATTAAAATTTCCGGGACGGTCAAATAACAGTGACATTGCATTTTTTAGAAAAATGTTATATACGAAACTTGTTGACCTTGACTATTAAACGGGAACGACTACTTTTTACCCCGAATTTGGAAAGGGCGGACAAATTTACGTATATATGTACTTGTTTATTTGAATATATGGCACGAAAATGCCAAAATTATTTTAAAATAGTTGAAACTAAATAACATTAACAATTTTTTTTTCAGAAAAAATACTACTTTGTAATAAAATACTGACATTTACCTAGAATTGCTTTATTCTTTTGTTATTAAACAATATTGTTATTAAACAATATACAGTAGAGTCCCGATTTGTTTACCTGCTCGGTTCCTCGCCTTCCCCTCCCGTCTCCTTATATTTGTCAAAAGAAGGGGAGGGCCACTTCTCCCACTCACCTTAATCGCGCTATGCTCGTGACGTCATGGCAGGCCCTTCCTGAGGCCACAGCCCGCAAAGTGGGGGAAAAAGAGAGCGGTAACAAACAAATATAACGGGACGGAAGCGGACAAATATGCTGAGATGCAAATATAGCGAGATGCAATTATATCGGAACTCTACTGCATTTACCAAAAGAAGGGGTGCGTTGCTTCTGCCACTCCCCTCAGTCTAGTTATGTTTGTGATGTCGCAGCAGGCCCTTCCTGAGGCCCCAGCCCGCAAATTGGGAAAAGGAGAGCAGTGAAAGGTAAATATAACGGGACGGAACCGGGAAAATATGCTGGGATGCAAATATAGCAAGCAGCAATTATACCGGGACTCTACCGTAAGGCGTCAATGTAAAATACGACAGGCCCGGATTAGATCCCCCGTCAGGTATATATTCTTTATAGGTTCATACATTTATTTGCTTTCGTTGAAATGATATAATATTTTTCGATATACTATGCGTAAAATTTGATTTTACGCATAGTATATAGAAAAATGGCGTACAAATTTTACGCATAGTATATAGAAAAATATCGTTCGACACGCGTGCGTAAGAATTCGATTTTACGCACCGCCCTATCTAATCGCATGTTAAAAACGGTGCGTAAAATCGTAGTTTACGCACTAGTATCGAAAAATACTATTATATTCCGTACAATATATCTAACGATATATAAATAATATAAAAATCAAATGAATATATTATGCTCATATAAATAATTCGTAACATTTTTTACGAGTTTTTTGTCATTATCGAAAGCAATAACTCCGGTAATCAGTAAATAACAGTACTAGAAAGCAGTACTGATTTTGCACTCCGCGACTACGGCAGTCAGTACTGGACAGCTTTACATGCCGTGACTGACCCAGTGAAAGTCCCGTATTGGACGTCAGTACTGAAACTCTGGCAAACAGTACTAGGTCATTAATATATCAGTGGCTTTTTCTTACAATTTTCTGCCTGAGTAAAAAAGCATTTTAGAATGAAAACACAAAAACACTTTAGAAAACTGAACAGTAAATACACTAAAATAAAATAGTTAGTGAAACTGCAACATTAGATGGTAAAATAAAAACAATTGAAGATAAAATACAAAAAAAAAAACAGGAGAGAGTGTGGGAACCGTAAGCCATGCATCACTAAAAAAGTCTTCAACTGAGACTTGCATAGTAATGCTAGTGAAGATTGTAGAAATTAATACCTATTTTCAACAAGAAAACCGGAAGAAGCAAAGAACGATGGAGACAAAAAAGCCGATTTTGCTCCCTAGGTAATATCTGAATATCAACATTTTTATGAATATAAAAATTTTACATTTGGACGTTCGCATCAGCAGTGAAATAGCAAAATTTGATTTTGGAACGTCAAAATTTGCTACTTTAGAGCACCAACGTTTCTAGGTGTGAGATGGCATGAGTACACCCAGTCTGGTGGGTATCAGCGTAATCTTCAGTAATTTGTCATTTCTGGACTCCTTATTTTTCAAGCCGGACACGATCTAGGCGTTCGCCTATATAGCCCCTGAGTTATACGTGGTAGGGTAGCTTTAGAATCCCGAGGACGGGGTTTAGTAAGCGGCGGCGAGATGAGGCACGGGTACAGCTGAGAAACTGGAATGGTTGAAGGTTCAGAACGTTGTGCTGAACCTACGCCAGCGTTTCGCTCCTTACCCGCTACTATATCCACTTACTTTCTTGCTGGATATAACGCCATGGTTCGGCTTGGCTGAAGCTGCGCTCTAAAATGCCGTTAATATAACTTTGCCAAGATGATTTATATCGCGACGTGGAAGGCAGCCTCCGGTGCCGCCGCGAAAATAGCAGTGATCATTGAACGTTGTTTACGACACCCAACGACCCATCCGCTGCCTTCCTTTATTTTCATTCGACGCGAATCATCCAGTAATAGGATACTTGGTTATTACCTTTGCCAATATTAAAATCGAATTCGGTTTACTTTTGTGGAGGAAATTGCAGGCAATGTAGAATCCGTCATATAATATCATCAGCTAGCTTAATGGTGGCTTAAAAGATCCAGCATTTTGTATCAAACATACGCTCTTAATATAGATTTTGAAGGACATCTTAGATAATGCACGCATGTAATATGCATACGTATCAAAGTACTGTGGACAAGGCGTGAGTTTATCAACCTTCCTATAGGACTCGCATAAGATCGTCTTAAGATACCTATACATGGGTAGACACAGAGCTCCCTTAGGCGTTACACGTCTGACTGTGCCACCCTCAATTACGAACGTGCCGCATCAACATACAAGGCTTATAAACACCCCTTTCTTGTATACCTCGCTTCGCCACCCGTTTCGTTAATACGTAGCTGAATATACCCGTAAAATAATGGAGTGTGATTCCTTGCTTTCTCAAAATAAATGCAACCGCTGCACTGCAAACATAAACAGCTGCAAGATAAAATACAACCAAAAACACACAATTTTCAAGAAAGTTTTGGTTGAAATTAATTCTTTAAACTTAAATAACCAGGTTGCTGATTTACAAAACTTATTTACATAATTTCTCTTGTATTGTATTTTTGTCTCTATACACTAAGATTTTCTCTTATTTTTGTCACTTACGAAACTTAATTACAGGTTTATTACGCTTAAATAATAGTACATATTTTGTAACATATTCTAAAAAAGGGTAGAGGGGTTTCTTAGCAAATTTTTAGCAAAAATAATTGCTGAGTTTATATGGTTGATACTAATTTATGTTTTTGAAATAACGTAATCCGCATGGGCTCATATATCACATAGTTTCAAATAACATTTGCGTCTTCTGTTGGATATCCACACCGACCATTTCCCTTCGCTATAAAATCCATTCGAGCCGAAATGCGGCGAGATGGTAGTGATTTGCTCTGTCCCTGTTGACACAGGTATCAAAGCTCCTGTCATTAAAGTTATGGAACGAAACTGTTGCAGGATTGAAATATAAATTGAAATATTCCTAATATACAATAAAGCATGCAGGTCTATTCTATTAAATTCAAAGTCAAATACATTTTGATATTGTTCTGTACTGGGATTTCGTAAACCAGAATAGTGAAATATATAAGCTTATATTTACAATCCTTTTGTAAAAATGTTACTACTGAGAATAGTAAAAACATTGGGGTATACCTTCGGAAAGACGTCCTCCCTCGGAAAAAATGGTAACTATGCTTTTCCGAGGTATTTTTGCCCCCTGAATCCGAATATGATGGTAACATTTGGCGCTGAGACATACTAAAGTCGTTATCTTGAAAAAACCGCTAAAAAACGCGTTATTTTTTAGTTTTTTGGATTTATAATGTAAACTACGTATCTGACAAAGAAATGTGTCAAACAAAAAATGTAGGGCATGTAACTCTCTACAAATAGGTCCTATGCATTTTTTTTCGTAGTCGCAAAAGGAGGCACGTAAAACAGCGATGGATGTGGATGAGCATCAGAATGACCAGTCTGGCGCACGCATTGGTAATTCGACGAACTCATACTTGAGTCTACATCTAGGGGAGGCGTGGGGTGTACCGCTCACCTAAGGAAAGTATCGCTTTTAATAAATGCATAAATAATTTCAGATTTGTTTAACGATTGAAATCGATTCTATAAAGCCCCGACAGTAATATACAAGAAGATCTGAATTTTTACTAACGCTAAACGTATTGAATTATAGAATTTAATAAATATCAAAGATCCAACAGGATCTCCTGTCAATGTGGGTAATACCGCTCACTAAATTTAAGTTGTTAAACTTATTCTTATTCACTTAGAAACAATGTAATGAAAATGTAATGAAGATGTAATGAAGAAATATCAGTACAAGCAATGAAAATGGTAAAGAAGAATGGATTCAAATTAATGATTCATAAATAATGAATGTACCTAACCTATGAAATTCAATGATATTATAAATCAATTTGTTGTTAACTCACTTGTGTGCATTCAATGTATATGATTAATTACAAGAAGTTCCATTTCAAATATCTATTATTTTAATACTTTCTGTACATTTATTTGATCAACAATATGTGAAATATGCCATAAACTCTGTGAGCGGTGTTACCCACTAACGCGCCGCGTTGAAAAGTAATGAATAATTAAAAGTCAATGTTGTTTTTAGTAGTTTACCAAATACCATTTGGTAATTAACAGTACAACAAGTCTATTTGTTCATATTTTTTCCCATTGGGTACTAGTAAAAAGATGGAAAACCGTATATTGTAAAGACCAATTCTTATCGTATTTATGTCAACTACGTTACAAAACTTTCCAATTTTTTTTTTAATCAACTTTTAGCAATAAACTATGTAAATTTTTTGTTGAAATTAGATTTTGACATAAAGTTCTTTAGTAAAAAAATATAAAAAATAATTTTAACTTAACGGAAGGTTGAGAAATATGAGTGAGCGGAATTACCCACTGGGCGGTACAACCCCCGCCTCCCCTATACTCTACATGTCTACATGTTTCCTCCAAAATAAAGGTAGTAATAATTTATAAGTTCTGAAGATAATGAGCGTGTCGAATGGGGGCTCCGCCCCCAGTTCCCTTTTTTTATACTAGCCTAACCTCCAACCAACAGATGTCAGTAATAATTGAACCTACGTGAAGTACGTATTCCGATATTGATAGCGACATTAATTTGACATTAATTTGATTTAACCTTCAGAAGACCTAGAGATTAAGGTCGATTTCACAGCAAAAGTCATCATTGAATGCCCAGGGTCTTTTCCTAAAAGTTTCGTCTAAATCATTTTTCTGTAGAAAAAAAAAATGACAAAATCTCGGGTATAACGATCCCTAGCATTGTAACGTCACGGGGATCACGACGTTTTTATTTTTATCTCGGGAATGAAACGACGTATCGAGATAAACCACAAATCGAAAATACTCGTACGAATGAGTGACACCTGTGATTTGCAGTATTTTATTTTATTAATGGTTTTGTTACCATTTGAATTTAAAGAAAAAATTTTACTTTTATGCCCTAGTTCATTGAAACGACCTGCATAAGGCGTTACATTAACATTTTTTCTAATTTCTATTGAAAAGTTTCATTTCTATGTCTACACCTAGAAACGCGTAGAAAATTAAATATTTGAACACTAAGCCAATATTTTGTAAATGATTGTGCTAATTACTGGACTGGACCACTACCAAAACGCTTCTTAAGTACAACTTGATGATTAGCTACCGACTGCGCTGCTCAAGATTGCCTTCGATTACCAAAATCAAACGTTCGCAGTAATATTTCTTTTGTTCTTATTAGCTGCGAACATTTTGAAAAGACACCATTTTGGACGTAAAACACTAAAGCTTCACATTATTTTGCTAAATTATCGTTATCTTATTCTACGGCTTCAGTGAATATTTTCTATACAATTATGTTGAGTTTTGATGGCTACAAAAGTAAAAATAGCGATTTAAACATAAATATATTGGTTTTTCCAAATGCCACAATTTTCTATCTAAGAGACTCGGGCACCGAATTATTTTGGCATTTTATTATATTTTATGGTATCTACAACCCCTTCCGCATATTTCATTTACAATTTCCTTTGGTTTCGATGACCACGCAAAGAGAAAAATATAGTTAATTCAAACAATTGACAAGGCTTCATCCTTGCCAATTTGTTTTGCCTTTAAGTTGCCTTTAAGTTGTGTACAAAGATTAGTCATTTTGACTAAATATGTGGGCGCCGATTAGCACCTAAATATTTACTCAAGGCTACTACAAATCAGTGCTTCCAATTACATCATTATACCGATTCAACACCATTTAGTTAATTCAACTAAAATGTAATTGGCATTACTTAATATTTGTCTTCTAACGAGCAACCACATATTTGATAAATACTACTAATTTTTTTTCTCAGTGTAAGAAATTAAAAAATTGATTTATTTTTGTTTCAATTTAAAATTAATTAGGGCGTTTTGGGCAAGGATTTTATTAGTCCTGCTGTACAATTATTTTTTGTGCAATAAAGACGCATTATTATTATTATTATTATAGTACAAAATGACATCCTGATGCAAAACGCATCTTCACAATAGTTATATTTGTAAAAGTTAGAGGGATATTTGCCATTTCATATTTAACCCAATTGCTAGTGAATCCAAAATTTTACATATAAAACTATCGTAAAATAGCGTACTTGACATGAACTGAGATCACAGTTACGTCTATTTATTTACTTTTGTACTCAAATCATTATTTACATATTGCAAAAAACCGATAAACACCAGGAACTTCGATTCTATATTTTAATAGAATGATTATCGTAGTTTACTTTTATATGAATATTCATACACAAATATTTAGTTTGTCGACTTCTTATAAGATACAGACAAAAACTCATTTATAATGTACCACAAAAGCATGCTGTATTATCCAGGTTGTTTGTACCACAAAAGAAAGGTTCCTAATAATATTGAATAATTTATTACCACGTGATCGTAAATCGGCATAAAAATTTTATACAACTAATATTGGAAATGGTATTAGTTTGCTATTTGATGTACCAATTTAAAGTTTTGTTATTTCGACGAGTGCATCAAATTATCTCTAATATGAAATACTTTATAAAAAAATAAGCCCCTCATCATAGGTTTTAGGAGCATTTTAATTTGACGTAGGTTAAGGTAATAATGTTCTTTAAAAATTACATTTTTCTGCAGCTAATACATAACATTCAATAGCGTTGAGATATAAAAAAGGTGCATATGACAATAATATATATTTACAACTACCGTCTAACAAACCATTTAATAACAAAATAACATCTAAACAAAAATAATAAATTTTATGAAAAAATTGAACGATATTTTATTAAATGTCCCAGTGCTTATTAAAATAGAAAAGTATTTTTTTCATAACGTATTTTACAGCCGAAGACGTATTAAACTGACAATTATTGTAGGTTGATATTCAATCCTGTAAACTCTACCGATAGATACCGAAGCCTTGAGTATTCCTATTTGAGCAAGGGGTCGCGGTAACTGTATGGTTTCTTCGCCATTATGTAGCTATCTTTCTTTTATCGTAACGTGCACGATTTTTAATTAAAATAAAGACAGATTGGAAAAAAAGAGTGATTCAGCAAATGCTAGTATATGTGTAGCTGATTCCAATTTATTATTGCAGAAAGATGAACATTTTTAATACACAGAGAGAATAAAATCGTCGATGGAACCACACAAAAAGGTAGAAACAGCTGCTACGTGTAATAATTGTAAAATTGCCCACGTGAAAAGATGTTGACAGTAAAACATACTGTACAATAACTCATTTTTCTATTTTGATATCGAAAATCCTCTCTCATTGACCATTTCTCCCATAGATGGCGTATTAGCGACGTGCAAGCTACTCGCATGTTGTAGAATTATTGATTGAACATATAGAAGTTCTAATTTTTTCGCATACAATATATTTATAATGTTAATGGATTCACCATTACCGAAATGTTATTTTCGTTGTTAGCCATTTTTCTATTCGTGTTATCACTAAAAGCATTCCAGGGAATACGGATTTCCCTTACACTATCAGGAAACAAATATTTGTTAACCTTAATTAAATCTTTAGCTTATGAATATTCACGCTCTTGTACAGAGTATATTTGACCTATATTGCTTACATTTGCTGGGACAACTGAATCTGAGTTTAAGATTGAAACCAAGAGAAAAACAAACAAACCGCAAGTCACTTGGCTCTTCTTTTCGAAACTTTTTATCATTCATTCCGGTTATTAAATTTTGTCTAGTCCATACTTCCCGACAACCAACTTTCTCAACGAGTCTTTGGTTCTTTTTACTTACTTGGATATTAACTGAATTTTCATCCGTTTCAATTATTGCCACTTGTTATAACTACAAGTTCTCATCTTCAAATGAACATCAAGAGGGATGTAAAATGCCATTTCGGAAAAGTTTTTCGAACTAGCGGCCGGCTCCCTTGGCTCGCGGCGCATAAAAATAGCCTTCTTTTTCTTCCTTCCTGGCGAGGGCCCTTGAGATTGCGTGCACTGAAAGTCCATCTTCCGAAACTGCAACTGCTCCCATGAGACACTTTAGGGAAATGCGACTGTGTAGAAAAAGTAAGTCGTATTTAAGCTGACGCGGACTATCCTTCTAGCCAGAGTCACGAATATCGACTCCACACCAAATTTTCTACCTACAGATTCCGGCACGACTTACGATTTACAACGTAAATTCAAAATGTTTGAATGTTACTTGAAAAGTTTCCTTTGTGCGAATGCAACGTTTGGAAACTGGTATACCAACTTGATTACTTTGTCAAATGCCTCGGAACTTCAAGCGCTAACGCGCCAAGTTCATCACGAGTTTTGCAAGGGCCTTATATTACATTTTCCAACATTTTTCACCAAAAGTTACCTTTTTGATAAAGTGCAACCTACCCTAATACTTTTTAGAAGCAATGAATATTTACAATTTCAAAACAAATTAACACAGATATTTACACGTGATGAACCATGCGATGGCTGATGGCCATATTGATTCGGCGATTTTGATTTTATCCTGTAAAGGTTGTCTATAATTTTGATATCTATGAAATCATATAAAGAATACGTTGACAATTTGCAGCAGATCAACGTAGATGAGTGTGTATGAGATTCTGGCGGCCATATTGTATACGCCATTTTGATATTGTCAGGTATGAGTATGTAAATTCGTTATTATCTAACATGTTAGTTCAACTTTGAGAACATTCATGCAACAACATACAAGATGTACAACTTACATACAGATACTCATTACGTATCCACCATTTCAAGAAATTAATAATTCGAATAAATTTGTTTTGTCTCGTGGCCATTTTGAATCGACTGTTGATTCTAAAAAATAATCTTTCTACACTGAGAGAAATTATTTACTAATAATTAATGTAAGTTAATTTCAAGGTTCTTATATTAACTGTAAAGCTATAACAGTAACTGTAACGTCTACACGACAGGTAACTTTGAGATGAAAATAGCAGCACTTTCCTGCATGTCAACAATGTTATTGTATATTAACTCGTATGTTTTAACATTCAATGGTCGTTCGTTAATTGTTAATAAAGCTTATATTACATTCTAGCGTTTAAACTGCGCATGTCAACAATACGTCGAAAAAATCTCAGACAATCGAGTAACTGCCCATGTGTATGTTTGTTTATCTCTTTTTCGGTGAACCTGCAAGCGCGTAAATATACTACATGTCACGTAATGATTTTCTTATATTAAATATTAATATAACATATTTATCCGAATCCAAGGTTACGGTAACTTCACGTTAAAGTACTTTACCTTAAGATCAAAATCTAAATTCTGTTAGCTTCACTGTGAAGCTATTACATTAACTGTAAACAAACATTTCTCTGAGAGTACAGTACAACCTCTCTTGTTCGACATGATCGGTGCCAGACGCTTTCTCTCTGACCTCGCTAGTTTGACATTTTTTTAACCACGCTCACTATGACGTCACGCAATCGTGATTGGCTCATTTGTTTTTATGAACATAAGCGTACTGGGCGGCGGAGACAAACATACTGAAAGTACATATATTTTACTCGAAAGCGATTTTGTAAAATCAAGTGATTATATTTAAATTAAATATTGGAAGATTATAAAAGATGAGCTCTCGGGAAAACGTCGATCCAAATAAATCAGGTAATTCAACAGACCAACATAACCTAGACTATTTGGTTACAAAAAAGTTAATTTTCTTTTTACAGGAATAATCGAATTGCATTATTTTAAAGTAAAAATAAATATTTTTTATCAAAACTTAGATTTTATATAAAAGTTCGATTTTGATGTGTAACCTGATGCTTAAGCTTCCTCATGTGTAACCCATATTCCTCAAATCATAAGAACCGACAGTAAATTCTGAACATTACCTTTTGTAGCTGCGATAAGATGCAACTGTTAACTTGTGAAAATATAGTAGTTCTTCCTCTTCAGCTAACCTTCTAACCTTCTGTTTTCCTAGCATTAATTTCCAGCCTACTTGCCATACATATAGAAGTCGAGTAGAAGACTAAAACTTAACAATAACAAATGCGGAGGTTATGTCGTTAGATTTGACGGGTGAGGTGCAATCGTCCGAGTCCTGTATGGGTGCGTTCGTGTTCGTCGGTAATATAATGGGCGGGCGGGGGAGGGAAGAAGTCTCCGCCCACTGTCGAACTAAGGAGGTCCGGCACTGTCGAACTAGGGAGGTTGTCGAACAAGCGAAGTGTCGAACAAGAGAGGTTGTACTGTAATAGCGTATACAGGTCTGCATGGATTTTTCGCTTATAGAATTATGTATGATGTATAGAATTGTATACAAATTACTACAAGTATATATAATTGTATACGAAGTTATATAAAGTTTAATATGGCGAATTCTCGGTAAAATTTAATTTGTATGCAGTAATTTATAGCTGCAGACTTTTTTTGCGATTTAATTTATTTCTTAAGTATACAAACCTATATATAATTATACAGGGTGATCCAAAAGTCCCGGAACAGCAAAATATCTCAGCGGGAGTGCATTTTCGAGGAAAATGTTTCAGACAAAAGTTTCAGGATTTTTCCCTGGCTATTTAATGGCGATATTGAATTTGACCTTCAACATGACCTTGAAGGTTATTTCAAGGTCAAGTTAATTTTTTTAAATGGGAACCCCCATTTTTTTTCACGGATTCGGAAAGAGCACAAAATTTTACGTCCGAATATGCTATGGCCGTTTTTTTCGGCAAGTTCATTTCAAGGTGAAACTTAAAACTCCCGTGACGGCGAAATATCTCAGAGGGTGTGCATTTCTTTGGAAATTGTTTCAGACAAAATTTAAGGATTTTTCCCGGGCTATTTAATGGTAGCACAGAATTTGACCTTGAACATAACCTTCAAGGTTATTTCAAGGTCAAGTTTGTTTTTTTTTAATGGAAACTGCTATTTTTTTCACGGATTCGGAAAGAGCACAAAATTTTACGTCCGAATATACTATGGCCGTTTTTTTAGGCAAGGTCATTTCAAGGCCAAATTTAAAACTCCCGGAACAGCGAATTAACTCAGCAAGAGGTCATTTTCGGGTAAAATGTTTCAGACAAAAGTTTCAGGATTTTTTCCGGGATATTTAATGCTAGCATAAAATTTGACCTTGAAAATTACCTTGAAGATTATTCTCAGGTCAAGATTATTTTTTTTTTTAATTGGAACCCCGTTTCATTTTCTTAACGAAGTTATGAGGATCTTCCGGTATTGAGAGTGGTTAAATTCATTTTGGTCAGTCGATGCTATTACTGGACGATCTGCTCTAGGGAGATCCTTTACAGTGCCGTAAACTTCGAAACAATTTATTGTTCTGCCAAAAGTCGATTTAGGAATCAGTTCCTGTCCCTCGCTTGTCCTCTAATTTTGTAAATAGAATAATAAACTGTTTAAAAAAAGTGTATACATACATCTTACGCAACACTTGTGCAAAGTGAACTTGGGCGCGCGAACAGCGACAGAGAGCACGAGTCACCAGCGAAGTAAATAAACAACATACATTCACATTGAATTTATACATACGTGTACAGTCTTATAAGGTTACATTTTGGTCTTAACTTTATCGTTTTGTGAGATACATGGATTTCCTATCTAAATGCCTTTCCTATCTAAACGTATTAAGCATCATTTCAGTAACAAAATACATACGTATATTTCGTACAAAGAGCAATGGCTGCGCTAAGTGAACGAGAAAGAATAACCATTCTCATGATGAGAGGCTGGGGTGATAACCAGCGATCTTTAGAGAATGTGCGAACCTTATTTAACGCATCATTTAGAGAGGGACGAGAACCGATTTCTAAATCTACTGTTAGCAGAACAATAAATCGTTTTGAAGTTCACGGTACTGTGAAGGATCTCCCAAGAGCAGGTCGTCCAGTAACAGCATCAACTGAAGAAAATGAGTTGAATGTCGCGCTGTCAATAACGGAAGATCCTCATACTTCCATCAGGAAAGTTAAACAGCAGCACGACTTATGTTACGGTACAGTACAACGGATCTTAACTAAAAACTTAAAATTTCACCCATACAAAGTTAGACTCGTACAACAATTGAATGAAGACGATCCTGATAGACGCCTACAGTTTGCGGAATTAATGATGAATCGAATAGATGCTGATGCCGGTTTCTTGAATCGCATCGTATTTTCTGATGAAGCTACATTCTTCTTAAATGGGGCAATCAATAGACATAACATGTCTTATTGGAGTGAAACCAATCCTAATTGGATGGTCGATAGTCGTTCTACTCAATATCCTGAAAAAGTAAACGTATGGGCAGGTATTATAAACAATGCGGTAGTTGGGTCCTTCTTCATCGAGGGTACCCTTACTGGTCAAAATTACCACGATATGTTGAGGGACGACATCATCCCTGCTATTCAGGTTATTGTAGGCGAGGATTTCGATCAGACTTGGTTTCAGCAAGATGGTGCAGCACCCCATTATGCAACAGATGTTCGCAATTATTTGAGTGATGTATTCGCAGAACGGTGGATAGGTCGAAGGGGTGTAATAGAATGGCCACCAAGATCTCCGGATCTTACGCCCCTTGACCATTTTCTATGGGGTTATCTCAAAGATAGAGTGTATCGAACGAAACCGGTGAATATTGAGGAAGTAAAACAACGAATACGGGATGAGATCGCGGCTATAGAACCAGATATGATTAAAAAAGTCGTATCGACTTTTTATAATCGCTTGGGATATTGCCAAGAAGTTCATCGCAATCACTTTGAGCATAAGCTTTAGTAAGATACATAATTTCATCAAAATCTTAGTATACCCATCTTGCCTTAACTGTCTGGGGACACCCACACACACACACACACGCACACGCACACGCACACGCACACGCACACGCACACGCACAGGTGACGGCGAGGGGAACCACCTGAACAAAGCACCCCGAAGAGGTGTAAACCCGACTACCACCACGCGGTACATCTTGGGTAATGCTAAAGCCGGCGGTAGCATTGGAAACAATGTAAAAATGTTACCCATACATACGGTATTTATAAACGTATCGGATGTAAAAAAAAAATGTATATTTTTATCCGGGAACAATGATAATGCATTGCACTCTGGAAACTCTGGAAACATTACGAAAATGAAACGGGGTTCCAATTAAAAAAAAATAGTCTTGAGCTTAGAATAAGCCTCAAGGTAATTTTCAAGGTTAAATTCAATGGTGCCTCTTGCTGAGTTAATTCGCTGTTCCGGGAGTTTTAAGTTTGGCCTTGAAATGACATTGCCGAAAAAAACGGCCATAGCATATTTGGACGTAAAATTTTGTGCTCTCTCCGAATCCGTGAAAAAAAAATAGCAGTTTCCATTAAAAAAAACAAACTTGACCTTGAAATAACCTTCAAGGTCATGTTCAAGGTCAAATTCTGTGCTACCATTAAATATCCCAGGAAAAATCCTTAAACTTTTGTCTGAAACAATTTCCAAAGAAATGCACACCCTCTGAGATATTTCGCCGTTACGGGAGTTTTAAGTTTCACCTTGAAATGACCTTGCCGGAAAAATCTATTTGATTTCTGAACATTTTGTAGCGGTTTCGAGGTCGCTGAATCCATATCTGGCGTAGAAAATAGGGTCTTATTCCATTAATTCTTTGAAGCACTTTCATGAAGAAAATGTCGACGTATTTTAATGACAAAATGGCAAATATTCCTAAAATTAGCTACTGCGAGTTTTTTGGAGCGTCTAACCTTGATTCCGATGTACAGTAGTCCTCCTCTTAAGTCATCTTCCCTTAAGTCATATGCTCGCCGTAAGTCATATCTTTTGCTCCCTCTAAGTCATAATTTTATAGGTTATAAACCCTGATGCGTTCCCCAATCACGAGCTCTATTTAACGGTAGCTCGCGTAACGTTTTGTACAAATATGTAACTAACAAATGTACCAAAAGTACCAGAAAATTACATTGCAAAACCATTGAAATTGAATGTTATGAAATATGACTTAAGGGGAGTTGCCGCCATCTTGCTTGCCCCGACTGTATGACTTAAGGGGAGCACTACTGTATATTAAAGATTTAAAATGTCGTAATAAAGTTTAAAAAATTAATACAAAATAACAAAATGGAATACATAAAATATCGTAATGAAACTTACACATTTTTTATGCCAAATTACCGAACCGAAATTGAGGAGTGAAAGATCGACCATCTGTGATGTTTTGGAAAAAATGTCTTTAACCCTGCATATATCTCACGTATGAATGGATCGGCTACGTGTCGTTTGATTGTAGGTCGCAATGTATCACAATTTCCCTGGTGTGATATATACTCCAGAATCCGCAGTACTGATGGTCCATGAAGAACGACAAAACCGGTCGATCATCCATTCATCTGCGGAATTCGTGAAATAGTCAACGATGAAATATCGATAGCCCCTTTCCATACACTTCCTATAAATATCGGAGTTCGAGTTGTCATATCAACGAGAACAGGAAAAGTAAGTCAGAATGTCAGTAATGATAAATACACAGAAAAAAGTAAGTCTTAAAATTGATAAAAAATTAAATTTGCTCAAATTTATCCTTGTTCTTTAATACCAAAGTTTGTTTGTATTGTGTTACAAAGTAATTTAATTTAACACATTTATCGACTAAATCTACAATTTTTTAAAAGAAATTATGCACTATATTTTAGTATTTATACTCCATAAAAAATGTCCGCAACAGCAATTTTTTATTATTCACAAATCACTCTTTCCAATAAAGTATGACAAATATTTTCTATTTTCAAATTAAAAAATTGTGTATCTAAAATAAAGACCGAATTTGCCTAGTTAAAAGTCTCAAATATTACGTCAAAAATTTATTTGCTATCAGATACGGGTTTTCAAAATGTCGGACAAAAATGGCGATGAAAGTAATCTTGATTTTTAATATCCTTTAATTCTATTAATTGCCAAGACGTTGTTTATGAAATTACATGTAATCAACGTAATATGGTATATATATGTGTTAAATAGGACTACTTACATAGGAGCGCTTGTAAAACTAGAAAATTGAGGTGATGATTGAGTGACGAAATTTTTCGTCAAAAAAAACTTCTTTTTTCCAAAATCTTAAATTGTTCATAAAAATATTAAAAATTGTTTAATGAAAATTTTGAAAATTATGTGTTTCCATATTTTTCAAGTACAATAACATATTTCATCATCATGAAGGTGACTCATATGACATCCCATCGGATTGCTTGAATGATTTGAGATGGTCCATTCATGTGCGTCTTATACGATAGCATTTGCTCATGCCTCTCTTGGAATTAAAATTTGCAATAATTTTCATTACAATTTTCCAATTTGCGGAAATTAATGTTCAAAAAATGCCTATAGGAAAAATAAAATTTTTACAACTGACGAACCACTTTTATTTAACAAAGAATATAACATTTGATCGGCTGTAAAATTCGAACATCTGGAATCAAGTATTTTAAAGAATTGGAAAGATACCCCGTAAAGAACAGGTGCTCCGTCAGGTGGTCTCGTAGAGTAGGCGCCACGCAACCATTTCTTAATGACTAAAATTCGACCCCACGGTAACCAGATGACACGCGAAACTTCTGACTATCCAATTTCACGAAATAATCTTTCATTCCATTCATGTATAATTTTTCACAAATCACTAATTCTCGTTAAAACTCAAATTTTACGCCCCACACCTTTCGTCTCATGTGACTAATATTACCTTTAAGCGAGGTATTCCCAGAAAATTCCGTATTTGCATTTGCGCATACATATAATTTGGCATAAATTGTACAATCTGTACAGAATATAAACAATTACAGTCTAAATAAAAATAACGATGCGCTTAACCCTCTCAGTCAAGCAATTAAGGTCATGCACAGCATATGCGGTTTTTGGAATCGCTGAATCTGGTATCAGATTCTCAAAATGAATGGCTGATTCAATATTAAAAATTGAAAACTTTACCGAATCCTCGTAAACATCGATACTTGTGGGAATTTTGTGGTGACTAAATACGAATTTGTTATCAAATTTGCAAAATTCAAAATGGCGAGCAAGGTATATTAAGATGTGAATTTTTAGTAAAGTATTAAAATATATGAAATTATATACCATGAATGTTCAGTGAAATACAAGTGATAATTGTTATATAGCAAATCCCATACCCTACAAAAAAAAGAGTAAAAATTTACGTTATGTTTTTAAAGCTCATCTGCCATTTTGAATTTTTGAAAAAAAGACGTGATATTTATATTCAGCGATCGCAAATGCTCATAATTCTGTTTTTATTGTACTTATTGAACAATGTATATATACTACATATTATTTATATTTTATTTTATAATTACTAAATTATTCATCTCTACTAGCCACTGAAATAGTACATATTAATGGTTCGCTTTTATCTAAACAACCATTGTGATTTATATTTAATGAACCATTATTGAAAATCGAATTCGACATTGTTAAATTATAAAAATGATACTATACCAAAACATTTTTACGTAATTAACTTATGTTGGTACTTTTCACCAGCTGATTTATATCAAATATAGGCAAAAATTTTGGAAAAGGTCTGACATATAGTGACATCTCAATATCTACCCTGCGCATCTGCGCATATGTTAAGAAATACTGTTAATCAACCAAATGTAACATGATTTTAAAATATAACAGTGTCAGCGATAGATACACTTTTGAGAAGCACAATTGCTTTTTACAATAATTAATGTAAAAAACATTAGAAAAAGATGTTATATTGAAAACTTGCAGGACCAATATTTACTATTAATTTGATTACATTTAATACAGTACTGTGAATATAGAAATTGAAACGTAAATATTAATCTTCATTTAAATTTTGTTTCTTTTATTTATCATCAATTGTTTATTTTGATCCGTCATCCTACACTACAATATATTTTTTTCAATTTTATTTTGTATGTTATTTATTTGATAGTTTAAAGTCACTAACCAATGCCAAAACTTTTCTTGTGTTATATTAAACAGTTCAAAAACATTTGTATAACGTAGATATAAGCATATTAAATTACCAAACTTATATTGAAATTAGTATAGAATATAGTAATTACTTGCGAAATTCGTTCATATATAAATTACATATCCAAGCGGTTTTACTAATTCCATTAATAAACCCCTTAGGAGAGTTGTAGATCGACAGGATAGTCACGAACATTACTGCTGAATTCAAAACAAGTTCCCTATAATTTATTTCACGTAATACAGACATGTGTATCTTTTATTTAAATCAGTAATTATCTAAAAAAATTATTCTTTAAATTTGTTGTCATTTTCTGCACACCGTAGTTACTTTGAAATAAAGATTATTGCTTGAAAAAATAATTTATTAATTTCCAGTAAAAATCAAACCTACAAATTTTGCATGCAGATAAGTGTAAACAAATGTTGACAATTTGAAAACAGTTATAATTTATATTCACTAAACCATATTCCAAGATTCACGTGTAAAATGCGTTAGAGTTTCATACAAACAATTTTAAATTGTATTTTATTAAAATTAATGAATCTTCATTAAGCAAAGCTCAAGAATGTGCATTAAATTTCATGACATTTTTAAGAATATATCAACTTATTCATTAATTTTAAAATCTGAAGCACTGTAACAATTTCTGAGCACAAGTAAATATTTATTAGAATAATCGTAAGTTAACAATTCGGTTTCAATATTGGCTTATACTTAACGAAACCTTCATCTTCTGAGTAAATTATACTTGTCTAATGTTTTTTTCATTAACACACAATGAACTTATGAAGGCGGGCATTTTTCGGGATAGAATTGACAAGACATACAACACCTGGCAAAACAGCTGTTTTATAGATGAAAATTAAGGAGAACTTGAATTATAGTAGACTCTAAAATTAATATATTAGAAAAAAATATTCACAAACAAATATTTATTTAATTTTTTCTCGTCAATATTTTCATACAATAATTGCGGTTCACTAAGAAAACTTAAATATTATGCACAGCAGTCTGAAACTCAGTATTAGATTTGTTACATATTCCTATGCAATATGAATTTAAAATAACTTGTGCTAGTCGTTCAATTCCTAAAACCGTCTCTTGCACTAAAATGTTACCATTTTACAAAAAAATACACAGGTCGTAAATCATTAGCGCCAGGAGAAATCGAGAAATTTTTCTTAAATTTTATAAATATGCAAACGTTTTTTTTTTTCAATCCTAGTTTTCTAGACGATTTCGAAGTCACTCTTTTCTATTTCTCAGCTTAGAAAATCTCAAAATAATGAATTATAATAGATTTTTAATGTTTTTAAGATTTTAAACGATTTTAAACTTTTTTATGAAAACTTTTTTTTCTAATGAATCTAAATTTGGTTAAAACTCGATTTTTAATGTCTGTTATCCGACAGTTGGAGGAAAACTTTTTTTATTACATGACGGACACAAAATGGCGACCAACATTTTTGGTGAAATTCGCATTTTATCGTTATTATGTATAAAAGTAAGTCGGTCCACTGGTGGTGCCTAATCCTAAGAAAGTAACGCACAACGTTATTCGTAAGATTAACTGAAAAATATAAGAAACAACAAGTTTGAGTATACGTATTTTATCCGCCATCTTGGCTTTCCACGCTTAAAAAACGATTCTATTTTTATAAATAATATTGATTGTTACTTGGTTTATACTAAGGTATAAGCTAATTATCTTTATAAAATTATCAAAAAGGTAAATTTTCTAAACTGACAAACTTTTGGAAAATTTTTGCCGTCATTTTGGATCCACCATTCAGTTAACAGAATAATCATTTACATATATTTAAAAAGAGTGAAATATAATTCAAAATCTAATCGGAGAGATTTGGTACCTATCAATACAAGTAATGCAAGAATTTTCGTACACTTAATAATCTATTGTCCACCATATTCAATTTCTAACAATATAAGAATAATGCAAATGTCACAAATACTCTTGATTCTTGTTAGTTGTTGTGTATTGTAGGATCAACTACGCTACTGAAATGATTAAAAATGAGAAATTTAGAAAACTTAGATGGTCCATGATGTAACCAAATTGGCGGCCAAAAAAATTAAAAAAAATTGATTTACTTTTCGGCGTTAACAGGTTGAATCATAGTTTTCTGACCTAAAATTTGAGACTGAACCAAAATATATCTGAAAGTATGACCTCAATCATAATGACGAAATTTAAGAGGGACTATACCGTGATGTCGAATTAAGTTGCAATAATAAAGACGTTGTGAAGAAGCAATTATCTTCAAATTTCTTTAAGAAATGGAATTAAAAAATTAAATAGTTTTAGCACATCGAACTCCTATAAAAAGTTACATCACGAATCTTTTAAACCGATTTCGGCTTTATTGATCTGCCAAAGAATTTGGGCCATTCAATTGCGCTAACTGAGGTGCATGGAAAAATTTAGGTTGCTGTTTTCAATGACGTCAGCAAGATGCGGCAAAACTGACCTCGTGACCCCAGAACTATCAAATCGATAGGCAGTGTAACCTTGTGCCAATTTGAAGAAGTAAATCAGATTTATCCCAACCGATATTTACTTCCGGTATCTGTTCGAATTCTTGCCGTAGCCGTTGATCTTTTTGCAGTCGTTGGAAAATGACTTGTGATCATTCGAAAAATGGTGTCGAGTATGGCTGAGATATCTGAATACAATTTGTGCATGAATATACAAGTGTGGGTGGGTTAGTTTTTAAGACTTTTAGTATATAATCCAATTATTTAGAAAAGTATTTATTTTACATAAGCAAAAATATAAACATACTAAGTTTCAGACGATACTGAGGACTGTTTTATGTAACCGCCAGGACAAGAAATGCATCACGTCACCTTGTGTTTCCAAGGCATCAGATAGATGGCGCAGTTACAGATTGAACGACTCGCAAGCGTTCTACCATGACAAATATAAAAACTCGCCTGGATTTATGAAAAAGGAAATGGCACAAGTTTGAAGGGTATTTTTTGTGTTTTATGTCTGTTTTTTATAGAATTTTTCATAGATGTTACAGATGATTTAATTCATTTAATTAGTAGTTCATATCCGATATGTGTTCTTTTTTCTAAATTAAGTTTACATTCGAATCCATTTAAGTTTCCAAACAAGTCGTTTACATAAACGTCAAACTAATTAATCGGCCAATAAACTGTTGAAAGTTGAAATGATTGAAAGCATAAACGGAATAGGCTACGTTGACTTCAAATATTTCCGATGATAGTCAAATTGATGTATAGACAGTTTTACTGTTTCCATTATTGGAATGTTCTAAATTGGAAGTTATAGAAATGTTATTTAAAACACATATTTTTAAAGCAAAATATCATCTCAAATAAGACGTTTAGTCTGATTACATACTAGAAGCTCTTGAAGTAATGAAAATTCCTTTACTTTTAAAGAAAAAACTGTTTACAAACTTAATCCCGCTAACAACGTAATAAATATCGAATTTATTCCAGAAACGAACGTATTTTTTCACTTTCGTAGAGGTTTTTAAAAGCAATAAATGTAACGAGTAAAACGAATTTCGTGACTTTATCGGATATTCTCGTAATAATTTTATATTTTCTCAGGTATTTTATATTTACTTGAAGTAAGAAAAATACTGCAGCGCTGAAAGAAATAAATTAAATAAGGTAATGTAAGTTTATTGAAAAATAATTTAAATCATGGAAGACTTTGTATTGGAATATGAAGGAACGTTTAAAAATTAGTTTGTCAAACAAGCAAAAATATTATTTGGAATAAAATTCAATTAAAAATCAATATTATCTTCTATATCATCAATTCAGTTTAGTACATTCGTTATAATTCTTTGAACCCGACTTATTTCGAACGTATGATTTAGTGCTCGAAATAAAAGAAAATTTGTATCAAACCGAAACATCATACAGAATCCTCACTTTGAGGCGTTATATAGAATCTCAAATCGGGACGATTCATTAAATCGGGATTATATCATTTTTTGCTTGAATTATACCACGGTTCCACATGCATTAATTGCTCTGCCTGTAAACCCCCTTTCACCTATGTAAATTTTAATACCTTTCGATATTTTCCAATCCAGTAATCTCCCAAAATATTTAATGAATGTAATGTTATACATGTTATAACGAATGAAATACATTTCGTTGCGCGATTTATCATTTCAAGAGCTTTGATCAATATCCGTTGACTTGTCAGTTCTTTCGTTAACTAGATAACGAAATTTCGTTAACCAGATTTCTTCATCTATTACGGTTGATTGGCATCAATTCATACTACACTGAACAAATATGTTCTATAGAATTTACAAGTTAATTAATACAGCTAAATGCTCGAAAATTTAGTTAATCCGTCTAGTACTTTGTTAAGTAATCTAATTATCGATATAAAAATTTATTTTTAATTCCCGTCAAGAACTACCCATTTATTGAAATAAACATTTTTTTACGGGGCTAGTCCAGTGGTTTCTTCAGGTTTAGAAAATAATTTTTATTTCATGATAGAGACTTTTAATCCATACACATCTTTTCGCACTTTGAAACTGACATATTTTAGTTGCAAAAAAAATGTTGTATATATATATATATATATATACACATGTCATACTTTCTCCGCTGTAGCTGCGTGAAGTCGGTCCGATCTTAAAATGGCATTCAAGATATCTCGGGTCTGAATCATTTGAAATAAAAAAATCCACATTTTTCTTAAAATATAAGTTAGTAGCTGTGTTGTGAACTAGAATAAACATTGTACGATGAAAAATAACGTCGTTGTTAACTTTTGAATTTTTAAGCGTGTTTTTTGCAACTTCAATTGTTTATAAAATTGCTGAATATTAATAAAAAATTAAGATTCTAGTTCAGATGATAGCCAGTAGAACATCCCCTTAAAATTTCAGCGCGATCGGATGAGTAGTTTTATTTTAATCTTGAATGCCAGCTCAAAAAATACTGTTTCGAGAAAAACGCGTTTAATGTTTTAGGTCTGAAATAGTGACTAAAAAGCGACTTACCTTAGTCAGCAATGCCAAGACCGTACAATCCAATGAAGACATTGAAATGCTTACTAAAAGAAAAGAAAACAAAACAAAATAGCATGCATGCCTAAACAGGACACAGCCTGATAACAGGACGGAGCACGCGGCGAGTACGCAAGTACGGCGTTTTTGATATATCAACTTTTTATTCGGATTCTGAGTAATTTTTGAAACAAAATCATTTCTAGCCACTTTCAGCGTATTTCTGAATGTATATTCTATACAAAAATCATGTTTAAAAAAAAACGATTTTTTGATGAAAAAACCACTGGACTGGCCCCTTAAACAACAGATTTATGTCAGACCGAACGTCATAGGTTAAAAAGCTAAGTGTAGATAATTTGCATGTATGTTTCTGTACACGGAGAAAAAATTCCCAGAATTTTTGTACGGAAATGTCCTGAAAAATTACCGTGCTGTCCCATAAACGAAGTGCATGTTGTTGGCAAAGTAAAATTTACATTGCTTTGCTGAATTTTTCCAAAGTAACATGTAAAATTTCGGATCAAGAGCCCAGTAAAAATTCCTGTGCCACAATACAGCAAAAATTCCTGTGCCACAATACAGTAGAAATTCCTGGGTCACGCATAGTAAAAATTTTTGGCTCACAGTTCATTCCAAAATGGAAACAAATCCAATGCAAACAGAAAATACGTGAAAATTTTGCACACGATCTCGTTTATCGGAACTCTAATTTCCGGATACGATATTTCGAAAACCTGACTTGATGGGCCAAATCGGGCAACGGATTCGTTTTCAGCGATCCAAAATCTATAAGATCCGCTATCTTTGATTAAAATAAATCCCCGAATTTGTTTTTTTTTGGCCATCCTATATTGATAAAACCTTAATTTGATTTTAATTTAATAATTACAGGTCCACAATAAAAATAAAATTCGTGAGTTTACATTAATCAGAGGTAGCGGAGCTTATAGATTTTGGATCGCTGAAAACGAATCCATTGCCCGATTTGGCCCATCAAGTCAGGTTTTCGAAATATCGTATCCGGAAATTGAAATTAGAGGATAGGATATCTTGAAAACTTGACGTGATGGCCCAAATCACGGGGTGGTCCTGTGTTATCTAATATAAATTTAAATTTAGATCAATTTTAAGATTAAAAAATAGCAATGGCTCAACAGGAAGTCCTTTTTTTTAAAGAATTTTTAATATCCTTGATCTACTATTGTTGGAATCTTATTATTTGTTTAATGATAATTCATAACAAGTTTCAAACCAAAAAAGTAGCTGTTAATTAGTTGTTTAAATAACAACTAATCTGTGTAGCGCTCCAATAAAGGGGAGGGGGACCTGGACCCTGCCGTTATTGAATAGACGTACCTCTATCTTTTAACATTTACAGTTTAATTATGTACACGGACAATTCCATGAATGAAATCAGAGCTTCTAATAAAAAATGGTGACATAGATTCAAATCGCACTTCCCACGCTTGATAAAGAAAAAAAATTTGCGTTACTTTTAAACGGTTAATGGCCTCATACCTCGTGCACTGTACGTGATATTGATCAACGGAGCATGCTCTTCCAGTTACAATATAACTTGATGCTGAAAAACAGACAAAACGCCGAAAGTGTTTAATGCCTTTAATGACGGACATACGTTCATTACCGAGAAACGAACAACTTTATATGAGGTAACGAGCCAACTCAAACTTCATTAGCCAATTAAGAACTTGTAGGCTACAGAAATAACCGAATGGAAGTAACTGATGGTTAGTTCGCCGCTGACAACTATTTAACAACTCGTCTTAGGTAGCATAACATAGTGGTCGTAAAATTTGATAGTTCTACAACGTCTCTTACACTTTAACGATTATTTGGTAATGCGACACTGTATGAATTTTTGGGAAATTTACACTTACAAAATATTGCTGTTTAATAATATTGCGAGAGAATACATTAAAATAGTTGGAATAAACTATACAGTAGAATGTTACCTCTACCATAAAAACTGCTTAAAAGTTTCTCAAATCTGCGTTTTGTTTAAAGCGCCAAATATTATCAATCAAGGATACTCTCTCAGCTGATTGCGAATCAGATTTTCAAATTTCAATATTTCAAATGGCAGATTCAATATTATGACGTACACAATATACAAATGTGACTGAATTCAAGTGAAAGTATACTTGGGAATATTTGTATCGCTGAACGCGAATCTGATCGCCAGTTTTAACATTCGTAATGGCGAATCCCATATGACGAACTCATAGTGAACCTATTATAGTGGTAGCTAAATAATTTTTCCCGTCCATTGATTTAAGTGTAGGACATTCTTTACAATATACTATAGTGTATCGATGTGATCATGATCCATTCGCAACACCGCGTTGTAATCTAAATGCGTGGTTAGTATTCCTAACCTGAAAAATATAATTTTCCAGTCCACTCAATTAATTCACTTGGTGTATATGTAGGATTACTTGATTGGATTTCGGAGACAGTCCAGTCCCAAATCCTGCTGAGTTGTAACTCAATATTGCATTGATATTACACGGCGCAACGCCAAAATCGACCTTAATATTTCGTCCTTCCGGTATCATATGGTGCACAGCCCAGGAGTATTAGATTTCTTATAAAAATCCAGGTGGCCTCAAAAAGATAAAAAGGAACTGAACATTAAGAATTTTGCCAAGAAGCGGAACTCTCTAATCCCCAAATAAGGTTTCTACAATCCCGGTATGTGGAGAAATAGAATTTTGTTAAAGTTATCATTTTTTTGCTATTCATGTAAATTAAAAAGAAGTAAATATATAAATTATGGACACATACAGTGAAAACAAAAACTAATTCACATAATGTAATCCAATCTTCCTAAGTTTTCCTCAAAAATAAAAAATTTGAGTTCGACTAAGACATTTTATAAACATATGCGATTATATTCAAAAGGGTGCGTTTCTCCATATAAAAAATTGCTAATTAAATATTCCATACTAAACGAAACTGTTGCCAAGAAGATAAATTCACTCTGAAACTTAAGTCTATACGACCCTGTGGGTAGACAACACGTGAAATGTGGGGGTGTTTCAGATAACTGAAATTACGAGTAATCGCGATAGAGGAACGGGGGTTAGCAAGAAATAAGCGTCATGCTGGTGTGCCTGAGCGCAATAGAAAAATAAGGGGAGGAACTGACGCTGTCGCTACTTCCTGAAAGATCCGCGGGTAATCGTTCATATTTATGGCACCTAAGCTTTTTTCCCCCTAGTGGGTATACAACGCATACATTTTCAATGACACCTATATAAAAGTAATTTCACAAGGGAACCCTTCTACGTAGATACTGCGGTGTTTTCGGTGATTCTAGATATGCACGCATGTGCCATTGTGCCTTAGTCATTTTTATTTAATATCCTGTATACTGAATTACCTCAACTCGAATTACGTAGGCTGTACTCTATAAATTTCTTGGAGCGAAAGCTAATTCTTTGTAGAGTGAAAAATGAGCTACTCTGGTAAAAGAGCGAACTAGGAGTGAATGTTTATTCCATGTATATGACTATATATATGACTGAGTATATAGTCAGTTTTCATTCATTCATTTTCGTTCCAAGACATTTAAAAATTAGAAATGTTAGAAAAAAGCGCATATGGAAAATAATAAAATAATCCGAGCTAAATAGTGATAAAACGAAATTAAAATAGGTTATTATCAAGGGGTTAACCTATACTTTTATGTACAACTGCGAACTGAACGAATACGATACCGATCTAAGTTTACACCCAAGTCAGCTATCCAATTTTCTATACTTCAATCTGCAATAATAATTAAGATTAACTTTAAACATGACCTTTCACTTTATGTGCTACAATGTTCTTGTTTTGATTATGCAAAGTGTTTTACCTACGATAAACAGGCAAGGAATGTTGACGCACATAATTACGAAAAATAGTGTATTACCTAACGAGGGTGTAAATGGTATTTTCGATACGAGTGTGTTCAAGTTCAACTTTACGCACCGCATTTAAACATAGAATTAGAGAGGGCCATTGCGTAAAGTCAAAATCTGACGCTCGAGTACCAAACATTATTTTTTTACACATGAGCGCTGGCCAAACACGAAGGGAACTGTCGAAAAGTCGAATTTTACTCATACTATTCACACCTATATTTGTTATATTTGGGTATATAAATTGTTATGTTTATTGAAAAATAACTTTTAATATGACCCTTTCTTTATACATTTTCATAATGTGTGTAAAAGCTTATTTTAGGTACTAGAAAACGGCATCAAATACACTTTTTTGGTGCAGTAGGCGTGAAATAGTCATTTTATGCCCTCTCATTTGCAGGCGTAAAATCCCTATTTCAGGCCTCCTGGGGCATAATACTTATTTTCGTGACAAGTGCATAAAATCAACTTTTACTCCCGCAGGCAATCCCGTGCACGAGGGACGGCGAAGCCGATCGGTGATTGCCTACCGGTGCAAAATCGTTTACGCACATGTAACGAACAAAATTTTTCGTCATAATGGGTATAAAATTCGAATTTGCAACTCGAAAGGTTAGGAAATGTGACAGATATTTTACTCCCGCAAATTCGGGAGTAAAATCGAATTTTACGCGCACTATGACGAAAAATAAATTTTCCGCCCACGGAGGCGTGAAATTGGCATTTTAGGTCCGCAAAATCGAGGCGTAAAATATTTTACGCCTACTGCATCAAAAAACAAAATTTGAATCTCAGGCGTAGAATTTTCACCCTCATGAACCTCGAGCCAGCTTTGCCCTCTCTCGGGTTCTATTATCGAGGCGTAAAACTCTATTTTACGCCCTTGATACAAAAATAACTATTTCGGTACTATAGCCGTAAAATCCGATTTTACGGCCAACTTTTAGTCCGTAAAATGAAATTTCACGGATCACGTTAAAGATTAATCTGCGCTACCAAAAACATAACCCATATTTTTACAGATTTCAGTATCGCAAAATAATGTAAGATTTTACGGCCTTGTATCGAAAAATATTATTTGTGCTAGAATGTATAAAGAATAATTTACATGGTATGCCGTGCGTAAAGATGCGCTTTTATTCCTAATGGGCGTAAAAGTATCAATACAAATTAACGGTATGTTACTTGTGCAAATTTTACACATTTGTAAAATCGCGGAACATTAGTGCCTATTTCGACTCATGAGGAAAAGCATCACTTAACGTACTAATGTAATATTGTACTATTACGCCGAAAATTCATATACGCATATAATTAAAAAATTAATTTCCACGAAAAAAAAACACTTAGACTTAACTATATAAATTTTCCCAATTTTATTATATTTATCATTGACAAAAGCCATTAAAGAACAAAATATGAGTCGGCGTAAGTCGAAGAGGAACATTTTCCAAATTAAATTAATATAATAAATTCTAAATTGACCCTTTTAAATTATGTTCAGCGCTGTATTATAAAATTACTTATTTCATCTGAAATGTACTTTTGTTTCATTTAAACGAGTTTAATTCTCCTCGCTTTTTTAAACGTTTACTACAATTATGCATATTACAGTACAATTAATCATATTTCATTATTAATTTTCCAAAAAAAAACACGTATATCTCATTTTGTGTCGATTTAACGCCCAACGTTCCCGTTTTATAAAGGCAGTTTATACGCGAACGATTTACGCATACTATATCTGATTTTTTTATAAATAACGTGACAGGAGAAACAGGTTACAGCGATTTTTTTTATTATTCAAGCTATTATTCGTACCTGACAATTGTTTCGAATATCTATCAATAACTAGAAACAACAGTGTATATACTTTTACATATGTCCTTGTGTATTGATTGAAAATGGTAAATGGTCCGAATAATGTCTATAGTATCGACTTTGGATATGAAAATTTCGAATTAATTTTTGAAACGTTGAAAACTAGATATAATTTTGTATCTGTGACACTGCCAGGTTAAGAAAATTTATTTATAACTTAATCCAATAAGAATAATCTTCCATTAACAATGGAATATTGATGTGCTAGTTTTACTTTAATGAAACAGTTACTATTTGATTCATTAATAATTGATTTTAAAATATGTTTAACATGGTTTCATCTTTTCAGTACTTTAACATCTAGTATGTCGTTTCCGTATGATTTAGGAAGAAAATTTTGATTTTTTTATCCTCGTTAAGTGAATTATAATTATCATTATCTCGGATTGCTGGTTATTGCCTTCAATATATATTTTAATAAAAATATAATAGTAGTGACACTAGACCGATTTTAGATCACATAAGGAGTCGTAACGCGGAGAGGGAAAAAAAAGTTAGGAACAGTGGAGGCAAATTTCTTATTTTTGAAACGACTAGAGTATACCTCTATGTGTTCAAATTAAATGCACGGCAATAAATGAAAATAAATAAATATTTTATGAAATCAATTAATAGAAATATTAAGATTAATAAAAATTATACAGATACAGAAGACTATTAGTATATTACCTAACAAGGGTGTAAAGTGTACTTTTACGCACCGAGCGGCAACTATACATACGAGGCGCCGAAGACGCCTAGTGATGTGTAAAATTCCCGACCGATGCGTAACAGTTATACTTTACACCCATGTTAGGTATCCTAGTTTTTGTAATTGGGTGCGTAAAGAGAGTGCGTAAAGTTTTGATGCCTGGTTGAGTGCGTAAAGTACAACTTTACGCACGACCGGTCACTTTATGAATTTTGTCCTCTGGAGTGCGTAAAAGTGAACTTTACGCACGAAAAACAGGCATCAAATAGTAGTTTTCGATACAAGGGCGTATGCGTAAAGAACTTTACACACACACACGTGTGCCGAAATATTGTTTACGTACGGCTTTTTCGTGCGTAAAGTATAATCGAGTGCGTAAAGTTTACTTTACATAAAATATATTTTACTAATAAGAAATAAACAATTCTATAAATAAAATAAAATTTGTAAATTAGGTATTGACAAACAAAAGTACAGATGATTCTCTTTTAATTCAACTGTTTGATCTAAAAATAAAGAATTATTTTAAAATATTCTCGAATTACACATAGTAGGCATAACGCGGTCTGGAACCGCGACATATCAGTACTGCTAATTATACAACAATAAATAACATATTTTTACCATTTCACAATATTGCTACATTTGTTTTATATTATTGCAACGTAGAACCTAATATTAGATTTTTCAGAGCAGCAGAATTGTAAGGGTAGAAAAGGAGATTCTGATATACCTTACCATTTCCATGGAATAACGACTTCCTAATCGTTGAATGTATAAGCATATGCGTGGAATGTACAAGCATATTACATAGAGCTCGACATTAATTTTACATTAGTAACCAGTTTTAAGACGTCTGTTGCACATGGACACTGATATTTTGATGAATAATGCCTTCTTATATAGACAACAAAAAAAGGGAAACATTCATTTTACAAAGTGGATCCGTTGAAACAGAATTTTTCATATAAATTTTTAATCAATACATTCTGTAAGCGTTTAAGAATGAATGTTACTTATGTGGACATTATAAAGAAATACATGAATAAAGAATTCGACAACTCCCGTTCGGAATATAAAAATTCTCGACATGACGAATCTGGGTGGGAATTAGAAGATGTAATTTAAAAATTTTTTGAAAATATTTGAATAATTGTCCATTTTTCAATAATATTATGTAAACCACTTAAACGTTACAAAAGTATTTCACAACAAATTACAATTTACAAACTGAAATTATAATTTACAAAATGAAATTGAAATTTGTTACATTTTTCTTATCAGACCATTTCCAATAATTGTTCTAATCCAATCCTGATTCGTGTTATTCCTATTTTATATCCTTTTTTGACAACTTGCCCCTATTGCAAATTTATTTTAAAATCCAAATGAATATGTTTCTTTTACATTAACTATGAATATTGATTAAATATTTTTTGAATGTTCTGTGGTTTCGGAATGCGAATAATTTATTACTTAATACATCATGTATTTATAAAGTTTTAAAATCTCTATAAAAATAATTGTCATTGTTTAAACTAAATGTTCAAAAGTTCACGAATGATCGAGTACGTCTGTAATCTAATCAGCTTACAGTAAAAGGCCATCTGGTGAAACGAAAAAGCAGATGTAAAGTACAATGAAAACAGTTGTAAATGTACATTTCTAGAAGAACAATTTATTAAATTTCAATTTTACAATGCGAAATAGTTCATTAGGTCCTCTACTGCAGGAGTGGACGGTAAATAAAAAATAAAATGACCTACACGAAATTTAACTAATTACAAAAGTATTGTTTTTAATACTTTCTGGTCAACCATACAATGATAGTTGATTTTGCAGTAATTTCCTATTGATAAATTTAATTACAAATGCGTGGAAATTTTGCCATATCGAAAATAATCATACCATTATATTCGCAAGGTGGTGGAAGATCGCATAGAAAATCCTATTTATAAGACATTTTATCAAATATATTTTACATTCTGTTGTGTGAAGTTATGATTTAATCCGCGCGATTTCGCCTCTAGCACCGCTTATACCCCAACTCTCTGCCAATCGATGCCCCGCCCATTTCCCCTGCTACGAACCACTATTTAAAAGGAAGGGAGAATCAGGCAATGTGGTGGGGGGCACAAGATGCTCGATGCGTCTCTCTGCGGTTTAGTTCATAGACCTCAACAAAGGGACCATCAAGGATCGGTCAGTGCCAGCCCCGTAACCTATGTTTGCTCTTTTTCCTAGTAATATTCGATTCTCGTAGCAAGATTTGAACGAACTCTTGCTCAATTTTACTTTTGGACTTAAGCGCAACTAGCATCGTAAAGAAGTCATTTTTAATTATTAATAGTCTTTAACTTGTAATAAAGGACGGATATGAAGAAATCAATATACTAGACGTAATTTATAAAATGTCTCATATATTCCAGTGGAAAATGACTATATCTATTTCTCGTATAACATTTATTGTCAGATATATATTAGAAATCTTTCTCTGCGGGATAATTAGTTACTTGCAGTAAAAGCATATTCGGACACAGTCTTTTAGAATATATAAATATGTTCAATTAAATAAATGTGGACATTTCTCACAAATCAGAGAGAATGGCTGCTACGAATTTCAACCTATAGCGATGAAATCGTTACGTTTCCGACCTGCGATAAAACCATGAGGATAATACAAAGTCGCATTGCTATGCACCATTTTTATGAAAAAACGAAATTTTCCCGACTGAAACGATTTAATGTTTCAGGCGAACTGTTAATTTCGAGCGTAAAGTCGTGGCCCAGTATAGCACCAGCCTTATGCCCAATGCTGTGCACGAAAGGAAAAACGATTTTCATCGTTCTGCTGCATTTTCATTTCGCCACGTGGATGTGGGTTATGCCGTACGTGCTTACCGTACCGGCGATTTGTCGCTCGATGAGTACGTGACTTGAGCCGCGGATTCAGTTTAGGTTAGGGTCGTGATCGTCTGCAGAACTTAACTCAGCAGAAATCTTTCCTTAAGGTGACGTTGAAATCGTACATTTATACAGGCAGCGCTTAAAGTAATGAAAAGGGGGTACTGACAAATTGTACAACTTACACCTGGACCAATTACAAGTAAGACTGCACTTGATATAGTTAAACCTCGTGTCATCAACGATCATCTTACCTGTAACAAAAAAGAACAATCTAGTTAATTATATGATGAATTAACTCTTTGTTTAATTCATTAAGTAATATACATCATGTATAACGACACATTTAATTTTTAATAATCTTTTCAGAGGCACATTATTGGATCGTTCACATTTGATTTCTGGAATAAGAATTTTTAACATTCCTTATGGAGGATCCAACATGTCGGACAAAATTGAAAAAACTCTTCGTTAAACGTCATTACAATGCTAATAACTTTTTATTGAGTCGAATTAGTGAAATAGTAACATAATACATCATGCAACCAAATTAGTTATTATTTTATCAAAAATATGAAGAAACTCATTTCTTCTGAAACCTCGTCCTCCATGGAAAATGTGTTCATTTATTGTATCGAACTGTATATTAAAAAAACTGGTTCCTAATAACTGACGTGCATATTGCTACTATCGCTGCGTGCTGCCACGTGATTCATTAAAGAACTTTATGCGGTTAATTCGAACGGTCACCGTGCGGTGGCGAGTCGAATGCGCCTCACATCTGATGTTCCGAAAGTAGTAAGCGTACACTCAGTTTCATATATAAGGACAGTGTTATTTGTATAATGTAATTTATTATACTATCTGTGTTGGATGCGACAATCGTCTAAATAAACATGATGCATTTTATAATAAGATCTTTAGGTTAGGGTCGTGTTATGTAGGCTAAAAATACTGTTTTTGACCACAGTTTAAACAAATTTAAACATTTTTTGTGAAACTACAAAAAAAACCCCAACGTTTATTATAATCTATACTGTAATTTCCTGCATTTGTCAGGATTTCTATTATTTAATAGCAGGTCTGAAAGAAAAGCTCGCAATAATGGGAAAGGGGAGTGAGCGCGCATTTCCTGAATTGAACTGAGAAAACGAAACGCATGTTTACTCGACACGTGTCAGGCACTACATGGCGTTGCTTTATAGTGTTTAGATTAGTCTCCCATGGCGACAGCACCGAGGAAAATATTATTGAAGGTGCGACACGTTTCTCGCGTAGAAAGCGAACGATGACGAGCAGTTTATTTTTGTTGATGAACCTGTAGTGCCAGGGATATGTCGTCGGAAATCCCGGCAATCCACTCCCTTGAGCGGGCATGGTTACGTTTTGTTGATGCAAACTTTATTTGCTACGTAAACATCCAGCCATTTCGACGATTTTATAAACATTTATTTTATTCGTCTCGTGCTTTTTCTTACACAGACCTTACATGAAGTATTGACACCTTTGCATTATATATTTCTTGATGTACGGGCATTACTTTCAGCAATTTTATTTTCATTTTCTGTCATGTCATCACGATTCAACTTTTGTGTTGATATAACATCAAATGTGTTGATATCATACATGACGGTGCAAAGTCTGGACAATGACCCGCCAGAGGTCAAAGTATCATTACACAACTACCCTTCAGATTTTTAGGCAGATTTTGCATATATGGTTTCTCCATCCCGAAATAACAAATTTTCTTAATTTCTTCAATGATCTTATAATTTTAAAAGAATAAAATCCGGAAAGTTTGTAAAAATCAACAATATTTCCAAAACATTTTTTTTGTAAATAAAAAACATTGAAAAGCAGAAGTTGTAAAAATGTTTTTTTATATTTTTTTGTATTTATTACAACTTACAACTCTCTAAATTTTTTAATGTAAAATAATTGCTAATTTACACAGAGAGAAATACCACTCTAAATGAGTGACTTCAGTCACTTCAAACGAAAGAGCGAAGAAATTCATTCCAAATGTTTGAGTGAAAATTCACTCTATATGGAGTTAAAATTCACTACTCTTACAAAGGCAGCTATAAGCAAAGTTACTCTCTAAAATCCTTGGAGTGAAAATTGAGCCACTCTTTCAGTGAGTTTTTATTCTTTCACTCTTGATGAAGTAAAATGTCACTCTCCATAGACTGAAATTTTCACTCTTTATGAAAGAGCGGCTCAATTTTCACTCCAAGGAATTTAGAGAGTATAATATTTATTTTATTCAAATTTTACACCAATCAAATTGAAATAATTACTTCATACAGAGTGGCTCACCTTTCACTTTCATTTGGAATAAATTCTCACTCTTTAAGAGTGAAATTTTACTGAAGAAATTTAGAGAGCCGGGAAAGTAACTCCAATTATTTTAGTAAATTTTTGTATTTCGCTACTACACTTTTCTCATTCTGTTTAGAAATACCAGTACAAAAATAGACAAATTTACTGATATAATGGTGTATTTTAATGGATTAAATATCAGGTTTTAACGTATTTTGGGGATAACATAGTTCTTGAACATTTTTACTCAGGGGTTTCCAAGGTTGCTGATTCAGAATTTGACATCAGTTTTTCAAAATTTAAATGGCGGAACCTGTACGGCGGATTAAAATGTTTAAATGTTACAAATTACAAAAATGAAGTTGTATTCAATATTGCATGAAAATTGAGCCACTTTCTGCAAAAAGTGACTTTTTCACCAGTTCTAAAGTGGAAATCTCACTTTATTAAAAGTAGATGAAAACATGTCACTCTAAAAAGTGAAATTTCCACTTTAGAAATAGTGAAATAGTCATTCTCTTAATTCCGTGGAGCGAAAATCGAGCCACTCTTTCACTAAGAGTGAAATCTTCACTCTATTGAGAGTTATATTTCACTCTTCTAGAAGTGAGATTTTCTTATTTCACTCTTGATGGAGTGAAATGTCACTCTTCACAGAGTGAAATTTTCACTCTTAATGAAAGAGTGGCTCAATTTTCACTCCAAGAAATTTAGAGAGCACCTTTAGCAGAGATTGACTTAATTTTCCCTTTAAGTAATGTGGAGTGTTCCAAGCGCTTTTAAAATAAAGGCGATGTATAAATGCATAGTTCATGATATTGATTTGTACCTCGCTGATTTATGATGTACTTAAAGCAGTTATGTACGTTCTTAGTTATGTTATTATTCTGGACAGGAGAGTTAGCATACTCTTTGGCTTTACAGAATTTCATCGAAAATTTGCCTTCATGTTTGCAGAGTTAACAAGAACCGACCAATTAACTTTCGGTTCGATTAGTTCAGCAGGGGTCTCGGGGAATTTGAATGAAGTACCAGAGGAAGATTTACTCAAGGAAGATTACGCGAGGATAGTTGACCAATCTAAAATAAAGTAAGGCTTATTGGTAATTCAATGCGATATAAAAATGTCAAAACAATATTATCTTTCAACATTCAAAAAAATATTAACTTTGGAATATTATCTTCATAAACGATTCATAAATTTTAGTTTTTTAAATACTTAAAAATCATCAACTATTCATGTATATTTTTCATTTGTTATATGTATATGTATATTAGATTTAAATATATGACGAAGACAGATTGGCAAATTTACCTTCCTAAAAATACCTTGTTAGTGCATTCGTAAAAAAATTTAGAAAATTATCTGAAAAAGAGCTCGGAGAAATATTTGAATTATCGATAACGAAAATCTAAAAAAGGCCTTAAAATTCATCATACCTAAAATTTCTCGTTAGCCACTTGATAATTATGTTAATATTTTATTAAATCTCTTTTATTTTTAGGTGGGTTTATTTTAAAATAAACACCATTATTTAAACGAATTACTATTTTATTCAATACTATACTAACGGAAAAGCATTATAATGGAGAAAATTTTAGTTACTTAAATAGTAATGTTTGAATTTACTGTAAGCAATGGTGGTTAATACAAAACTACCCATTTTTACATTGCCGTCGAATTAGTCCAATTTTTCCATACTAATTTAAATGATAAAGATAAACGATTAATAACATGCAAAATTGGTGTCAATAATGCTTTAATCCCATTCCGAACTTTACCGACGTTAACACTAAAATATTAGTCTATTTGTGTGCAATTACTGCGTGAACAAAATCACATTTTTTATATAATTAAGACCAATTCGTCAACCAATAGAAATTTAAACAAGGGGTTCCTCCGCCGATAGAAAGAACAACCGTGAGAATGCTACAATAAAAAATAAATTTTTAGAAAGTTTTATTGAAAATAAGCTTTAAACTTATTAACTATTAAAGACGACTGTTTTTTTTTTTTTGCTGTGTTCTTTTTGAATCTACAATAACCCATTTTCGATTACAGTCAGCCTTTTTTACAATATGGCTGCTACAACTCGAAAAAACAAACGTGAAAAAAATCTAAAGTAATAATAAATTTGTAGATGTCGGCATATTTTCAGACTAATAAATAAAGTTAGTTATGGGCTTTGAACCGACCAATTATAAAAATAAAACTAAAATATGTAACTGAAAAATTATGATAATTATATTGAAAATGGAAAAATATAAAATAAAATATATAATTAAGTTGTAAAAAAAAATTAAATCGGTAATTATATTGCAAAAAGGGGGGGGGGGGGGATTATGAAAATTTTCGTGAGGCACCAACCTTTCGGACCTCTCGTGAAAAAAATCTATTTTTTCGGAATAAATTTTCAATATTTTATATGAAGCCATTATGTAATCGTGCCATGCCTTTGGATCATAAGGACTTGTACTAAAATATTATTATAGGCTCGATTTATAATTAAAAATGCCGTTTTCAAAATAACTCAATTTTTGAAGATTTATGAAGATTTTTGACTAGCAGATGGTAAAGCAAGATCGCTGATTTCAAATATCTTGAATGCTTTTCAAAATTTAGAATGGCAGGCAAAGAATTGAAATGTTTCTTGATTTGGCGCCCAGAAAAAGAAGAAATATTCAAGTACTAGAAAGAGAATTAAGAATTATAGAAAAAATTGTGGTTAATTCGAATAAAAATCATTGGAATAATTGAATCGGAGTACAATTTTTAAATTTAATTATAATTAATTATAATTAGCATGTACATTCCTCCAAGATATACAAGGTTCATAATCACTTAAATCATTTTCAGAATCTGATAACACAAAGACATCTGGACTAGGAATAATAAAAAAAACTCTTTTTGAAAAAAAATTGTTCTTTGCAAGGTCTAAATATGAATCTGCGATATGTATATTTTACAATTTCAAGATGTCCGACCTAAAATGGGGTCAAAAGAATTTTGTTTACATAACAATAACGTCGCATCTCTTTTCTAAAAGAACTTAAATTTCCTTGTTTTGAGTTCACTGAATACAAATCTTAAACAACATCAGAAAAATTTTGTAAATTCATAATGGCGGATGGATATTTCAAACCACAACTTTAAAATTTATGTATAATCTAATTTAAAGTGGATATTTTTAAGTTTACATATATTATTCTGATTTAAACAAAATTACGCGATCTAAGCCAATAAAATATTTTAATTTTGTGTGGCAATAACCTGGAGGAAGTAAACGTGAATCGAAGTCCCAGCCTTTTATATTTTAGTGAGACATTTTATATAAATTTGTGTCCCTAAAAGAGTGAATAGCGTTGAGTTATAATGTCTTAAATTTTATTTATTTTAAAGAAAATACCTTAAAAAGTAAATTACACCTTAATCATAATAAAAAATGTTTAATTATATAAAAAAATTTTAAAGAGAACTGTCTTGAAGGAATGGTTGGAAAAATATTCCTGGATTTTAAGAAAATGTAGAAAACTAACATTGATATTCGGTTTTGTGCAGTCCTTTAAAGCAGTAGGAAGGCTTTATAGTGTTTACAATTATTTCCGAGTGTAAACAGATTTCTATAACATCTCGGTACATGAACTTTACTTACAAGCAGGTACGTGTTGAGGATGTAAACAGTAGATACACGTTAACGTTTATTTAAGTAAACATCACGAAACATTTGTTTGCTTATTCATTTAATTTGGACTATCATTTCTAGAGGAATTTCTATGCTGTACACTCTTTTATATGCCCCATAAGCAAACAGATATTTGATGTACAATGACCCTATTTGCAAGATACTTCAGAAAAAACTGAATGAACTGTTAAATTATTATATAATTTTGAAAATATAGGTTTTAAAGAAGCTGTTCTCTCCAAATGTGCTTGTTTTTAACGTGGAAAAAAATACCAGGATTTCGAACGATTTTACTCCCAGTAAGGTCAATAAATTCTTAAAAATCGTCATTCAAGTTCTTTAAAAAATGGCGAAATTTTCAGTATGAATAAATATCAAACTATTTTATTTTGACGCAGCATTTCTACCTATATTTCACAGAATTCCTTCGTGTCTCTCCTTCTTAACCCGTTTTTGTGAAAACTTTTAACAAAAATCTAAAAAAATCTAAAAAAAAATTTCATTTCGTTTTGAAAGACATAATTTTTATGGTAAACGATAAAATATTTTATCGTCAATGCGTATTCTACTATTTTTTAGTATAATCTTTTCAAATCTGGCCACAGTTTTGAAATTAAATTTTTTCAAATTTGGCGGTTTAAAATTGAAAAATATGGAAAAATGAAAAACTTTTTTACAAATCTTTTTCTCTCTTCCGATAATCAATCGCGATTAAGCTGCCCCTTTAGATCTGGTGCACTCATAGGACGTACAAATGACTGATATTTTCAAGTTTGTGAAATTCAAAATGTCGGCCATATAAACGAAAAGATGACATTTTTTGACATAAATTCTAAGTTATTCATGAAATATTTTGAGCTTTCTGAACTTTCGATCTATTAACTTCTAGTATGGCCGAATTTATGGGAGAATTTTTTTTTTGTTATTTTAATTGGAATATATTGAAAAATTTTTCAATGACTTTGAATTTATGTCAAAAAAATGTCAACTTTTCCCTTTAATTTGCGTGAAAATGACTCGCTGTCGTAAATAAACTTTATAAGAATGATCAAACATTCGGATACAGAAGATGTGAAAAATGGAACAAAACTGGCGCAAACAGAAAATTTAAACAACTTTACGTGAAACTTATCACAATGATCAATGATTTCCTGAACGATCATCAAAATGCAAGACTTGAATTTATGGAATAACTAAAAACGTTGATTAGATATAAGGATTAAGGCATTATTCTGAAGAATTATACTTTAATCTCAAATGAAAAAATCGTATTTCATACTCAAGTTTCAAAAAAATGCAATTTTCAAAGAGCTTGTTTCTCAATTCGCACCATAGAATTTTATAAAACTACTATTGATCTTACGGAGAGTAGAATTGTTATAAATTTGTTGGTGTATTTAATTTTGCCATGTTAAAAGAAGGTATATTAAGAGTGAACTGCTTCTTTAAAATTTCAAACAAATATTTTCAAAATTATATAGTTTTACCAATGTCATATCAGTTTTTAAATGTCGTTTTATGCAGTCCAACAAATATTGATAAAACCTTGGTAAGAACATTTGACCGGAAATCGAAAGGTCCCAGGATCGTACCCTAGTATCTGCCGAATGTTCTTCCAAGTTCACAGTTAATTTTTCTTAATTTTTCACAAATTTTCGGGTTCTTCATATTTTTCATATAATTAACATTTCAAGTCTGAATTTTTAACAATTTTCTTTAAAGATGTTTTTTTCAAAAAAGCCGCTTGTTCGGGAATCGAAATGATTCCGACAGATGGCGCTTGGAAAATATTTCAACTATGTTGAATTATATTTTTTGATGTGCACATTACACAGAGAGAAAAAAATAAACGATTTTAACATATGTAAATAAAAAAATTGCTGTTATAAACGGTTCCATTGGTTGTAATCTTTATGCCATGATTTTTTAAAAGCCAAAAACCCTAAAAACTAAAATAAAAGTTTTGTGTAATTACCGTTGGACTGCAACGATATGAACTTCAAGTATTTAAAAATTTTCTTTTTAACAAAGCTGGAATTATTTTCCGTCACGATATTATTTTAGTATTATACAGAGAGAAGGTTTCATCGAAAATACCAATGATGATTGAGATCATAAAGTTAAATAGCACTATCATTAGTCACGGTATTTTTAATGAAATATATAATGTTGAGCATATACTAGAAAATTTATATTATAACACGGAAAAAACTAAATAGTTTGAACTACTAACTAGATGGTACAATAAGACACAACCATCATTTTTAGTTAATTTTACTATCTAAATAGTAATCTGTAGAAATTAGGTAGTCAGGTCTAGTATTTAAATAATAAAACCAGCTAAAAAACGTATTTATGCCAGATCCTACTATTAAGATAGTAAAATAAACTATTTGTGTCTGGCATACGAATAACCAGTGCGATCACTTATGTTTCTGGTGATAGACACCCAAATATCGATTACGCGTTAGTGACAACTAAAATGCTAGAGAAACATATTATTATTACCGGTTAGTAATTTTTAGGTTATGTTCGCTAGCAGACATCTTGTAATAAATCACCATATTTCAAGGTGTCACGGGAGCCACGGATATTTTTGATGAAAGTAAATTTCCATGTAATATACTCTGTTAATTTCTTAAAATGACAATTCATTTGGAGTGTAAATTTAGCCACTCTAGTGAGAGAGTGAATTTTCAGTCTTACCGAGTAACTCACTCCGTATGCAACGAATAAGTCTTTTATCAATTCTCACTCAATTTACTCAATATTCACTCGAAGAAATTTCAGAGTAGATATACTCACAATCTCTTTTGTATATTGTAAATAATTTAACAGGAACTTTAAATCGATGTGAGACTTGGTGGTCTAATATTGCAAAGCGACAAATCCATGATACGTATCGTAATCCTTGTCGATGGTTAATGACTAAGACGATGCTTTCAATTGTTAATTACATTCCGGTTTAACGCATGAGAAAATTGCACAGTAGAGAGAAACGAGATCCGTAGATTCCCCTCCACCCTGTCTGTCCCCTATAGGTTAAGTGATCCTCCGAACTTCTCGTCGTGAGGTAATTACATTAAGTAATCAATTACAGCACAAAAATAAAACCATCCTCAAAAGGCGTTTTCAAAGTAAAGATAATTCAATAAAATGATAAAGCTGATGCAATTTTTATCATAACTAACGAGGAATCAAACGACAGGTGCCGCAGAAAATTTATTTATTTGACATGAAATCACCTCCCTTCTTGCGCTAAAAATATGTTAATATTCAAACTAACAATTTAAATGGTATGAGGAAATTGCTAGGTACGCTCAGTCATTTTTCTTATTTCTATATCACATATAATGCGTTATATTCCTCGAAAACTAGAAAATATTTTCTTAGTTTTTACGCTGTTTACCGTAGGTTACTACATTATCGACTAACCACTTTAGAAAATCATGTAGACCCCCTTAACAAAATTCTTGGTTCTTACCTTAGGTATTCGTGGTTATCTGTGCTAAAACCTTGTCAGACTACTAAATACTGAGGAGGGCATATCGAAGCAAGCCTGATTACTTTCTGATCAGGAACTGACAGATTCTGCAAAACCTGATCACTAAACTGGTCGAATGTTATTGCCTAATAATTACGTCATCATGAGTTGATAACACACTGATCATCACACTGATGAAAATCGAATCTTAATAGTTTTTTCACTACAAAATTTTAAACTTGTTACACATTATGTATGAAATAATCTAGTTTTCATTACTTGAAAGACATCTGATCAATATCTAACATCAGGTAGTCTAAGTCCTACGCGGTCCAAAGTAACGTTTCTGATCAGGTCCTAATGTCCATTCAGGCAATTTTATCATGATCTGATCAAGCCCTGATTTCATTCAAGAAAAACCGTTCATGGTGTCGATAACTGCCGATCGAGATCGATAGCTGTCCCGGTAAAAGAAAATGAAAACTGAATTGTCTACTAGGGAAATAAATAAATAAAGTTATCGGACGAGGTTTCTTACTCACGCCCTAAGGAACGTGCAGTTTTCGAAGTGAGCATGTTAACAACTTAACCATCGCGCTCGCTGAAAAACGAAGAATATTGAATAAATGTTTGTTTGGTTTGTACCATAAACATTCTTAAGAATTAGTTTTTTATGTCAATGAATCGTTTATAGTACGTATCAATGAATTATTGCGTTTATTAAATATTGCTTCTAATATATATTACTTGCTTGCAATCTGAAATTCTCATGTATCATAAAATTAAAAATCGTGTTTAAAAACTTACAAAAAATACAATTTTTGTAATTGTGTGCGTAAAGTTAGTGCGTAATACTATGTTACTCAACGAGGGAGGTAAAATAAAGATGCCTCAGACTACATGTTTTTCACCCTCGGCTTCACCTCGGGTAAAAATTACACGCAGTCTGAGACATTCTTTTTTACTTCCCGAGGGAAGTATACGATTTTTCTTCATGACAGGGAGGAGTGCCAGTGTGATGAAAAGTACTTTTGATGCCTGTTTTTCGTGCGTAAAGTTCACTTTTACCTCGTATATATAGTTCCCGCCCGGTGCGTAAAAGTACACTTTACACCCTTGTTAGGTAATATACTATTTAATAAGGTTCCTTGAATTAAAACATTTGTTAAAGGTAAACATTATATTATTTTTTATATAAATTCAAGATGGATACCTTGCGGCAATTATTTCTGACGTAAAATGCTATGCTGTGTCAGAAACTTTAAATAATAAACGATAAAATTTACCACAAAGAAGTTATATGTATTTGTTTTGTGAAAAAATACTGTTTGAATTAATTTATCAACAAAAAACATCTCATTCACATTCAAATCGCATTACTATGCTGCATAATATCATAATTCAAGATGGCGGCTTCCAAAATGTCGGATTGAGCTTTACGGTTATGTTTACATTGTACGTCAATGTATAAATTTAGAAAACATAATATCAATTACAGTTTTCGAAGTCACTGTTTACGAATATTAGGTCGGAATTTCAAAATGGTAGACATCGCATATACGATAACGTATATTCGTAACCAGTGACCTCGAAGACTGTACTTTCCATTTTAATGTAATAATAACATTGTTGAATATGCATTTTTTGTAAGAACATTAACATGGTGTTTTTAATGCTGTTCCCACCATTTTGGATCCAGCCATCTTTAATTATAAAATGATGCACTACATTTTTTTCTTAATGTTTGTAATTTTGTACCACGAAAATGACAAAACTTTTCTGGATATAAAATGAATTTTAAAATATTATTTTTAAGTAGTTAAGGAATCACTTCTATTGATACAATTTTTTTTCAAAAGCAAATAAACAATTTTCTTGAAAAATTCTTTGTATATGAAAAATAGTAAACAATTGGATCTACTAACTAAATAGTAGGATAAGACACAGCCATTATTTTTATTTAATTTCATTACCTAAATTAATAATCTGAATGCAGTTACCAGAGATTGTAATTCTTACGGTAGATTCAAAAAATTGGCGTCGGATATTCTGTTTAAATATTACGTATGAGATGTACTCGATATTGTATAGGCATGCTTTATGTTTATTTTCGTATATGCGCATATGATTTGTATTTTTAAATTTCTGTCGTTCTTTCAAAACTATATTATTGTATGATATTTTTCTGTATATTTGTTTGTATCAAGGGCATCAATGCCCGTATATAAATAAATAAATAAATAAATAAATAAAAAACCAACTATATTTTTTTTGGCGTGTAAATAATATTCTTCCATTAAAGGGCCAAGTTCCACTATAGGTTCATTTATTATGTCACGTCTAAAACAGTAGATGAGAATTTAAATTTACCATTTATTACAATCAGCACTGTGTTTAAAAATAAAAATTAAAGGCGCACTTTTCAGTCTATAAAAAGTATATATGGGCATTGTTCTAGAACTTTTAAACTTTGAGGTTGAAGAAAATTGCATTTTTTTTTAGGCACATTCATGAAATTAATTTTATTGGCTTTAGAATTGATCAAATGACAGGAAAAACCTTGCGTGACTCATTTATACACAATGTATTTTGTTTTTTAATGTAACATATGTTATGTTACTCGTAAAATTAGTTTTTAGTTTTGTAACGTTTAATATACATAAAAAATTCAGTTCTTTTGCTTGTGGCCTAATTTTTAGAAGCTAGTATATAAAATTAAACGTCTAGTTAATAGTTCAAATTTAAAATAATGGATTAAATATGGCGGACTATTTTTACAAAATTTCTTTGATTTTTATAAAATTTGATATGTTAGGGTTTTTGAGGCCACTGATTACAAATCCAAAGTCAGTTTTCATTAAAATTTGAAATCCAAATACATGATTTAACATTAAGGATACCAAAAAATTAAAACGAGTTGTAAAGAATAATCATTTTATTATTGTAAAATATTGTGTTTTTTGTTGTATTAAAAAAACATCAAATTTATAAATACTTTAATAACATAGGAGAAAAGATCGCAATGATTCCAAAGTACTTCGAAGCTAAATTGTAGATGTGCCATTAAATAATTTGATTTTTCAAAGTGAGTTTCGCTTGGAAATTTAAAGTTTGACGTGGTCGCATTTTTTATGTATAGGTGGCACACATTCGGGCAAAGGCTCAAATTACTTCTTATCATATAGGTAATGTACCCCTGTTGTGTGGTTTCTTAAAAACCAATGTGAACAAAATTATCTAAGGTTGATTGCTAAATTGTCAACTATAAAAAAAAGTTATCTCGCAAGTTTGAAGGTATATAATTTTATTCCTCAGTGAGGCACATCATTAAGTTAAGGATTTTTCATTTGTTTACATCCCCAAATACTTCCACAAAAAACCACAGACCATAAAAAAAAAGGTGCAAAAAGTTTCAGTGTTAAAACTGAAAAAATGTAGTGAGTGTCGCGCACCAAAAACAGGCAAATTCACTACTTTTATTTACTCTCATTGTTTCCTACATATCTGTAATTAGTAATAAACACTTATTACATGTAAATCGAACAAAAATTTGTTGATCTGTAGTGTTACAAAGTTATATTTAAAATTTTTATGGTATCATAATGAGCGACAACATAAAGTTTAAAAGTTCTAGAACAATGCTCATATATTTACTCAAGAAAATGTTTCGCCCTGAAAAATGAAAATTAAACTTATATATCCAAAATTTGTTTCCTAATGGCATTAGAACAAAGTAGACTTAACTGAATAGTTCCAGAGCATCTTTTAGAACTTGGGCATAATTATTTACGACACCTGGCTTTTCGGTCATAAACTATTGATTTCAAGGGTCCGATGAAAAAGGTGAAAATTGGACCAACCTATTTTTCGACGACCAGAGGGCAGAGACCGTACAGGACAATAGAAAGTATCATGCTATATATTTTTTCGGAAATACACAAAATGAAAGAAAACAATGGTCACTTCAAGACCACCTAAGTTTACAATGTTATGCATGCGCTGGCTGCACGCATTTTGTTTTCGATGCCTTGTTTTCTTGAATTACAAAAGAAACACAAATAAATCAGGTACGTTTACGCGATGATGGAGATATTGCTGATGAATTAAAAAATTCAAAATATTGTTACTTATTTTAGACATTGTAAGATTTAAAAAATCTTTGCTTTTATCTTTAGTTTTTCTTTACATTTATTAAAAAATCTTTTACTTAAAAAAAAAAGCTATGAAAAGGTATTAACAATTGACTGAAACCATATATTTTACTTATATACATGTTTAGTATTCTATTTTAAAGAACACCTAATAAAAATACAAGAACTTGACTTTAAAATGCTAAAAATTTGTAATTGAAGGATTTCATTATTTTCAGCTTCAAAACATCAAAAAGCTATAATAAAGTAATCTTACGAGAAGTATTTTCAAACAAAGCGTTCCCCATTTTTCAGAAATATTTAACTTTATGTTACAGTTATAGACACGCCCCAAAATCAAGTATTGTTTTGTTCATATCTCTATGACTTGAATGTAAACTAACATCAGATTTCAACTCAAGGACTCCAAAAACCTCTGGGAACAAGTGATTTCATTCGTGTCAATAGATTAAATACATCCGATTATGATTTTGAAAAAAAAACGACTTTAGTAGGCATTTTTTACGTAATATTTATAAATATATGAGGTATATGTGGGAAATAATAAACAAATAACGATAAGTGAAAGAAAAACCTAATAATACAATAGAATTATAATAATAAATGCTCCTAATTTTTTACAATTAAATTTTGCGGCATTTTTTGACACGATACACCATTCGAAAGAGCAGAGTTCGGGCGTTAAATTTATGTACATTTGGTCCTTAAAGGGTTAATTTCGCAAAGTTAGTAGTGAGTCTACCAATTACATTTTGCATCGCGCCGCTAGAACTTTTTAAAGTTATAATCAATAATGACTTGAATGGTTTTTTTAACAGCTTGACTACTATCAAAATAACAAAACCATAGAGATATTCTATGATTCAAGTCCAGTGTTTTACACTTCCGTTTAATACCGAAAAGGTATACGTGTACATTTTTGAAAATACGTTTTTGTATGTGAGGTTATCTCATATGATTGAGGAGACTTTTGGAAAAGCTACATGAGATTTATTAGTGCAATTCACCATTTTAACACATCAAGAGATATAAAACAATATAAAACGTTTAAATATCAATTTTTTATATGTTTATTTAAGACAAGAATATTTAATTCCGCTGTCACCGATGTGTTTAGAACTTTGTCAAATTATGCGTTCACGAAAATGTCACTAATAAAAATTTTGTCGTTTCAAAAAGTGAAATTCAACTTATTCTTATAGTCACAACTTTTTATTTTATTCTGAAATTTTTGTGATGTGTCTATACCTAGAAGTTTTGTTTGTATTATATGACTAACTGGAAGGGGAGATGATTAACTTAACCCTTTCGGCTGCCGACGCTGAAAGAATGCACATTAATCACAAACGAAACGAATTTCTTCGGACAAATGAACGTGGTTGGGAAATCTAATTTTAATTAGTTGCATCATTAACCGCGAAAAATGGCCAGTTCGACGAAGTTTTCATTCATTTTATTAATGCCCTATGGTAAATATAACTGTTTTTAAGTCGTTGTTGAAGGCGGCTAAAAATTTACTGAGTGCAATTACGTATTAATTGTGTTTTTTGCGATCTGGTCAGTATTCCGGTTTGAAGAAACTTTTCCTTCTGTGTCACTATAACTTTTTCCCGTTCCCAACTTGATTAATAATTAATTTTATATTTAGATTTTCGTGTGCAACTCTCTGCTTCGACCTTTTTTCTTGGAAACTATTTTATCATTTAATTTTGTCTATCTCATAAAAGTAAAGATCTCGGTATAGCATATTCTTTCAAACGGCGAAAGTAGTTTCAAATAGTTTAGAATTCATTTGCTTAATTATTAATTAAATATTAACTTCATTAATGTAGCTTAATAGTGAAGTGACTTCCATCCTCTGAAAATTGATTAAAATTAAATGCAAAGTACCTAAAAGTCGACCTAAAACACAACATGCACCAACTTGATCTAGAAAATATGGAGTATTTACAGTGAATCATTTCATTTTGATTTTTCTTTTTATGCATTTACATTAAAAATGACTTTATCAGACTCTTTAAAAAAATGGCCTATTTTGTACAAGAAAGACGTCGCTGGTCTTTCTACTAATCAAATATGAGTAAATCTTTTCCTGGATACACAAAAACTGTCATAATCGCAGTTATGACCATAGTTTTTCTGTTTGTTTTTACTCTGATAATACCCAAATATTCATAAAGATGAAAATTCCAAAATTTTTGATCACACTGATGAAAACTCGAATGTATGAAAAATTCAGAACATCCAATTCAATAAGGCGTTAGACTCTGAAAAAATTGACGATTTTTAATGTTATATTAAGACAATTTTAATAATGATTTATTGAATACGTTATTTAAAACTAACCAGTTATATGTTTTTGTATTCGTTGATATCATATGATACAAATTCCCTAAAACTGCAAATATTCGTTTTTTAATATCGTTCTATCGTATTCTGCTGTATCATTTACAACGCATTCTTTCTAAACACATTTTGTATTAATAAAACATATATCTGAAATTTATGTCAACAATAGAAATAGAACTAAACAATTAATTTAAATCTACAAAGTAAAATTTATACAATAGATTTTGATACACGGTACATACTATATAAAAAAAAACATTCAACAATATAAACACAAATGTTTTAATTACTTAATTTAATAACAGTAAACTAATATCAGAATATACAATTAAAAATGCTCAAGAATATTAAAGTGACTGTAATGTTGAATTACGAAAATTTATTTTAAAAAAATAAGAGACATCTATTAAAAACACTTACGTAAAACCATATTCACAAATCGTTAATTTGTATATATCTTTTTACTTACTCTTATATATTTTTTACATATTTTTAGATAGTTATCTAATGGCGTTATTCCACGTTTTCCATTATGCGCATTATTGTATAATTCCGATTGTCATATTATATTTTTGTTTACTTATGTACAATCGATTGTTATCGTATGTTGAAATTGTATACTACATTCAAATTACGCATTACTCTGCGTTTGTAATTATCTAGTTTGATTGTTATTTCGGGAACATTATCCTATGGCATAATAAATTAAACTAACTGAGTCCTTCATTCAGAACTATTTGAGTAAATATTTACTTGAATATAGAAAATCTTTGTCACATTAAATCCGGAGAGTGTTTTGGAGATACTCATCACGTTATACGCAAAATTACCGCAAATAAAGTTCTGCCAGGAATTCAGTAATTAAAGACGTTAACAATGCTTAACAATTTTGCAACAAACGATATAATCAATGTAACTAAAAAGAAACGCGATAGGGATTACATAACGACGTACTGTGCGGTAGACGCATGGCATACGCATGACGTAACAAATTTGCGAGTACACGCACAGTAAAAAAAAAATTAATTGAAGACATATGCGAAATGTGGTACTGACGTTCTACGACGTATTTACATTGTTAAAATCATTATATACTGCAAACAAAATTTAAGCTTTTAGGTGTATACAACTTTGGTCTCATAGGAATGATAAAAAGGCATTGTATCTACATTTAATATAGGATACTAAAATTATTATTGGCGGCCTTTCCGAAAAAAAATGTTTTTCCGTATAATGGGGCTGTTAATTTTTAATTTTGAGGTTATGAATTCGAATTCCTCATCAAAGATCTCGAAACCCGTAAAATATAGATTTTTGTCTAATTCAAAGCAATTTTTTAAATTTTATTTACCATATTGGATACACTATTTTGAATTTCAAAATTGTGGCTCCGGATTCATAATCAGCGACCTATAAAACTCCCTAGATACAGCGTTTTGTCCAATACGATGTAAATTTTAATTTTTTATCCGCCATATTGGGTCCTCCATTTTGAATTTCAAAATGCTGGTAACGGATTCGTAATCAATGACATGTAAGACGTATAAACGATACTTTCCCGTACATGTCATTTTTTAATATTTTTTACTGACTGCGTGGTGAAATTTTCAAAAACTTGTAATCTTGAAAAGTGCGATTTCAAGTTCTGTAAATCTGCCTCAAAATCATTCGGAATGGGACAAATTTCCATTAACACTTTTAACATGTATGATTTAACAAATTATCGAGATTCTTGGGAATAAAATAAACTAAATCATTCTAATAATATGAGTAGATCAATAAAGACCGATGTGATCGATTTTAAAATGCTCGTGTGTGCAGGATAAATATTTTTAAAGCAAAATACCGTTATATTTTCTCACTATGAATAACACATTTGTAGCTGTTTACTGTATAAAGAAACCATTTTCCTGGCCAGAATCTATCGTTTTCTAGTAGTCGTATAAAAAATAAACAGAGCTTTCATTAAAATTTTAGAGCCTAAAGTCGATGTTCAAGTAATTCGTCGACAAGGTGGGAATTTATGCTGAAAAATGCCGACGATTGTTAAAAAGAAGTATCAATTACATTTTCCTAAAAATGTTAGAGCTTTGCTTTTACAACATTTTTACAAAATTTGTAGCATAAATCTCTATTTTATCAGCGGACCACTTTAGAATTCTCCTAAGTAATGGTTAGAGTCTGGGTTATTTGTTACCCGAAAACATGGATCACCCTGAAGAAGTTAACGATATATGAGGACCTCTAGACGTCTCAATGAACAGATATCCTGTATATGGGATATCAATACTAAGTATTTTGAAATCTATCAAATCTGTATTTCTGGCTATCTTAGGAATAATATAAACCTTCAGTCATCTATAAGTTTATACGAGTTTTCGCTATCATGAGAGTTTTCATCCGTGTCGCCATTAGCAATTACGGTCGAGACGACAGAATAGCTCGTTGATGTCTGACCTACTTCAGGATTGTACGACATTGCAATATCAGTTGAAACATGAATTCTACAGCCGCAACCGAGTCAAATCAACTACCTCAAAAATTATTGCCTACCTTTTGATTCTAACATTTCTAGTACATCAAATGTAACTATGAAATGGCCATTTATTAACATACTGTCAGTATATAAAAATTTACAATTTTTATGGTAAAACTTACTAGAATCGTTATAGTCTTAAAATGTCGATTCACATGGCCCCACGTCTTTATTTCACACGGCAACTAATCACACGACAAAATGTCACATGGAGAAATAACCATAAACAAAAATAACACTGAGGCAAAAAACTCACTCAAACAAATTGAACATTACACATGGAAATTCATGGCAGTCTTTTCCTGCCGCCATTTTGGCGTTAGGATATTTTGAATCCTGTTGTTTGCCGCCGGATGTTTTGGCTCCCCCGTTTTGGCATCAGACTATTTGACCCTGTTTATTGTAGCCAGAATTATTTTAAATAAAATTTCGTTATAAAAAATGAGAGAGACAGAGGGCAACGTCATGAAACTTACCTAATCTAACTATTCAGCATTCTGCCCACCACTAATAATGCCTAAAAGCATAGGCGTGCCTTAAAACTAGCCTAACCTAACCAGTCAAAACTCTGCTTACTCCTAATAATGCATAAATGAATATGGCTGGACGGGAAATTTTCAAATGTGTGATATTTTGTTGATGTCATATTTTATCATTGTGATATTTTTATGCGAGACATTTTGCCGTTGTCATAATTCGACATGTTCTCAAATGTCCGTGATATTTTCTCATATGATTATTTGTCCGTGAAAATAAGGCGATCTACCAATTCACTTATAGTAGATTTACAGATGTTCCCAGACAATTTTTTCTGTACGCAACTCTTTAGACTAGAAATTGCTATTTATTATAGAAAAATTTCTACCAGTCACTAAAAACCTATTTTTGGAGCTGGAGCAATTAAGTTTCATCCCCCGCCTACCTGGCAGAGTACTTTTAGAATTCTATTTTTCTATATATTTTTGAAACCTTATTCATCTCGTGATATCTCGTACTATTACGCGGCAATCGACAGTTTTGTTCGGAACAGCAAGACCAGCACAATATCGATTATTGATGGCCTAAGGGTATTTATGCAGCCAATCACTGTGTTTCGTTTTTTATAGCCTTATGGGATTTTCGGGAATCGACATTTGCCATCAGGAATAATGTCTTAAGTACCTGCTGGCAGCCTATAATTAGGGAATTTAGTAACTATCAGCCAACCGAGTATCCTACAACTGAAGTGCTGTTTCCTGATCCCGTATTCCCTTGTAGAAGATCTACTACAAGTTGTTATGGGATCCTAAGCCATTTAAGTGAAATTGCTAAGATCTACTTCAATTCCGCGTTCCTTCAATCTATTTGCAAGATAATGAAGAGATGTACGTGGTACTTATGTAACCAACTGATACGTATTAAGATTTTGTTGGAATGCTGGGGCACTAATGTTCTTGAGAGTGTTTTTAATAATGCATTATTATTGATTCCCAAAATACCTGAAAGTACCGCTCAGTGGATGTGAATTGAAGGACGAAAGAATGCGATCCGCTATAATTAACAATATACAGTGATTAGTATTGAAAATCTTTTTTCCTTTAAATTAACACATGCGGTCTTGCAAAACAAATAATAAACATATTCAAATTGTTATGGAGAGACTCGGGAAGATTATCTAAAAGATAATGTATTTTGGAAAGCAACGATATTTTTCTAATCCTTAGGAAAAAATTACTATACGGCCCTGATCAAGCTCCGAAAAGGTTACCTGCATGTACTTCTGGGCCTAATCAGGAATATCTCATTTAATTGGATCCAAATTTGATGAGACTCCCATGTATTAGGATTTTATCTGTTTCTCCAAAAATACTTACAAATTAAATTCTAATATTTCGATCAAACCCATTAATCCTGAAAATTTGCAATTTTTTAACGACTTTTGTGTCTTCCTTCTATTTTTGGGTATGCTCTTTCGGAATCAGAACTCAAAATCGATTTATACACCAATGGTTCAAGAAAGTATGAAGCCTTCTTGCTTGAACTTATAAATATATTTAGTCTTTGTTTAGTTTCAATATTTCAGGAATTGACATTACCAACTGAGTTACTTTTGTAGGCGTTAGAGGGTACCAATTGTGAGCCGGTAATGAAGAAATTTACTTTGAAAAATAGAAATAATGGTTTCATTGACTTCTATGTACATTCTCCGAAACTATATAATTCAATGCACAATCTCCGAAAAAAAGAAATTAGTTAAGAATTGACGAATAATAGATGATTTTTATCTATTGCAGAAAATCGTCGTAAATTTCGCGATTAATTTCTGTGGTATTTTTTGAAAAGTCGTAAAGAGCAATTACTTTGTAGGCGGACGAGTTTTGAACAATCGATTCAGTCACTTAATTCTTCTATTTACACATGTAGCAGTAGATGACTTTAGCTACAGGTTTACCCGTGTACTAAGTATAATATCCATTAATATTTACCTTAAGTTCTGTGATATTGACAGTATGTAATATTTGCCACAATTATTTAAAATTAAGTATCACATATTGCAAACCACAACAAATGTTTCTATCTCATCAAGTTCTGCTTTCAAGCTGCAATAATCTTACGAAATACCACTTACTTATATTTTTTACTGAACATTTCTTTTAAAAATGAGCTACCTGACCAAGCGTGGATTGAACAGGTTCCGCACGTTATTCAATCCTTTTCAGTAAAAGATCATCGGTGGTCGCTTGTAACGTAACACGCCAGCATTGTAATTGGACTACAGACGTCATCAAATGTCGCAGCTTCAGAATTGGACATTTTTTACTAGAACGTCAACTCTTCGAAAGTATCGATAATTCGAACAGTATCGATAGATATATAAAAGAAAATACTTAGATAATAAGAAAATTCTATTCTAATAATTAGCATCGTAATATAAAGCAGAAAGAAATGAAGAAGAGGAAAAGCGCAATCAAAAGACAATAAATTGCCCAAGGATAGCAGGAATAAGACTGGAAATAAAGTCTAGTAAGTTCTGGATGACATAATGTATTTGAATTATTCTATCGAAATGAAATGTCTTTCGCAATGCATATTATAAAACACTTTATTTTATTATAATATTTAAGTTCAAATATTATATTGGCAAAATTCTTGGCAAAATGGATTATAGCAAAAAAAAACATAGCAAACAAACATTTTGTTCTAATAGTTGGACACTAAATATCATTGAGTAAGATTTTATAAGAATAAAAATAAATAAAAATAAATCACATAATTATATCAAATGAAACTTTGCCATTGACAGTTCTAATTTTGTATGCAAAATAAGTAATTAAAAACAACGAAAATCTACGATAAAAACTCATAAATATCTACCACTCCGCTTTAATTGATCGTCTTTTCAATTTTGACATATGTGATATAAAATTCATATTTCCTGATCCCGACAATTCCGGAACGTCTATTTTTAAAAATATATGCTACATTTCCGATGTTCAATCCGTGATATTAGCTAATTTTAATTTTGAAAATTAATTATAAATCGAATGTAATATTTATGATTTGATCCACAAAATCTAAAAAAAAGTTCGATTTTTACTGTTGGGTTCAGAAGAAAATCACACGATTGAGCCAAAACATTTTAAAATTACTTTTTATTTAAGTAATTAGTTATTGATATTTTTAGAACTTTGTTTAATAAATCTTCCGATTTGTATGCACAGACACTAAAAATTCCTCAAGAAGCGATTTTGAGGAGGATTTACCAACGCTTCTAATTTTTGACCCGCCATTTTGAATTTTCAAAATTTGACTGCTGTACAATTATCATAATTATCTTAATGCATTTCTAAAGAGTTAATGTATTTATTATTTAAAACATATCATAAATAGGAAAATAATATGTTTTATGCCTAGTGCGTAATAGTATATTACGTATCTAGGGCGGAAACAGAGGGATTGCAGCGAGGGTCACAATCATTGCCTGATGCTTGCATTGCGTGTTTTCGCGCGCGATGCGTACACTATTTTTTGTCACACCCGTACAAGAAAAGTCCAACTCACGTTTAGGGCGTGTAAGATTATTGTTTGATGAAAGACTGTCAACAGATTGTAAGCGAGAGGAAAAGATCATTTTCCCGCCCGGTGACGCTCATCTTTATCATACTGGGCGGCAATCGGGCACATTCCGCCCCTTTTTCTGGCGGAAAGATGGACTTTTCGTGCTGGTGTGACAAACATTTTTTTGCATAAAGAAACGGGCACAAGTGCCAGGGAAAAAGTATTTCGTTAGGTTGGTACAAAAAAGTATACATTATCATTGTTACGTAATAAGATTACTGAGATTTTTTAACTTACTGTTACATTAATAATTTTTAAATATTGAGAGCGCCCAACTATTTTTCGTGTATATTTAATAATAGGACAGGTTTTTCAACCTCTGAAAATATGAATGTCAGTCTGCGGAAATTAGGTAAAAGTAGGGTAAAATATCGACTGAAAGCAACAGTCTATAGAAAGAAATTGAAGAAAACGGTCGATAAAATAAAAATGTTTGAACGTTTTATTCATCCTTCACGTAACTCCAGCGTGATCTTGTTTCTATTTTTTCGGATGCACTCACGAGGCGTGGAGTGTCAATTAACTGGACTCCGTTCGGATCAATTGTTCTTAACGACGACATGCTTTCGTGCAGAGTCACAATGAAGCTCTAATTTAACACCATTTCAAAAGTTGATCACTCGCTACGTTTTACTTCACCCGGACTTTGAAAATCGAACAAGTTTTAATGAAATTCATTGAAAAGTTGAATTAAAATAATCTGTATCGGCATATTGTACGTGCAAATTGCTAGTGGAATACTCGAGACTAAGAAAATGTATACGAATTTCTCTGTCTGCGAAGTATTCTAACGGGTGTCGGAAATATAACCATCGTATGGTATTTTTAATGTATTTTTTTTATAACTTATTTTGTTTACATTTTTTGTTTGTTATGACTGACAAATTAATCGTTAATAAACGATAAACTATTGAAAGCAGGACCAGAGTAGGTTATGTCAGATATCGTGAGAAAATTGCCGATGATGGTGGTCGAATGTGCACGAAAGAAAAATTGGTAGATACGGTTCAAAAATTAATCTAGCTGTAGAGGCTACAAAACAAATTATCATCCATATAATTTTTTCTCAATCGTAGTGTCACACGTTACACTCGTGAGTTAGCGCAAAAAATTGTGTTTATAATATACAGATTTTAGTATTTTGAATTTTAGAATGAAAGTATTTATCATCTGAATTAGAACATGTCGGAAGTTGTATACTCCTAGACAACCTTGCGAAATATATATTCAATTTTAATTATACTAATAAAAACATTTCTCAGTATCTCCCCTAAGTGTCTATCATAAGTTGTAGCACTTAAGGACCACTTCCCCTTCCGACTCGCTCTCTCTCTCTCTCTCTCTCCCCACTATATAACTTCGGCACGCATCGCGACACGCCCACTGGATATTCGGCAAGGATCGGCGAACCGCAAAACATTTGGGTTATACTTGCTTTCACGATGGATATAAACGAAAATAATGAATTGTGGTAGTGACGGGAAATAATGAGAAAGAGTACATAAGCGTAAGCGTAACGACGACAATAATCTACATTTATGGCAGGAAGAATTTACTATTGAGAACAAAAGCTTCAAAAACCCCCATTTGGTGAATGTATTGAAAACTGTTTAAAATGCGTTCTCGTTACTATGTAAGTAATAAAATCTGTTTTGTGTGAAAATGTCCACCATCGGTAGATTTTAAATTCAAAAAGTTTTAAATTAAAGTATATTTCAAATAAATTTTCTTTTTTAAAGATACTAAACATTTTTTTCATTAAATTTCTTATAAGCAAAAACAAGTTTCTACAGTCTTTTTTGGGGTAATGGAATTAATAAACACAATTCGATTAGAAAAAGCTTCATCACAAAAATTGTCATCCGCTTATAAAATATCAGTAAAATATTTTTTGATTATTAAGTGATTTTATTAATTTTACTTTAAGTAATACCAAGTACATTATTTTTCGTAATTTTTGCGAAAAAAATATTTAGTATTCAACAGATTAAAATAAAAGATAAAACGTAATATTTCGATGTATTCACAATCATTTAAATCATTTATCGATTGGGAAAATGTCAAATAACTTTTAAATTTTGTGAATGTTGGTTTAAGTATCACGCAATTATCTCAAGTTGAACATTTCGAATTACTTGGAAATCACGATTATTACAAAAGTTTATTCTTCAAAATAGTTATCTTCACGTTCTTCTAAAATTGAGAACGCGGTGTTACAGAGCTCTGTCTTTACGCTAATACTTCGATAGAATTAATACTTGTATTAGTACTTGCCTCAATGAAAATCAAGTTTTAGTTAGACATTGATGGATGAATCGCATTTGGGGGTTTAGTATATCAGCCTTCAATTTGCGTAGCTATTCGCCTTTAATTATCTCCTTATAAGAGATTAACGAAACATTTACTAGACGTTTGTATGGTTTGTAACTTCATTGGATTAGAAATTTTCAGCTTGACGCAAAATTTCTCACCCGCGAAATGAAGATCTTGGCTCAAGTGTGTTATGTGAAAAGCGTAACGTTATGAATTATGGGCCATATTGAGTGGTAGGCGAGGGAGTAATCTCATTTTAATCCCGTCGTAATAGTGCGGTTAAATTTAAGTTTTACACAACATTTTCAAAGTTTCTGCACAAAATATTTCCTTTTCATCTTCCCTCTCTATTAACCCACTAAGACCGGGAGATGCACATTTTTAGTAAATTTTCGACCTTCATTCTTAATATATGCTCTTCCGATTAGCGTGGTCAAAATTGCATTGAAATTGCCTTAAAAACCAAAATGACGCATTTTAAATAAAAAATTAACAAAATTTCGTGTGCTTCATTTTTTTATGAATTTTTATTCGCATCAATAAATTTCTGGGCTCGATGCCTATCAACTAGAAATTTTTTAGTTTTGTCCCCAATCAACCTAACTTCTTCAAGACGTCAATATTTCGACGGAAACAATAAATTTTCTTTCGGAAACACGCTGTATAAACATTATCGCATGGTTTTGAGTTCATTCATGACATTTTCTGACAGCCATTTCGAATCTCCCAACTTGAATTTTATAAAACCTAGCCTCAACTTTGTGATGAACAACCTCAAAAATCCGCGTATATACATTTTCTACTGAATTTGAAATATTTTATTATTACTTCGACCCAGACTAAGTCTGGACGAAGTATTGAATTTGGTCACTTCGGGCAAAAAAATTACCATATAGTTTTTCATCAAATGTCGACGTTTCAGACCCTAAGGAACCCAAATCAACAATAAAAAAATTTTTGTCCGTGATCTTGTACGTACGTACGTCCGTACGTCCCGTTTTTTTGTCTCGCGATAACTCGCGAACGGATAAGCGTATTGACATAATTTTTTTTTAAGATACGCGTCTTGGCATAACTTAGATCTGATTAGATTTTGGAGCAGATCCACCCGTCCATTACTAAAAAAAATTAGCCCCAATTAAGTTTCTTTGTAGTTTTTTGCATTTATTTTGAAAAATACAAATTTTATTAAAAAATGTTTCAAACAAAAAAGATAGAGCATGAAATTCTCTACAAAAAAGGTTTGATGCATTTTCTTCCTAAAGTCAACGATAATGCTATAAAAACTGGTTTAAAATGTTTATGACTATTGTCTGAAAAAGTATTGAATTTGGTCATCGCGGCAAAAAAATTAGCCTATTGTTTTTCATCAAATTTCGACGTTTCGACCCCCTACCTCCCAGGGGTAGTCTTTGCCAGCTCTTCGGGCGCGGTGACCACCTACGGCCGTAAAGTTCATTTACGCCCTTGATACGAAAATAACTATTTCGATATATCTAAAAGATGTCTTATAGATATAGAGATAAGATACCCGTCAGAGATCTTTTCGACACTTTCAAGATATCTTTGACGAATTATATATATATTGTATATATAATATCATAATAATACAGACAGTAATTAGTAAAACACAGTAAACATGTAATATGCATCGAATAGTCTATTACAATACAAGTGCTTGAAGTAAGTGTTTTGCAACTTTTATTTATTAATACTTCGGCTGGCCTGTTGTCGAGGTCAAAGTTTTGAAAATGCACATTTTCAATTTACATTGTTGTAACATATCTATCGAAACCACTTGGACCTACATATGATTGGACCCCCAAATATCAATATAATTTTATAATATAATTGAAAGCTGTTAGTAAACAAACGAGTCTTAAGGAATAGCCGACTCTCCACTGGGTCGAAGTTTCTGAGCGAGCGAAGCGAGCGAGGCACCACGCCAACACTAGTTTGAGTTTCAATATTCTTTACTGAATCAGACAATTTTTAGGGACAATTATGAGGTTAGAGATACGACTTCCATCAATAATCTTCGTAATTGATCAAATAAGATATATTTTTCCACATATTGACGTTTTGAAGTTGGTTCATGGTAGAACAAAAAAAGTTCATAGATTTAGTGCTCTTCTGGTTGCGAATAGGCCGAAACTTATTGATGCGAAAAAACTTCAGAAACCGAAACAAACAAGATTTTGTTGATTTTTTATTTAACTTTTATTTTTTTTTATTTAATACGCCAATAGAAATAGCATATTCAAGATCTTTCGTTTGCTACGCTCATATCCTAACCATTACATTACCCTCATCATTGTTTTTTGAAGTTGCAAATTCAATCTTGTTGCTTCTTTTACATAATGTTCATTTTTAATTTTGCCTGAAACTTTCTTTGGGATTTTAGAAATTATCCAACTTGGATATGTAAACAGTACTTTCTGTGATTAATTGTGCAGAAATTTCAAAATATTTAGTGAAATTACTTTACTAATTAATTAATTGAAATTAAAGAGATGGACGTAACAAAAATTATACAGGAACATATGCACTGATGTCGTCCATTATCGTATGATCTTCATTCGGTATCGCTCTAGCGACTTGGAGTTAATCTATCTTTCTGTTTCTCTGTCTTTCAGTTTGTCACTTGCTGTCTCTCTTTCCCTCTTGCCATTGTATTATTCCGACATCGTCTTTACGACCAGTTCCCTGCTCTTGGATTCAATCTCATTCTCTTTGTCAAACCGTCATACTGTGGAGCAACGTCCCGTCTTCAAAGTTTAATGCTCACGTTGCTACATATCAGTGAAACATACACTTCCGAATAATTTTCAAGTAAATTCAGCACTTAACGAAGGCAAATATGTAAAGACTGCGACAACATTTCTTTTATTATCATAAAAAAAAATATTATTTTAATCCTTCACAATTTGCAGTTCAAATGTTATAATAATATAATCATATGGAATTTGGTCAGTTGTACATAAAATGATGCCCATGATAAACGGATTTGGAATATATGCACGCGATGGTATCAAAGAGGGATTTTTTTTATCGATCATTTTGAAAAAAAATTAGGACCGAACTCGAATAATTCAATGTGCCGGATATTGAACCCGGTACTTCCCGATGGCCAGCCAAATACTCTAGAAGCAAAGAAAATAAGAGCATGCATATTCTTATATCATCATAAGTAAATTTATGTAATACCCATTTATTTAAATAAAATTATATTATCTAATTAAATAATTAACAAAAGAAATGCGTTTGCATACTCGATAATTAGCCACTATGGTTAAATTATTAATATATTCAAATATTTTTGGTATTTTTCGGTCACATAAAGAATAAAAATTAAAAATGGTTGACTTTAATAAACATTAGAAGAAAAAGGACAAGGGTAATTAATTTGGAGGGTTTTGTAATAAATAAATAATTAGCAACGTTGCGATTCTTCAAGGCTATGTGTTTACTTATTAATTAAAATGAATGTTTAATAAACTATATTATTTTTTCGACTAACAGCAGTAGCTCGATGGTGCACGTGGGGGCTATAACTTGTTGCAAAAATTTTATTAATCAGAGGGAAAATACTCATCCTTTATCGCTATCCTATATTATTTTTTTTATTCCAAATATTTTCTGAATTAGAAAAAAAATGGTATGCAAAGAACGTTTTACTGAACCGCGTAGAACTTTTCATGGTAAGCAATCTAATGGACACATCGGAAATTCCCTCAATCCCGAACTATTCCGAACTTCTGAAACTTCAGGCACCAACTTTAATTATCCTAAACTGTGACAAATCTCCCGCAGCACAGTTGTCGAAACACCATGTATAGATTTCCAATTTGGGGTGTCAGTAATCGAGAAGCTCCTCCAACAGGAAGTACTGGCGGTTTCACCAAGTTGCTTCTCGATTCAAGTTTCGACTAAATTCTGTCCTTAATTTTTGCCCATTTGTTCAACGTACAACTTATCAACTTCTTGATTACTCGTTGTCAATGCCGATTCTAGGATAAACACTGCAATCGATGATCCGCTTGTTTTATATTCCGATCCCAGAACTCTGACGGATTGTTTTACAAGAGTGTATCATGTTATCTGCAAGGCCAATTATCTCAAGTATCCAAACAGGCCGATTTCAAACCGAGTATATGATATTACAATGAGTATACGGAAGAAGTAAGGAATAACGCGAATCGATATCGCTTTTACTACCCATTTGTGTAAAACATAATGACAACTGCGTAAGAATGTGACAAGTAAATATCATTTCGAAATGAAGAACTGTGTTTTATACTTGATATACTGAAATGCGGTGGACGGTCGGTTGCTGTTTTCCTTCCGGAACCCCACGAGGAATTTTTTTTTGTTATATATACGCTGTTCAGGATTAACAAAAATGCATACGATCAAGGGAATTATTTTCAATGTTAAAATTAAAATGATGCTCTTATTTGAGATTAAAAAGTATTCCTAAATTAGACTGGAGTTAGCAGCCACTTTCAGAAACCACATCAGAAAATCGAAAGTCATGGAACGCATGTTACAGTATAGTTCCGGTATATTGACTCACTCGGTTTCTCGATTTCCCCTACCGCCCCGTTATAACACCCTCAGAAAAGGGGAGCACCGCTTCTCCCACTGCGCTCAGTCATGTTCGTGACGTCACATCAGGCCCTATCTGAGACCTCAGTCCGCAAAGTAGGGAAACAAAGAGCGGCGAGAGGTAAATAAATATAACGAGATGAAACCTAGCAAATATGGTGGGACGTAAATATAGGGAGACCCAATTATACCGGGACAGTATTTGCATATACAACGTTTTGGAAAGATTAATATCATCCGCAGAAAATTCCTGCGATTAAATGAAACAACACATCAAAAATGATTGTTTACAACATTTAAAAAACGTGTAATTGAATAACGAAATTCCATCCTAAAACAAGCAACTAGATCCAAGAACTTAGAGTTTCCGAAAAATTTGCTATCAACTAACTGAACCCTGAAATTAAATTCCATAGTTCATTCAAGATAAAATGTTGTTTATTTATATGCATCATATTTTTTGATAAAATGTTTAAACAAGCCGCGTTTGAAGTGGGCAAAAACTATTGCAATTTTCAGGCTTTAATTAGATACTAGAAATATATTCTGGGAACCAACAGAAATGTTTAAATATACTATCGTATATATGTCAGTATATCGATGACAACCGAATGTCAACACGATCGCCTGAAAAGAAAGAAATTTAAAGTACTTGTCGTCAGATTTGAAGGTCATGTTCATATCCGGCCTATTGAGATTCACATTTAAAAGACATTTCAAGGTCAACTGGATTTTAAGTCAACTGTGAAGGTTTGTTTTTGGTCATTTATTTTGATAACCTTCACATATGATCATATAAGTTCAAAGGTCTATTTCTGTGTTTTATTGCCCATTCTTGACCAGTCAGTGAAAAATATATGTATACGAATAAGGTGGTCTGGATCTCAAAACAACATATGATTTTTTTTAATGCATGTCCGCTTGATGCTGGAAGTAGCCATAGTTAAAATATATAAACACAAGTTAAATAAAACTAGAAAATGTCTAAAAAATGCCTAATGCAAATCTTGCAACCGTGAAAATATTCGGTAAATGCGACGTCGGATACTGGGAGGGTATGAAGAAATTCACGTCAAATTTGAAAGCTGCCTCCGCCCATTGCCTTTAAAGACAAACGCGATTTCGGTTGTATAAACCATCGCAGCCGAGTCATGTGAATTACTCAAGTGAATGCCTATACACTGTTCTAGAAGTTAGACGTCTCCATTGTACCGCTAGCATTGTGTCGTCGACGTTAGAGCTACGATCCATGAGGATGGCAAGTCTGTGCATGCCGCAGACTCCTGGCGGTTGGCAAGGTCCGTATCGTGCGTTCTGGTTGTAATTCACTCGCAAGCTCGCAGTGCTTAAGCACGTGTACTTGGTAAATGCATTAGCTGAACGATGCTAATCTATGCGACTAAGGGCATTATGAAATCTATGAATTGGTACCCGCGGCAAAAACTCACAACCAGCAACTTGTACTAGGTTTTTTATATTAATATCATGAAAATGTGAAAAACGCGTGTTCCATTTCTTCGTAACGGACACGTTGAAATATTGATTTTTCGATTATTTTTAAAAATTTAGTAAATAGAGTGCAGGGCTTTCTCCTTGTCTTAAACTGTACAATATGAACCGTTTATGATAAAAGAATTGGGGAAGGAGGGGCGGGAAAAGGAGCTTCAGGGTAGTGAAGGGATTGTGGTCACATGGTACTTGACGCGACATCGTGCGGAGTAGTTCATACCCTTAAAACTTGTCTAAAACCGAAGACTAAAAGTTTTCAGCAAGTTGTATAGGCAGAACCATCTGTGGGTATTATCAGATCACATTAATTTAAAATCACGGGTTTAATATGTCGTGAATGTTTTAAGAAAATGTCACACTTTAACAACGGTTTACGCGTTTATTATAGGAGATACGGCAAAAATGTATACAACCTTTTTTGTAGGAAATTCTCTGCTCTACACTTTTTGTTAAAAACATTTTTTCGCACCAGTTTTCGTTTTCGAAATAAATGCAAAAAACTAAAAAAATTCACGTTTTTTGACTGTTTTTTCAAAATTCCGGCCAAGATATAGCCGAGCACCAATTTCTACTGCTGAATTCGTTTTCAAAAGGCAAAAATGCATCGAATATACGTTCGATTTTTTTGTTTCGAACATGCAGCTCATCCGAATGTTTACTCTTCATTTTAATATATAATTGTTGAATTTTGTATTTGTCTAAACGAAAAGCAAGAGAGCAGAGGCGTATTCAAACTTTCTCATTCTTATTTCCTTCCTTTCAAAATATAGTTGTGATTCTTATAAAGTCGTAAAGGCGTAGTTTCCGTGTCGTTCATAAAGCTTCCACCCGTCGGTCGTTAAACTTGAATATCGGATCCGGAGGCGTCGTGATTTACACCGGAGTCAATAAACACATTGGTGACATTTCCGAAAAACTGAAAATCACTTGCTTCTAAAAATGCCGGAAACAGCTATATAGATTTTCGTGCACGTCCCGGTTTTGCGGGTTAAATCTTGAGGAACGGTGGAGTAGTGACCGGATGATGGGACCGACTGTCGTAAAGTATGGAATCGTATAAAAATCGCGATCTCCTTCGTCGAGTCAGCGAAACGATCTTCTTTTTCTGGACACTTCTTCCGGCCACCTTACACTCCAAGAACCGTCCCTGAAAGAATTACTCTCGACGCGATACATTCCCTTGGGAGAACCGGAAATGGGCGGGAGGCGAGAAACTACGAGGCTTTCGAAAGAAAAATGTGGGGCACTACTTATCGTAGAATCCGCTTGATGCAGGTTGGCTCCCTATTCTATTATGGAATTATATGCAGAGGCAACTAGAACGAGAGTAATCTGCTTAATACCAACCTTCTTTCTTAACGAGAAAGACTTTTATCTCCAGACAGATTGACGGAAAAATCTATGTATATATACATAGTGTGCTGGAGGGAGATCTAGATATATAGCTCTTGTTACGTTAGAGGATTGTCTTGGCTTCATTGCTTGTCGTCCCCTTATTCTATAAATGATTTTCCTCAACACACTAGAATTCGTACGAAACCTAGTTCGCTATATAGATGAAAACTCGCAAATCCTTAATCCACTTGTCAAATAAATTTCTTTTGATATATTTCCATTTTTTCTAACTTATTCCTTAATAGTGATGAAATGTTATTTAATAAATTCAGAATTTGCAGATAATTGAGAGTATTTGATTTCAGAATGAACTATTAATCAATCACCGACGATTTTTTCTCATAAAGGACATTTATCCTCTAAATCGTCTAAAAAGTCAAACCAAATTTTCAAGAAATCGTCCGCCATATAGGATCCACAATTTCCGTTTATTAATTTTGGACCAGTTACTGATCCCAGGTCAGGCGAAACTGGAGTTATATATGTATGAGTTAAATTTGTATTTACACGACGTATTTTGCATGATTGGATAACTTTCTTGTGTTAAACGTTCCTGCAACTATCGATGCTCTCGATTACAATTAGCAAGATGTACTTCCATGGAGTGAAATGGAAATCCGTTCAACCATAACAGTCTAAGGCTTCCTCAGATTCACGTATCGATAACGTAATAGTGCGATTCTCACGCATATTCTCAAGTCCATGTCTGGTTTAGTTCCCGTCGTCGCTGGTCTATCGGGTTACGCATACTGTAGAATATTAAGCGTAGAAGGTCGCATCAGGGTTGGTCAACCCGGGTTTGCCAATACTAACGCCGACAATGTTACTCCACTGAGTGCAGGATTCAATTATGGACGATGCAAATCCGGTTCGAACTCGGTGTAATCTCAACAAAGGTTTACATGACGAGCATAGGTCTACTGTCGACCATTCGTGTAAGAATTTCAATTTCAGGATATACTCCATTGTTTACGCGATTCAACGTCAGCTCAATGATCGTTGCGCGCTAGGTTCAGTTACCCATAATCAGGTCATCGTAAACAGAGAAGTTGGCACATCTGGAAAAGTGCATAATTGGAAGATGTCACTTTAAGTTATTGCCGACCCAGTGATTAAAAGTATCCTCGAGAATATTAGGAAGGTAAGAAACTATTATGTTTTTTATCGTATTTCGGGTTTTATTAGGAAAATGTTTTGGCCCACGGGTGGTCAGCTTTGGATCTCATCTTGAAAATAAGTTTTTATTTTTTTATTAATATATACTGCTGAAGGTGCAGTCAATTCGATGTCTAATATTTTTATGACCCTATGTAAATAATAAATAGATTCTTGGTGATGCCGGTGACCGTTCCAATTATAAACAATATCTCGAGTTACATTAGCATTATTCTGACCTTTGTTTTTTATTTTTCCGTTATTTACAATTTGGACGTTGACTGTTACTTTTCGAGAAAATTAACAATGTACCTTTAAAACTACGAGTGATGTAATCTTGTAAAGAAGTTATTTTTTAATATCTTTAGTTGAACTCGTGGTTGGCTGGCCCAAATCACATGACTGTCGGCCTAGATGAGTGAATTTCTTTTTCCCCCTGTTTTTATATTGTTATTAAATTTCGAGTTTTAAATCCCTGATTTTTCCTGGAAAATATTTAAATATTATGAAGGTATGTACTAGATAACATTTCAAGAAACTAAATTACCTTTTCTGTCAATATTACGATTTAGTATTCTGATTAGCTTTCATCTCGGCCGCGAGTCACCTGACTTGCATCAGCTAATCACAACTGCGCATTCTTTTAACACGCAAAGCTCGACAGTTGGGTTATTCCCTGTATATTATGCATTTCATATGGCGGTACAACTTCATGCTGTTATGTTTAAAAAAATGGAAAAATAAATAAAGCCCTCAGACGCAGTGGCAGTCATTTTGATCATAGTGGTCTTGCTACGGAGCGCAATTTACTGTACGAAATTAATTTAGTTGATACAGAACATATGAAATCGCCATTCTGAAAAATTGTGTTTCGTATAGAAAAGTTCCCGAGGAATTTAAGGGTGCAATTATAAAGTGTTATACCGTCGGAGTAGTAAATGAAATTTTCAATATTTCATTGATCGTAACAAAACTTATTTTACATACAATTTTTAAACTATTAAAATGCAAATGCTGAGAACATCAACACGTTTAAAATGAGCTGACAATTAAAAAAAAATGTATAATTGGCAGGTATGACGAATTTTAAACAGTCATATTTTTTACAAACTATTGGTTAAAATAACAAATGCACAAACACGTATATGGGCAAATTCACAAAACTTTTGAATAAAGATAAAAAAATAAGAGCACCGTCAACAAGCATTGATCAATACTTTTAGTTAGGAGATAATTTAATTTTAGTTTATTTTAAGATCTGAACGAGGAGGTTCACATTATTCAAACAATTTTTGTAAAACTGCATAATAACTACGTCATCTCAAAATGAAATTATATTATCCTATTTTTATTTATTTTTGTTTCCCCGAGTACGAAATAAAACCATAAAGCAGGATTTGTTCAAGTTTTCTACATTTATTTCGAAAAATTAGGCATCAGATAAAAAAATAGTTCAAACCAGAAAGATAAAGAATAATTCTCAAGCATTTAAAACATCGAAAAAGTGGGTAAACAAAAGGTCGACCAGTAAGTTGCACACAGAAAAAAATAGTTGAAATGAGGACTAAGCACGGTAATAGTTAAAATAACTATTCTGAAATAGTAAAGTTTAACTATTGTTTCATGATTAAAAAAACATACATATTATGATAACAGACAAATAGACTCAACTATTTTGAAATAGTCATTTCAGAAAATTACTACCTTCACTGAGAAAAATTGTTTCAGAAACTGTCATAAAAAATATGGAAAGGAGTCAATATTTAGTTTTTAAAAATATTTCTAAACTATATATATTATAGCGTATGAAAAGTCTACTTTTCTCCCTTCGTTCTTTGTTCAAGATAAACAAGGAAACAACGAGAAAAACAAAAAATCAATACTGCGCTAAGTGTGTGAATGTCAAATTCTGCAATGCCATTATAGAAACAAATTTCAATGTCGTGTAACTAGTCTATAGATACACGTGCGAATACGACATGCATTATGCATTATCATATCATGACGCCCGACGGTCTTTCTTATGACCAAATGAAAATCCACTTCAATAACGGGAGCCACGGGCTCGAAGAAAAAAAGCTGCAACGTCGCGTCGCCACCTGGCGGCATCAAAACACACGGATTTATAGTAAATACAAACTTTAACTATGAATAATAGTAAATATAAAGATTTAGGACGAAGCATAGGGTGAAATGAGAACTACACTAGATTATAGTTATTTTAACTATATTTGTCATATTTATTTAAATCATTCTACATAGTTAATTTTTTTTAATTATGAGGAGATAGTTGGTGTAACAAAATTATAGTAAAATCGACTATGAAAGTGGTAAATTGAACTATTTTTCACAGTAATTTTGACTATATTTTTCCAACCATGTGATACAGTCAATTTAATCATGGATTTTTTCTCAGGGTGGTTTTATCATTGTGGGAAAGGGTAAAGAATACGGAGTAAATTGTTTACATGCTGACATTTCAATATGGCCCACCACCAATGTTTAGTAAACTAAGTCATAAATCTAATGCTCTTTTACGATTTGAATCATTAATACCAAGAGACAAATAGGTAAAGACTGACGACAAAATGTTACGCGTCCTGTCTGTAAAAACTTCACGCTATAAATATCCAGCCAAGAGATACTACCGTGAAAGAATGCGAGGTAGCTAGTGGAGAAGAGCCGAAATGGTGGAAAAGAAATGAGGGCGAATGAAAGGAAAAAACACGCATCAGAATAAAAACGAAGAAAGAGCAGGAGAGTTTCGAAAAAAGCGATTCAATGGCAAAAAATGAAACTACACCTACGTTGAGATCAACATTTATCGTTTGTTCATCCGATGCAAAGTCATATATTTTGTGAGCGTAAATATTGACTGAATGATGGTAAAATTATAAAAGGAATGTTATTTTTTATCAAACTTAACGTTTTTTACATTACCCCCCCCCCTCTCCCATTAATAGCTACAAACTGGTGTCTTCTTGTGACTAGTTACTTTAAGCCATGACCCATGACTATGATGGCGTCTCTCCTTTCAGATCTTCTCCCACCACTTTGCCAATTCGAGCGTATCTTCCCCTTCCAGAAATGAGTAGAATGTAACAGAAAGTGGGGGCGCAAGATGTTTTCTACGACATCGCCCGGATTAGTTCACCATTTCGAAACTTGCCTCAAAACCGGTGACATAAGTTTCCATACATCTCCGTGGCTTATTCTTCCGCCATATTTCTTACGTCATCGCCTTACGCCAAAATATTTGTAGTGGTGGGGGAACACTCTCATCTCCTCAAATAAAAACTAGTTAAATTTGTCCAGTTGTCCAATTAGTACAAGTACATCCAATATATGGCGACTGTACTTCCATAGAAAATCTAGATAAAAATTAACTGTCGTGTCCATGTTATGGTCATGAAATTTGGATGATAGTGAACGAAGTGTTGATTTATAATGGAAAAGTGTATTTAATTAAAAGAGAAAGAGACACTGAAGGCCTTTCTACAAACGGTATTCTCTACAAAATGAACAAACTGACGATATTGATTTTGAAGTTCAAATTAAAAATTTACAGACACGTATAAGGGAAAATTTAAAGTTATAATTAAACATTAATAAATAAATATACTATTTTAAAAACACTATTGAAATAAAAATGCATACGGCTGAACCAAAAAAGATATATCTAAAATCACCCGATTAATACTAATGAACGAAATGTTTACATGCTAACAGATAGCAGCTTCGGAGCTAGCGTAGGACAAAGCAAATCCTCTTTTTTTTTTATTAAATTACATTTACTTTAACTGGCCCTGCACTTTTAATTGGAAATTCAAGAAAATTCGCGTTTTTAAACATGCGTTAAATATTATATAATCCCACGTCAATCACAATATAAGTTAATATCTTTTTTAGCAGTAAATATTTTACCTGCACGAAATTGGTAGGCACGTATGTAACAAATTTTGAAAAATTTTTTTTTTTTTACAGAATTCGTTGTGATGTAACTGTGGCATGGGTACAGCGATGCATCCGAGTGGTTACGTGTCTCGTTCAATCTATAAAAACTGCGAAACCGAACGACAGCCGGAAGTACGCAGGGGTGCCCATATTCGCCCGAGACTACGCCCATTCTTTTCACGCAACGCCAGTAACGTATCGTTTTAGTGCACCAGCGTGAGTGCCAAAAGACTACTGGCAAGCGCATCTTGAATTATTGCACATCGATCACAGAAAATTTAACGGTCAAATGCTGGAATTTGAGCACTTTTTTCCAGGGAAATTTGCAAGTGCGCAATTACATTTTATTGACAATTGCCAGTTTTATTTTCCAGAAAATAATAAAATCTTTTTCTACTACAAAACATTCTTTGACATAATTTTCGGCAGAAATCGAAATGATGGGAAGGTACTAGAAGAATTTGTTATTAGAAAAATCATCAAATCAGTTCGAAAACTGCAATTTGGAGATGATTTTATAATATTTTACACTGTAAATCTGACTGAGTACAATTTTCAGTACTAACAGTAGTATTATTCGGATTTATTACAGTAATTATTATAAATAGTAGAGTAATTGCAGACATTTTACTGTATAAATTTATGGAATTTGACTAGAAAGCAAAAAAATCCTGGAAACGCTGCATGTAATGTAGTTGCTCTTGCTGCCGCACGTCGGCGTCGTCATTTAATTCACGCCCATTAAAGAAATGAGTTTCTATTTAGTATATTATCTTATAATCCCTAACTGTATTAATATCTGTTTAGTTATTTGTTTTCTATCAGCAGTGCTCTACTTATAGTTATTAAGTTATATAGTCTCCTCCTATTCACTCCCACCACATCTTTTCATGACACGCCCATTATATGTTCGGCAAGGTTCGACAAACCTCGCAATTCTTCGGATAAATTATTGTGACGAACGTAGACGATAATAGTGAAGTGGGGTTGTACTATCACATCTCGTCCAGTGTGACTATTAAATGTAGTCATAGTCAACTTCATGTCAGTGGAGGAACTGCTGTAATTACTCAGCAGAGGCGCTACGGTAGCATATTTTCGAAAGTGATGGGGATTCTTTCGAATATCATACAAAGACGCTATTTAGAAACAAGATTATGTATTGATCACATGTTTCAAAAAACAAACTGTTTTGAATACCACACGAAAAATCAACTGCAATCTCGAATACATTAAACATTTGCGTATATATTTTTATTTTAGATATTGTTAAGGTAGTAAGTTTGGGGAAATGTGATAATAATTTTGTTTGGGAGATCGTAGTTTGACTCCAAGTTAAACATTATTTTTCGAATTTTTCACCTTCTTCGACAGAAGATTACAACAAATACTGTCTACAGAATCAAACCGACAATTTCTAAAAATAGTATATTATATAACAAGGACGCAATTACCTATCTTCGACGAGTACAAAGTTTTTAGCATGAGCTAAGCGAGGGTTACAATCCATCTCGTTTAAGACCGATATTTCACCCATGTTGCATACGATATTTTTTAATACAATGGGTGTGGGACTCCATAAGTTACGCCCGAAGATTTCACTGCAGGGCGCAAAATCGAGTTCTACTCCCGGAATGTTAAAAATTATATAACTAAATATTAATATTCATGGAATCCCCAAATTATTCAGTGTGTAGCGAGTTATGATTCTTTTCACATTGGATAAAGCCGATTACAATTAAGCAATCCTTTAAAAAGATTTTTTTGGATATCACAGTAATGTCATGTAGTCAGTTAAACTATTTTCAGGCCGTTACCATATAACTTTTTGATTATATAATAATTACTTCAATATTTCTTTTGATTGTAGAATAACAAACTGAAAATATAGTTGCAGCAACTAAACAAAATTTCTGAAAATTTAGCTTAATTTACTACTTCAGTTGGTTCAATCGTTTAGTTTTTTCCGTGAGCCCCTTTTGCCGATTGTGAAAAATCAATTCGTCGTTTTACTTCATTTAAATTGCTTATGGAGTCGTTTCCATGCTATGCAGAGCATTACGCATTATTTTCTAATATTGGGATCATTTTATTATTAGAGTGGCGTAAGTCGAGCAAATTGAAATGAACCCGAATGATATTCGCATTTGCGGTGAAGTTTAATATGAAAGCTGTCTTCAGTCTGTATGAGATAAAATGCGTAATACTGTGAGCGATATTAAAATTATAGCAAAAAAGGTGCACGTCTTATAGAATACTTGAAACATTTTTGCCATTTCGTTTCATTTTGTACCGTAAACGACACAATTCGAAAAAAAAATATCAAGTTCTAATGTATATTTTAGAGCATTGGTTTCTGTTAAAATGAAAAATGTTTTCGAATAAATTATTTCCAAATGTGTCAAAAAAAGTTTGTTGTATTTTACTGTTATAGGCGAATGGATGGAACAATTTGAACTAGTAATCGATCAAGTAAATGAACTAGCAATCGATAAACAAACCTATAACAAAATTACAGGTGTTTCATACTGGTAGAAATTCTAAGCATTTTTATTGGGTAGGAACTAATTATTAGACAAATATGTTGGCTTAAAAATAGGGTAAATGGTACAGTAGTCGGCCACTTTACGTGAGCTATTTAGGATTTAAAAAATTTTACAAACCCGTTATTTTCCTTTACGTTTCGGTTTAACTCGTATCAATAAGTATGTTTAAGCACAATTAATAGCAAAAATTGTTTTTTTTAAAGGTTTCTGAAGAGTGGCCGACAACTGTATGCTTCACTTGGCCGACTACTGTCGTTTTCAATACTTTTCAAAAACAAAGTTTTCTAATGCGTAAAAAATACTTTTTGGTGAATATTACTCTGGTTTTATTTAAAGACAACACTCAAGACGAATATTTTTTCGTTCAAAAAAATAAACAATACTCATTGCACTTTTGAAATTAATTTTACCAAATACATTATTTCAGATGGCCGACTGTTATTATTTATTATATATATATTATACATATATATTATTTATATATATATTATTTCGTTACTACTGTCAATTTTGATAATTTTTGAAAATGTAATTTTTTGATACCTAAAAATTATTTTTTCGTTATTATAAAGTATGCATACTAATATTGGACAACCCCTAAGACAAATTTTCCAATGTTAAATTTTTTCCTATTGTTTATTTGCGCTTTAAAGTCAAATTCACTGAAATCATAGCCTTAACTGGCCGACTACTGTACCATTTACCCTATATACTGGGAATATGGACATCAAATGCCTAAAATTTTACAATATATGAAGCAAAATATCCATTAAATAAAAAAATCTTACAAAACTCTCCAATTCTTAGACAAGAAGATTGTATATTAATAATAATAATAATAATAATCGACTTTATTGGCAACAAGATACATAAGGATACAAATATAGAAACAAAAATGATTCGTACAATGCCAAAGGGCGAGTCACAACATAAAAATATTGCTGTTTTACAGACTGACCCGCATTATTGATCGTGTAAAAAACAATGTCCAATAAATATACATTAATCGTATTATATGATACATACATCACATAATGTATAAATACTGGAAATATTCCACAGAAAACCGCGCAGTCATTTTGTAAAAGTTTTCAGATTTTTTTCAATTTGGGATACGATATAAGATATATAACTTTATACCAAATTTTAGCCTCTAACTTTATTATTTTCCGAGATACAAACGATTTGGAATTTTTGTTTTTAACGTTTAAATTAATTTGTTACTTTCAAACATTAATTTTTCGAAAATAAATAAATAATATTTAGGAACAAAATGACTTCTACTTCGGGCTGCCCAACTTTTTTTGAAATATCTAAGATTTTATCTGAGAGATGATGGTTTTTTGGTGAAGATCCTAAATTTATAGCTTACACTCTCAGTGGGATTAACAAGATATAATTTTTTCATTAGTATAAATAATATCCGCCTAAATTCAGTGTCGCTATGGTTAAGTTATTAGTACACAATCCTAGCACACAAAACAATGATAATATAAAATGAATAAAAATATTTTGTATCGAGCAAATACTGTGATGTTTACACTAAGGGTCACCTTGTTCTGCAAAGTCCAGTATGTTGGAATATATCATTAAATTATTCAGTAATTTACATAGGTCGCTCTACAAAAGTTGAATTTTATCATAATTTAAAAGAACAAAAATTATGAAACGATCGGATGTTATTCCAATCTGTCATTAGGTTTTACTCAGTTTTGTGCTTTATATCGGTTGATAAACTGCGAATCTTTCAATTTCTAATCACTAAGGAAATTATAATTATGCCTATTTTTTAATCGATATTTATCAATTGACCAGAAGTTTAAATAGATTAACTCGGGTTTGGCAGTGAATCTGTTCATATTCCTCAGGTTCCGACTTTCAAAAAAGTTACTAGACATTATATGCTGTGTGGTATACGTCTCTATTCATATTTGAGTTTTTCCCTCTTATAAGGTCTAGTAACTTTTTTGACAGGCGGAGCATGAACCGAATCACTGGCAAGCACGAGTTAATCGATTCGAACTTCTGGTCAATATTTATAACTAGATATAGTTGTAGTACTTTTTGAAATCACCAAAAAGTGTAGGGTAAAGAATGCTATCAAATTATTTGTAGAACTACCCACATATAGTGTTAGCATATAACAAAAATTAGCAAGGAATTTATCCACAACGCGTTTCGACCTATACCGGAAGCAAAGCAATCTATTGCAGAGAAGATAATGATGGTGAATTACAACACCGTTCTTTCTTGGGGATTTCCGATTGTCTCACACATCACACTGTAGGGGTGTACACATTTCAAGTAGAACTGATAAAATTTCTGAACGAAAAATTTAATATTAAGTATTTCACGGATGGAGCTAGGTCCCAGTTCAAAAATAAAAAATGCTTTGTGAATCTGTTGAATCACTTTGAAGATTTTAAGATAGAAGCAGAAAGGCATTTTGCAACAGCCCATGGTAAGGGTCCATCCGATGGTTTAGGAGTGTACCATACAGCACGACTTGCTAGTTTAAAAGTGGGTACAAAAAATCAAATAATAAATGCCAAGCACTTATGGGAATGGGTTCGTGATAATGTCAGAAACGTCCATTTTTTGTTCTGTTCCCATGATGATTATGAGCAAAGTAAGGAGAAACTATAAACACGATTTGAGAAAGCCTAACCACAAAAAGCACTGTAATTCCTGTGAATATCCCCAAATCTCTCAAATTTAAGACTTAAGGAAGTTAAGGTTAGGTTATGAAATAATAATTAAATACTAGATTATTGATTTACGTTAGTCTACTGCTTTCCTTATCACCTATGACTTGATTATTAAAACAACGTGTTTTTGGCCTCAAGGAACTAATAAATGTTATTTATTTTTTCGAAAAATCGAGAGCTTTTTACAAGAAAAACATATATATGATTTTTTGTACAAAATTAATTTGAAAATTTAGGCTTCGTGGCTCAGGCGGTAACGCACTAGACTACGAAGTCGTAGGTCGTGAGTTCGAACTCCGTCCGGTGAACAATTTTTCGATTTCGTTTTCAAGCAACAGTTCGGTGTTGGTAAGATGAGCCACGTTGTTTGTTTACATTTTGAAAATATTCTTTATCTGGCGGAAATCGACTCACGACCGCTGCTTTACTTAGTGTAGGTTTGTGCAGTCCTACATTTCATACACAAATGTGAAGTACGGCGCCATCTTTCTAAGTCGATCTGCAGCTCTCGCAAAAATCTTACGATTTATAATACGGCAACAACGGAGTAAAAAAGGGCGATTCCGCCCGTTAAATCATAATTAAAAAAAAATTCAAAGCAAAAATCCCAAATTGCTTGTTTATCGAAAAGAATTGTGTTAGAGGGCTAAAATTTGGTAGAAAGTCATGTTTTATAAGATACTAAAACATATCCAAAATTGAAAACAATCTGAAAAGTTTTACAAAATGACTATTCGGTTTTCTATGGAATCCCATTGGGCAAGAAACTTGTATTGACATTGTATACACATAGGCTGTCTAACAGTTGTACAAAAAACTGTTTAAAAAATGTTTTGTAATGTTCGCAGGCGTTAAGGAGCTACTGTGACATAAAAGTCATTAAAATAAAACATTCGATCGATTACCCAAAATTGATCGAATATATACTGACTTTTAAGCAGCCATCTTAAAAAAAGTGTTTTTTATAACGCAGTCTAAGTCAAAGAGCGTCGAAAACTTGAAGCTTCGAACACTTACCGAGTGATGGTGCATGAAGCATATCAACAAATACCTGCATTCTTATATTATTCTCGTAAGCGTTAGAAGCGAGACAGTAGTTACGTATATAAAAGAGTACGTTCTACGGCGTGAATACATGCAAGAACGCAAATTCGTGGTCGTTTAATATTATTAGTGGTAATTCTTTATACTACGTAGATGAATTCTAAGTTACACAACTTAATTTTATTTTTTTTTGTTTCTCTGTGCAATAAAAATGTCGAATAAATACCCAATAAATATACAAATATTGCCTAACACAACTGTTTAATAAATGTTCATACAAATCTTACATTTCTATCCAAGAATTGTACAATAATTGTACAATAAATGATTTTATTTGTTCCAAGGTAAATATTTTAATTTTTTTAAATTTTAAAAATTTTTTATTTTTTTTTGTTCATTTTACTTCGACATATTCATTTTCTAACTTAAGATTATAATTTTATTGTATTTACATTTTCTTATTCAATCTCATTGACAACTACCCTAAATAAGGGATATTTAAAGTAAAACTTTTGCCCTGTAACCTGATCATATAAATTTCCAGCATCTACGTAACGAAGATTTTGAAATATGAGCTTACCTCAAGGAAAATTGTGGGCTTCATTTAATTACCGTACAATTTTCCTCGTGGTTGGTCGAAATTAAAGGAGCCATACATAAATGATGTCAAATTAACTTTTACTCGCTATCATGAAGCTTGTTTCAGTCGCAATCCTTTAATTTTCATTACTGATAAGTTAAATTAAACGATCTATATTATAGATATTTATTTTACTCAACATTTATTGTTTCTATCTTCTGGTCAGAACATAAGAATTGTTTAGTGAGCGCGAAATGTTTTTTGATTGGGAATAAATATACAAACATTAATTTCGCTGAGATTCCGAGAGGTATTATTTTTGTCAAAACATCACATTGTTATGAAATACTTTTCTTCATAATCATTAAACAATTCTGTTTAGTGATACTATACACCACATAAATCTGCTTGCATGCTTCAACACGAGATGATAAAAGTAGAAGAAAGCTAATTCCGGGATTTGTGTAAATAATTGGAAAGTAAGCATTCCGTTGCAGTATACACAATCTAAGTAATGTTCGAGATAATGTTTTCATTTCAAGCAGAAAATATGTTTGAATATAAGAGAAAATAATAGATATGAGGGATTCACTGAAAGGAATCCTGCAACGTGTCGCCACCGCTACATTATTGCAATGGAATTTTGTTATAGTACGTTTCTCCAGTTTTGTATAACACAGTTTATATATAAACTTGCTTATATTAGCTATCATTTCACAGATTTAAAATTTTTATGGGATGGTCTTTGGTTCTCATTTTTTTCGAAAAATCTTAATACAATCCAACCCTTCCATCTTAACCTTCCTAAAAAAATGAATTTTTTAGTAAAATTTGCATTATTAGACAATTTTCTTTTTCACGTAGATTTATAGCGTATTATTACTACTAAAATTATTTTGTACACTGTAAAATTTATTATTCTGTATTTTTTTTTAAATTACACAAATTACTTAAAGTTTACACTTCTTCAGGAGTAAAAATTAGCGTCATTACCGAGCCCTAGGTTTTTAGTCAGTTACAAAATAATTTTAACCTATGTGAAATTTTCCTGATGATGAAATAACGTCTCCTCTATAAATTTCCTTGATTTGTGCTTTGATGGAAGTTATAGAGCCGTAAAAGTCATAATGAATGTTTAATAAAATCATAGATAAGGATTTTTGAAGGTCAGTCGTGTACATAAACGATGAAAAATGATTACTAAATGAAATCGCTACAATTCATTTATTCGACTACATATTATATAGTTATTGTTGTATAAAGGGCATAGCATTGAGTTTTACATCCTTATTAATGAACACGAGACACGACGTTCATCTGGACGGAAATTCTACGCCTGAGATTAAAACATTATTTTTTAACACTTCGGGCGCGGAACTCGATTTTTCGCCCTAGGGCGAAACCTTAAGGCCCACGCCTATCGTGATTGTCAGAGAAGGGCGTGAAAATTAACACGGAAAAAACCATTGAATTTATTACCGTACTGCTTCACGCCTAAAGACATTTTTAACATTATAAATGTTCCTACCCACTACAGGTTCACTCTCAAAAATCGAGCGATGATTACACTGAAACAAATTCTAGAGTTTTATTACTCTGACTCGAATACGGGTGTACAATGGCTACTTTACAACAATGGACTATCAATAGTACACTTTGGGTATGAAAAACGTAAAATAAAAAGACTGAGGTAAAGCAAAATATGTTTCCTAATAAGTGGAGCGTAAAATGATCATTTTTCACCCTGCAAAGTAGCCATAATACATATAGAATAGAAACTAGAATTTCTGTCAGTGAGATAATCAAATTTTATACCTAAGGATGAGCGCCATAAAAATGAAAAAGTCTAAAAGCTTGAACACTGTAAAAATCCGAAAACATTACTGGTAATCGACGGACCTAAAATTAGTTGTTTTACAAGCCCTGAAGCACGGTCCTGATGCAAGCATCCTTGGTATACATACGGCATCCGCTGAAATCACGAAAAGTTAGAGTCGTATAAAAATCGTCCGCTGCGGCATCGGGCAAACAAATCCGGTTTTTGTATCGTCAAACTTTGATCGTAACATCAGTAACAAAAGTTTTCCGCGGAGTTTAACGTCGAAATCGCCATAGTGGCTCGAAAGATAACGCTTTCATTTCGGTAAAGTTTTTGTTGCAGCAACAAGTAGTCGGGTGGGGTCGATTACTGTCTCCTATCGAATCTCCCACGGACGAACGGCTAAATCGTCTGCCAGTATTTGCATTTCCTATTTATTCGCCTGATTTCGCAAATGCGGAGCTTATGACCCTGTTTCGATAAAAATAACGTCGATTGGAAGCAGTAACCTTTTCGAAACGAACGTAAACGTAAAGGTCGATGAATGCTACAGCCAGGCAGACGTGCGGTGATTTACGAATTCGCCACTTTCATCAAATAAACGTAGCGCCTGCGTGGGAGCATCCTCCATTGTATGTCGGCCCCCAAAAGCAACGACCATATAAAAATAGATCACCCCATGCGTTCCGTTGTAAATTCCTTGTAAACCTAATGAACACCGACACGACCTTGGGACGAATGAACGTCAAGTGTTGCATTTTTTCTGAAACCAACTATTGGACATGAGCAGTAAATGAGTAATTTTTATTTCTTTTGACACCAAACTATTTCATCAAATATGACAATAACCTAAAAGGAATTTCCTCTATAACTGGTTCATTGATTGACAGTTTTTAACCCATGAACCCATCCAATGTTTCATAACTTCGTGTGAAAAAGAAGAGCTAGTCAGTCAAGCGATACTTAATTGATCGGAAGAAGTTATAGACATCGGAATATCTGTAGAATATTGTGGACATTAAATTTCCATGTTTTTTGGTATATGGATCCAACCCAATCACTACAATAACGGTTAGGTATTTTAACAGTATTTCGTGTGTCACTTATAAGCGCAAAACCCTATAACTTATCATGTGGACTTTCATAGAGTAATGCTTTTACTTTAGCATCTTCAAAAACCTTTTATCTCCGTGATGCTTTTCGACATCAAAATAGTCCTTTGTGGACAGAACGAACCCCATTAAACCATACTTGGAAACGGTAAAAGGGAAACATCGCCGTCCCTTCACATTTTGCAGACATTAATCTAGCTATTACTTGTATCGATCAATAGCCTATTTCTGAAGAGTTTCTTGAAAAACGACTACGGTTCTAAGTAAATAAAGTAAGCGATCATACAGTAAGGTATTGCTGATTGGATCCATGCTACAAAATACAGAATTGGTAGAATAATCACATCAATGTCACTACATCATTTGTGTTGTAAGAAACAGTTATTGGAACAATATTATTTGCTATTGTCGTCAACAGCAAAACTACTATAGTCTGTGATTATTCTAAATTTATCGATTCAACCAAACAATAAATCCTTTTAACAACGAAACACAGCAATCTGTTAGTTGGACACATCGGACGGGACCATCGATTAGCGATAAGAAGACTAAACCTATAATTTTCGGAATGCAACCTTGGTATACTGGACACCATAATAGGACCTCCTCATTTGGTCTTTCGCATATCTGATCTTGCATGTCATCATCGCATCTCCAATGTTAGTTCGTCAATCATCGGCTCAATATTGGAAGAAAGCAAATTGGCTAGCCATTGAAGATGGTAACATGCATAAATTCTGCGAAATACAAGCTAAATAACATCACGGACATTTGCATTGTATTTCTTTACACTATTATGATAGTCTTGTTGGTACAATATTCCACAGATGAATTTCTTGATGGATCTGTTATTCGAACTCTTGCTGGATAACTTTACATTCCACAAGTACAAACTTAGTCTTTATTTATTTATGTTTATAGCATTTCGCACTGAATGGCACTGCATAGTGGTTCTGTAAACATGCCGGTTTACTTACGTATCCTGATGTCTGGGACAATATTACGTGTCAAATCCTAATCAATAATCAGTAGGAATTCGTTGATGAAGCAATAGCTCACGCAGAAGATGATTCTGAAGCTATACGTTATTTTAACACGTTTCCTTACATCGGAATCATTACATGGTATGAATCAATTACCATGACTTTCAGGCGCCTCCAAACCGTTTGTTGAATTTAATGCATAGTATAAATAAAATTCAAAAAGATTTTTTATATTCAAATCAAGCACACCTCTCCGAGAACAGCTTCAGGCGCTTCTCAGGATTTGAAAAAATTGACTTTCATTTTTCAAATTGTATTCTTACCACATCCTCAAAGCATAGAACGAATTGGGGACTCTTAACATGTAAAATTCTGTTATACATCTTCCTATTTTTTCTAAATGGGAAATTGTTAGATTATTTTCAATCCTTTTTTTTGAGCAGAATGCAAATGTCTGCCGCAGAAGAGGCACCGTTTTACGGAATCAATCAACATTCTACAAACTCGAATTTCAAGCGTTATTCGACAAACAATACGATTTATAACTCTTTGGCAAATTTCTCGAATTAAGCACGTAACTTGAAGTTTGCGAATGAAAGTATTCATAACGGTTCGAGGCTTTATTATCAAGCGCACGTCACGTTCGGTGTCAATGTTGGAAGAACGTGCTTAATATCCCAGCAAGGCATTATCGATATTGAGAATATAGACATGAAAAATGGCGCTGGAGATTCGTCCTCTTTCAGGAAAACACCACCTTCCGCGAATGGATTTCACTGCCTAACAGATGAAAGCGAGCGCTTTTCAATCCAAACTCTTTGTTAAGACATAGTACAAAACGGTGAGAGAAATATTGCACTTGCTGAATGGGATTTTTTACTAGAGAAAATGTAATGAAATTGCATTCAGAATTGAATATAACATGGATGTAAAAATATAAATTATTTTTTCATGTAATTAGGCATTTATAAAACTACTATCACGTTTCGAATATCTTGTTATTAGGATTATACTGTAACAAAATAAATTTGCATTTTGTGTAGCTTACAAAAGTATTCCCGTCTCTTACTGCATTTTTCTAATGAGATACAGGGAAGTTAACGAACTTCGTGGAGCTCTACTGATATGATATGGTTTATTTGTAATCTGGATGAAGTGAAACAGTTTGAAGCTTCGTATTCGGAATTATTCGTGAGTATCCGGATCTTTTCGGCCCTCACCACTCTAAAGTTCCTAGTGATCTCTCTGTATCCTTACCCCCCCCCCCCCCACTTTTAAGTTGTCGCGCCAATCTATATCAATTTGTTCCTTCTACTCGTTCCCCCACTACTCACTCTGAGCATGCATAGACGGCGCGAAGAAGGGGTAAATATATATATTTTTGTCACATCTGCACAAAAAACCGCCTTTGTGAGCTGGTAAAGCGTGCAACATGAAACATATTAAAGGCTTGTACCTACTGTTAGGGTCACCTTTCGCGCCCGCTTCTTGTTTTTTACGTGCCTTGTACTTCGCAGGCATTATATCGGCACAGTTTATTTTGTACAGGTGTAAAAAAATATCGTGTATATTAAGGGCGATAAGAAAGCATCGGAGATAAGTCCCCAACATTAAAATCTTAACCTTATAGTATTTTAAGGAAGAGAACGACACCCGCCGATACGTAAAATGAAATAATAAATTGTTCAGAAAATTTCTATCATTATTATTCAACACTAAATATTATTACTTAACCAGTAATTATTTTAGAAAAATTAAATAATTTTGCGCGATATTTTTATATTAAGTAAATTTAAAATTCGCAGGCATATTCCATGTGGGTCAAATATGATGTACGGATGATGATTGCACCACCAACAAGGTTTCGAATGGAGCTGGCAATTAGAAGTGCGTAACTTCGTATTCGTGTCGGGGAAATACAACCTTTGAATGGCATGTAGCCGAATGAGAAACTTCTTTGTTTCTCATAGGTATTGTACCATAGTATAATGTTCGCAGGACATAATCCTTTTATATATGACAATTTATTTCACATTAGGCAGTTCAAGGGCACTTCACTGATAACAATCTTCGCTTGTTTTAAAATACTTCTTTTAAAGCAATTTACACTCATTTTCTAGATAATTAATAAATCTTTTAATGTTAGTATTTCTGGAATTAAATCAGTGGTGTAGTATACGACAATAAATGTAGAAATTTCAGTGTTGTTGGTAAAGCTAGAAAATATACCTGATTAACTACTCGTAGAATTTATTATAATGTTGATGTTGATAATATTACTATTTTAGCTGCTTAAAAAAATAAATATAAATACAAACATACTCATAAAACCTTGTTATAAAATCTAATAAAAACGTAAATATTAAATTCGAAATCACGACTACCTGGCACTTATTTCTCTTTAATATCATTGTCTCTTACTGTAACAAGGTCAACAATAAGTATAGTTGCTATTCAACGGTAAGTTTTTACGTTTCTTTTTGTTCCAAGCTTTTATTCATTAAAACTGATAATTATTTTTAATTCACAGATTTTATCTTTTTAAATTAAGAGCATTTTTATGTATTCTGCCAAACATGAATATTTAGTGACTCGCCACACTTTTGTATCGACATTTTAAGGTACGAAAAAGAATTTTTCACTTTATATTGATTGGATGCTTTTGTGATCTATTATAACTGTATTTTGTTATATTTTTATTGCTAATAAATAATTAAATGTTTGTTCTGAAGTGTTTAAAATGTTAACGGAAGCATCACATGAAGTACATTTTTTATTATTTGCTAAACGAAAAAGTATGTATGACGAAAAAGCATTTTTGACATTTCTGTGATATAATATATTGAAGTTTATCATATGTTTCGAGAAAATATAATAAAATTTCTTACTTTATTTATCCTAATTAAAGTGTCTAAAAAACGTTAGTTATTAACCTAACCTCCATCTTAAAAGCATTCAAACTTTTCGAAAAACGTTGTTTTTTCTATTTTGATTAGATTATGACTATTCTACTTCAGAAAATTCACTACGTCACTGCGTGAATTTTCACACTAGAATTTTCTATAACATTAAACCATTCGCTTGATAGACATAATTATTTTTACCGTGTGATAAATTTAGAAATATACAATTGAAAGGTAAATCAGAATGAAATAAAAATAGAAAATCACTGGTTCAACTCTATTAATTAGATAATTTGAGACTACAGATGGTAAATCGATAACGCTATAAGATCCTCAATTACGTCCGCGACACTTTTCATTGAGTAATACGTGACTAAGGCAACATCGACGTGGAAAAGTGTTCAAGACTAATTGCTTAATTGTCTATTAAACTGGATTACACAAAGGTAACAAAAGGCAGTCTTTCTTCTCCAAAACTGAATAAAGAAAGGATGCCAAAGATTAAGATATACCTAGCATGAAATTAAATTAAAAATAATTTCAGAGATATTTTGTCTTGAATTATTTTATTTCCAGTCTAAAAACTCCATATGGAAGTATTTTTATACAATATTAAGGTTTTTATCCACGTTAACTGCAAAAGGGTATTTTTAAGAGCACTTTAAATGTTCAGAATGCTATGCACTGTAAAAAATATTTTATGAAATTTTAAGAAAAATGTAGGAAGCAAATTTCATAAATGTTACAAAAAAGTGTTTCATGACAATTCGTAAACGCTTTTCATGCCATGTTATTAAATTTAAGGAAATTGTATTAAATTTAAGGAACTTTTATTAAATTTAAGGAATTTTTATTAAATTTAAAGAACTTTTATTAAATTTAAGATATTTTTATTACCTATATATATATATATATATATATATACAATAGAGGACAAAAATATATATACATGTGTAGTGATGTTATATAAATTATACACATTATGAAATATATAATTTATGTGAAGTGTGCGTGTGTTCCAAAATTTTTATTTCTTGTTAACAAGTTAGAATAAAATTTCAGATAGCTTGTGAATTTGACAACCTACTACACCTACATTCCTTATCTCTGTAATAAACTGTTTAAAACAATTTACTTAATTTATTATATTATATGTAAAAATATTAATATTATTTTTAATTATTATTAATAAAACCTGAGTTGAGCTAATAATTCTTATTATTTTGTTTCTAATTTTTGATGATGTTAATGACAACCGATTGATATAAAACAAATTTCTTCAGCTTCGTGAGATCAAAACGTGTCCAGAAATATGGTTATAGACTAATTTAAGGGTACATTTGCATTTTTGACCTTAGCGTCGAGTCAAACAATTTTCTCCTTTTAAATCAATACGATCACAGTTTAAATTTTTTTTTTGTTCATTTCTGATATTTGATTACACAAAAATTCCTCACTTAGTGATTCTGTAAATTCTGTTAAAAAAAACACATGTATTTCAATAGGACCTTTGAGGTTAGGTTTCAGTGCGCTGAGATCGCTGAGATACTCTGCGTGCTCAGCAACGTTGCCAAGTTTTCGCTCCTTCCGTGTTACTTTTACTATGCTCGTATGTATGTATAATTGATAAAAGATATGCTATTCATGTCTTTTTTATTAATTATTATTCATAGCAACTAATCACGGCAGTGCTGGATTTTACCGGATTTCAAGATTTCAACAGACTCACGGAACGGAACAACGATACGCTGTTTTAAGGGGATTGAAGTTTATTAAATTTAAGAAAATTTTCTTAAATTTCATATTTTTCATTAATCGATATTAAGATTTACGTTCCTTAAACTGTTTTAAGGATCAAAATTCTTAATTTTCAGTAACATTTATGAAATTTGCTTCCAACTTTTTTATTAAATTTCATGAAATTTTTTACAGTGTGCTTAGTACTGTTCAGATAGAGCTGATAAAGCGTGCTTTAAGAGCTCTCAAATATGAGTTCTTTAAAATATGCGTTTTCTGGTTATTATATTGTATATATATGTTGACGTTAATCAATTTTTTAATCCATATTTTCTTACCGGATTTGCTCTTCTAAATACACTAAAAGTACCCATTCTAATTACAGCTTTCTATAAGTAGGTATACAGGAAGTAAATATCGGCCGTGATTAGTTTTGTTTTCGATCACTATTTAACATCTGAAGGCGAAACTCAGACGTTAAAAATGTACATTGGTTTACTAAATAAAAAGATATTCAATATGAAGTAATGTAGGATGTCTTTAAAACACCTGGTTTGGCAAACTATCATAACTGAGATTTCTGCAAGAGGTCTTTGTTTTTAGATATCTTTGAAAAGTGCTCTGGAAGAGATGTGTGCCCTTTTCTATCAGTTAGTCCATGGCGTTATTTCGAGACTGAGCATACTCATATCACTAGAAATTTTGAACAAAAAACAAAATTTCACATTTCCAAAGGTTTTCAATAATATTATCTTTTGTTTGACCACGTTACTAAATTTATTAATAATTACTTCTTATCCTACTTGCGCTAATACTTTATATGGCAATTGGCAATATTAGTATACCCGGTGCCTTAATTTGGCCACTCTAATATTATAAAAGACTCGTACCGTAATCTCATTTTGGTATAAATTTTCAAACGTATCGAATTTATTCATCTATTCTCAACTATTACATTGTTACTTCATGCGCCGATCCATTTTCGGCATATTTTTAACGAGTAATAAATTTTGAAGAAAATTGTTTTTTCATTTCTATGAATATGAAAATGAATATAGATTGGAAATCGAATTTATTTATGAATTTGAGAGAATTTTTAAAACGAAAACGCTCAATTACTAAAAATGAGATGGTTTATCCACTTTTTGATTGCTATTGTTTTATAATAAAAAACATGGCAAGAAATTATTATTTTTCATTACAGTAATACCCAATTAGTATAAATTAAATTTTAACACACAAATAATAAAATCTGTAATGATTTAGTTCTTCTATAGACTATTTTAAGTAATCAAGCGTAACAGTACAATTTTTTTAAATATTACATTTAATTGTTGTTATTTAGCTCTTCCGAAATGTACAATGAATCTTTTTTCGTTGTAATAAATTATTGCGCGTTTTATTACTACCTGAAAAAGAAAACTTCAGTTCCGCGTGGCTAAACCGATCACTGGAAGTAAGAAAATGAAACGCACTAAAAAGGGGGATTTAGTTTAAATTTATTTAATTTTATAACAATAATTAATTGATTCAAGGGAAATTTTTTAACACAAATGTACTTGATATTTAGAAATCATAAATCGATTCACTGTGTCGTTGGGGGTATTTAAAATAACTCCCCTCTCCTAATCAGTGGTTAATTAAAAACGAGAATATGGAACAATAAATTTTTAATTTCTATAATATTGTCATACGGAGGCATATCTTCATATAAAAAACTTCTCCTCTGGTTGGATGTGATAAAAAATTTGCTCAGAACCATAGTCAGGTTGTTACTGAAACTGTTTCGTCTTGTAAGGTTCTTATTGTTTATGTTGTTTACTCTTAATGCGTGTTTGTAACAAACAAGATCGTAATTGCCATTTAATCTTTGGGCTTCAAGAAAAATTGACACAGAAAGTTGAAAAAAAATACATCTTGCAGAGCTCTTTAATAAGTCTTAAAAATTGTAATTTAATAACTTATATACTTATTAATAACATAAATACTTATCAGAAAGAGCTCTTAAAATGTTTTTGAAAAAGGTCTGTATCAATTTTAAAAGCTCTACAGGACCTCTCAACTATGAGGTCTCAGCTTTGACATATAAAATAAATAACATAAACGAAAAGCAAATTTCTGAAAATGATAGATTCTATTGTAGTAACTTAATTATTAATTTAGATAATTTTTACCCGAGTACCTTTTTTCTGTTTGCATAGTTATATATTAGATAGTGATTACATTCAAGAGAATGGGGATCAGATAATAATAAAACAAAACTGTGATAACACATGCTAAATATCGGAAAAGCTTATTTCGTCATTGTTGCTTTTAATCTATCGGTCTGCATATACAGTAAATATCGCGCGATCTCAGTTTTGGATTCAATTGCCACCTAGTGTATCTGGCAGAAACACAGATCTCAACTCTGAGAATCCCCTTACTAAAAGAAAAAAAGGTCAAAATGAGATACATTTAAGATCTCATACATAATATCTCTTCAAGATTACGATTTTAAGTCCTAATTAAGACATCTTTAAGAGCTCCTTTTATAGATTATCACAATTCAAATCTCTTTAGGAGGACTTTTTTGGAGATATCTTTGGACTGAGCTCTGGACGACCTCTTTAGGAAGTATGTGCTGGATGGGAATCATGGTGATCGTCTTGTCATAAGATGTTAATAAATAATAGTTCTCTTAAGTTTTAAGACAACAAGAATTTGCTTAAAGACCACATACTGACTTAATACTTAAATTTAGGCCATTAAATTAGGTTAGTCCAGCTCGTAAGATTAATTTTTTTCTGTCTATACAAATGTTTTGCTAGAAAAAGTCAATGGAATCAGATTTACTTCTAGTCAATAAAATGTAAATTTATAGGAACAAAAATTATACATACCCTTTCGAAATAGCTTAATTTACTCAAATCACATTATTGTGCGCATTATTTTTACAAGAAACTTTTATTTATTACGAAATATTTAATCGAAGTACATTTGATCTGATTAACAAAAGATTACACGTATTTGCAAAAATTACAGTCCATCAAACAATGTAGGTGGCGATTACTTAAACACCGATAAAAGTAAAGAATAATTGATGCGGGTATAAGAAACCGAACTCGAAGAAGATAGAATCGTCGTAGTCGTCATGAAACTCCCAAATCAAGGATATTTTATCGTTATAGTAGATGCGGGTTGTGAATTAAATGATCGTTAAATTCGCCATGTATAAAAGTAACTTGATTTAAAAATACAAGCAAATGCATTTATTATGTATTAAATTATAGTATACTATCCGAAAATTCGTTTTACTTCGATGCGCATTAAACGCATGTCGGATTTTGTCAAGTAAAAAATACATATTTAATATACAATCGGGTACTAAAATGTTTTGCTAACTGGGAAATCTATTTTCATCCTGACAGATACCGCAAATTTTCATTATTGAAATAATTTAGCTATTTGACTCAAAATTAACAGAAAAAAAATTATAATTTTTTTTTAACCATTGGCTGGTATATTTTCATATATCGCCCTTGATGTAAGTTGATGTTACGGAATAACAAACTTAGGTATTACAAATTTCAATGTAAACTTTTTAAACCCAAGAAAATCTACAAATAATTCAAAGAATACAATTTACTTTTGCGGTAGAAATAAAAAATGTCGTGTATGTTTGAAGAAAAACCGGTAGCATTCGCATTGTACTACAAGAAATACACATGTCATTCTAAATACATGAAAATATTAGCACTTGAAGGCGGGATAACTGTCGCGTGGCATACAGCGACATCTACCAGGCAGCCGCGAAATGACTTTGGACCAAATATATCAACACAAAAATGTATCCCTTTCATTTATTTCAAAATAATAAGATATTAACGGAATTCTAAGGTACTCTATCATGACTTGTCTCTCAATGTTTTTCCAAATATTGGAGTAATAATTATGTTTTATTAAACTTTAAGTAAATTCATTTTTTCCAAGTAACTCTTTTATTGGCGAATCTTGGAGAAGAAAAGGCGTTATTAAACTCTGCAGGGCTTATATTGAGATACAACTAAGAAAACGTTGTGTCTTCTGTACCTAACCTTAAAAGTCGCCAAGAACGCCTTTTTTTTTAAACATAACCTCAAATATCTCAAAAATCCTGACGTGATAGACACAAAAAATTACTTCGGAAATGACCCGTTACTTTCGACCAATAAAAGTATGCCTGTGTACGTAATAGTTTGCTATCATGTTTTATAGGGTCAGTAAATCTGTATTCCCGTCTTATTTTCCCTATTTGCATTTGCATATGTGAAAAATTAAATCATGTTTGCATTTACAAGTAATTTCATTGATATAATACCATTATGTAATCAGAAAAGTAAATTAACATTTTTTGTTGATATGTTTTGTGTATATTTCAAAATTGAGAATTATTTTCTTGAAAATAATTTCTTTGTTAACAGCATACAATTGTTGGAGCAAAAAATGGTAGCTAATCTACGTACCACTTTTTTGCCGTGTAAATCATTTTAAAACTTGTTATAAAAAAAGGAAAACAATGAAATTTAATTACTTAGATATACATTAACGCTTAACCCAACTTCAATTTCTCACAATCGACCGAAAGCACTGAAAAGAAGATTTACATTGTTAATATATGAGAAGATGGAAACAATCATAAACATGAAGTTTTCGAATTAATTGTAAATCGCATATATGATTTTTGTTAGAAGTTTTTCATTTACTTCTTTTAATATTCTTTATGTAGCTAAAAACAAACAAATAAAAAAACCAAAATATTTGACTTATACAAGTTTATTTATTTTAAACATATTATCGTTTTAATATTGAGCAATTTATGTACATTATTTAAAATAAGTAAAATAATAAAGAGTAAAGTATAAGAACATTTGAGGTTATACTTTTAATATACCCGGTTAAAATATTCCAGTGTAAACTAGCTCCGGGTAAAGGGAGATTGTTTTGGTGTGAATTTTTAAAATAATGGGAGATTGTAAAGAAAGTATTGGTGAGAAATGTTGTGTGGTCTAAATTTGTATGTTTCCCGCGGTAAAACGTGCCAGTATACGAATTGTAAACAAATATAAATTATAATGAATGAACGCGATTATTTGTTTTCATTTCGATCACTATTACCCAGAATCTATTTATTTATTATTTGGGCAAATCCTAGAAATTGAATTTTGTCTCACGGTATTTTTCTTTATTGTATGTTATTTGCACAATAAGACAACTCTGAAAATAAAAAAATGTGTGGTGGAATTAGTCACATTTCGTTTCATTTTATAAAAGAAAGTTTTAATTTATTTGCGTTCATTAGGAAAATTAGTAGTTTTCTGTAAGAAAACAGGAAAAATCTAAATTATAATTTTTGAACGGCGGACGAACAACTGAACAAGAATATCATTGGAAATTGGTGTACTTATTTTACCAGGACAAAATAATATAATATGAAAATATTTCAAATTCTTGTAATTTGGAATTAAAATAAAAGACAAGTAGCAAGTTTATTAATTTTGAATGAATTTTAAAAACTCCACAAATGACCACTTTTGTATACATGGAAAACTTAAGCTGCCATATTAGTTTAGCAATGTTTAATTTTGCACTATATTAGTTGAGGAATTTAATCAGCGGTTTAACTAATCGCAGTCACTATATTTCTAACGTTTGTGCTCGTACAAAATTTCTGTACGTGTACAATAATTTACAATATTTGTCGATTTAAAAAATGTCGATTTAGCCAAATGTGTTTTTTTTTGTGACGTGTATTAAATGAAATTATTCAAAGATCTAGATCATTCTACCGTGACTTTGCGTACACTCGGATAATGCAAATATCGTGGAATACTCCATCGTAAAAGGGTCCGATTAATTTTAGACGGAATTTAATCGGGCAAGAAATTCTCGATACTTGGAGGCTTTCATCGTTCTTAGCAGGTTTCTAAATTAATTGGTTTAATTGGCCCGAAAATTATTTGCTGCCTAATCGATGCTGGTTGTCGGCTCGATTTCCATAAGAAATAATAATTCAACAATCCAAGGCATAGTTCAAACTAATTTCGTGTGTATAAAATATTTTTTAGAAAAATTGTCATGAATTCACATTCCTAAAAATTTGTTGCATATTTAAGCAAATATTTATAGTTACATGAAAAACATTTATTTGGGTTTAAAATGTCTTCCTTTCATCACATAGGAATTACTACAAAAAAATTGTACATTTTATAACAAGGATGGGAAACATATATTTTTCGGTACTACAACCGTAAAATCCGATTTTACGGCCTACTTCTAGTCAACGTGTAACATGAATCTGCGCTGTCAAAAATATAACCCATACGGACTAAATGCAATCCGCGAAAACGAATTTTTACAACTTTCAATACCGAAAAAAAGCTTCGCTGGTCCTCGTACGCCGCTATCGAATTCGAACCGTAAAATCTCGTTTTACGGCCTTGTATCGATAAATACTATTTATGCACGAGTGACATAAGGGACAATTTTTCCCACGGCTTTTCACTTTGCAAATATGTACGTCCCTAGATGGTAACACTTTATTTATTCACTACAAACAGATATCATAAGTACCAACATACGCAATTACCAAATAACTTGTTGTAATTTTTAGTCACAAAAAAAATAGTGAATTGCTTAGCAAGGGTGTAAAGTATACTTTTATGCACAACTAAGAATTGTCAAAGGAGTTGATTTTACATGAAGTTGTGCTGTCACTGTCAGTGTCATAATAGACAATTTCACCCACTTTTCATTTTACTGACACACACAATTTCAAATATAACTTTTTATCAACTTTTAATCCTAGTTCAAATACCGCCAGGACAAGTGTGTTAATCTAATCTTAATCCAGTGAGTGAAACGCTTCTTTTTTTAATACCGACAAATTTCTTTACTTCTTGCATGACTAGAATATTATGATACAAGTACGGCATATTCATCAACTTGTATACTAAAATTTGAGGATATCCGGAAAACAGTTTTATTTCGTGGCGTTACGCATGCCCATGATATATACGAAGAACACGTTATATAACAATTATAAACTTGTCACGCACCGTATACATATAAAACTCGAAAAAAAACATTTTATTGTAAAAGGCGTCGATAAGTAGGTAAATCTCTTCGTTCTAGTTTTTAACAGTCTACCCCTGCAATTTGTGCAGTTAGTCCGGTCATTTTGCGCTTTCACCTTTAAAGCGATTTTTTAGCGATTCTTCAATACTCACAAGACTTTATGAAAGATTATTTTAACAAAAGCAAAAGAACATATAATTACCTACATTTTTATCTATGAATGATTAACGTTGGTTAAAAACGACCGCCGTAATTAATAAGTAAAAATTAAAAATTTGCAGTGAATGCGTTTTATTATTCTATAACTTTTGTTTAAATAAATTTCCTAAGATCTTACTCGGGTATTAATGATACAGTGAAAATTACATCTTAATTAAATATTTGTAACAGATTTTTATAGATATGAAGAAAACAATTGACGAATCATTATTGTCCAGTTGGACAACTTATAGAAAATAAAAAAAGCTTCAAAATGATCACTTATACATTAAAATATCTGTAATAGAAGCAGAGTGATTAAAACAACAATTTTGACGTTTTGTGCGAAGATGAAAAATGAGCACATTGGAAACATTATTGCCAAACTTCAAGTTATGTATTTTTTAAGTCTTCTAGGTCCCTCTCAAAATGATTCATCGACGAACATTCACTTTCTGGGTTAGGGCTAGTTTTTAGTTAAAATGACTGTCCTAAGTTCATACCTTTTACAAAGACATTCGAAATATATCCGCGCAGAATCTCATTTTTCCTCGCGATATTTCCATTTTTGGACGGAGTAAAATGTGTCATCATACACTGTCAATCGCAAAAAAAAATTTAACTCATACGGGCGAAAAGTTTGTTTTGTCATATCTGCACAAAACTGCTACCTTTCCGTGCAGGTTAAGCGAACGGAAAGTTGCCATTTATGGCCGAGGACGCAACTGCGCATGCGCACGGGCGTTTTCAATGTGTACCGCCCGCTGTTCTCATTACAGCCCGCCACTCGTTACCACCAGCCAGTAAGGTGGCATTTTTGTCGACAGGTGTGACAAAAATTATCGTGTGTACCACGGGCGGAAATGCATTACACGCTCGGGCGATGCTGAATCAGCGGCATGACTGGGCTCGCCTCGTCTTTGCCTACGACTCGAGCTGCAGTATCGCCCGCGCCGTAATACATGCCTTTCCGCCCTAGATACACAATATACTATTAAGCACATTTTTCATAATGGCGAAAAGAGAACGCACCGCAACTTTCAAATTTTTGATGCTCAAACGTATAATTTATACTGAAACTATTTTCATGGAATAAAATGTTTTAATAAAAAATCATGACACAAAAATAATCGTCGATATGAGTGAAGTGACACGTTGATAGCAAAAATAGGTTAAAAAACTGCGCGAGAAAAACTGAGTTACTTTTTCTTCGAACAAAAGCCGCGTAAAGTCCTAAAGTAATTTTTGTGCTGATGAGAACTCAATCCACTTTAGCCCCGACACAAAATTAACCCATTTTTGCTGATCAGCAAAACCCAATTTACGTCCGTACCAATTCAAAATATAGGGCGGCTGAAAATCAATTACAATTTCTGTGCGGGCAAAAATGACGTTAACTTGTAATTTGTTTTTGCCCTGAAGAATATTGTAAGTCATGTTTATCCATAATTATTTCGTTTTTGTTCGCGCACAATATAATAATTTATTTTTGCTCGCGGCACAATTTTAATCCATTTTCACTATCAGCGTATTACATTTTCTTCCCGGAAAATAACATAGTTTTCCTGAGAGGATCGAATTGTTCTAGACTGCTGCAGACCTGCAAAACTATAGTAGTGCCCAGTAGAAAATTACCAACTGTTCTCTTCGGGTGTGCTAATTTTTTCAAATACTGGAGAAAGTTCCAGTTTTCCGCAAAAAAACAAAAACCATGCGTTGATCAAAATCTTTTGATCACACTCGGTTGGTCCCGTTTATCTCACGCCATTTTGTAGATTTCGGACAATTTGTTGTAATTATTGTGCGAATTTTTACGTGATTTTTTAAGACTCCATGGAATCGATGAATGAAACATTCTAATGGATTACACAGACCCAAATCACGCCGTTTGTAGATTTTGGGCATTTTGTCATACAATATATCTAAAGAATTTTTTTGCACTGCACTGCACTGTGGCAGGAAAATCACTTGTCCACTCCATAGACATTTCACTCCATTATTTTGGACAATTACTTTGCTCATCAAAACGACAATTATCTAACCACATTACACTTCCACAAGACACGCTATAGGTATAGTATTTTGGTATACCGATGTGCCCAATATAGCTTTGTTGCTTCTTGTATTTTTTAAGGATTACTATAGCTTTCATTGATGGGATTGCACAAAAGAAACATTTTGGGTACCTGAGACAAGTCGGGATCGTCGCGGATTTTGGTATCGACGGAGTGGCTCGATGAACCGTTGGTCGTTGCTATCGTCAGGCAAATCGCGATCACGAAGCACAAATTGGCCGAGCGCAACATCGCGCACTGATCTCTGAAGCCTTTTTTGCACAAAAATCAACAAAACCAAAAACTGAGATCACCGTCAATCGGTAACAATCACACACAAATATCGCGGCAAATTTGAATTTTTGGAGAAAGCGCGAAAGCACTCCCGAGGATTGGTTCGGAAAGGTAGTGTCGATCGTTATCACTGGTGACGAAATAAGGATTTTTATTATTATTTTTTTAATATTCACGGATGGTAGGACGCACGAACGTTTTCAAAAACAGCCCTTCGTGGACAGAAGGTAACGTGTTACAGACACGAAGGATAGCGCGGAACTGCGCCGCCTGGACCTACGTGCCCCCACTACGCGCGAACACGCCTGAAGTCTACGTAACCCGCCCCCTCCCCTCTGCCGTCGCCGTATAATACGGTCTCGGCGTCGCGCACAAGTACGGAGCTTTGAGGAGCGGTGCGCGCGAACCGGCAAGTGACGTCACGCGCCCTCTTCCCTCCCTTGACGCGACACGCGAAGGTATATCGCGAATTAAAGAGTTGATTGTCCGAGAGATGAGGACGTGCCGAAATGACGTCACTACTATCCATGCGTGTATAAAGACTAGCTACGCTAGACGAATTCACGGTAAACAATTCCCGTCACCGTACGCGGCGACCTAGTAATTGACATTTTTTCTACACGGCGAGTATACCTCAAAGGGGCCTATTTTTGACGTAATTATTAAAATGTGTAGATTAATAATAGTACACTGATGGAAGTATATCTTTACCGTTAATACGTATCTTTGATTCTGTGTGCACAAGAAATATTGGTTAATTCTTTCGCTGTGGAGACCGATTCTACCCCCGCATTTAGCTGGTAAATATTTATTATTTACGACCCAGAATATACCATGTGGAGGTATGCGGTAGGATTTCCACTTTTTTTTTTATTTATTTTTTCATTTTTTATATATTTTTCACTTTTTTTATTTTTTTTTTATTTTTTGGGGTTTTATCCCATTTTTTTTCGAAAGCACATACCATCAAGAATAATGTGTTACGAAAAATGCTTCAAGTTTGTCCGATTTTGCGCGGCCAAATTGAATTTTCTGTTTAAAGTTTTAAAAATTTCTCCTCAAATTCGAATTCAAAGATTCAACATACCCAATAAAACATAACTCTTGAGTATATATGTTTCTTTAATCTTTATTTATTCATTCTTTTATAATTACGTGTATAATGAAAAATGCTTAAAAATTGTCCGATTTTGAGCAGCCATATTGGATTTGACGTTTAGAATTTTCGAAATTTGACCACAAATTCGGATCCAGCGATTCAAAGCACCCAATAAAAGATAACGCCGGTATATAGCTGTACATTTATTCTCTGTTCATTAAATCTTTTAGAACTACGTGTATACACGTAGTCCACAGTGAGAGCCCACTTAGTCTACTACGTGTATACACGTAGTCCACAGTGAAAGGGTTAATAGTTAACCAGTTAGTGCATAAATGGGAGCTGGATCAATTTTGGACACACGCCTTTTAAATCCGCAAAAACCACTATTTCTTTATGGAACTGGGTACTCCATGGTTTTAAGGGTTGCTGAACAAGAATCTAGTCAATATTTCAAAATTCGAAACCCCTGATACGATATCCCGTGTGGAAATTTCCTCAGATTTTCCATAATTCTGACCAAAATCTGACCTCATTTACCCTACTTAGGGATTCTAAGCAGAATCGGATAAGATTCAGACTGAATTTACCGAGGTATATTTAGGTTAGGCTTATACCATTTTGTAGTAAGGGCGTGGACGAAGCAGGAATCCGATCGGAATCTGATCGGAGAAGCAGGATTCTTATCAGGATAATCCTACCGGATTCCGTTTAACCTATTCGGACAAACCTCATAGGAAATTCTACTACTCATGCGTTAAAATTTCAACTATTATAATTAGAAAATTAAATATAGCGATTTAAATATCAAGAAACGCAAAAAATCGAGTATATCTTTGAATATAACATTTTTTTCGTACCGAAAGAGAATTTCCGTCACAAAATTCCTTCACTAAAGGTCAATAAATTAGTTATATTATTAAGATATATTTTTTAAATATTGACAAAATAACATCCTGGTCCCAAAATGGCGACGGCTTGCAGTAATGTCTTGTCAAAACTTTAGAACAAATTTTCTAATAGTAAACATGTTTTCGAATGTGTCAAAGAACGTGCTCAATTTTTCTCAGAATGTATTGATATAATTTTTTTATTTTTCACAATACCAAAAAAACGAAAATTTCTTGAGCATATTCTGAAACATTTTTATTCTTAATGAATACAGTTCTCATGAAATAAATTTGTTAACTTTTAAAAAGAAATTACTCACTGTCGCGGTCGCCATTTTGGAACCACAATGTTATTTTGTTAATATTTAAAAAATACAAAAATTCAAAATTCGAAATCCCAGATCCATTATAACGGGTCAAATTGTGAAATCGGCTAATTCAAATGTGTGTTTCACAATAGGTGTTTATATGTTTTGGGGGTTGCTGATTACGAGTCCGATGTCAGAATTTCAAAATTCAATATGACGGATCCTACCGGATTCCGACTGGATTCTGATCAGGATAATCCTACCGGATTCCGATCAGATCCGGTCGATAGTGCGTTACAATTTCTGTGATTTCCTGGTTAGACATAGGAAAGGCTGGCCGGATTGTGACCAGATTAGCATTACATTTTCTACATGGGATGTCGGGTAAAATTTTGGAATTCACCTTTTTCAAAGATCCACTTGGACAAATCAATCGTCTTTCCAATTGCTTAATTCTAATGATAATGGGTGTTTATATATTTTTAGGGTCGCTGGTTATGAATCCGAAATCAGAATTTCAAAATTCAAAATGTCGAACCCAAAATTACGGACCGCCATGGGCTAACTTTTATTGTGCCAATTACACATTCACCAAAATCGGTGTCTATACATTTTTGAGGTCGTTAATTAAGAATCCAATGTTAGAATTGCAAAATTCGAAATGGCGGACCATCATGAGCTAACCTTCACGGTGCCAATTGCATTTTCTCAAAAATAAGTATTTATACGTTTTCGAGCCCACTGATTATGAATCTGATGTATACGTTACCAGAATACAAAACGACAGACTCAATTGTGGTGGATCATCGTAACCCGACTTTTGTTATATAGTTAAAAATAATTATAAATATGAAAAATAATTTGTCACGAATTGTATTTTTTATTATGACTATGTATGCATTTTTTGAACCACCGGTTGCGATATTGGACAATACATATATAGATCTCGCGGAGTGCAACTTGTTACTGTTTCCGGGTTCTCATTTGCATTCAATAATATATGAATTCTTCAAATAGGTGTTACACACCCTTAATATTTTTGATTTTCTATTAATTTCTTGTTATAGAGGAATGTTTGTTATATGGTTTTTAAAAAAATTGTTGAAAACGATCACAAGGATTATTATCATTCTGTTCAAATCCTTATTACGATTCATTTGCACCACTTTCGGTATCAGAAAATCATCATTAGGAATAAATGTCATATGGATATATAAATTTAACCGTAAACGTTAACTCATATTGGTCCGACATTTTTGGTCCGCCATATTGAAAATTTACATTCTGACATCGGACTCGTAATCAGCGACCCCAAAAACATATGAACACATATTTGAACAAGCTGATTTCAAAATTTGACCCGCCATATTGGATCTGCGATTTCGAATTTTGAATTTTTGTATTTTTTAAATATTAACAAAATATCACGTGGTCCCAAATGGCGACCGCGGCAGTGAGTAATTTTTTGTTAAAAATTAACAAATTTATTTCATGAAAACTGTAAACATTAAGAATAAAAATGTTTCAGAATATGCTCAAGAAATTTTCGTTTTTTGCGAAATTGAGAAAAATAAAAAAATTATATCAATACATTCTGACAAAAATTCAGCATGTTCTTTGACACATTCGAAGACATGTTTACTCTTATAACATTTTTTCTAAAGTTTTGACAAGACATTACTGCATGCCGTCGCCATTTTGGGACCACGATGTTATTTTCTCAAGGCTCCACACGTCTTTATTTCACATGACAACTGATCACACGATAAAATAGAACACGACAATTGATCACGCGACAAAATATCACATGGACAAATAACCATAAACAATAATATCACTATGTTTATTCGTATAGTAAAAGCATATGCGTGCCCTAAAAATACCCTAACCTAACCTAAATGTGGCTGCACAGAGAAATTTTGTTCGCTGAAAATAAATCTGTAAACATATGTGGAAATCGTAAACAAAATATTATAAATTTTCAAAACATATTATTTTGACACGATGAAACAATATTTTCAATATGATCTTTTAGACATCATAATACATCAATATATGATATTTTGTAATACTGTCAATGAAAATATAAATAAAGGTCATTTAAACATGAGCAATTAATACTATGATTATATTATTGTATGATTTTTTTAACCAAGAAAATATTTAAATGTGTGATATTTTGTCGATGTGATATTTCATCAATGTGGTAATTTGACGTGTGATCAAATGTCCGTGATATTTTCTCGTGTGATCATTTGTCCGTGAAATAAAGACGTGCTACCTTTGTCAATATTTAAAAAATATATCTTAATAATATAACTAATTTATTGACCTTTAGTGAAGGAATTTTGTGACGGAAATTTTCTTTCGACACGAAAAAAATGTTATATTCAAAGGAATACCCGATTTTTTGCGTTTCTTCATATTTAAATCGCTATATTTAATTTTCTAATTATGATAGCTGAAATTGTAGCGCATAAGTAGTAGATTAAAATTAATTTCTTCAGGTCCACAACTTTTTGCTTCAAGTAAGCTTTTCATAAAATATGAGGTGCTTCAATGTAACAATAAAAAAATGAATATACATTAAAGTAATAATTGTATTTTTTATTAGGATGTACTTGCAAGTATTGTTTAATTAATAAAAAGCGTTTCAGTTTTTAAAATATAGTCAAGAAGATGATGAGATGGGACGCCAAAACGTCGAAAAACACGTTTCAGTGTGTTTACTGCTTCATTGACACGAGATGATCGAAATATATTTTCCAATCATATATATATTATGCAGTACTATTCTCTTTAGAATGTTAAATAACTGACATATTCGTCAGAAATGCTTCATCCCACCTGTACCATATTCGTAATTAAGTATTATATTCATGACGAGATCATAAAGTACCTTTAAATGTATATAACATATATATGATCGATAGGAATGGTTACATGACACTGGAAAACGGCTTATAATTGTAATGACTAAGTAGAACGCTTACGACAATTAACAGTATAAGACACGTGATTTGTAGTACTGGCACCACTAAATTACCATTAAGAGAAATAATTTGTATTTGTATTTCGAGTAAAAATACTGAAATACAACGTCTTGTTCAAAAACTAAAGGGCTCTTATCATTCTCCTACAAATACAAAATCGAAATTATTTCGAGACTATACCTAATTTTTCTTTCATCACAATTATTATCCTATTAGAATTCATCCCCCCCCCCCTTTCTGGCTTGCAATAAGTTGGGTGCAGTTTCGACAACTTATGAAAAATATATCTGAATGTTATGTTAGACAAACAATTTCTTGCAGTTAGGCGGGTACACAGTAGTTAGTAATCGAATAAACTTCTACTGAACAAGTTTCGAGTGAATTTCAACAACATATCTGAAAAATTTAACCGTCAATTTGCGCCAACAGCGACCAAAAAAAAACTCACGTAACAATGTTTAAGCGGAACTAAGAATTTGTTTAATTAGACTGGCAGTTTGAATATTACAATTACGATACCATATTCATATTCAGCGATCCACGCATATAACTGTATACTATGTGCATAATTTAAGGCTATTGCAAGGCTAATTAAGTGTCCAAATTTTGCCGCTCTCATAGGTTCCGAGAAAATCACGTGCTGATAGCCTAATACAAAGTAACATAACTCTAAAAGAAAAATTATATATACAAAATTGGCTTTCACAAGATGCTGAGGCTAATTTAAGGCTCTTCAAATGTGGTATATGGAAAAACGATGATATATCTACTACCCATAGATCGGCATTACGACGTACCTTCTATTTTTTTATTTTATCAGCAAAACTATCGGCGTCGTAGCTCAGGCGGTAACACACTGAACTACGAAGTCGTGGGTTCTGAGTTCAATCCCCGTCCGATGAACAATTTTTCGATTTCGTTTTCAAGCGCTGTTGGTAATACGATCCACGGTGTTTGTTTACGTTTCGAAAATATTGTTTATCCGGCGGAAATTGACTTATGACCGCTGCTGTAGGGGAGAGTGGGGTACAGTGGGTCGCAGTACACAGTGTGTCACGCTCGTTTTCTCGGCCACTAGATGTACAAAAACACTGAAACTTTTTATATTGAATAATTTTATATAATAGTTTCAGTTAAATGTATGTTTTCGTCAATAGTGAACTGTGTTAAAATGTAAGTAATGATTATCGGTTTTGAGCAGTGGAAAGTAAATTTTTTGCACTCACGGGAATTGAAAAATCTAACCTCACTTTCTATATCGGCTGATATTTTTGGTTTTGTTGTGAAGGAAATCTATCAAGGTATCGTTTAGTACTCTTATTTTATTGATTTTTTATGTTTAATGATAAATATTTATCCTAAATGAAGATTGTTGCATGTGGGGTACAATGTGTCACTGACCTGTGGGGAACAATGTGTCATAGTTAGAAGTTAGGTTTTCAGGTAAGATATAGAAGTTATTATCTATTTTTTCTATTGTAGATACACAACATGGTACGTGATAAGAAACGTACAAGTACGAAAGGCACTGTTGAAGGGCATGTTATGAAAGAAGCGGTGTTGAAAGGGTTTAATGAAGGCTACAGTTGTAGAGGAGTCGCACAAGATTTCAACATTAATCGAACAACTGTTCAACGCTACGTTACTAAAGAAAATGTGATACTGACTGTTATTAAAAGTGTTTAATTTATTATAATAATAAAATTTGCTTCTTAGACTTCTTTGACACATTGTGCCCCACGTATTTCTTTTTATGACACACAGTACCCAATTACCTGACACAATGTACCCCACCGGTGGGGTACAATGTGTCAAAATAAGAATTTTTTTCAAAGCATCTTTTTAATTATTTTACCTTCTTTAACTTAAATAATTTGGTCATTATTGTATACTTGAAACCATAAATATCCTTCATCAATGGTATTTTTTACTTATACTACTCTGCATTTAAAGCAATAATTCGTAGAAACAAAAGTGACACACTGTACCCCACTCTCCCCTACTTGATGTAGGTTCCTCCAGTTCCTACATTTCATACACAAATGTGAAGTATGACGCCATCTAGGAAGTCGACCTGCAGCTCTCGCAAATCTTTCAATTTACTGTATATGTAAAAATTTGTGTAAAAACGGCGATTCCGGCCGTTAAATAAATTAAAAAAAAAAAACAAAAAAAAAACGGACCGGACTATAGGATAGAATCTTTTATTTAAAAGCAGAAGGCATCAAGCAAATGCCGGATAATAATTGTTGCTACCTTGAATACATATTTCCTTTGCTTAAGTCGGTAGTTCGACGTAATGTAAAGTCCTTTTTTTTTAATATTTCTGCAAAAGTGGTCCGGATGTTATTACAATTATTTATTTATGTCTTTGAATGCAGTAGGAATGGATCAACAATTAGCGAGCTGGTTAATTTTTGCTTTAAATCTGCGCCACATTTAAGCTATTGCTTAATCCTGCTTTCTCGGTTATTCTAGGAATCTCATTTTTTTTATTGTGATGGCCTCGACGGAATTCAATATTTGTTGGGTATTAGTTTAGCAACAAATGAGCAACAATTAGCTTATACTTCGTTTATACGTAGCGTGTGCAATTTCCTTTCTGTAAGCAATTTTTTGGTTACTGTTATGCAAGCTACCAATACCTGCTCTTTTTTTTTTTTAATGTAGGAAGCAGTTGAGGTCTATGATATTTTCGGAAACTTTTAGCAATAATTAGCGGTACTTTTTGCTTTCTTTATGAAATAATTTTCTATTTGTTTTCGTTTGATACTATTTCCTTTCGTGGCTAAAATTTGTACATTTTTGTAGTCAAAATCGTGAAAAGTATCTATTCTGTGTGGAGACAATCCAGTATATTTAGCTTCATCTTAATTCTGGTTTCCAAAAGTCAGTGGTTTGACCAATATACACTTGGTCACAATTTTTGCAAGGAATTTGGTAGACTAGGTAGGACATTTTTTCTAAATTTAACTTGTCTTTTAACAGGTGGACCCCTTCGATGTTAGTATTTATTGGTTTGTGTACCATTCTAATTTTTTCTTTTCTCAAACATTTTGATATTTTTTCAGACAATTCTTCAACGCATGGTATTGAGACTGTTTTGACGATTTTACTGTTATTATTGTTGTTTGTGTTGCTCTCTAAGCTATTGTAAACATTATGAGAGAGAACTCGGGATATAAAATACTAAATCTTTAGGATAACCGTTTTTAAGAAGAACATTTTTTATAAATACTAATAGTAATTAAAGCGATAGCCTCAAATTAGGCAAACATTTCATGACTTTCAGGATCCATATCAAAGAGTGAGTGGAAATAAATTAATAATATTGAGCTACAGCATCATCAAAGTCTTCATTATTTTGAAATGTCGTTTTCACTTACAAGAACTATAGTAAGATGTAATAAGCAACTTTTGATAATACTTAGCATGTTTCTCATTCCATGTCTGAGGATGATGGAATTCTTTATTTTCTTATTTAGCCAACACACGGCACTCTTCTGGTTTTGCTAAAGTTCGTTCTTGATGCAGACATCTCGGAGTAACTTCAGTACCCTATACCCTCATTATTTATAATTTGCAAAAGGAAAATTATGTGGGGAAGTTCTGCACTCTAGTTTCGTTGTTTTAGATAAAAAATGCCCAATTTAATCTTGGGTTTTATTTGTCTATTTTGTTTCTTTGTTAGATTTGTGAACGAAGGTGATAAAATCATTTGCGAGCTTTTAAAATAAATGTTTAGTAAAATAATTGTACTCAAATGACCTTTCACATTACGAAAATCATTATCGACTCATCTTATTATTGTTAACGAACGTCTCTTTTTATGCATTAACTTAGTTATTAGGTTCACGATTAAAAACATCGAATCTAGCTATCGGCATAATGTAAAGTGTTAAGTTGGAGGTAGACTAGTTTAATGTGTCAAAAAAGAAAAATAAATTCATAAATGTGAATGGAAACCTCCAAGAAAGAATTACTAAGATGAGCTTTAGTAGTGTAAAAGATGATCATATTCTCAACGTTATTTGTACAGTACTCATCAAATCTTTATTAACAAGCTACACAGATAAAAAAATTTATTCACTCTAAAGAAGACTTCTTTAAATATGGCGATCTAAACCATTTTGTAACCTTAAACAAGATTTATTAAGAGTTTAAATGTATTTATTAATAATAAAGAAGTGATTTTATTTAGTAACAAATATATTTTAACTATTAATATAGGTTGTTTACATTAAATAAATGCTTTAATTCGCGATATTTGAAGAAGCCTTCTTTACTGCAAAGGATTTTTTTATCAATGTAACTAATAATGTTAAAAGAACAGAAAAGTGGTTTAAAATACTAGATCACTCAAACTGGCGACCACAAAAACCACATACAAGATTGAATCGTGCAGAATTGTGTGAGTGTATTTTATGTGAATATGTTAGAAATACAGTTTTCATTTTTTCAAGAATAATGTATCTCAGACCAATATTAAAAAACCGACCGTTCAGAAGTGTCTAAAGTGCTTGTCGAATTTATCTTCGGGTAAGAAACATGAATGCAACTCTGCGACTAATTAAAATAATATTAAGAAGCATATTAATTTCATTTCAACCCTATTACAAAGTTTAAAGACTCCGGAGTCAGGAAATTATTTTTGATTGAATTAACTACATCACATGAAAATTATAAGAATGTTGAAGCGTTGTGGTCGTTAATGAATATTCGGAAATATCATGAAACAACAATTTCATGTGACCTGAAGTTAGCAAGTATTTTATGTGGACTAATGCCAAATCATGCCAGTACTTTTCCAATAACCTCTATGTGTGCGGTCAAATCACAAAAATTAGTTATATCATAAAAAATTTCGAAGCCTGGACAAAGAGAAAAATAAAAATGCAAAAGAATATGAGAATTATACTCCAACTCCTATTTGTTCAAAATATGGTGAAATATTTCTTTTTCGGAACAATATACATTTGACCACTTTACTGGTAATGTATGATAATATATGTGTACAAAAAAAGTGCAACGACTGGAGATGCATTATATATAATAACTTCCACAAGTTTTTAATAAATTTATATGAAATTTGGTATAATATAAGTTTTTAAATCGCTGAATATGAATCTGATGTCACATTTTCAAAAATCAATAATGCAAATTCAATATTGCGGCAACACATTATATGCTTTTGAATCCAATTTTTTTTGGATACCAGTGAAGAGGTTAATACTGGGAGTATAGTTGTTAACCACGTATATAAGGAGATATAAGTATTATTTCTAAACTAAGAAATATTTCAGTTTTTCTTCACTTTATTATAGAAGCGAATAAAAGAAAAAAATTTGACCTAGTAACATGATTAGTTCAGGCCCTCCATATAAATTCAGAGGTTAAAATCCATTTCTCTCGCGCATATTTGTATGTGAGGAAAATATTAAAATATGAAATCCCCGAAGAACAAAATTTGATGAATTATTATTATAAAAATGAAAAACATATGAATTCGGTGGCGTCAGCATGTAAGAGATTAAAAAATGATGCATGGCGTGTATAGTACGGTCAAGACGTGCTCAATGGGAAAAAGACGAGACTATCAAAGAAAACGAAAAGAAGTGACCGCCAAATCGAACTCAGAAAGTACTTCCTATAGATTTAAAGTCATAAATCGTCCTGTCGGCGTTGCGACGTTCGAATTCATAGTCTGTGGTCAAGTTGAGGCGGTGGGAACTACGTGGCAATATAAGGAAAGCCATATGAACACGAAAGAAATTGGATAACCGAGAGATATGATAGTAAAAAGTGAAGTGTTTTACTCGCTTTTCTTATTATTTATTTCGGGTTTCCTTCCTTTTCCCATTTTTGTAGCATTCGATATTAAAAATGAAAATTAACGATTTCGAAATTAGATATTGATAACGGAAATTCGGAGCGCATTTACAAGACCTTCCTGATTTTTGGGATCGTTACTGTGAGCCCAACATGGTAGTTTGAACGCGATTTTGGTTTTTACTGCAGAAACTGTACGTAATTAAATCTTGTCATATTTGAAGTAGAAATGAACCGAAAAAGAACAATAATATTTAGATCTGAAAAAAATACCGGATAACAGTTCTGAATACCCTGATTGTGTAACAGCCATCGTTTTGGCACTACTGCAGCGTCAGTTAATTTTACACTGTCTGGTGTTTTCTAATTGTATAATTAAATTTTAAATACTTTCTTTTGAGGTACATTCTATAAGGTGGCACCTGATTAATGCACGCGTGTATTCAATTTTACAAATTTATGTTCTATACACGAGAAAAATTTGTTGAACCAAGTATAATATAGTTAACCAAACTATTTTATAGTTATGGAAGAAAAAAATCATTTTAGGAACCAAATGAACATTTTAATGTAAAGTACAGTAATTTTTAGCAGCAAATATTTTGGAATGAAATTTGCAGTGACAAAAAAAAACCAACAAAAATCCCGCTTTTTGTTAAATAAATGCTAGTAATTTTTTTATTTTTAAATTTGCGCCATTTTTCGATACGCCATTCGAAAGAGCAGGGTTTGGGCAATAAAAAACGTTAATTCCAACATTTGGCACTTTTCGTTTTACTGCTAAAAAGTACTGTCAAAGTTCACATTAAATTTATGTACATTTCATCTTTGAAGGGTTGAGTACATCATCGATCATGAGTCGATTTCCACCCGAAGACAGCTGACTAGTCTTACATATAAGGGACAACTTCCTGATAACAATTTCGAAAAATTAACCCAGCTGGAATCGAAATGACGATCTATAACTTCCTAGTCCTAGTCCAGTATGCTGCCACCTGAGCTACAAAACCGTTTCTTTTTTGTTGGCAAACTTGATTGTATAACTACAAAATTTCCTACGGTGAGCTAGACATATCTTGTTTAGTATTGTTAATTATATCTGCAGCTCTGGATAGTTAAAAATGGAGTAATGTTTTAATGTTGTGTCATAAAAGTATAATGATTTAAAAAAAGTAAAATTCTGTTTTATTTGTATGTTATTTGTGTACTTTAATACTCATTTTAAAACGTTTAAATGAACAAATAATGTAAATAAATAAAATTGGTTTTCAATTCATGTGAATCTAAAAATAATCATTACTTACCGGGTGTCCTACAATAATTGTAGAGAATTATTCTCTATCAAAAGATGTTAAAACTACCTAATAATTTGATACCGTTACATATAAATTTCATACAATTATTTTGAGGTTATGTGTGAATTCCCCCTATCTTTTTGCCAAAGTCGAACATAGTTCCCGACACTATAAAATATTAATTGTTTGAAAACATTATTTGTTTAGATTTTAACTATATTTTGCATACTCGGAAAATAAATTTGCTGGTAAATTTTCCTATAATTTATTCGATTATAAAGGATATGAGAAATGATTTGGTATACATTACGTAATTATTTCACAAAAACTTGGGCAATTTTTTGAGATAAATTTAAAATTAAAAAAAAAATTTTATTCGTTGTATTTCTCTATTTCAAACGCTTACAGTTTCGTCGAAACAGAGATAAACATACACACACGAAAATCGATCGAATTTTTCGACGCCCATAAATAAGTGATAAAGGAACAAAGCGCGTAGAATTGGAAATGTTGCGCATTACGCTTAAGCGTAGACAAACGATGGGATAACTTTATAGTTTTTGAACATAACATTATCCCGAAGTGTAATTATGAATTTAATGTAATATTTGTTAACAATTAACCAATCCTTCTGGAATGTTAAAATACAGAAGTTAACGCGCATTAATTTGCAAGAAAGTGTATTTTCATCTCAAATTTATCTGTCAATTTTAACAGGACAGTTGCTGTTATAACTTTACAGTTAACGCAAGAGCATTGAAATTAGCTTACACTAACTATTAGTAAATATTTTCTCCTGGTGTATATTTTTTTCGGCCTGCGGAGGGTGGGGAATCGAGCATCCCTTGATGAGGGTACCCTCTTTTTTCCAATTTTGGTAAATTACTCTTCAAAATTAGTTTTGACACTCCTGGCGCATTCATTAATTCGCACTCCTGGGCATAGTTTACTAGTTCAACACATGCGAAATATTTATTGCTCAGTTTTATTTTTATTGTGTGATTCAAATTGAGTTTTCTTATATTTCCTACCGTTTTTTTCAAAACTCGGTACTAGCAGATAGTCTAATTTTAAACTTTATTTCATTAAATTATAAACCAGATTTCGTGTATCATATTGGGTGTCCCGTTTTCCGATGTCCACAGTACTGAAAATAATTCGATTCTATTGCCGAACGTTTGTAATTTTCCGCGTCATCTTGCAGTAATTGTAAATAGTCGTTCATAACCCGGAAATGTAATTTTACTCGGATGATAGTTGAATTTTCAGTAGACTATATGCATTTTTAAAATAGTGGACGATGGTCAACATGTCTAAAAATGCTGCACCTAAAAATTGTTTTACTTTGCTATGAAATAAAGAAACATAACTTGCGAATTTTATTTCATAACCTAACCTATCCAATAAAAATAATTAATTTAAATCAAACAACAGTCGCTATACTTTCACTCATATTTTAATGTTTTCGGTTCTAAATGTGAACAATTTTTATAATAAGCATGTCAAAAAAGTGAAAAAGAGGGAGGATAATAAATAATAACGTTATTTTTCTTTATCATAGCTAGAAATAGTTGGTTTTACTGTCTACATAGTATAATCTGGCACAGCTACATTTTCAGTTGGTGTTACTATTTGAAGCCGCATTTGAAAATTTGGTTTGTGTAGTAAATTCCGCTTTAGAATATTTGGAGTACCAAAAAGGCTAAATAAGTAACTACCTATTATCCTTCGAATAAATTATTTTTTTGTTTAAATGGGCAAACGAGAATTATTCTGATTTTTCTCTATCACTGGTAATGCGAAAAAGGTGGACGACATTAACCCTTATTTCTTAATCGTATTTTTATCATTTCGCTCTTCGAATTATCCACTTTTAAGATCGAAATAAAATTGTTGAGCAACGTAAAAGTTTTGGTAAAGTTTAATCTATATAAAAGCGAATTTCGAGGTATTTTATTTAATTTTGTTAAAAACTAGGAAACATTCCAGACCAAGTAACTTGGTTGCAAAGTTTTTTTTTTACAAAAATCAAATTACTCGCAAAAGATCTGTAAACACGATAGTAAAATCAAAATTTCGCATGCAATTTTTACCATTTTTTCATTTAAAATCCGATGTAAAATTTCAAATCGTTTACTGGAACAGAAGATACGATTTCTCAGCTCACGGGTGCCACACCCATTTTAGTGTTGTTACTAAAACGTAAATTTTGCATTCTACGACATTTCGAACACCGAAAAATAGGCTTTTTCGACCCATCCTCGTAATCTACGCAGACTTTTGAATGTAACGACCTTGATTAACCCGTTTCGTCCTGAAATGGCGTAAATTTTGACTTCTTTTCATCAGGTGCTTTCTTAGGGAAAAAAAATCACTCAACCGTATTGATATAACATACCTATTGTATTTTTTCATATTTGACCATATCTGCCGCCATTTTTTACTATGACGGTTTAAACATAAAAAAATTGTGAATTTTGAAAAAATTTCTTCAAATAATCGTATTTTTGAACAGGAAACCGTGTTCAGAACAAGCTAAGTCTCTGTATCTGGTGGAGTAATTAGTTACACTAAAAGATAGGATGGTTATTAATTTTCCATTCAAAATGGCGGCTTCATAATGGCGTTTCTCAGTCAAAATTTTGTTGAAAAATTTCTGGACGATCTAACTCAAAAGCTACGAGCTTTTTAAAAAAAATGTGAAGAATGAAAAGTTCTTAGAATTCATTGAGAAATATAGTGGAATTTTTTCAGATTTTTTAAATGAAGTTTTTCAAAATTTTTTTCAAAATTGTAATTTATTTACGAAAAATTCTGAACAAAATTTAGTGCATTCTCTGATAAATTCTAAGAGTTTTCTGTTCTTTGCAATTCTTTCCAAAAGTTGATAGTTTTCGAGGAAATGAATTTCAAATATTATAGATTAAGATTTTTTTCTTTCTCGAAAACTATCAACTTTTGGGAAAAAATGCATAGAATAAAAAACTCTTAAAATTCATCAGAGAATGCACTAAATTTTGTTCAGAATTTTTCGAAAAAAAAATTACAATTTTGAAAAGAATTTTGAAAAAAAAAATTACAATTTTGAAAAGAATTTTGAAAAAAAATGTTCAAAAATTCATGTAAAAAATCTTAAAAAAATCCACTACATTTCTCGGCGAATTCTAAGAATTTTTTATTCTTAGCATTTTTTAAAACAAGCTCATAATTGTTCAGTTAGAGCGTCCAGAAATTTTTCAACAAAATGTTCACTGAGAACCGCCATTTTGAAGCCGCCATTTTGAATGGTGAATTAATAACCATCCTATCTTTTAGTATAACTATTTATTCCACCAGATACAGAGATTCAGCTTGATTCGAACACGGTTTCCTGTTCAAAAATACGATTATTTGAACAAATTTTTTCAAAACTCACGATTTTTTTATGTTTAAACCGCCATAGTAAAAAAATGGCGGCAGATATGGTCAATCTGAAACCGGATTTAGTAAGTTCGAGAAAAAATACAATAGGTATGGTTATATCAAAACGATTGAGTGGCTTTCTCCATGAGAAAGCACCTGATGAAAAAAAGTCAAAATTTAGGACATTTCAGGACGAAACGGGCTAACAATACATGCGTATTCAAAATGCAACTTATTTTCATATAAAATTCGAATTTTCAAAGGGAAATTTTGCTAAGAATGATCTTAGCGAAGAAAGGAAGTCTTTCTACATGAACAATCGACCTAAAAATCATTTGAGAGACCATCTATTACCGTCTATCATGGTAAACTAGACCATATTTTACCCACAAATAAGGTGAAAGATGTGCGCAAATATTCGAGTATTATTTATGTTTTGTTATCACTCCGGGAGTAGAACTCGATTTTGCGCCCTGTAGTGAAATATTCGGGCGTACATTATCGACATATATATTACAAAATATCGTATGCAATACAGGGTGCAAATATCGATCTCCCACGAGTGTGATTATCACCCTCGCTTCACTAGTTCGACGAACTTCGCACTTGTCGACGATCGGTAATTGCACCCTTGTTACATAACATGCTATTTAAATCGTTATGATCTTGAACAGGCAGAGATTATCAGCTTTGTAAATTTCTTATCGGTCAAGAATTTGACTACCGACTTGTGCATTTTCAGTCAAGAAATACGAAACTAAGATTATGTCAATAACAAGTAGCTTAGACTACGAGCAAAAGTTTCAGTAACGCCTGAAAGAAACCTAACCATGGCCTGACATCAAGGAATGAATTGATCGAACGATATACCCTAATCAAACTCCCATATGTTGGTCGGGGAATCTAATCTGAACCATATGAAAATATTCGGATTTCAATATCTTTTTAAGGGAAATTACATAATTATAAGACTTTTGTAAAAGAACGTATTAATCCAAAAAACAACGTTTCTCAAGAAGTTTCATAATTACTTCATGAAGATCGCACTACTGTTTAATTGGCAAATTCTAGCGTAACCTTTGGAGATCTTGGAAATCGGCTAATATACATAAATCCCCAGGATGTAGAAACTTCGTCGTGAGCATGTAAATTTGAGATGTCCGGTGTCTTCGGTTTCGCCAAAATTCTACACAGGTGAACCAGGTTAAACATCCACCGCAATCCTTGGTATAAATGCGAATGACCGAACTTCCGGACAGTTCGAAGCTCCATTTGTACGAGAGAAATCCTATCGAGTTTCTGTCCCCTCTTTCTACCTGGTTATATTGTCTGACTAATTAATGCCTTAGACGGGAACGCCTGACCTTCGCTACTGCTTCGATTCGAAGTAATAGTTACATGTTAATCCAATTAGAAAGCTGATAACTGTCTTATCAATAAAAGCACTTCAAAATCCAATCTTAATGACTTTTTAGTAATTAAGAGTACATAAAGTATTCATTAAACTAGTTATTTTTATTCCTTTATCCTTAGTACATGAGAAACCACAATAAACTTCCTGCTGGATGCATCTCGACTAGCCCATAAATAGAACAAGCTGTCATCTCCAAATGGTGCGACTTTCGGATAACAATCGACAGCTAGTCAGAGAGAAGGAAACTTTCAACTCGCGTCTCCAATGCTCGTTTATATATCGTGGGATGTAGGTAGGTACATACGTGCCCTTGTTTCGGTGAGCTTCACCATCTGCAGTACACAGACCACCAAAGTTTCTCATCGCATTCGGCTTCCTTCCGTTGGCTGTGTGCTTGGAGAAACCCTAGTTGGAAGTAAACATACATTTAGCATACGATGATGTGAATCTCAAAACATTAATATTAAGCAGCACCCGATGTAGTAAGCACGCGAGTTCGGACTAAGTTTATAGTACGAAACACATGGAATATAAGACTTGTTCCCGTATTTAACCGTAATGCACCAACATTCCAGATACAATGATTCAAAACTATGCAAAAAAAAAAACTAAAACATTATGGCGTCTTACATTTCTCGTATAGTGTAAAGTTGAATTTCAATTCGAAATTCTGTGGCGGTATGGAAAAAGGGCATAAATCCATTATTTTTGAAAACCAAGATAACTTTATTTTTAGACGTAGGAAAGCCTAATGCTTCTTTTAGAATAGGCGGTGAATGAAAAAATTAGATTTAGTTCCTAACAAATTTTATAATTTAAATTCGGATTGTTTGAAAAGAGCAAACCCCTTACAAAAAATTATTACTGTACATTAGTTAATTATATAAATTCTATTAAAGTTTATATTTATATATCTCAATTCTACAAATAAGCCAACGGCTGGGCTCAGATTTATCGATTTTTCGTGTTTGTGCGAAAATGTTTACACTTTCTCTTAATTTCAGACTATTTTATTTATTTATGAAATATTTTAGACCAAATAATTAATGGCCATAAGAGATTCATTGCGGTTTAAATGACTAAAAGTTCACTGTTCAAAGGATACGGATTAAAATTGCTAGAAGCACATTTCAATTCCGACATTTTAATGTCACACGTTAAATTTAATGCACACAAGAAGTGTCATGTATGTACCGTAAATTTAATGTCATTCTCCATAGAGTTTCATGTATGTGCCCCGCAAAAATGGATCTATACCACAGAATGGGCAATTCATTTTAAGAAAATTCATTGTAAACATTCATGTAATGCACAGTAGACTGGTAGAAATTCGGTCAAAATATTAGTCAGTTTTTAGGAAATAAATTTGTGCACTGGTCGGGTCAATTTATGAGAAATAAAATGTAGCCAGTTTTCTATACAAAATGTAACAAAATCATAGATTGTTTTTCAATTCCTTTATTAATTAAACTGTGGACAGTTTCTGCGCTATTTCTGCAAAAAAGTACTAAAAATATTTAACACGAACAACCTAAATACTTTTTTGTTTAGACAATATCATTTCGCTATTATTATGTAGGTTTATTTTACGATATCATTTTTTGGACACTTTTTATGCAGTTTCTGTCGATTTTTGTAGGTTTGGAATAGACGTTTTGATTGTGACGATTATTAAGTAAAAAATTGAACTTCGTGATCATCCTCATCATCATCATCACTGCTGTTGTTATTATTGTCCTTAACATTTTCATCAATTACTTTGTAGGAGTTTATATGCATCTCTTATGGGCTTTTTTCATAATTTTCCTGAAATGTTTAATATATAATTTAATCACATTCATCCCGAGTAGAAATTTGTTTAGGCCCTGATCAGGGTGTAACGTTTTTGGTCAGGCCCTGATCAGGTCCGTAATAAATTTCTACTCGGGATTATAACCACCAGCGGCAGAGAACACTATAATTATAAACGGATAGGAAAGAGTAATCTCAATACCAAACTTACACAATGCAAAAGAGCGATTCACACCCGCGAGATACTGATTATTGTCCTCTAATTTAATAGCAAGTAACCATTTTCACAAGTATCGCGGAAAATGAGAAGAATAACAACCGTGGAACGTAAACAACATACATTAAGGATTGTAAACAGTTCGCTGCATTTTTTTATGCGCCCGTTTCGAATCCACATTTATTTCATACATATTTTGAATAATATTCCATTTTCGAGCACGTTTGTTTTCTGCAGTCTACATAATTCAAAAATTATCTTTCTTTTTTTTAATAACCATAGGTCTGGCGAAGTATTGAATTTGGTCAGTTCCCGCAAAAAAATTACCCTATAGTTTTTCATCAAATGTCGACGTTTCAGGCCCTAAGGAACCCAAAGCCACAATAAAAAAATTTGTGTCCGTTAGGTTGTACGTCCGTCCGTCCGTCCGTGGGCAAAATTTTGTATACGCGATATCTCGCGACTGGCAGGACGAATGTGAAAAGTACAAACGGATTTGGGTTTCTCTTGGCCAAACTTAGATCTGATTAGTTTTTGGAGAAAATGCATATTAGATTATGAGGAGGTTTAACAAAAAAACGCTCAAAAAACACGTTTTTTCCATTTTTTAAGAAAAAATACAAATCGTACAAAAAAATGTTTCAAACAAAAAATATAGAACATCGAATTCTCTACAAAAAAGGTTTTATTCATTTCTTCATAAAATCAACGATAAAGCCGTAAAAAGCAAATTAACATGAAATTAACATAAATTGTACATACACATATCACGGAGAAAAATGACTCCGCTGGATTAGCTGATTTATATCAGCTAAAATTTTCGGCTGGAATTGCCGAAAATATACGCAATTTTAGCTGTTTTGATTCCGCTAATGTAACCTTAACCCTACTCAATTCGCGCTTAGCTCTAAATTTCCGCTACATTAGCATACAATTTGCGGACTTTTTCAGTAAATTTAGCTGAAATTATCGGCTATCCCTACGGAATTCCATCAGCTGTTCCTATAGGATAAAATTGGTAGAATCTGCGGATTTTTCGGTTGATTTTGCTGATTATTTTTCTCCGTGATACAATGCATATGTATGTATATTATATACATTACATGAAAAACAGAGACACACGGGGAGCAGGGGAGTGAGGCGGGTATCGGGGGGGGGGGGGGGCATAAAAAAATATTCACTGTAATGTTGGTGTCGGGTAGCCATGGGGTGGTGGTGGCGGGCGGGGGGTTCGGGGCTTAGCCGATAGCAACAACTTCAACTGATCGTAGTTCAGGATATTGTTATTAACGAACATACTGTTAACGTTATTGTAAATAACGGTTTATAGAATCGGGCAACTACGACGAAACTCAACTAGCTTGTCAATTTCGGAAGTTTTTCAGTTATAAATAACCAATCGAGCCAAAACCTTTCGCGCCCAGGGTGTGAAGAAAAACGTATTAATGTACTGGATCGCATGAACGGAAACCGAAGTATCCCACATATAAAAAAATTTATTTCCTGCAATCCGACCTGTCAAAAACTCGACTAAACCGCGTTTTTTAAGCATCAGTGCGAACAAGACGTGCTCATTTATCAGTGCTTCGGCTGACCTGCGGTCGGGGTCGTAGTTTTGAAAATGCTCATTTTCAATTTTAATATAGGGTGAATATGCCAATGAATGGACGACTACCAATGAATGGACGATTTTCTACATATTTCTATTTCTTATGAATGTATGATGCACAAGAATCAACAAAATACATATTTTTATGTTCTTTGAACATTCAAAACAATATTTACAGTACTATTGATTTTCCAGTGTTTTTTATTTTGTAAAATCAAAGCAAAGTTTTAAAGCCATCCAAAACTGGTACTGAAAACGTCCCATTTGATTTAACCCGTCTATTCATTGGGGTTTAGCAGATTTTTTTACAAACGTATGAAGACGAGGTTAATAATTAAATAAAATCAAAGGTTGAACTACACGGTCATAAAGAGCAGAGTCTAACGATTTTAATGGTGGTATCATAATTAAATTTTCATAAAAGAATTCAAAAGTTACAATCGATCAAAGTGTGAAAAATGCTTAACCGCCCATTCATTGGCATATTCACCCTATTTAAGGAACAAGATATTGTTACAATATATGTATAGAAACTACTGGAACCTAACGATGCTGGAACTACCCTCTGCCGCCTTCTTTCCTGGCAGTGTTAAAATGGGAATATTCCCGAAAGCATCAGCCTTTCTTCAGGGAACTGCAATACGAATTTAGCCAAAATTGTAAGCACCCGAGTCGAAGGCATCTAGTTGTATTATAAAAAAACGATGTGTTATGTAAGAAAAAGTTAGGATCAAACTGTAGATGAGATGCCAGCACCCTCTACTAGGAACTCTTGAGAAACCTGGAGAAAACTGTTGAGAAAAATATTATATACGAGTAATAAATACAAACAATGTAATAATTGAGTTGATGATATATATTATGTAACGTTAAAAAAAAAGAATTTACCAAACCTTTGCCATTAATTCAACAATTAATAACAATACTTTCTTCGCACGTTTTGCCAATTCAAATCATGAAACAGAATTACTAATTTATTAATAGAAAGACTACTAATTATAAGTAGTAAGATGAATACCTAATATTACTAATTCAAATAGTTAAATGCCATAAAATGGCTAATTCGTTAGTCAAATACCGTCCTACCAAGTGATTCAGTTAATTTGTAGAGTACAATATGTATTTTAAATCTTAACATATTTTCTCTACTTGTATTTATCAAGGATGTCGAGTATCTTATATTATAATTTGAGTGTAAATTTAGGCGACATTAAAGAGTATTTATTTTATTACGGCGAAGAAAGAGGCTTTATAAACGTAGACCCCATTTTAAAACGTATGAACACATGGAATAAGAGTACACAGTCTTCCTTCCCCTTCGACCAGTATTATAATATCATAACTGAATAAACAAATGAATGCTCAGAGAAATTAGTGTTTTCATTTGAAAGTGTTTAATGAGGGAGTAATGGTAGATGGAGAAGAAGGAGGTTTATGTACAAAAGTTGAATGTAGCCTAAAAACAACAAAAAATATTGAAAAATCTATATTTTCCTCCCCTTCTCGACCGACTGGCATGCCTTCTTGACGAGGAAACATATCTCAATGACTATACGAAAAATGGACCGATTTTTAATTAAGAAGGTTATTTTTATCATCAGACGAACGAAGCAGAATTCCCTCATTGAAAAAATGGGAAAACTCCACCTCCGGCGTTTCATCCCGATCTGCACCTACTGAAATCATCAGCATGGCTTGTTGGTGCTGATCTGCCTTGTACGCCACTATTATTGTTCATGATGGAAAGTCTTTTTGTACAGATTAGACTGAATTTCCGCTAGGTGCGAAAATTCAGCACCCGCACTCAAGACATCTGTCGACGATCTACCAAGTGTGAAAGATAAAAAACCACTCACTCGGCAAGGTAGACCGTGATATTATCATCTGGTGATAAATATATGTTAAGGATTAACCTTTTCAAGTGTTAATTGAGAATTTTTTGCCCCTTCTCGCCTAAAGCTCATTATCATAATGAAAGTAACGTGAACCAGTTTTTAACAAATTAAATGCGGCTTATGCCCCACCAATGAAAAATCTATATTTTCCCCCTCTCGGCCGATTGGCGTGCATGCCTGAGAAGGAAAAATATCTCAATCACGATGAAAAATTGACCGATTTTCAATTGAAAAGGTTATTTTTATTGTCAGACGAACGAAGCAGAATTCTCTCATTGAAAAAATGATAGAACTCTCCGCCTTCGGCCCGGGAACAAAGTTCCGAAAATCAACACGGCGAAAAGCCAAAATTTCGATATAGCATGGCTACAGCGTGATTTTGTTCACTTGACCTTTCAAAATTTGGCAAAAAGAAAACGAATTAAAATACCTTGGACTCACGCAATATCCAATTTTAGCCTTTCGGGGCTTTGATGTTCGGAACTTGTTCACCGGCCCACTTCCCGATCGGCACCCACTGGAATCATCAGCAAAGCTTGTTGGTACATATCTGCCTTGCACGCCACTATTATTCCGTTATCACCAAAAAATTTGGCCTAAAATTACAGAATTGGTCCGAACGCACCTTTTTAACGATGTATCTATGGGCAAAAGTGCGGGTAAAAATGCTTCCCTATCTGTGATCATTTTTTGAGTATTTAAGCCTAAAATAAGAAAAATCTCTAGAGGGACTGTTGAATAAATTATGTTTTGTATATTTTTTTCATTTTATAGTACATTCTTCATTCTAAAACTTTTGAATACTAATTTGTTTGATTCCTAATCGTTTGTAGCTGTCAAGTATTCAATCCCACTTTTTCAAATCAAATCTCGATGATTGTCATTAAGATTATATTACTGCTCTTACAAAAACACCAAACGCAATAAGTTATGAAAATCGGTATTGTGATAGTCGCATTAATTGTAGGAATAAATGAGTTAGTTAAAAAATATGTTGAGTATATTGATTATATTTACCGCATGTTTTTCTTCTAAGCTTTTTTCTTGTAATCTTTCTCATATTGAAAATACCAACCATTAAGCAGTTGCACTCATTTAAAATAATGACAAGACTAGGCGCAAATTATATTTGTAATTGAACTGTCTACTGTCAGAAAGCTCGGAAACCACCAGCGAAGTTTGCAAATCTTTCCAAAGCAAATACTCCCCAATTTCGGATAGATAAACTGACTGTTCTCAAATTTTCTGGACAGTTACTAAGTTAGTGTGTATTTTAATAATCCATGTTTTATTTTCGAAGGAAGTAGTTTATAATTAAACTACATTTATTTCAGATCAAAACATCAAGAACACATTTTTTAAACAGCGTTGTTAGGGCAAGTATTTTTCTGAAATTGTTAGTGCAATTTCACATAAATGCCATACAAATAATATCAAAGATAAATTAATTAAATATCATTGGGTATTGGACTGATTAGTATTTAATGATTTTAGAGTAAAGAATATATTTAAAAAAATATATTACATACAGAAACACAATGTATTCCACAATCCCATATAACTCCGAAGAGAACCGAGTTATTGTTCCTACTATTATACTTAGTTAGAATCCGCAGAATTTTCCATCCTTATTTTTGTGTTCAAAATTTAATTATAAATTATTGATCAATGTTTTATATTTTAAAGTAATCCTGATTAAATATTATATACTCATACCATTTATATATTAGTGGAGTGGGTAATAATCGACCCAGCGTGAAATTTGGATCGTAGCAATTACCTATAAGTTCATCCTACTATGGAGGGGACTTAGCTAAAGCCTTAAAACCGAATTATAAACAGTTTAAACGCTGTTTCATATGCTTTGTTTTCGAATGACCAATAATAAGCCTGGTATCAATCCTATTATTATTAATACGGGAACTTTCAGTATAATCAACTTTCACTAAAAATTGAAAAAACTACTAGCTTCGCGTGCACAGCTTTCGACCATTCCCTCTGTTTCCTTGACAATATATTTTAAAACTAAAAGACATTCTCAGGACTTTAATCGTACACCGGTGATTGAAGCGGCGCACATATTAGTATCAGATTATTGAGGCTAAAAATAGCCCCATAGGTGAAGAGCTCAATTAATTTAAATATATATTTTTTTATAATACTCTCATAGGTTTGTATTTTAAGCTATGATTGACAGAAATATAAAAATATAGATTCATTTTGTATAAAGTGACTCTAAATCGCCAAATATGATAAGCGGAGATTTTCATAAGGCGGAAACGAGTGCTTTTGACATTAAATGGTTATTTTCGTATCAAGAGCGTAAAATTCAGTTTTACGCCACGACAATAGAACCCGAGAAGAGGCACATCAGGCTCGAGATTCACGAGGGTGACATTTCTACGTCTGAGATTGGAATATTGTTTTTTGATGCAGTAGGCGAAAAATATTTTATTTGCGGTCCTAAAATGTTAATTTCACGCCTCTGTGGGCGTACAATTTATTTTTTGCACCAGGAGTCATGAAATAGGCGTTTTACGCCCGTAAATGAGAGCGTAAAATGACCACTATACGCCTACTGCCTAAAAAAATATTTTCCTAAACATTTTTAAGATTCCTAAAGGCGAATCCGACATTAGATTATCAAAATTGAAAATGGCGGATCCAATATGGCGGACGCCAACAGTTAATATTGACCGAAATCGCTTCAAACCTGTATTCGGGAGTCGTCGGGGTTGTTAAGGAGGTTCACCAGGTCAAAGAATTAACATTGAGAATTTAACGAAAAAATTATAGTAGGTTAAACAATGCACTCTAAAATGATTGGAGTCAATTGCGGAGTCCAAGAGAGAGTAATCGGTAAATTTCACTCTCTCGGAGTCACATTCGCTCCTTTAGAGTATTTCATGCTAGGTTTGACTCCTTTACCGGTGTAGTTATATTCTGCAAGGAAGACTGGTTACTACGTGGCCGGCCGACAAACATGTTTTGTGTCAACTCGCTATAACTTATTCAATTCTGAGAATTTTGAAACGAATAAAAAAAGAAATTGTTCGTTAGAGTTTTTTGCATCTAATGAAGAATGAACAAATTATATATCTGAATAAACAATTAAGTTTTTCAGGGCCTCGAAGCACATGACGCGTTGGTGATCGGCTGCCACCAACTTTAAACATTCATTACTTTTTGACTATTAGACCAATAAAAATAAAACTTTCCAGAAAATTTGTTCATACCTTTATGAACAACTTTCTCGCTGACACTTTTCGGATACTCGAAATTTGTTCGATAAACGAAGAGCCAGAAGGTATATATTGCAGTTGCAAAGAAAAAAATTAATAACATTATTGTTTATTGAGATATATAATTTATTATTTCACCATTAGATGTGGAAATCTCTAACGAACAATTTCTTTTTTTATTCGTTTCAAAACCTTCAAAATTGGCTATGTTATAGCGAGTTGAAAAAAAAGGCGACCGCGTAGTAACTAGTCCTGTCTATACGGCATTCAGCCGCCTTTCTCTTTTTCCGTATTTATTGACACCATTGGAGTATATTTTCACTCCAAAGAACTCAAATGTAGTCGAACCCGGCCTACCCGGTGAAATTTGGCTCCAATAATTTTAGTGTGTGAAAGAAACTAATATCTGCAAAGTTTCAAGCCCCTAGGTACCTTCAAAGCAGAGAAATTAATAAAAATGTTCACGATTCTTTAACATTGAGTTTTATGGGAACATGTATATATTCATGAAATTCGTATTGAATTAACATTGAGTTTTTCGTAAAATTTATACTACTGATAACAAAATTTGTGAGATTTTATTTGCAGAAAGAAAAACGTCTCTTCCTACCTTTAGAGACGAGAAATAAAATAAACAAATAGCTAAAAGGGTCATTTTTGGTTATGTTGACGGACGGCAACGTCTTAGGAAGCATACCACCGAAGTCATATTGGCGTCCGTTCCATATTTGACTCGATAGGTACCTGGTGAACCTCCTTAAATATAAATCTGATATACAAAACTTAAAATCGACTGATTGCGTTTGAAAAAAGTTGCTCGAGTTTTGTGGGTGTAAATCGAATCAGAGTTAAAAATGGTTGAAAAACGACGATAAGAAATTAGCAAAAGTAAAAGAGAAGCCATGGCAAAAATGGGCAAATTAAAAGCCGTAAATAAGTGTATAACTTTAAACTCTGTCTTTTATGAATCACTTATTATAAATTCGTTGTTTTAACATATTTACTATGGAATCTATTAATACCACGATAACGACTGTTGTTAATTAATAAATAAAAATTGAAAAAATTTAAACATTGCGTCTTAAAGGACTACACGAGGAAATTATGGGCAATAAAATGAACGTAAACCTAACTGTACTCACCTCTTAATCACTATATCCCACAGTTACCTAATAACTATAGTTATAATAGTTATAATAAATTTAGTTATATCGCTATAGCGATCCAACCAAACGCAACCATTTGAATAATAATTTAAACTGTCCCGTGCTACTTAGGCCAGTTCTGCGTAAGCAAGTGAATGATTAGGACAAGGATAAAATATACTCACAACCCATACACTTAATACAACCACAAGTAAAATTATGCTTCAGTCAACATTTTTTAAATCCGAGTAAATTAATTTATGCGGAGCGCTTTCGAATTTTTAACATCGAATATTGGGCTCGTGAAAAGCTTCTCCGACAAAAAAAGCCCGGTTAAATTGTTTCAAATGTATTCAGTATACTGAATCTATAGATATTAAATTTTGGTATCGATGATATTGGTGCAGCCATTTGCAATTTTGAAAATAATGTCAGATTAGGATTAGGGTTAGTAGTACGAGAAATGTTTAAAAACACTTTTAATGCGAACAGTAAACTTACGAAAATTTCGGTTTTCTCATTCTCATACCTAAAAATATAACCTTTACGAGTATTTAAAACAAAATGAAATAGGTCGAGATTGAAACCTTTGCACACTGATAATAGTACATTATGATACATAAGGCGAGTATTAAGTTGTAGTATAAATATGTAGTTGTATTAAATGATATCTACACTTATATACAATAAATTACACATTATCCATTTTCGCTGTTTACATAACGCCCTACCACAATAGTGCGAAATATTTTCATTTTTATTCGATGCAACAAGAAACTGGATTAAGTATTTTTATTGAGTTCATCATTTTTGTCCAGAAATATTTAATAACACAACATGTTTAAAGAATTTATAGTTTATAGATTGACAGATTATTATTTCATAATAATGTGATGAAATAAATAATTAACAAATTGATCTTTAGGGACGTACACGTGCTTCATCTATAATCACTCAATTTGTTAGTGTCATTTATAAATAATAACATAATTTCTGAAATATGTTTCATCTTCTGCAATTATATTTATAAAATTTAGCAATTGTTTAATTAATGCTAAACTCTCTCAAATTGATTTAGTTAAAATCTTCTAATTTACTACTAATTATAAAAGCTACTAATTTCATTTTTAGATTCGTAGAATTCTATTGATAATATAATCGTTTTTTAAATATTTTCTAGTCAAAAAATGATTTACTGAAGGTAAACCACTTTTTATTTTAAATTAATAATTCGGATTTAGAGGAAGATTGATTGTCATTTAAAAATCTATCGATTTTAACAACAATTTTTTTGTCAGCTCTGCACAAATTAATAGGTTTAATTATTTTAAATGAATCAAGAGATCTTTTTTATTGGGACATTTTACCAGATTTGGTGCCCGTTGTGAACCTTAACCTTAATTAATAGATAGAAGTCTATATATTTAGAAAAATTAATTTATTATCAGACGTTTTAAAGAAATTTTATATATTGAAAATATATAGACTTCTTTCTATTAATTAAGGTTAAAGTCCACAACGGGCAGCAAATCTTTTGACAAACGACGACAAAAAATTAATTAATAGAACCGAACATGTCCAAATTAAAACCATCTTTTGATTAATTTAAAATATTCACTGTTCAATATAACGGCAAAAAACATCTTGCAATTTCAATTTAATGCTATTTAATTATTATTAATTTTTGTCAAGGCATTTGTTCTTTTTATAACCCCTATATATCAATGTTATCCGATGATATGGGCGAAATTCGATTTCCCCCACTGGGCCTCTGCAAATTCGCAAATATTCTCATCATCAACTGACAAATATAAATTAAAGTAAATGTAAATTAAAGAAAACTCGACGCCAATTCGTAAAGCTGGGCAAATTTGCAATTAGTCGCTGCAAGCGTTACCTCGAATTATTACTGTAGGACAAAACCGTGGCTAACTCGGTTTCCACAGGTAAGTTAAATCGCGTTGACTGGGTGAGAAATGCAGTGGCGTACTCTCGCATGCGCAAATATTATCAATTATTATTATTGCGCTTATGTATACAGGAAGGTTTCCGTGAACCATCCATGCGCATGCGCTACACTTAATCCATGGAACTGAGGTTTAGAAGGGTGGTTTGTTATATGCAGTTTGCAAACGGTAGATGAAGTAGATTTGAGCAACAGCGCTAGTTGCCCGTACTTCTCAGGTGATGTTATCGCAATTAAGGTAGAGAAAGAAGACTTCCGCAAACGTTAAATGGAATGTTTACACTATAGGGCTAGCATCCAGAAGCAGCAAAGCTAAGTAATACAAAATTTGACCGGTGAATAATTTGCGTGCCACATTCACCTTCGTATTTAGAGAAAATTAAATAGAAATTAATAAGTTAATCATGGTTTTGCAAAAATTCCCTTATACATAAGAGACCTCTGACAGTCGTGTTCCGATAGATTAAAAAACTCATTTAACCCGTAACCCCGAAGATGGCATAAAATATTAAAGATTTTCTTCTAATTAGTTGTCATACAAAGCGTCAATGAATTTGTTTCGGCATACATGTCTTACCGTTTTCGAGTGTGCGCTTTATAAATCTGCATTCCATTTTGGATTGTATTAACCTGTTTTTCCAATATGTCGGCTTAACGTAAAAAACGTGACAAAAATCTTCTTTTCACCAAAAATTTCTTAATTTTTTATATGAAGATGTTATCCATTCGACATATACTATAAGATTATTACAGGTGTGATTGAACATTCAAAATGGCGGCTTCACAACGGCGTACTGAGATGAAAATTTCTTTGAAAAATTTGGTACGCTCTTACTAAAAAACTACGGACTTAAAAAAAATGCTAAGAACCTAAAGTTCTTAGAATTCATCGAGAAATATAGTGGCATTCTTTCAGATTTTTTTAATGATATTTTGAGAAATTTGTTATCTAAATTTTTTCAACATTTTAAATTATTTACGAAAAATTCTGAAAAATTGTTAGTATATTCTTTGATTAATTCTAAACCTCTTTTGTTGTTTGCAATTTTCTGCAAAACTTGATAGTTTTGAAGGAAAAGAATTTAAAATATTCTGGTTTAGGATTTTTGTTTGTAAAAAACTATCAACTTTTGGAACAAATTTAAAACAAGAAAATACGTTTAGAATTCGTCAGAGAATATACTACATGTTTTCGGAACTTTTCGTAAGTAATTTAAAATTTAGAAAAAAAGTGAAAAACTTTCTCAAAATATAATTAAAAAAATCTGAAAAAATTCCACTGAATTTCATTATGAATTCTAAGAACTTTTCATTCTTCACTTTTTTAGAAAAGTTTATAGTTTTTATGTTAGAGCGTCCCGAAATTTGTCAAATAAATTTTCATCTATGCACGCCACTGTGAAGCCGTCATTTTGAATTGCTTAATCGTACCTGTCGTAATATTTTAGTGAAAGTTATTATTCAATCCCTTCCAAACAAACATTCCGATTGGATAAAAAATAAAGTATTTATTGCGGGAAAGAACATTTTTTTCACGTTTTTTTTTTGCGTTGATGCCGCAAAACGAATTAGATGATAAAGTTGAGATGATAACTTTCACAGCATCGTTCGTATCTTCAATTTTTTTGGTCCTACCGTTTTGAACTTTGCAAACTAAACGCAACAAACCTGTACAGAAATTTTAGATGAGACCAGAAATATTCAAAATCTTAGTCACCATCTTAAAATTGGGAATTTTTAAAGTCCGATCGTCCATCGCTAGAAAGTAACATGTACCTCGGCCATCTTGAATCTGTCATTTTGAATTTTCAACATCTGAGATCAGATTCGTAATCAGCGTCCCCGACAACCCCCGAGTAACAAATAACCCCGAGTAACGAGAAAACAGTTATTTCTCTTGTAAAGAAAAATATACGCCGCAAAGGGTTAAACAAAAGTATCATATGCGTTCTTTGAAATTTTTAAAATTACTTCTATATGGAATGAAAATGGGAGATATTTGCTATAGAAGTAGTTTCCATATGACAGCAGTGAGTTGACGAGATGAAGTTTTCATTCAGTTCCTCGATTGTCAATTAAACGTAATGAGAAGATTAAATGCACTAACACAACTCTTGCTCAATGGGAATAGATTTCGAAATTTTCACTTTGATTATGTCATGTAACCATATCTCCAAAACTATTATATTGAATGTGATAACCCTTTGTAATACCTTCATAATTCATAAAATGAGTTTGAACATTGTAACTGAACAAATTATAGAGCACTTTAAATTTACCACGTGCGTAATAATTATTTTAATTATGTAGGAAATGATGAGGATAAAAGCTTTATCAGAGTTAACTGCCCTTTGCACTGTGAAGTACAAATAGTTCCTGGGGTACACGAACGAAAAATGTTTAAAACAAAATATGTACCTCATTTATACATTTTAAAGTTATTAGTTTAATTATGTAAATAAAATAATGAAAAATATGACAACTTTGCATTTACATGAAGAGCTTAAACATTAAATATTTGTATGCCACTATAAACTAAATACCATATGTAAAATTATAACATTAAAAATATAAATATCGATTTTGATTATAATGATCTTGTGTATCTATCCTGTGCTAAAGATATATGCAATACAATCAAACTGAATAGTCCTTAGTCCTTAATATTAATATATACATAATATTAATATATACTTAGTCCTTAATATTAATATATATGTATATATTAAGGTTGTTCGCAATTTCGAAAGTGCCGCAAAAAAATTCCCAACCTGGCCAAATCGAAAGAGAGAAAAAAAAAAGAAAACTTTTTTGTCTCTTGACAAAAATCGATTAAATGACATTTAGAGGTCGCTCAAGCGGCTTAAAATTTTACATTTGATTAACATGGGAAAAATCTAACGTTTCCGTTTTTATTTTTTAAAGGCTACTAGAAGGGTCTGGAAACAATTTTTCTCCATTTGGAGCTCAAAGCTGAGGAATTTCTGAGTAGACATTAATTTATATATATATATATATATAATAAATTACGACAATTTTTAGTAGCTTTAACGTATTTTAATCGATTTATCTTATTTTATGCTCATTTGTTTTAATTAAATTACCAAAGTATTTATTTTATTAAATTATATAGACCCTTCATCGATAGAGATCCTATATAAATATATAAATATTAGGGTGTCTCATGGGTAACGCGATTTTAATGGCCAGCTCCCGAGATGTTGTTTTCTACTCCAAAAACACCCTCCACCAAGCTGGGTGATGTAGATCCATTCTAAGGGGTTCCGCATTTGAGATTTCGATTTCCCATATGAAATACATAGGAAATAACGATTTGCAATGTTTGAACACTACTGGCATGTACATTTGTTTGCCTTTGATACCCTAAGTATCATATCCGAAGTATTTTTCTATTCTAAAAACGATGGCCTTTCCAGAATTTTCCTATCATGTCACATTTTCGAGAAAAGTGACGTTAAATGTGTCAAAATTTGCGATTTTATCCTGATTTAACTCTGTAACGCTCGAATTATTGCCATCAATTCAATTTTTACTACACTTGGTAGTAAGGGTTTTCGGTGTCGCTGATTACGATTCTGAAGTCATATCTCAAAAATTCAAAATGGCGGATCCAATATGGTGGACAAAAAATTAAAAATCAATCAAATTTGCTTGAAACTCGTTACTCGCAGGGTTTTCGTAGTCCCTGATTACAAATCTGACGTCAGATTTCAAAAATTCAAAATGGTGAATCCAATATGGCGGCCAAAAAAAATTAAAAATCAATCACATGTTGTGCTTGAAACTCATTACTCATTATTCGGCGGTTTTTGGGGTCGCTGATTACAAAATTAAAATATGAGATCAGATATTTTAAATTTCAAAAATCGGACTAAATATTCGTAATCAGCAATCCCGAGTAATGAGTGCCAACCAAATCTGATAGATTTTTAAATTTTTCATTCGTCATATTCTGCCCGCCTTATTTTATCCGACATTTTGAATTTTGAAATTTGTACACCAAATTCACAATCAGATGGACCAAAATAATATTATCTATATTATCATATCATTTGTAATCTCTCATTTTTGTTTTCATTGTAAAAAATAATGTATGGTGTATCCTGGTAGTATTTTATTGATTTATTTTATTTTTTGTTTATTTGTTTGTGCATTATTTAATTATTTTCATTTATTCATTGTCATTTAATTTTTTTCGTTGTGGAAGACATTTTCCTTGAGCTAGAAATTTCGATAATTATATATTACTTTCAAAGTTATGATGACTTTAACGAACTTGTGGTACACCGTGAAAGGGTTAAACTACATTCATGCCCAGGCATTTATCGAATAAACGCAGGGATTCGTTGTGCTTACTACAGCTTAATATTGAGCTAGCGAAACCGTGCATTCTTTTCTGAAATTAAAGGGCAGTAAATTCGTAATTGTGGTAGTAATGAAGCCATAAAACGCTAATTAATTTTTCGTCACAGTGGGCATAAAGTACGCCTTTACGCCCACTTTTGCGGGCGTAAATTTGAACTCTATGCCCACTAGGCACAAAGTGGACAAACGGTGTAAAAATTTACCCCCGTGGGCGATGAACAGCACCCTCGGACCGGCTTCGCCGTCCCTAGGGCACGTGGATCGCAACCAGGCGTAAAGTAGCACTTTACGCCCACCCTACGAAATAGTTATTTTGACTATGCGATCGCCTGAGGGCGGAAAGTATTACGCCCCACATGCGAATTTTCTAAACATTCATCTTATAGAGGATATTTAACGAAATCACCGATAGCATATAAGTTCTAGAATTTTATATCCAGGAAAAGTATTTAGAATTTTATATCCGGGAATGTATTTAGGGATATCAAAAGATATTCAAAAGATATCTTTACGTCATTTACAAATGTAAAATTCATTCATCTTGTACCTCTATAACGGTAAGAAAAAAAATTAACATACGATTACAGCCAGGGGAGATTATTTCATTTTGCCCTTTAAAGCCACCTACGAGAGCTATGTTGAAAATAGCGATTAAAAAGTCAATAGACTTTGAAACTACATTCTGAAAGTATATGAAAAAAATTTTTTTTTATTTTTGAACCTCACATTGCGATGTTATTGAACGATTATATCAATTTGACCCGTTAGCAGAAAATCACCCACATAGTAAAATAATGAATTAATAATAAAATAGTAGATTATGATACATGTGCAGTTATCACTATTCCGCACATGTATCATATACTATTTTTTCAGACACTTGCGGGAGGTCGAGTTTTCAGCAAAACCGTGTGGTAATATCCATAACCGTACAGATTACCCGTGCGGTAATGGATATTACGGCACAGTTTTGAATTCAATGGTAATCGATCGTTTTCCGTACAGTTTTTCGTACGGTAAACGAGAACTTCCTGCATAGTGTTAGGAAAAAAAATTATTGCCCGATCGAACGCTAAAAACTTCAAGACCATCATTCGAGATACCATATTGTTAAGTATGTGAAAGGTATTAGTAATTCTGTAATAAACTGATATTTAATTACCTACATTCCAATGTTCACCTCCCAAGTAATTTTCTAATATGTAAACAATTATTTTATAAATAAACAAATACGTGTTTTCACCGACTGTGCGTGGTATTTTTTCATAAACCGGCTTCATAAAAATGTAAACAAGTCTATTTGAATGAAATGAAAAAAGTTCCATCAGTCTATTGTTTACGTTGACATGATAAACATCGCAATAGAGTATTGATCTCGTTTTAACGATGAAAGTGTCAAGTTTTAAAAAGAAATCCAATGATATTGATTTAGTTGGGAGTGTGATAGAGAAAATTAGTGGTCGCAAATTACCTACAAATCGGCAAGTTATGCAGCTTTTTTTTTATCATCATCAATTAACTAATAACACAATACGCAATAAAGCACTGATAGTGGCAAAGGAAGTTATAATTTTTTGGAAACAAGCTGCAATTGAAACCTGTCGTTTACGAGATATAGTTAATAAAATTATAAAATTACAAGGAGAGTGGAAAAGTATACAAAAAAGCCGAAGTCGCAAAGCGTCATTTACACAACAGAATAGAGAACAAAAATTTAAAGAGAAATTGGATAGTTTGTTTGATATCGCTCACCTGGCGCCGAAAATATTTCTAAATCGTCAGGTGGCGCTTGTACATTTGGTTATAAATTTGTCTCACTCTCCGTATTTAGTTGCAAAATTGTGAAATTAGTAAATATTTGTTAAGCAGTCTGGGTTGATTTTATACTAAAATTCTACTGCTGTGTTGGGAAATTGAGGATTTTGTTATCAAGCCTGTGCTTACTCGGATTAGTGCATTTTATATATCCTAACCTATAAACACGTGCTTTGTGCTAACCAAATCATGTCGAGTCCAGACGAATTTCAGGATTCCGTTAGTGAAATTGACTCAAATCTTTGTGGTACCTGTAAAGAGCCAATCATCGAACACAAATTTGCTACCTGTGATTCCTGTGCAAGACCGTACCATTACGTATGTGCTGATATCTCGCCTACTGAACAACGTACTTTGGAATTAAGAACATCCAGAATTTTAAAATTTTTTTGTGTAGAGTGCACTAAAGGTTTATCTGCACTTCCATTGGTTTTAAGACGACTATCTTCTTTAGCTACAGACGTAGTCATGCTTAAAACCACGGTGGCTGAAATGCGGCAAGAATCTGTACATAAACAAATGTCCACTAAAAATCGTTTATTGCTGCTGAAAGAAGCTCGTGAAAGTCTTGGGAAAAGATTGAACATACGGTTCATAGGTGTTCCTGAACCTAAATCCTCGGCTTCTAGTAATTCGGACACCAAAACAGTTAACTCGTATCTATCGCTAGTCCCTAATTTTAAATATACATTAAACCATGTTATACGTATCGGAATTAGTGATAAGAAAACAAATAAATGTCGTGTTTTGGTTGCGACATTGAGTTCAGAATACGATGTTATATATTTTCTCAAACATAAACCATCTTTGCCTAATGGAGTGCTGGCTTTCTCAGATAGGACTAAAACTGAAATTGAATACCTCAGCGAAACACAAATCGAGTTGAAACGTCTGAAAGAAGAAGACCCTAACTGCAAAAAGACAATCAAATTTATTCATGGTGTTCCTTCAATCGTAGATGCTCATCCATCGTCAAAAAACTAATACGTGTTCCCGCACCATCCAGTTGTAAGTGCAACCTATCTGTTTATTATCAGAATACTCGTGGGCTCCGGTCAAAGCTTGACAAGTTAAAATTAAATTTTAATTTATTTTCACACAAGCCCGACATCATCGCTTTAACCGAAACATGGCTGAACGATAGTGTTCATGATGCAGAGCTGTGCTTATCAAACTACAATTTATTCCGCTGTGACCGAAACTACAATTTATCTGAATCAACTCGTGGTGGTGGGGTACTACTTGCCGTGAACAAGAGTATAAACTTTAATGTAATATGTTCTAATTCATTAAATACCAAATCTGAAGCACTGTTTATAAGGATCGTAATGTATGGTTTAAAGATGGTAATTGGTGTCGTTTATTTCTCCCCAAACTCTGATGTGTCATCGTATCAAAGCTTCGTTGGGAAGATCGAAGAAATCTCATCTCACTATAAAGACCACTATTGGATGATTCTAGGTGACTTTAATCTCCCTAATATCTTGTGGAACAATGATTTGGCAACTTTTATTGTGAATAACTATGCTCCGCCAAATATTATTGAATCAGCTACTATGGTCTCTCGAATATCAATATGTTTAGACCTTCATCAACTATTCCCAAAAATTCAAGATAAAGGATACACATTGGACTTATTATTTTCATCGCTCTCAAGACTGCTCATCGAACCTGCTAGTGATATTTTGATCGAGCCCGACTCTCATCATAAGTGCTTCGAAATTACTATTGCTAATCCTACATCTTTAGAATTGCCTCACTCAGGATTTTATTATGATTTTAAGAATGCAAATTTCGATAGTCTAAACTCTACCCTTAGTGCAGTAAACTGGGAGTTTATGTCGAAATCGGTAGATGTCAGTAATTTAACCGATCGATTTTATAAGAATATTATGGAAGCAATAGATCAACATGTTATAAAAAGACCCATTAGACCTCATGACAAACCGAGGTGGCATACCCCCGAACTAAACAACCTGTTACTGTCAAAGAGGCTTGCGCATTCTGTATGGAAAACATCTAATTCCATAAATGATTATGTGATATTTAAACACTTACGAGCTAAATGCATAAAACTATCGCGAAAATGTCATGTTGATTATATGAGAAAAGTTGAATCGAATGCAAGATTAAATATGAAAGCATTCTGGTCATATGTAAATTGTTCGCGCAAGTGTAATGAGTTCCCCAGCTCGATGTTTATTGGGAAATCATCCTCGTATGACCCTACTGTAATTGCAAATTATTTTGCTAAACATTTCAAAAATGTTTATCGTAACTCTACGGTACTTTTACCTGATCTAGTCTCTGTTGATAACTCTTTAAGTTGCATCAATATTTCTAAGGAGGACATATTATTGGCTGTTGGTGATCTTGATGAGGGACTTCACAGTGGACCAGACTTGTTACCTCCGATATTTATTAAAAAATGTATCTCCTCACTTTTAAATCCCATTCATTCATTATTTAACTTTTCGCTGAACTCTGGTTTGTTTCCGCATAAATGGAAACAATCATTTATAAATCCAATTTTTAAAAATGGCGATAGACAGAACGTAGTCAATTATCGCCCCATTTCTATTATTAGCACTATTCCAAAGATATTCGATGCTATAGTTACTACTAAACTTAGTGCTTACTTATCATATGTTATCTCCCCATCCCAACATGGTTTTGTAAAAGGTAGATCTACGGTATCAAATCTATTATCTTTTACTTCTTTCGTAAATGATGGTTTGGAAGCGGGATGTCAAGTGGACTCTATCTACCTTGATTTTTCTAAGGCTTTCGATTCAATAAACCATCCTTTGTTGATTCGTAAATTGCAGAATGTCGGCATAACTGGCCCTATGTTGGGTTGGTTGAAGTCTTTCCTCATAGATCGTACGCAAATTGTCAGAGTGAAAGGGCACTTATCCGATCCTTTTCGTGCTTCCTCTGGAGTCCCACAGGGATCACATCTTGGTCCACTACTCTTCATCTTATTTATAAATGACATATGTTTTCAATTTAAATTTTCTAACTATTTATTATATGCGGATGATTTAAAAATCTATTCAACTGTGAGGTCCCCCATTGAAGCGTCCAAAATCCAGCAAGATCTTCATGCACTTCAAATATGGTGCGAATCTAATAGTCTATATTTAAATATTGAAAAGTGTAAGATTCTCAGATTTTGTAGATCGCGTTCACCAATCCTATATGAATATCGATTAAAAGACAGTCCTGTTGAAACTGTTACCTCGATTAAGGATCTCGGGGTTATCGTCGATCAAGAATTGTCTTTTCACGAGCACTTGACATATGTTATATCTAAGGCCTATAAACAATATGGGTTTGTTATACGTACTACCCGAAGTTTCAAAGATCCTCTTGCTATATTGTCCATTTATAAAGCCTTAGTTCAACCCATATTGTTATATGCTTCACCGATATGGTCTCCTTTTACTGCATGTGCCAAAAGGGATTTAGATAGTGTGCAACGAAAGTTTATGCGGTACCTTTCATATAAGACTGGCAATCCTATGGCGTATGATTGCCACGATTATAGTTTAGTTTCTAAGAAATTTGGAATCCATACACTCATGTCTATTCATGAATTTAATGATGCAATACTAGTTAAGAAGATTCTCTCAGGCCTAGTCACTGGATCCCAAATTTCAAGTTTATTTAGTTATAGAGAGATCGTTTATTCTGTAAATTTCAGACCTTTATTTGAAAGGTCATGCAGATCTAATAGATGTTATCATTCAACTGTCTTTCGTTTAACGCGTAAATGGAATTTACTACCACGACATATTACATCGTTAGAGATAAATCAAGGCTTTGTAGCCCATTGCAAACGATATTTATGTTCGTTATATTAGTATCTTAACAGGCATAAATCACATTTAAATTTTTGTTTTGTTACTTATTTTCCGTTTATATTATCTATATATAAAGTATTCTTATACATCCAAATGTACATACACCATCGCAATATTTTATATTTCTGGTTTTGGGCGTTCACGCCCGTATGTTTAATAAAATAAAAAAAAAAATAAAAAAAAAAAAAATCGGATTCAACAGCAATTATTGGACGGTCAGCGTAGCAAAAGTCGTCGAGGATTTATTCCAAATAGCTGCAGCAGTGAAATTATAAATAATACATCACATATTTCTGAGGACAGTGGCGAATCGAATAGTGACAGTGCTCATCATCTCGGTATGTTAAAAATTTAAAATTATTCTTCGAATTATTCACCCTTCAATACAGTTTTTATGAAATCTGGATGTCTAAAGCATATGGAAAATCAACCGTATTTTTAACTTTTTGGAAACTGTGGTGTAGTTATGAGTATAAGTTGCTTTTCATATAAGAAAAATAGTATCAAGCATTACGGTGCGGGCGATATTGCAGCTCGAGTCGCAGTGGTCGAGCCATCATTGGTCGAGCCATACTCAGACGAGAGATTCAAGCATCGCCCGAGCGTGTAATGCATTTCCACCCGCGATACACACGATATTTTTTGTCACGCCTGTATACAAAAATGACACCTTAGCGGGCCTAGGGCACTCGGTAGCGGGCGGTAAAACTTGCAAAACCCCCGTGCGCAGTTGCGCCTTCTTCTGTAAACGGTAACTTTCTGTTCGCACTACCTGCATGTAAAAGTGGCAGTTTTGTGCACGTGTGACAAAAATATGTTTTCTCTTCGTATTTTGTTCCTTAGCAACTACGTACATAGGTATTGGCGTTTAGTAGCATTATTCTTATAGAATAACTAAACAAAAACGTAGAAAAGTACAATATTATTTTTGTGACTTCCGAATTTTAGATTCGCTCTTATTCAATTCATAATTGCGCCGTTTGAAAAATTGTTAAAAATTTAATTGGAACATATATAGTTCTTATAATAATGTAGCTCAATTGCAAGGGCCGATTATGTGCCATACATCCTTGAAAAATTGGAAGCAAAGAAAAACACGTGACTAAATTTTACGAAACATCCATTTATGATCAGTAAATGCTTTTACGTATGCGCCATGAAGTTTGTACACAAAATTATATCTGCAAGTTTCGGTAAACCCTAAAACCAAAAATTAAATCAATTTTTAATACTGTGCGTTAATCGTACAGCTCGCACGCCAGCATTATAAAGCTTATTTTCAAATGCGTCAATGAATCGAAAAATTTACACATTGCTTTGGCACAAATCCACATATTTTTTTTTTCTTTTTCATATGTACTGTAAACTATCTTTCTTATATAGGAACCATTATCATGTAATACATAAGGCACCATTTTGAACTCAAATACAGCAAGCAATCATGACAATTACAAAATATTTTTTTTTAAATTTCTTCCTGAATCTTATTGCTGTTAAATCATTCGAGCTATTAGAATGTTAGGATGCTATTGGAACTGTGCACAAGTGTAGATAAAAGAAATGAATTTCAAGAAAAAATTTTACTTTTATCCCACACTACATTGTAACGACATTAAAATGGCGTTATCAATTACAATTTTTGTGAAACATTTCTGGAGCCTCTAACTCAAAAACTACAAGATTTTTTGAAAAAATGCTAATGAGCGAAAGTTCGTACAAATTATCGAAAAATATACTGCAGTTTTTTCAGATTTTTTAAATGATATTTTAAGAAATTTTTTATTTAAATTCTTAAAAAGCTTTTTAAATATTTACGAAAAATTCTGAAAAAAATTTGGTATATTTTTTTATGAATTGTAAGCATTTCTTTGTTCTTTGCAATTTTTTCCAAAAGTTGATAGTTTTCAAGGAAAAGAATTTCAAATATTATAATTTAGGATTTTTTTCTCGATAACTATCAATTGTTTGAAAAATAGAAAACAACAAAAAATGCTTAGAATTTGTAAGAGAATGTCCCTAATTTTTTCAGAATTTTTCGTAAATATTTTTAAAGTTTTCTAAAAATTGAAATGAATAATTTCTCAGAATATCATTTAAAAATTAATAATGCGTGGTATAACGGTCCTTTTACGTAAAAATGAAAATAAAAAAAGGAATCTAATAAAATTGAATAATAAGCTTTCAATATAAAGCCATATAAAGTAAAATAAATACACTAACCTGTATTTGGAGTATCACCGCCCAGAACTTTTGATTTCAACTGAACTGCTTATAGATATATAAAAATTAATTTCACTACTAGATTCTGTTTCCCTCTAGCGTAAATACGAGTAGCAAATGTCTATTGTAAAAACTTTTCACGTTTCGTCCCACTCGCATTTCCGCTAGAGGGAAACAGAATCTAGTAGTGAAATTAATTTTTATATATCTATAAGCAGTTCAGTTGAAATCAAAAGTTCTGGGCGGTGATACTCCAAATACTCCTTTTTTTATTTTCATTTTTACGTAAAAGGACCGTTATACCAAGAATTATTAATTATAAAATAAGCGGTCAAGAATTTTTCTCGTTGTTTTTTTAAAACAGCAACAATTACTTATCATTTAAAAAGTCAGAAAAAATCCCAGTATATTCCTCGATGATTTCTAAGGACTTTTCATTCTTAGCATTTTTTAAAAAAAGCTCACGCTTTTTTAGTTAGAGCGTCCAGGAATTTTTCAAAGACATTTTCATTGAGGACACCAATTTGAGGTCGTTCCAATGAATTGGGTATGAAAGGAAAATTTTTTCTTCAAATTCATACATTTTATCCACCTTTGTGCATAGTTTCTATAGAATCCCAATATTCTAAAAGCTCGAAGAAATATTTCCAAATTTTTTGCAATTTTTTACAATTCTGGCGCGATATTGGAATTTTTGATGTCTGAAACTCACTTTTGACTTCGGAATCGGAAAGAGCGACCTCGAAAAATACTAGGAAATGTCTACTACTTTCAATTTTTTTTAACTTCGATTTTAATACGAAATACTTTATTGAAACTGAAGGGAAAAAAGTGTCCTTTCAGGCTTTAATGGGTTAACAATGATACATTAATTTTACTTTAGAAAAACATTTATTTATATTCTAGTTCAATAATGTATAGAATTAATTTTGAACTAAGCGTTCATATACAGAGGTATAGGATATCAAGAATGGGGCTCGACGGTAGCGAGCCGACAAAATTCTCAGAAGATAAATAAAGATTCGACTTCAGTTTAAATGCGAAGAACAATAGAATAAAAAATAACCTTAATTATCAATTTTCCCCGTTTACCGACCGGTTTCCCGGTTATTCCCCGATTTTTCTCCGGTGGTCTTAAATTCCCGGTTTTTCCAAGTTTCCCGGTTCACTTAAAACTACAATACCCGGTTCTTTCTTATTCTAATGTTGCTGTCCTCAACCTCTTGTACCGTAAACGAAAATCTCTTGACGCTTAGTGATTCGTGGTTCTAAACCATTGAAAATGGTTCTAAACCATTGAAACATGGTTCTAAACCATAGGTTGATTAATTTTAAATTAAGATGATGTACACTTGAAAAAAAAGAAAAATTGAGCAAAGTTAAAACTACGATGGATTTTCCGAAATGCGTTTATTTTTATAATAATTATTTTCTATTTCCAGATCTTGATGGAGCTTTCAACTCTTCTGGAGAAAGTCGAACTGCCGCTGATATTACAGATGATTCAGGTAAATGGCAAATTTCTTGTTTTTCCAATTAATTTTTCTAATTAATAGCACGAATTAAATAAGTTAGAGAAATTTTTGTTTAACAGGTCTACATTCAATGTCCAATGATCAATCGATAAATGATGATAATGATGACGGTAATTATTGCTTGCATTTTCTACAACAATGAATAAGCAATTGTGTAAATGGATATATTTCACTCTACCGCTTTTATCTGAATTTTTTTGGACATTGATTTGCTGTCAATTTAATGAGATTTTGACTTTTTCTAGTCTCGAGCCAAATATCAGCATCACCGGTTACTTCTGGTGCTAACGAGATTGAGGATCAGAACTATGAAGATGAAACTGTGTGCAGTCCTCACGATGCAATAATTGACGTAATGACCCCCGAGGTAGCTGCAGCTCTCGATCGAACTAACACTACCAGCCGTAATGCTAGTTTCTTATTCGCCGCTTTTTTGAAAAGTGTGAGACTGAACCCCACTAATTACAATATCAGCAGGGCATCTATCCACAGAAATCGTATAAAAATGCGAAGAAAGATGATTCAAGAGTTTAGAGAAAATGTAGAACTTCCGGATTATTTAGTCATTGGTTTCGATGGCAAAATGTTGAAGGACCTTATAGGAGTTACAAAAGTAGAGCGGGTAGCAATTGTATTAACAGGACTGAACACTGAACAATTACTGGGTATTCCAAAAATAACATCTGGTAGCGGGGTCAAAACTGCAAATGCTGTTCTGCAAGCCATGGATGCTTGGAAAGTAACGGATCGCGTGAAAGGCTTATGTTTTGATACAACTTCTGTCAACACAGGTGACACAATTGGCTTTACTCAAAATATAATTGATTGTCTTTCCCATTTGAAATTCAATGAAAGGTGGTAGAATTATTTCCATTAAATTATTGGTTATTTTCAGTTGGTCTCATAGCAACCGAAATGAAAATATATTGTTGAAATAAATTAATTTCGAAATTAATATAACTCGCGAAATAATCTGCGAAAACGTCATATACTGCCGCAGCTGTATTGATTGAAATTGAAATGGAAACTAGAGTGCTGGATAATTAAATATAAAACAAAAGTTGGCCAAATTTGGGGGTGGTTTAAAATAAAGAAAATATTGTTTTATAGATATATGAATTTTTTATAAGCGGGTGGGTGTATCTGTTCCAAAATCTAATCAGTTCTAAGTTAGGCCAAGCGGCACATTTTTAAAAAAATTTATCCCGGTACGCCTACCTGGACGCGAGTTATCGTGTATACAAAAAAGCGTTAGATACAAATTTTTTATTACATTTTTGTGATCTATAGGACCTAAAACGTCGCCATTTGATGAAAAACTATAGAGTAATTTTTTTCGGACTGACCAAATTCAATACTTCGTTCTAACCTTCGGTCTGGGTCGAAGTAAAATAATCCAGCCGAGTATCTAACGAATTTGTCAATAGTTCTCCTGAAGTTTTTCTGTTTACCGATAAATCAATTGTCCGTAAGAAATTTTTTTCCAGCCTTTGGCGGATTCAAAATCTTGATTGTTAATCTCCCAAGCTTGCACCCTTCGTTCCAACGCAAAAAAAACTTTTGGAAAATGTTCGATAATTTTGAATCATTCGGTGCATTTTACGACCGAAAACCAATCATCCTGATATTTTATTTTGCAGGTCCTGAAAATGGGGCTTGTTCGTTGATTGAGAGACAATTACAGCGAAGATTATTACATTTGGCATGTCGACACCATATTTCTGAATTAATTTTGAGAAAGGTTTTTGAAGTTAGTTGGCCCATAACTGTAGGCCCAAATGTAACCATTTTCTCGAAATTTCAAAGCTCTTGGACTAACATTGACGTTTCAAAATTTCAAATTGGGCTAGAGGATGAAAAGATTGTTCAAGTTATAGGAGACCGAAAATATGAAATTCTGGAATTCATCGAAGAACAATTCGAGGTATATTTTTTTAAGTTTTAACTCTTTGAAAAGGATCTGAAAACCCAACCCTCCCCTTTCGTGATTTCATGTTAGTTCATGCGCACTTGGACTATTTATGACGCACTAACTTATTCGTACGCGGTTCTGTTCAATGGAATAGTTATAAATTCAGTTGGAACTTACGTCATGTGTTGTGATCCTGTTTAGAGTTTCTTTTTCCGACTGCAATTCCCTCGACAAACCCTACTTACATTGTTAAAAAATAGTAATAAATCAGTTTTTTTGTTTTTTTTTTGCTTTATCCCAATTAAGGTTGATATCGTCAAAAATATTTTTCGGGAGTTTTCGTTAAAATTTTTATAGTGAATAGTTCAAAGATGGTCAAAAAATTCATTTCGGTGACTTTACACGTATTTAACACTTAACCGGCACACGGTTACAAAAAATACCCCAGACATTGCCCCATTATTTATGGTGTACCGTTATTTTTAGGGGCCAAAGAAAACTGACGTATGCCGGTTAAGAGTTAAATGGAGCGCTATACGATTAGAATTTTTTTAAAAGTCAACGACTCAACAGTTTTTAAAATAAAAAAAGAAATGAAAAGCGTGGGAAGAATTTATTTCTTATGCAAAAGAATTTATTTCTTATGCAAAAAAGAATGAAATCGATTCACCGGATTTCAAATAATATCCATTATTTATGTAAAGGAAATAATTGAAAAACACCTAATATGTTTCAAAATGTAATTTAGAAGATGATAAAAGTTTTCTTTTTCACATTTAAAAATATCACTTAATATGTTTCAAATTTAAAAATAATGTTAAATTTCAACCCTTGGGTGGCACGTGTTAATGTAGTCCAATTAAGCGAATTTTGTTTTGGAAAATTTTTTTTCATAAAATGGATTTTGTGGGGTGAGCCCGAAAATTTTCGAAAATGACCAACATAAGGGGCACCCTATTGCTCATACACGGGCTTAATTGAAGACCTTTTAAAATGTAACAATTTCAAGACTTTTTTGCAGTGTACCTTATTAACTTGTTCTCTCTCTCTCTCTCTCTCTCTCTCTCTCTCTCTCTCTCTCTCTCTCTCTCTCTCTCTCATGTCGCTTACCATGTTTTATTATTTTATTTTCACTATACAAATAATTTTATTATTCGTTTGTAGGTGTATCAACCCCGCGATGATTACAGAGAGTTATTAGATCTCACTTATATATTTCTGGGCGCGGTACCATCTCGCGGAATAAGTTTTAAAGCTCCTGGAGCTCTTCACCACGCGCGATGGATGGCGAAAGCCATTTACAGTTTGAAAATTTTTATATTCAAAGCCCAGTTTAAATTGACGAAATCAGAAGTTGATGGATTACGTGAAATATGTATTTTTATCGCCCTTTATTACGTCAAATATTGGTTCACTGCCCCATGTGCTATTAAAGCTCCGCTTTCCGATTTGACACTTGTTCAGACCTTATTGAGGTATTCGGAGATCAACCCGAAGATCGCTAATGCAGCACTTTCGAAAGCTATTGGTCATTTATGGTATGTATCGGAAGAATTAATAGCCTTGGGTTATTTTGATGAGTCTGTTTCCAGAGAGGTGAAAATAAAAATGGTTGAGGCAATGAAGTCTCGAGAGAGCCGAACAGAAAATTTGAAGAGAGTGACTGTAAAGCCCAAAGATTATGATTCGTTCTCGAAAAAGGATTTAAGTGATTTCGTCACGATCGAATCAGGTCTTCTTTTTGAAATATTTCAAATACCAACTGGATTTTTGGAAAAAGACCCCGATGAATGGGCATCTGACAATGACTACCAACGGGGTGTCAGTATACTCAAGCATTTGACAGTAACTAATGATGTCGCAGAGAGAGGCATTGCCCTCATTACAAAATACAACGAATCACTAACGCAGGATGAGGAGCAAAAGCAGTTCGTGCTTCAAATCGTTCGAAATCATAGGAAAAGTCATCCAAACCCAAATAAGAATGGGATCATCAAAAATTCGAAAAAAATTAAAAAATGAGTTGGAAATTAAATTTATTACCATACATTAATTTAAATATGCCTGTTCGGTTGTTTTAATAAAACAAAATTATTATAAACATTACAGCATTGTTATTTATAAATATTGAAAAGTTATTTGAGAAAATGTTAACAAGAGTCAGGGTAATAAAATAGTAATTTATTGTGGAGTTACTACTTTTCAAACATTTAATATTGACACTTATTTTCCCTTTGACAAGTGAAGTATAATTTTCGAAGTATTTTTCGAAATTAAAAATGACGGTGCTAGCAGAATTTTCCTATTAAGGGGCATTCCCTAGAAAAGTGATGTTAAATGGGTCAATAGTCAATAGTCTTTTTACATTTAACCTCACTTTTTTCGAACATGCTACATGATATGAAAATTCTGGAAGAGCTATCGTTTCAGCACGACAAAATACTTCGGAAATATTTGAAATCTGACTTCAGATTCGTAATCAGCGAACCCGAAAACGCCCAAATAACGAGTTTCAAGCACATCTGATTGATTTTTAATTTTTTCGCCTGCCATATTGGATTCGTAAGTTTGAATTTTTGAAATCTGACTTCAGATTCGTAATCAGCGACCGCGAAAACCCCCTGAGTAACGAGTTTCAAGCAAATTTGATTGATTTTTAATTATTCCGTCCACCATATTGGATCCGCCATTTTGAATTTTTGAGATATGACTTCAGAATCGTAATCAGCGACACTGAAAATCCTTACATACCAAGTGTAGTAAAAATTGAATTGGGGGAAATAATTCGGGCGTTACAGAGTTAAATCGGGATAAAATCGCAAATTTTGACACATTTAACGTCACTTTTCTCGAAAATGCGACATGATAGGAAAATTCTGGAAAGGCCATCGTTTTTAGAATAGAAAAATACTTCGGATATGATACTTAGGGTATCAAAGGCAAACAAATGTACATGCCAGTAGTGTTCAAACATTGCAAATCGTTATTTCCTATGTATTTCATATGGGAAATCGAAATCTCAAATGCGGAACCCCTTAGAATGGATCTACATCGCCCAGCTTGGTGGAGGGTGTTTTTGGAGTAGAAAACAACATCTCGGGAGCTGGCCATTAAAATCGCGTTACCCATGAGACACCCTAATAAATATATATATATATATATATATATATATATATATATATATATATATATATATATATATATATATATATACAGGGTGATCCAAAAGTCCCGGAACAGCAAAATATCTCAGCGGGAGTGCATTTTCGGGGAAAATGTTTTAGACAAAAGTTTAAGGATTTTTCCCTGGCTATTTAATGGCGATATTGAATTTGACCTTGAACATGACCTTGAAGGTTATTTCAAGGTCAAGTTAATTTTTTTAAATGGGAACCCCTATTTTTTTTCACGGATTCGGAAAGAGCACAAAATTTTACGTCCGAATATGCTATGGCCGTTTTTTTCGGCAAGGTCATTTCAAGGTGAAACTTAAAACTCCCGTGACGGCGAAATATCTCAGAGGGTGTGCATTTCTTTGGAAATTGTTTCAGACAAAAGTTTAAGGATTTTTCCCGGGCTATTTAATGGTAGCACAGAATTTGACCAGGAAAAATCCTTAAACTTTTGTCTGAAACAATTTCCAAAGAAATGCACACCTTCTGAGATATTTCGCCGTTACGGGAGTTTTAAGTTTCACCTTGAAATGACCTTGCCGGAAAAATCGATCATATCATACTCGGACGTAGAATTTCCCGCTCTTTCAGAATCCATGAAAAAAAATAGGGGTTCCCATTTAAAAAAATTAACTTGACCTTGAAATAACCTTCAAGGTCATGTTCAAGGTCAAATTCAATATCGCCATTAAATAGCCAGGGAAAAATCCTGAAACTTTTGTCTGAAACATTTTCCTCGAAAATGCACTCCCGCTGAGATATTTTGCTGTTCCGGGACTTTTGGATCACCCTGTATATATATATATATATATTTATATAGGATCTCTAGATATATGCAATACATGAATTCCTTATTCGATTCCCTGAGAAGTTACTGATATTTTTCCACCAATTCAATTCTTCTAAGATTTCCCGCGAGGTAGACATTTTTGCATTATAATTATTATTGGAGGATTTAAGAGCTAAATATTTGGCTCGTAAGCAAAATTTTGTATACACCCATCCATAGCAAATAGCTGGACAAAATGATACCATTATTCCCAGGAATTTTGCGAAATCACGCGAATTTTTATTTTTTGACTTAATTTTAAATTTGTAATTTGACATTTGTAAGGCGGCCGTCGCATCATTGTATACGCAGAAATTTTCCAAAATCACTAATGTGGTTTCAGAGACCAAATATGAATCATTATTTTTTAATACATTTACCTTCGACTTTGGCTCGAAATATTTCCGGAATCGCACAAAATTATTATCAAATCAAAACTTTTGAGATCGACATAAAAATTAAAATTCGCAGAGACAGAAAATGTATGTATTGGCACGTCTATTGGCTATAGAAAGTAAGGAGAGGCGCTAAAACTAATGTCAAGTATGATTAAATGTCTTCAAGTCATTCTGATATGACGGAAATGGCGAGTCTTACAACACCCCATTTCTCACAATACCCCACTCTACTCTAATAACAACCACGATTAACTAGGAATCAAAAACAGATTCGGCATAGTGGGGAAAAAAGGTTTTCCCTCTCTTTTTTGTCTTATATACTTTTTATTTTTCATTTATTTATTTTCAAACTGACCAATACAATAAGGTAAGGAGTATTCAATTTTATTTCTCGCAATCTGAGCGCAAAATGCTATTTTTCTTCACACCGGGAGGAAAGATGCCGCTTATCCTCCCGGCCATAAAGAAAAATCCTATACTTCCCTCGGCTTCGCCTCGTGTAAAAATTACACGCAGTCTGAGACATTATTTATTTTACCTCCCTCGTTGAATAATGTACTATTGCTCCCTATATCGCGGGTCCAAAATGGTATTTTGCACTCAGAGTGTCAGAATAGTATCTTATCACGGGAGAGAATATAGATTACGTGCAAGATTGCCACACGTGCCGAAGGCGAGTAGTTAAAATATATCAGTTTCTTTGCATGTAGGGTGAAAATTTATTTTTCTCCCTGATATGTTTGTTTTGCCCCTAGGAAGAAAATGCGCTATTATGCTCCCGCAATATAGGGCGCAAAATATAATTTTGCGCTTAGAGTGTGCGAAAATAATATGTGCAACAAGGAAGAACAGATGTTTGCAGACTCATTCGAATTGCAGACCTCGCTTCGCTCGGGTGTCAAACTCACCCTAGTCGGCAAATACCTATTTTGTGCCCTAGTTACACAATGTACTATTTTCACACTCTGAGCCCAAAGAACTAGGTTTTGTAATTATCATTAAAGAAATTACAATTCTAACAATCGAAGGACAAGTAACAAGGAATTTCCCATTACAGTTCTCGTTTGTTGCAGAAGTATTTGAAAGTTCTTGATACTTTTTCACGATAAGCCCTACTATTGACCATTTTTTAAATTTGCATTATTGAAAGAAATTGTTACAATCTGACTTCTATTATAATATTCAGCATGACTGGCTTTCAAAATGTATCATCTTATATCTGGATCATGATTTCGAAAAGTTCCTGGTCTTAATAATTTTTAACTATACTTATATGATGAACTATAAATAATATCTTCTGTTTAGGTCATAAAATACAGTTGTTTCTATCTCAATTTAATTCCGAAGAGTTTTTATTGTTCGTAACAGCGAAAAGAAGAATCTGCATACCGTAATATATTGATCTTTATGCAAGAGATCGTTTTCTTTATTTCATTTTAAAATATAGTTTCTTACATGCTGAAGATAATTCCGATGATTTTTTTATGCATTATTAATCAGGGGAACTGTGGTTAAAGTGTGTAAAAAAATTTAGAAGACATCTGCAGATGAATAGTAATATATAACGTAAAATAATTATAGGGGATGTTAACAATTTTGTTTTTTTTTAACTTTCGGTTAGTTAGCAGATAATTTTTTTATTTGTAATTTTTGTAATAAAAATTGCGAGAACTATTAGTGAAAGGTATCACTAACTTCACAATTTATCCGAAAGCGAAAAATACTTGCTCACTTATGTTTCACCGACTAGAATGGTTATTACCTCATATGCGTTAAAGACAATGACTAACATTTCAACAATTAATCTAAATGATTAGATGAGAAAAAGTATCTGTATCAAATTTGGTCAAATCATTGAGGTTCTAATCAGGAACATTATATTTTTATACAATCATTACTTTACGCTTTTGAGTGATCAAATTTTTATATGTCGGCTACAAAAAGTTAAGATATTACAATTGCATGTTACCGCAAAATTACGATATCTTTAAAAAAAAGTAAGATATCATTTTTTGTTGCTTTTGAGTCCATTAAGGATGTAGAACTTTGTACTTTTTAACCAGTTTGTATATTAATGCATGGAAATCGTAATTCTTGTAGCCACATGGCTGTTATTACGAGAGTTTTGGAATTGAAAGCAGTCCATTCGGGAAAAATAATCGTCGAATACACCGCTGCAGAATGAGTTAGCGAAGCTTTTATCGGTTCCGCAATAGATGGTAGATGGAAATAAAACTGTAAAAATACCAATACCGAAGCTTGAACTGAAATTGCATTTGGAGACCAAGCATATTCTACATTGTGGAATCATTCATATTTATTAAACATTTTGTGCAGATACGATATTCTGGTTTATCATTAAAAATCTGTAAAAAGCACATAAATTTCGGTCATACCTTCTAACGTATCCCAATAACCTTGAGGATTCTATTTCAACTTCATAAGTATACAAATTATTCAAATGTTAAAATTTTTTGCCAAACTAAATTTTCTAGACGTTTCCGAGGTCGCTCTTTTCGACTTTTCACGTTAGAAAATCTCAACATAAGATAATTTCATTGATTTTAAACTTTTTTTAAAAAAATCTTTTTCATCAAATTTTTTCAAAGCATGTACAAATGTTTAAAAAATTCTGTATATCCACCCATTTTTAATGCTTAGAAGATTTAAAATAGAGGTAAAAATTTAGAAATTTTCCGATATTCAGAGTATTTCGTAAAGGGTCTAGCAGGATAAGTAGGTCCAATCTGCCCCAGCAGGGATTCAGATGAATAAAATTTTATCCTTTTTTGTATCGAAAAATAATAATTCTCAACTCCCTATCCCCAAAATAATTGCGCTCGCTATAGGAAAAAACGTGAATTTTCAGTTTTTATTTTTTATTTCGTAGCCACACTATGCAATCTTTACAGAAAAATTCATGTGTGTAAATAATATTAGAGTGTAGCTACTAAAATTTTTTCAAGTAATTTGACCTTATAGAAACTTTTTAAAAAATTCAAAACATGTTTTCTCGCGTTTAAAAAAAAACGCCCTCTTAAAAAAATTCAAGAAGATGTATTTTAGGCCAATCTGTATGGTCAATTTTTTTCAGATTTTTAAAAGTGGTGCTCCATAGTAAAAAAAAAATAAAAACGGTATTTTTCTAATTTTTCGCTCAATTTCTATCAAAACGAATTCTATATTCGTATAATAATAATATTCGCCTCTAACTCGTTTCGTTCAACAGCTAGTCAATTTTTGTATCACAGAAAGTTATAGAGCTTAAAAAGAACTACAATTTAACACCCTAAGTTGTTTCGTTTTGATAGAAATTGAGCGAAAAAATGAGAAAAATACCGTTTTTTTACTATGGTGCACCACTTTTAAAAATCTGAAAAAATTGACCATATAGATTGGCCTAAAATACATCTTTCTGAATTTTGTCAAGAGGGAGTTTTTTTTTAAACACGAGAAAACGTGTTTTGAATTTTTTATGAATTGAAAATATGAAGAAAAGTTTCTATAAGGTCAAATTACTTGAAAAAATGTTCGTAGCTTCACTCTAATATTATTTACACGCATGAATTTTTATGTAAAGATTGCATAGTGTGGCAACGAAATAAAAAATAAAAACTGAAAATTCACGTTTTTTCCTATAGCGAGCGTAATTTTCGGGATAGAGAGTTGAAAATTTCTGAGAATTATTATTTTTCGACGTAGGAAAGGATAAAATTTTATTCATCTGAATTACCTCATCCGCGTACATTATAGGTTGGAGTGAAAAAGGACAATTTTCGAATTTCGTATCACCTCAGTTTGCAAGTGGTAGCTTCTATGAATACGAAAAACTGTGTGAATGCCGAAATCTGTAAGATATCTTCAGCTCCGACAATCGAGATGAAATTCAACATTATTTATAAATGAAGAAAACAAATTTCTAGTATTTTTTTGCGAATGTACAAACAAATAAAAATTGTTGCATAACTTCTTCAGAATATCTTTTCATAAGTGTTATCCATAAGGAAGTTTATGATGAAAAAGAATACAACTTTTTTGGTGGGGACTTTTATGCGCTACATTTTTTGTGTGACTTTCAAGACATACATGAAAAAATGACTTTTTTTTTACGTTTTTACAATATCGAAACCTAGATGAGGCCGAGCGGCAGATTTTGACTTCAGTTTCGTGTTCATCAACCCAAAATACGCCGGAAAACATGTCAATAAAATTTGTTAAGTGTGATGTCGTCTTTCCGAAGGTTTACTTATTTTATTTATGGGGTTCGATAATAAATAACAGTTTTTATCTACACTGAGAGAAAATATTTAGATTGACCATATCTGCCGCCATTTTTTTTACTATGGCGGTGTAAACATAAAAAAATCGTGAATTTTGAAAAAAATTGTTCGAATCAAGCTAAATCTCTGTATCTGATGGAGTAAATAGTTATACCAAAATATACGATGGTTATTAATTCACCATTCAAAATGTCGGCCTCAAAATGGCGGACCTCAGTGAACATTTTGTTGAAAAATTTCTGGACGCTCTAACTGAAAAATTATGAGCTTGTTTTAAAAAATGCTAAGAATGAAAAATTCTTAGAATTCATCGAGAAATATAGTGGATTTTTTTCAGATGTTTTAAATGAAGTTTTGAAACATTTTTTTCAAAATTCTAATTTTTTTTTTAATAATTCGGAAAAAAATTTAGAGCATTCTCTGATGAATTCTAAGAGTTTATTGTTCTTTGCAATTCTTTTCAAAATTTGATAGTTTTTGAGGAAATGAATTGCAAATAGTTTAAGATTTTTCTTTCTAAAATCTATCAACTTTTGGGAAAAAATGCATAGAATAAATAAAAAAAACTCTTAAAATTCATCAGAGAATAAACTACATTTTTTCGGAATTTTTCGTAAATAAATTACAATTTTGACAAAAATGTTGAAACAAAATTTCTCAAAACTTCATTTAAAAAATCTGAAAAAATTCCAATATATCTCTCAATGATTTCTAAGAATTTTTCATCCTCAACATTTTGTTTAAAAAACTCGTAGCTTTTGAGTTGGAGCATCCAGAAAATTTTCAACAAAATTTTGACTGAGGACCGCTATTTTGAAGCCGCCATTTTGAATGGTGAATTAATAACCATCGTATCTTTTAGTATAACTATTTACTCCACCAGATACAGAGATTTAGCTTGATTCGAATCCGTTTTCCTGTTCAAAAATACGATTATTTGAACAAATTTTTTCAAAATTTACAATTTTTTTATGTTTAAACCGCCATAGTAAAAAAAAGTAAATGGCGGCAGATATGGTCTATCTGAAACCAGATTTAGAAATTTCAAGAAAAATTGAATAGGTATGGTTATATCAAAACGATCGAGGGATTTTTTCCCCTAAGAAAGCACCTGATGAAAAGAAGTCAAAATTTACGGCATTTCAGGACGAAACGGGTTAATAAATCCTACATTAAATTCGATCGTTTGAACTGCGCATGTAAATAATGTGTCGAAAAATTAAGTAGAAAATCGAATGACTTCTCGTGTGTACGTTTGTTTATCTCGGTTTCGGTGAAACCGTAAGCGCGTAAATGTACTAGATGTCACGTAATAATCTTCACTTTAATATTTAAAATTAGTATATTAACAAATAACATAACAAATTTAAACGAATCTCAGATTACAGAAACTTCAGGATAAAGTACCTTACCTTAAGATCCAAATCTAAATTCTGTTAGCTTTACTGTGAAGCTATTACATTAACTGTAAACAAACGTTTCTCTCAGTGTAATAGGTAATTTTATAATATAAGAGAATCAATTATAACATGTTTATTATATATCAGCGAGATAGAAATAGTGATTTCTTTGCAATTATCAAACATAGATCTGAATAACTGTCATTAAAAAAAATTCATTTTTGTCGAGGACCATTAGCGACTATTACACGATAATACTCCTGTATGTTACGTAAGTTGGATGTTGGAAGCCCTATAATATATACTCTCAACCTCGAGATCACCCGTTAATCATTATACAACTCAAGGTATCTAATTACAGTACTTGTACTGCCGCTTCACGTAAGTAACTAAATTATTTAATTTATTATTTATACAAAATTTATAACAATTGATTTCTAAATATATAATAATAAATTTAACTATTTAAGTAAGTTCACATTTTATTGCTGTGTTTGTTTCAAGAAATTTTACTTTTGAGTTTATCACAATGTTTGTAAGTTGACGTATCATTTATTAATTTGGATACTTGAGTAAGTACAAGAAGATTTATTTGTTCTCGATAAAATAACTTTCCAAACCTGAAAATAATTAAATGAAGGAGAAAAGGATTAATACCCACGAAGAAAATCGTCCGATTGAGAAAATTTACTTTTACTTTCGAAATTAAAATTTCTAGTACTTATTTGTTGCAGCTGTAACAGATTTTCATAAAAACTTTTTCACAAAGAGTTCTTCCTAAAGATGTTTCCGCCGTTAAGGGATTGCCTTTAAAACCGGTATTACTTAGGAAACATGTGGCTCTAAATTGTACGAAATTCTGTTGAATTATAATATTGATCAAAAGATTTTACTGTTGAAAAAACTTATCAACAAAAATTTTCTAAATGCTACCAAAGATCAGTTTAGTGAGAAAGAAAATGATCACCCAGTTATCGACATTAAAAAGAAAATTGATTCAAATTGAGCTTAATTTAAGTGACAATCAAACAAGTGACGTAAACTTAGTGCACAGTTCGTAGAAGTTGAGGAAGTCGCAAAAGTGTAATTGAATCGTGTACTGCCAATAAGTCCAGAAAACAAAGTCATACACTGGACATTTTTTTTTAAACCAAGGAATTTGATTGTGTACATATTAAAAAATAAAAAAACTCGAACAGCATATATTTCTTAAGTGAAAAAAGTCATAAATGGTCAGACACGAAAAACTAGTATTCACTGACAAAGAGTCTTTTATTTACGAAAATTTACAAATTTCAATTTTTTTCTATTAATACATTAATCACATCATTCGTATTAATAAACATTCAATAAAAAATGAATGCAAAGACTTTTTTGTTAAATACCACACCATACTAAATTTAAGCCTTCAGTCAAATTGAATGACAGCATCATAGATCCACACATCTACTTTACCTACAATATATATGTGTCACCTTAAGTTTGTTTTGTTTGTATTCATCCTCTTAGATGCTAAAGTTTAAGAAAAAATGTATATTTTCTTGAATGGTTGTACCCCTCAGGAGAACATCAAAACGTCGGGTCGGTTAAAATAAATTAATAGAACCGCGACGGCCGCCAATAATTATTTCATCAAATTTTAATTTATTATAACATGGTTCAATCAAAAATTCACAATGCATACTCAAAATTCGCAATACTTAATCCAAGATTTGCGAGTTATTGAATTATATCCAAATGAGGACATTTTCAGTGTCTCAGTCATTCTGTATATTAAACAATATTAGTGAAAATAATGAATTATTGACATAATTTGAAATGTATTACTGTAACTGGATGAATTCAGACAATATAATAGGAATACAATAATATTATGTAACATAAAATCAGATCTCTTCTCCCATTCAATATCTTTTAAAACCTTTTGCAATTCTCAATTACAAAATAAAAATTTATAAACCTAGTACAACTCTACCCACTTTATTTATGGTATTATAGCAAATGCCTCTTCTGTATTCTTTTATTCGAAAATTTTTTCCGCTTTCATCTACTGTTCGATAAAACCGATTGATAATTTATATTGCTTATGGAATGATTACATTTTTTAAAGTAACAATAATCATACTTAATACATAAATAAATCCGTAGAAATAACACTTGCCTTTTCAAGAAAGAACTTGTTTTGAAGTAAATAAGAGACAGATGTAAGGAATGAAGACAAGGAAAGCAAGAAACCTCTTAAGGGAATTTTCCAGCTTGCTTGTAATTTGCAGCATTGTTGCACCTGGGATGCATTCGGATCAATTAAAACCTGCTTAAGTTTTATTTATGCATAAAGTTTTGAGGTTCGTTTGGGATTACTACCTCTTGCATCTAAATTCTTGCAGTTTGGGTAAAGTACGATTTCAGAAGTTACATCGATCATTCAAGCACAAGTGTTATAAAAATTTCCTTCTATATTGCATGCATTTGTAACTTGTTTTTGTACTCTTATGTAAAATTCACAAAAATTGTTTGGTCAGTTTGGGGAAATATTATTGTACATGATTGTTAAAGAAAAAATTACAAAATTGTTGATTTAATTTCAGTTTTCGTTATTTTATAAAAAAAATTAATTCCATGAAGTTCCCTTGAACGCTCTTTTTGAATGAACGGTCAAAAAATTATATGGAATTATTGTTTAATTAAATGCGATAAATTCTGCACTCGATTGTTATACTTCAAAGATGTATACTACATTTGATACGCATGAAAATTTAAAATAACACTTGGAATTTTGTCGTAAGTTGTCCAACAAGATCTTCACATTTGCTACAAATTTTTTAGGAAGCATTATTGCATGGAACATGATTTTTATATTTTTTGTTCTGTAAACTTTCGCCGACATTAAAACAGTATTTTTCTTAGAATTACGGTACAAGAATATTACAAAATATAAAATATAATATTTTATAAAATAATATTTATAACTCTATAAAATATAACATTACATTAATATTACACTATATAAAAAAATATTTTATAACTACAATCGTAAAACTATATAAAATTACCACAAACAAATTATAATTATCTATAAAGTGAAATTTTTATTTGTATACGTGGCATGTCAATATTGTAAAAAAATAAATTATTGAAAAAATAACATTTACAAAATCATATATCATTATTTATTAACTAACTTTCAGTGATTGTAAAAGATGGATATTGTCCTTCACTCCAATATTTTATTATAGATATTTTGATGATATAATTACGTGCATTCCAAAAGACAGATTAGAAGAATTGTTGTCAGTGTTTAACACATATCATCAAAGATTACAATTTACGCATGAAGAATAAATTAATAAATCGATCAATTTTCTAGAAGTATCGATTACTCATGCTGACGAAACTATTATTACTGACTGGTATAATAAACCTACATTTGAGGAAGAGTTTTGAACATTAAATCTGATCAACCGCATACTCAAAATTATACAATTTAACTGATAAAATCATTATATTACCTGACCCGGTGTTCTATGAAAATAATATTGACAAAGTTAAAGAGATTTTAATAAACAATAACTATTCGGTTAATTTTTTGACAATTAGGGCGAATAAGCCAATAAATGAACGGTTAAGCCATTTTCACACTTTGATCGATCGTAACTTTTTTAATCATTTATAGATTTTAAATCTGGCACCAGCATTAGAATTGTTAGAGTCCACACTTTATATTAGTATTGTTAAACATTTGATTTTATTTAATTATTATCCTTACCTTTGCACTTTGGTAAAATAATTCGGTAAACCCCAATAAATGGGCGGGTTAAATCAATTGGGATGTTCTTTGTACCAGTTTTGGACAGCTTCAAAACTTCGCTTTGACTTTATAAAATAATAAACACTGAAAAGTTAATAGTGGTGTAAATATTCTTCTGAATGCTCAAAGAAAATAAAAATACATACTTTGTTGAATTTTGGGCACCGTATATACATAATAAATAGAAATATGTAGAAAATCGTCCATTTATTGGCGTATTCACCCTATAATAAAAAACGCAAATCAAAAAGCACAAAATAAAGATACTATTTGTAGACAATACAAATAAGGACGCAACCAAAACACTTTCTTGTACAGTTATTATATTAAAAGATTCTCGGAAATGATAAATTCGAGATTGCATAATAATAATGTTTTTGTCATTCGCAAGACTAGCAAATGTATGCAAACAATAACAAAGAAAGGAAAAGATATTACGAAAAAAACAGAGAAGAACCACATGGTATATAAATTGAATTGTCATGATTGTGATCCAATGTATATGGCTCAAACAAAAATACAAATAGGTAGGTACTCGTGTTTCTGAACATATGAACAACATAAAAAAACAAGAATCTTAATGGAATATCGGAACACGGGTTAAACTACACCCGCAATTTTCAATTTGTGAAAATTATGGATAAGGAACCGAATTACCACGATTGGTGTCAGAAATTATCCACATTCAGTGATCTTACATTTTCTATTATTTTATTTATTTATTTCTTTTTCGTATAATTATTATCACTGTCCGATTATATACGGTTAATATTTAAATTTAGTTTATAATGTGTATTCAGCGTATTCGTATAAAATTATGATAATGCCACATACACATGTGACAAAAATTTCCTGACTGCAGGTAAACTATAATTTTTTTGCGGTAATTTTATTTAGTTTTACAGTTGTGGTTACAAAACATTTTTTTATATGGTGTGATATTAACGTAAGTTCTTATCATTTAAATAATTACACAATGAAAACTGTGTTGCAAATAAATGCTTTGACATTTTTTTTTTGTTAACAGTCTTGAAGATGATTATATGTTAGGAAGTTTTTACCCTTTTTTGGTATGGGAGGATCGATAAAATAATTTATTTTATATATTTATTACGATCCTGTGATTCATTAACTTAATATTAAAGTACATTACAACTTGTAATGAATTCTGAAAATGTTTTGCAGTAACCTTAAATTCTCTTTATAGAAATATTGAATTAGTATAACAGGTTTGATTTTAGAGACTCAAAAAAAGCACAACCAATAATTTTCATTCCAATTCAAACATTTCTTACTTTTGTATCCGTCATTTTTAATTTTTAAAATTGAAAATGTCCGAATTCATCGTCTCCGAATACCTCTAAGTAACCATTTCTTAATGTTTGGGGTAACATCTTGAAATAGAATTTTAAATTTAGAGTCATTAAAGTTGCAAAAACAACACTAATAAAAATTTTTTTTTTATTAGATTTGAAAGTAAAGTTTAAATAAAATAGAAACGGCAAATTAAATATTTTTGTATTCCAAGATGCTGTTTTGAAAATATAAGGTTAGGCGGTGGAAATAATACGCTATATATTTGTGTATAGTTATTAAGTCGTAAATTTAATATAATATACAGAAACATCTTATTACCAGTTTTTAAGCTTCATTTATTTTGATTCTATTGGGACAAATGCTTAGTAATTTTTATTTTATAGTATTTTATTGTTTTCTTTGCATGAAACCTCTAACATTTTCAGCAACTTGTATTTTTGTAATGTGTGACCAAATTCAATACTTTAACCAATTTTCTACCAACTCCGATTTTGTCAGGTAAATCGAATGTCACGGCCAACGCGAACGTGAGCTCAGTCAATTCAATGAACTGTACTAGACGCCATATACGATTTGTCTGCATCCAGGATAACCCAGAACCTGAAAAACTATATTAAAAGAAATAAATTTGTTACGAAATTCTTGTCGTTTTAATGAGATAATTGTTAGAATACCTGTTCAATGTTTCTAACTAAAGTAAAATTACATTTCTGTACTTTTTGATCTTCTTTACCTTCTTGTGTACTGTACTTTATCTTCTAACCAAATGAAAATGACTTTCAGCAATAATGATGGAAATCCGTAATGTATATTTCTATGTTTTTCGGTATGAAACTGTGTCGATTATACCGGTCGACGAAAAAATGATTTGCGTTCTGATTCAAACATCGGGCTAAACCAGATTATAGATTTTTCATCGCTAAACGCTAATGTGGCTTCAAAAATTCCACATCGCGTCGAGATTTTGAGAATAAAAGGTCCAAAAATTCCTGTTTTTTTGGAATTGATTGATCATGTGTATAAAATGAAGCTGATAGGCTATAAGTGTCTAACTGAGCTCAAATTAAAGCTGAATTAATCTTTGATTTTGCGTTATTGAATTAAATTCTTTTTGATTAACAATGAATTCGTTTGTTAATTTTTCCTTTTTATACACTGATTAGACGTTTAGCTGCAGAAAAGTAGTACAATAATGATGGACAAATTTAAAAATTTTGAATTAAAAATCAAGGTATATTTTTATAACAATTAAATGATCAATTGTAGATTGTAAAAAAATAATTATTAAAATACCCTGGTAGATTTATATCTAATTTTTTATTTCCCTAAAACTGTGTTTTAGTAAAGTGTGTTGAAACTGTGCAAAAAACACGACTCGTTTTGTGCTGTAAAAGACAGATAATAACAATCTTGTTTTAAGATTGTAATTGTAATTTATAGACTCAGGTTTTAAGTAAGAATTTTCAAAGGTGTGGACAAATTGTATGGTAAACAAAATAAAATGATTGACTACCTAATTTGTCGAGGTCACTCTTTAAGTAGACAAATCAACTAAAAACGATGTATTATCCTACTATCTTTTTATTAGTTCCTACTATTTCATTTTTCCCTGTGAATTTTACGATAAAATTTCGTCTAAAGTTTAATATCGGTTGTTTAAGACGTTTAGCTTAAACGTTGCAATCATTGAAGAAAACGGGACAATAGGACTTTGAACGAAAATTAAACCTAGCTAAATTCTGAATTTATGATGGGTATGTATTTTTAGAAAGATTCAAAAATGTTTCCTTTAATAATAGAAAAATAATTGTAGTATGTAAAACAAAAACTTTACATTCAAATTGAGTTTAAAATTAATGTTCTTAAATCGAATCATTATTTAGGATTAAAATATTTTTGTAATGGAAACTAAGATGCAATGTTAGGGTTGAATTCAAGATTTTTCGATCATGTTCCAAGTATGTTCTACAAGATTTATTAAAATCCCAATATTAACTTTAAAATTAGTTTATAAAACCAACAATATATTGTATATTGTTGGTTTTATAAACTAGGCTATATACTTGTTTTCATATGTTATAAACTGAAAATAGATCAATAAAAGATTTGAGGTTTCTATATAACTATTTAATCCACAATAGAATTTCGGTTTCAAACAATGCAGAAAACCCAGAAAAAATAAGCCTTAATACTATAGTCGATCCAAGTACACGGATTTTTGTTTTTCATTTTGATTGCGGACTTTCTGTTTTCGAAATCGTTTCATGTCTTTGTCACATGAAAATAGAAAATTGATACTTAACTTCTATTTTTTTTTTAAGTAATCATTTTACTCTGACACCAATGGTTTTTTTTAGATAGATTTTGCATTAGATAATATCGATAAATAGCATAGTCATTTCAATTTATGGAAACAGCAATCGATATAACAACCTCGAAAATATAAGCTAATACCCTTACCTCATCCCACCATTACATTGTATGAATATCGTCACAACTATAGTAGAAATTCACTTACGGCGAGTGGAATAATCCTCTTGATCGCATAAAAAGAGGATTTCCACTTGCGACAAGAGGACGTTTCAAGAATGTACATGTTTGCATTCCTTTCCGTTACACATTACTCGCACTGATATGTATCATACATATCAGTGATTGCTCGTCATAAGACCTTAACGTCTCATTTATATCATCGAGCAATATTTAACGTAAATGCACCACTTACTGTAGTCTATTTAACCTATTACTGCGGACATAAGCTCATAGAAAATACCATTCATCTGCACACCCCAAAAATAGGTTAGATGGTTCTGCTCGCTAATTGGTACTAATTGTATTCTTTACACCATGCTAATTGTATTATTAGTTTACGTTCTTACATTAAATTTCAAAATTTACAGCGACTCAGAGAGGTATAAAGAGGCAATGCAGCGTGATATTTGTTTACTTCCTATGTTTACTTAGCACTGACATTTTTAAGTCCAATAAATGCTTTGATCGCCGAAATTAATAAATCTATTTAATTGTATTAAGTATAAGTTCATTTCAACCAACTAAAATAGCTCAAATAAACGGTATTTTTATTGAACAAACGCTAAAAAGGTAATAATTTCGTAGTTAATAAATATATATTTAACGGAAATAAATTTATTAAATGTTAACAAATATTTCCTGCGAATACTCAAATAAGTATACTTATTAACGGTAAAGAAATATTTGTATCAGTGTTGAAACCTGCACAAATTACACATTTTGTCATGATTACCAACTCAAGAAGTTTCATTTGAATACATTACACATAGAAGCACGCAATTTTTCTAAATAGTTTTCTATATCACACTTATCTGATGTCACCCTTATATGATTCCAAAATTAATTTATGTATTATATTTGTTGTTCAACCTCTCACACGCACGCACACATCTTCATCGCACATTTTGAATAGAACAAATTAATAACGCACTGCCCTGTACCGATATGCAATGAAAACTTAGACATTATTGCATTTCGTGTCCATTCTTTATTGTTTGTGCATGCTCATGGTGTTGAGAGCGATTTTATATAACCCAGCAAATGCCCATGTGCGAAATTCGTAACGGCTCAGCCCTGGTCCAGTCCTGGCAACGGCGGTGCCGAGGCTCGGCTGCGACATTGGGCCAACACTGGCATGAGTCTTGGTGCGACACTACGGCCTAGACTCGGCAACCGGTCTTGGTCCAGTAATGGCTGCCAGCACTGTCACGGCATCGGCCGAAGTTTAGCAATTTGTGATAGCCAGTATCGGCTACCAATGCTGGCTCGATCCTGGCACAGTGAAGTTGCCAACGTTGAGCCAGCATCGGCATTTCGCACATGGGTGGATAAATAAAATTTTTGGCCGGGGAACAAAGTTTCGAAAATCAAAACCTCGAAAGACTAAAATTTCTATATTGCGTAAGTCCAAGGTATTTTAATTTACTTTCTTTTTGTCAAATTTTGAAAGACAAAGTCAAGAAAATCACGCTGGAGCCACGTTATATCCAAATTTTGGCCTTTCGGTGTGTTGATTTTCGGAACTTTGTTCCCTGGCCAAATTTATAATAGAAAACAACCCTCTCCAAAACATTTTAAATTACAAAAACATTCTTATTCATTCGAGATATAATAGTTTCGGAATACACAAACAAATTTAACAAATAATTTGTTAAATTCAAATTAAATTAAAAAAAAGTTTGTTGTAACTTAAACCAGTTTTATTTTATATTATAGAAATTAGGTTAATAAAACTATTTTTTTAATTTAAATAAACCTTTTCTCTGAGTATTACTCGACATCAAAAATACGCTCGGTGGGTCCAATTATGGTTAAAATTGTTGCCAGCATAAGGTTTAACTTAAGTTGGAATATGCTTTTATTTTCTTAAAATAAAGCAATGTTGACCTTAAATGTTAAGGTGGTATAAACAGAATGATTTTTTGAAAAATGTATCGTATTTATCAACTTGCGTAGGCTTCTGTGCGCATCGATTTATTACGTTCCAATAACTGACATTGCATCCGATATAGAACAATGTTTATGCATGCGGTAGGATGGACTGATAAATGTGATAAAGACTAAATATTAATTACCATCCTTTGATAAATGGTCGCTTAGTGACTCACACAATTCCTAAGCGTCAAGCTATGAGCTAGAATAAATTAGAAATATTTTGCGCGCTAAAGAAAAGAAATCGTTTACTTTTATTCGTACTTTATAACACTAATAAATGGATGAACACAATTTTCCCTTAGACTTTACTTACTCGGAATTTTATGGCGATATACATATATAAGGATGAGAACGAAGCTTATAACGTTTTCAATGTATATTCCGAATAAAGGCAGCGGTGGTCAAATTTTACTTTTCGACAAATATTTGTAATAAGAACAGGTTTCGAAACTATTCTTATAATAATTTTCTTGAAGGCTTAATATAAACATATTTCAACATACTTTGAAAGAATTTTCCAGATTTCTTGATTTTACACAGTCCCAGTGAAAACTATATAATAAGATTTTAAATGTGAAGTGCGTCCTGCAATAAATACTTACCTTTCTCAGCTATGAACAGAAAGCTTTCAAAGTATTTCAACTAGACATTTAAAAGGTAGCATTTCATAATTCTACTTGGAATTATAGAAAGTAGTAATTTTCATTGATTGACGCAAATTCTATTATGTTTAAATAAAAACTTTTACATTATATATACCTGGCTGCAACAAAAAATAATAAGTAAGCATTTATAGATAACTTTTATATTGAAAACAAATTATTATTTTACGATTTTTTGCAATCCAGTCTTTTATGCAATGTAATCATTAATGCAGGTTTCGGGATTGCATGTTCCGAATCGATTGAAAAAAAAAACATCTCAAGTGCCATACTGATATTCAAAATTTCCATACTGGCATTGAAAAAGCGCCATACTTACACTAGAAAGTTCCATATTGTAAGGTAACTTTCAATACTATTATGGCATTTTTGCGCATATTGCAAGTATATCCCGTTAGAACTAGATAGTATGGGATTTTTAACCAGAAAAATTCTCTTACAAGTAAACCTACCCAAGTGTAACTCGCCGATCTTAATAAGACTTGTCATTCTTGAAAAACATCGAAAAATATTGGATGCGTGTTTTTTTATACGTCCCCATAAAGCTTTTTAAGGGTAGAAACCACCTCTTGAAGTTCAAAAAATTCATCCTTTTTTATTTTTTTTTTATTAATTGCAGGCAGTACATTTTTATCGTACATTATTAGTCCGTTATAAAACAGAACTGTTGTTTCAAAAAAGACATCGGATTCATAATTAGCATTACCGAAAATATTAGAATCATGATTTTTTATGTGTATAATATTCTACATTTTTCGTCCGACATACTGTTATTTCCATTTTGAAAAACTGGTATCGGAATCGTCATCAACTACTACAATTCGAAAACCTCCGAGTAGTGATTCTTGTGAGCATAGCATTTTTACATATTCTCATCCGCCATATTGGATCCGCTATTTTTAACTAGGAGAAAATAATATCAAATTCATAATCCACAACCTCGAAAACCCCCGAGTACCGAGTTTCAAGCAAATTCGATTAATTGCGATAAATCACTCTTATTGGATCCAACATATTGGATCCGCTGTTTTGAATTTTAAGAAACTGACATCAGATTCATAATCTCCGATCTCGAAAATCCCTATCAGTAAATGTAGTAAGATTAACTGAAAGATTCAATCAACTTAACTCTACATTTTTCACGGGTCATAAAAAAGCATGAATTTTTTGAACTCAAGGGGTGGTTTCTACCCTTAAAAAGCTTTATAGGGACGTATAAAAAAACACGTATCCAATATTTTTCGATGTTTTTCAAGAATGCCAAGTCTCATTAAGATCGGCGAGTGACACTTGGGTAAGTTTACTTAGTGTAATCGAAAAAAAAGAAAAAATTTGTCGACCGAGTTAGGATCTTTTATTTTTTATCTAACAATTGTAAGCCAGAAATCGTAAAACAAATATACCACGTTTTTTTTAATTTTTTTTTTAATTTTAGAACATTGAATATCCTTTTAGAATATTACTGCTCCTTGCATATAGTCCCTCCTTTTTCCATAATGACTTCTGGCGTGTTCACCAAGGCTCGTGTGCCATTTTGAACTTTTCATTAGATTGTTATATACGATTATAAAACAAAGAAAGTAATTTTTGTTGTTAGAAATTGAAATTTTTGCAAATCACGTACGCCATATTGGATCTGTCATTACGAATTTTGAACGATTGATCTTGGAATACAGATTTGACTCTGATCACGATTTTAACTGGGAAAATGTAGAGAGAAGCTTATTTTTCCAGCAGAAGTCCAATAATGTATTTCAGAAATGTCACATACTATGTTTCAAAAAAATTCATTAAATAAAATTCAAGATAATCATAATGACGATCGTTTATTGATAACACAGGACCACAAAAAAAATTGGTTTCGAAACAACTTGAATCAGGAATAGTGGATCTTATAGATTTTTAGCCGCTGAAAACGAATCCGTTATTCGATTTGGTCCATCACGTCAGGATTTTAAGATATGTGATCCGAAAAATACTCAAAAATATACTTTTTGGCAATTTAAGGTTAGGATATGTGAAAACTCTGACACGATGAGTTAACTTGGACAATGAATTCGTCTTCAGCGACCAAAAATCTATAAGATCCTCCACTTCTGATTCAAGTTGTGTAAAAAAAAAACGTGGTCTTGTGTTATATTTTTCGTGAAATATAAAACAATTTTTTAGGGGAGATAACTTGAATCAGAGATACTGGGTCTTATGATTTCACGGAACCACAAGATTTTTTTTTGCGAAATAACTGGAATCAGAAGTAGTGGATCCTATATTTTGTCCGCTGACAACGAATTTGTTACCCAAATTGGCCCATCACGTTAGGATTTCAAGATATCTAAAAAAAATCTATAAGATTCAGTATCTTTGAATCAAGTTATCTCCCCTAAAAAATTGTTTTATACTTCACGAAAAAAAATAATACAAGACCGCGTTTTTTGGCACAACTTGAATCACAAGTGGAGGATCTTATAGATTTTTGGTTTCTGAAAACGAATTCTTTGTTCAACTTAACTCATCCTGTCAAAGTTTTCACATATCCTAACCTTAAATTACCAAAAAGTATATTTTTGAGTATTTTTCGGATCACATATCTTAAAATCCGGACGTGATGGGCCAAATCGAATAACGGATTCGTTTTCAGAGGCTAAAAATCTATAAGATCCACTATTCCTGATTCAAGTTGTCTCGAAAAAATTTTTTGTTGTGGTCCTGTGTAATGAAACATAAGACCTCACTATCTATGTAATAAGTGCACAAACGTGACCGAACGTGACCGAGCCATTTCGAATGTCGCTGTTCGTTTAATTCCTCCTGATGAGGGACTCTTAGTTCGTCCGAAATGTTGGGGCTATTTCAGTTACTATATCTTCATCACGTTACAGATTTAATACCCTCCAACATTTATCGCAATTTCGATTGGCAGGTCAAAATCCCATCTTCATTATTAATTTCTAAATTTAAAAGCCTGCACAAAACACTTTTTATTTAAACTATAAAATACAACTATTCAAAATGTTTATAACATATAGTTGGATTAAATGCTTTGAAAGTGCAAGGAGTTTGATTAAATATCAATTAATACATCTTTATGTCACTTATAAAATACGTTTTAGAAACGTGAGCTGCGAATAACTACAATATAAAATAACATTGCACCCAGGTAGAGCCAAAATTTTACAACGTTCACGCCGTTGTCTTTGAGTGGTGTCAAGAAGAGTATCAGAATACATATGAGCGCAGATGTTTTTCGAAAATATTACTGTTTTTGAGATTTATTGTTCGACGCATTGGATCGATCATTTTGACAGAAATTCAATACCAAATTCCGAATTCTATTAAAATCTGTAAGATATTTAAAATTTAATTAGAAATTCATTGTTTTAAAAATGTTGTATGTAATTTTGAGAGGAAATAAGACGGATCGTCTCATAAGTCAATTATAAAAAAACTATTGAATTTTGTACGAACCCGACTCCATATTAAATTTCCTGTTTGATAATTGCAGTTTTGACCATGGATTCTTGTAAAGTGTCCCCAAAATCATTAAGAAACTTGGTATTCGATTAGAAATTAATGCTTTCTTTTTATTTGTAAGAATGGTAATTGAAAATTGATTGAAATAACCCGTTTGAAAAAAAGTCCCACTTAAGACTGAAATAAAACCAAACACTTTGATAATTTAGACAAATAAAATGTTTATTTACAATAAAAAAGTAAGTCCTAACGCCATGATATCTAGTAAAGCTTCTTTTCAGTTTGAAATGGCATTAATTGTCGAAAGCGAAGTCAATGTTCGATATTTAATTTCACGTCCTCTTCAGGGACATAACCTTTTTCTTCTCTAGAAATGACATTTTTTATAATCATTTAAAAAATGTCTAAAATGTTTTTAACAAAATTCACGAGAATTACCTTTGTCTTACAGCACTTTTAAGTTAGCTTAATCCTTTATATATATACATGAACTCTCATTATATTATGGAAGTAGGTTTCTACTACTTTACACTTTCAGAATAAATAAGAACAAAAAATAATTACATTTTTGATCCTCTATTCTTATTTAAAAATATTAGGTAGTTCAGTCATGAATTGTCGTAAAAATTTATATTTACGTTATTACATTTTACGCTTTGCATGGATTAAGTTAAATAATAGTATAAAACAGAGTTTGTCACAAAATAGGGAACCTTCAAACGTAATGGTATGATTGTCACTAAATATGGTAGTTTGTAGGCTACAAAACGATTATTTTTTTTTAAACTTATTACTTACACTAACAAAAATGTTCTAGTTAAACACGACCGTACTATTTTTTCTGGATATAATAACCAGAATTCTGGATAGTCTAATTCAAAAAATTATTGTTTTAAAAATATCTCTAGTTAAACCAACAGTATGTCTGGTTAAACCTAACAGAATTCTGGTTATTTTAATAAGCAAAAAATAACAAGGGCCTATTTAATAATCTTTTATAGTTATTTTAACTACTTTATTTCCTCACTGAGAAAAAATCCATAGTATAACTACATCATATAGTTGGAAAGATATAGTTAAAACTACAATGAAAAATAGTTAAATTTACCACTTTCATAGTCGATTTTACCATAATTTTTTTACACCAGCTCTCTCCTCGTAGTTAAAAAAATCAACTATGCAGAATGATTTAAATAAATATGACAAAAATAGATAAAATAACTAGAATCTAGTGTAGTCCTCGTTCCACACTATGTCTCGTAGTAAATCTTTATATTTACTATTATTCATTGTTAAAGTTTGTATTTACTACAAATCCATAGTAAAGACTGCCGCACCCAATGCGTTTTGATGCCGCCAGGTGGCGACGCAGCGTTGCAGCTATTTATCTTCCAAATACATTTTTTAACTGGCTGGAGTGTGACATTCACAAACTTACCGCAGTATTGATTTGTTATTTTTCTCTTTGTTTCCTTGTTTGTCTTAAACAAAGAACGAAAGAGGGAAGTGGAATTTTTACATGCTATGATATATAGTTTACAAATATTTTTAAAAAGTAAATATTGACTCCTTTCCATATTTTTTATGACAATTTCTTATACAATTTCTCTCCATGAAGATAGTAATTTTCTGAAATGACTATTTCAAAATAGTTGAGTCAATTTGTCTATTATAAGTAGCATTTTGAAACATGAAACAATAGTTAAACTTTACGATTTCAGAATAGTTATTTTAACTATTACCATGCTCAGTCCTCATTTCACATTATGATTCACAGTAAAAAAAGGTAATTTCAATTACTTTTTTGCTGAATGCGAATGTACATATTGAATAAGTATGCTAAGTCTATAAAATTCCATTTTTAGAGAAAAAATATAGATTTTTTTCAAAGGTACAAGTGGGGATTACCTCTTAATATACGTATAATAATGTACAAATACATTATTATAAAAAACCTTGAAACTAATCAACAAAAAAAGGTATAAACATGCTAGTCTTGTTAGCATTTGAACATACAGCTGACCCATAATCTAGTTAATGACATTGAAATTTTTCTTTTAGAAGATTTTCTAGGGAAATTGTCAGTATAGACCCATTTACTGAGGAAGTTCATAACATTCATAATGACTGCACCGAATTGCAAGCATGTTGGAAAATTTTTTGATTGATCGATTTTCGAAGAAAGAGCGATCTGGAAAAATTCCAGAACTAGTAGCACGTTTTCAACGACGTTCGAATTCCACGACGATAAATTCCACGTAAGCAACCAGTCTGTCTGCCCACCCCTTAACCTTCCATTACTTCTTATTATCTCTGTCTTGCTTGTGTTTCTACTCTTTCATCCCTTATTCTCATACCATTTCTGGCGTCTCTTTCATGTCGCAATAAATTTACTTAAAAATGAGATTTCTACTCAACAAGATTATCGAAGCTTTTTCGAGTTGCACACAGTAGGTAGACAAGATAGTGAACTAAAAATAGCATTTTCCCGCCCAACCAACATCTTGTACCTTTTAGCATAAAAATGTATTTAATCCGCTTGAATTAAGACCATAACGCAAACCCACAAACCGTGCGAGCTTTCAGTAGTCTTCCACGGTTTTACGGCAAAATGGGGTTTAATTTTACAAGAGATGGTACGGCCACCTTTACTTTCTTTACTTGAAGAAATTTGTTGAAATTACTTGCACATGTTAAGTCGACTTTAAGTCATCCTTTCATACCTTGAAGTGTAAAAGAGGGACAGTACTGAGCTGTAAAAGTTCCAGATGATGTCATTTTGTACGAGAGTTTAATTCTGGCTGTCTTTTTGCAACCAATTCGGCTGTTGTGAACTGGAACTTTGAAGAGTGGCAATTTTACTGTTTATGTTTATCTCCCTCAAAATATCTCAAAATATTTCAAGGGCTCATCCAGAATGGAGAATATTAAATGACACGCGTGATACCAAAATGGATGCCTGCCGTTGTCGTTCGTTTTAACTATCGACATGGAACACTTCTCTAGAAGAACAAACTGGATCTTCAATTTTAATCAGGTTTTTGCGAATTTAAATGAGCAATTGATCCTTATACCCGCACTTTACTTTCTTATCTTTTTTAATTTCTATCCTAAACCGTTATATGGGCATATCCCGAGAACTTTTAATATTTCACTTCAGAAAAAAAATTAATGTTTAATGCACGCTGTCAAAACTTGGATTATGACGCGCATATTCTTGTGCGTACTTTTTTGCTTAAAAAGTTAAAACGGTGCTTTAACAAAATCTGCTCTTCTACAGATAAAAAATACTCGCCAAACAAGTTTTCGAAAAAATTAGCATCTGACCTTCCTCTTAAAGTATGCTTTTTAATAATTGATTTTATATATTATATTAATCGCTCAGCCACGTGTATTTCTATTTCTACCGTAGAATCCATGACAAATTTTTCAGCTAATTATCCAAAACCCCGACTGCATCAGGTTCCCCTTAGTAGTGAAAGCGTACGGTAGAGTCGCGGTATATTTACCCTGCTCGGTTCCTCGCCTTCCGCTCCCGTCTCATTATATTTACCAAAGAAGAGGATCGTCGCCTCTCCCACTCCCCACAGTCGTTTTATGTTTGTGACGTCATAGCACACCCTTTCTGAGGGTCCAGCCCGCAAGGTGGGGGGGGGGGAAGAGAGCGGCAACAGGTATATATATATATATATATATATATATATATATAACCAGACGTAGACGGTCAAATATACTGGGACGTAAATATAGCAAGACGCAATTATACCAGAACTCTACCGTATAATTTTTATATTATTTATTAATTTATCAAAATTAATTTTTAATAAAAAGACTTACTAATGAAATTTATAATTCAAAACCTTTATATCAGATCGTGAGACTCGTGTGCACACTTGATATCACAGGAGTGCATAATAAACAGAGGATGGAAGTTCATTGAACTATGAATCATTAACAATGAAAATGTTTACTATGGTTGTATTTACAGTTTATATTTATATTTATATTTACTGTAGTTATTTCCACACATGCATTTAGTATACAATATTTCGAGTAATGAGTGAGATTAAATCGCATGAAGGCGATTTAATATGAATACATCACAATTATAAACCTAAGAATTAAAATCACTATTAAAAACTTAAAAGTCCACATCACTGTTTAAAACCTTAAATATAAATATCAGCATGGAAGAAATTACTTACATAATGTTTTAGATGTAAATTACCAGGAGCAAAGGTTACCGAAACATTTTAAGTACATAGTAACGTGTGCCAGATGGAAAGGTTATTTTTTGTAAACTAGTGGCGCTTTATATTTTAAAATTTAAAGTGTTATAAAAACTTTTCCTAAAGGGGCACGCATAAAGGTTGTATTTTCGAAAAAATAATTTTTTATAGTTTAGTGCATTCTAACTCTATCTTATTTGTCGGCACGCATCAATACTGAGTGATCCTGTATTATTTAGGGAAGCTGTAAACAAAATTTAAATGATTACAAAAAGTTATAGCAGTTTAGTTGAAAAGAAATTTGATATCTTCTCTACTATAGCAGCAATATTTTACGGATTTGGATCTTTTAAAACCGACTCTAATGTATGGTGCTTATTTAATTAAACATACTTAATTATATTTTATGCTATTATTATATGAAATATATCATGGGAAAAGTCTTGAACAATTCACTTCCACGAAAGTTAAAAGTTCTAGAGATATGCCCATTTATTAGAATGAAATAAATCTTATAGATTAATATGAGAAAAATTCCATTAAAAAATATGTTATATTGGCATCATTCTAATATGCGAGCATTATAACAGCACTTTTCTAGCAATGTTTATTCCGAGCATATTTCAGTGACGAGTTTGCTCTACTCAGAGAGATTGGCCAAAACCAAGCTTGTTTTAGGAACTATATTTATACTTCCTGAGCAACGATCGCTTTGTTGTCTTTTCATAAAGACAGCGAACCTATATGACAAATCAATACATCAACATCACAGGAGAAGTGTCTTTACGTAGTACTAAAACTCTTATATCCGTAGTAAAAGACAGTCTTTTACGCACAGTTCATATTTCATTTATCGGTTAAAAGGAGAACTTTTTTCAATCATATAATCCCTATCACAAATAACGTCTAGATGTTCAAGGGACACCCAAACGTTTATTATAGTTATAGACATTTCTCTTTCAACAAAAAGTATTTTTTTTATTAAAAGTCATGAGAAATAAAATCATTAAAAATAGTTTTATCTTTTTATTAATACTAACTTTTCAGTTCAATACTGGAAGAAAATATTAGAATTTGAATGTTCTATTTATAACTATCTAAAAAATACAAAACCCTTCATTTTATAATTATCATATTTGAGGAATTCCACGGAAATTTTAAGATTCGATTTTCAAAAAATTGAAATTTTCTTTCATGGTCACAAAAAAATGCAGCCATTTACACGAGTTCTTTTTGTAAATTAAAACAAAAAATAATTAATAGCGTTTAGAAAGTTAATATACCTAGTAAAATATTTTTGTTTACAAATCAAGATATTCCCTGGAACAATTTCTTATGTGAGGCTGATCGGGCCTAACATTCAGCATTAAAGTGTTATTGAATTTAAACTTAATGAAGGTAGTGCATACCTCCTATATCGTTTTAAGGGTTTCAGAATAAAGTTTTTGAAAATATTTTCAAGAATAACATAATATAAACATAACACGTAAAGAATTTCGGGAAGCTTTAAACGCGACATAAATTTGCAATACTTTAATAATGGTTTTTTATAAGAAGTAATTTTTTTTTAAGTTGTCAAATTTGATTCTTTACCCATTTTTCTGTGCTTGCGATTTCCTCTATTAGATTTTTCAAAAAACCTGTTTTAAACAATTTGTTAAAACACATTGTAATTTTGTTTACTTTTTTGATAAAATATACTAATTATAATTTTTGTTTTGGGTGTTATTTATTAAGTATGATTTTTTTATGAGTCTTGTTGCGACAAATTAAAAAGCACTCACATCAAACCTGAATGATGCCTAAAAGTTTTTTTTGCATCCAAAGTTTGATAACCCAGTTGGATGCTCTACAAGTACATAACGGCTATTGGAACAGTCATGGCACGAGCGAAAATATTATAGAAACTTGAGTTAAATTTTATAGCAAATCCTAGACTTTCCATTTCATTATCAACAATGCTAATCATGTCGATTCTAAACTAACATTCCCAAAAAAGTCTAATTACGGAACTGTAAGAAAATCTTAAAAGATTTGCAAAAAATGTCCGCATATTCGATTCGCCATTTCAATTTTGAAATTCTGATTTCTGTTTCGTAATCAGCGAATAAGAACTCCCCAAGATATCACTTGGCACGAAAAACCATTAAAAAATTAAAAATTTGACCGCCGTATATGAGATTCGCCCTTTGAATGTTGAAATTCTGGTTGCAGATTTAAATTTATAAGAAAAGTTTAAAAAATGTGTCCGCCATATTGGATTCACCAATTTGTATTTCAGAATTGTGACCTCAAATTGGCAATCAACGACCTCAAAAACCCCCTTATACCTACTTATATGAAAATCCAATTACGCCAAAAACGACATCATTCCTTGAGGGCAAAACTGGTCTAGAAGAAGAGAAAGAGAGAGAGAGAGAGAGAGAGAGAGAGAGAGAGAAGTTAGCAATGTGTAAAAATGAATCATGTGGTGTTTTTTTTATTTGAGTTACAACAAAAATTCTAAAATTAGTTTCATGAATGTGCTTTAAAAAGAAATTAATGCAATTTTACAACAAATCATATTTGTAAATTTATTTCTTTATTACTATTTTGTGAAACTTGTATATGAACGGAAATCTGTATTAAAAATATTTTTTTTTTTTGTAATTTGGTGATAAATGTAAATCAGATTTTAAAAACTCAATATGGAAGGCCTAATATTATAATTATAATAATGTAATAACGTAAAATGTTACATATATATATATTATTAAATTATATCATTAATTCGATTTAATGTCACAAGATTTTTTTCTTTCTGCTTCCAATATTAACGATGATTTTTCCTATATTAATATTTGTTACTTTGGTCTATCTTTATCAGTTATCTTATTTGGAAGGGTAAGGATAGTATTAAATGATGCAAATAGTACAGAAGTCTAAAAAACGTTGTTGCATCCTATACGTAACCTCAAAAATAACAAAAAGAAACGCGCTTTTCGAGTATATAACTTATAAAGTCCTGACATCCTGGGCCAGTTCTGACTTCAGATTCTACGCACAAAATTACGTTGGCAATGATCCGCAGCTTCCCAACAACAAAATCATGTTGACCTGTATTATTCATATGAAGCGGTACGCCAAAAAATAAGTCTGCGTTAAAAAGTAGTTTTTGTCCAGGTTTCAGATTTTTTCCCAAAATCTAATATGTAGTCTTCAATAATATAACTAGTGTTGGCGTGGTGTCTCGCTCGCTTCGCTCGCTCAGAAACTTCGATCCAGTGGAGTGGCTATTCCTTAATACTCGTTTGTTTACTAACAGCTTTCAATTATATTATAAAATTATATTGATATTTGGGGGTCCAAGTGCATTCGATAGTTATGTTACAACAATATAGTGTTTCTTATATGTATGAAAATTTAAAATGAGCATTTTCAAAACTTCGACACCGACAACAGGACAGCCGAAGTATTAATAAATAAAAGTTGCAAAACACTTACTTCATGCACTTGTATTGGAATAGACTATTCAATGCATATTACATGTTTACTGTGTTTTGCTAATTTATTTATATATATATATATATATATATATATATATATATATATATATATATATATATATATATATATATATATATAGAGAGAGAGAGAGAGAGAGAGACATGCAAAAAAATATGTATAGCCTTCAATTTAATGAATGTAATTTAAGTAACATTTAAGAAATATCATTAATATATTTTCATTTCCTAGTATGATATATCATGAAAATATTTATTAAATTTTGTTTAATAATGAATTTACAGTTCGTGTTCGATATCAATCAAATTTGAGATTGCGGAACTTAAATTTCATCAACATGATTTTTATTTGATTCCCTCTGTGACCAAAGTTTCCTACCAAACAATAAATTTCGTGCGAAAATGTCTTACAGTGTACAGGAAAGACGATTTTAGTTCATATGACATTTTTAGGGCGGAAGGTACGAAATTTTAAATTATTAATGCACTTGGTATTTTCTATTGTAAAAAAGACTTTTTATTGCTTTGGAGACCATGAGCAAGTAAATATGTTTTTCAGTGTAATTTTCATTGGTAATAAGTTAGGAAATTATTTTAATGAAGTAATTCTGTAAGGTCTAGAGTGTAGCAATAAACACTTTAAGGAACTCTATTTAAATACATTGAGGAAGAACATCCATTAGTGAGTCTTCTTTATTGTCTGCACTTGTATCTTAAAGCGATGCAAAATTCATGAATGGAAAGTGACGGGTACAATGAATGGATTTTAAGTACGCAATTTCTCTAATGTACGTTCAAGCTTATTTAGACTCGTATTCATAAATCATAATAGTCACCAAGAATAGGTACACACGAAGAGCTCCGGACAGTTACTTTTAAATTCATTCAATCCTATGAATTGTTTATTAATTTCCAAAGCGGTAAAAAAGAAGAATTTATAGCAATAAAAATTATACGAAATCATAAAATTATAATAATAAAGTTACTTCTACATTTCAAAGTTTATTTTCGGCAGATGTGTTCGTAAGATTTATAAAATTACCAAATTCAATGCTTTTCCTTGCTCTTTAAGGCAGCTTTAATATGTGTCACAATGTTTACGATTGTTTATTACTAGTAAAAAAGTTTTTAATTAATTGTTTGGACCGATTCCGTATTAAATCATCCAGGAAATCATTCAAGTTACTGAATGTGGTTACGTCGCCAGTTTTTGTAGTATTGAAATGCGTTATTTATTAATGAAAAAATAAAACAATTTCGCAAAGTTACAAGTAATAAAAAATATCATGAGTTTCATAATTTCTGTGCGTAATAGGCGGATATTCTTTAAATTTCATTATCAAAGTGAATCGGCGAGTAGTTTTCATGGTCAGTGTTCCCATAATGTCCGATTTTGCACATAAATTATTGTTGGAAATGTCTTGGAAAACGTATTCTTTAATGCAAAAGTTTTATTATACTTTATTATTAATCTTACTAAAAGTAAGTGTGAAATTGGAAGGAACGTTTCAAACAGGTAAAATTTATTAGTTTTATTTTATTACTTATACTATTTCTCATGTAGAAAGTATTATAATGAAATATGAGAAATATATTTAGTTACTCTTTTGTTTGTTTTGTACTATTCTAGAAATGTTATCTACACAAAATTTATAAAAGTTTTGATCAAAATTTCAGTTTTAGGGACTGAGACTTAAGTCCAATGACGACCCGATAAACTAGTCATTGGTTCAAAACACAGTACTTCGTAATTTATGCATATACATTACATTAAAACATATATTAAATTATACTAAGAGTGAATTTTGAAAATTGCGTAGCTGAAATGAAAGTATCCTAAGGGATAGATATATAACACGAAGAAACAGCCTTAATAAAATTGCGCAGAAGTGATAAAGGTCAAGCACAAGTCTGGCACAGAAACGAGTAAATCTTCAACTTTACGCTTACGACTATAGCCTCCGTAATGAAGGTTAATGTCGTGTAAAAAAACTACTGTAATTTCGACGATGAAGTGACACTTTCTTATACATTTTTAGTATTTAAAGAAAAAAGATTAAATTTAATGAACCATCGCTTGAAGAATTAAGAACATAAAATAAATAAATCTTCGTTGATGTATTTCGTATTTGAGGTGCTTTATGTATAAAAATAATGATACAATTAATAGTAATAGGAAAAACTAAAACTAAGAGATTTAAGGTATTGCAATCTTGCTCAATTATATACGGATGAATAAACTGCCCACTGCTATAGAACATATTGGTTGTTCATTGATGTTTGTATTAATAAGTAATTTTTAACTTGCACCCATCTGTATAAATTTATTTTTCTCATTTCAGGCGTCACTCATTTGTTTAAACATGTACGTTTTATATGCGCAACTTTAACATTTTGAAAAAAATAATTGTATTAGCCATTTTCCAAACGTTGTAGAATCTACAATTCTTAGTCAATTTGATCGATTCGAGGACCTTTGCCTCTTTAATAATAGTAAATAATAATTATTTATGTATCTGAAAATATAGAACATGGAGCGCTGCACATTTGGTGACTTGTGCAAAAATCGCTTTTTGCGGTTTTTACTTGGACCCCCCCCCCCTCCCCCCTCTTTGGCTCATAAATACAAATCCAGAAACGTGAGTTAAAAATGCACAATTTACAAATTAATGACTGTTTTTTATTAATATTGTTCGCATATATTTCGATAATCTTTAAATACAAAATATTTAGCTTTCTTAAACTTAGAATTTTATAAATAAAATTTCAATTCCAACGATAAAAAAATGAATAATATTTCATAAATATAATTCAAGGAATTTAACACTCGGTAAAATTTCAAATTACGAAGAAGTGGCTAAATCGATTATCCGAGTCAGTAAGATTTATATAAAATTAATAATATTTCATGACACAATTATTGCTTGTTTTTGTTACACTTGTTTTTTTTTAGACTTGTGAACTTTTCTCGTGGATTTACGATTATTATTTTCACTATTTCGAAGTTTTTCTATATTCTAAATATTGGTTTTTAAAGGATAGTGATGGCATAGAGTTATTTGTTGGAACATTGTGAAGATACATAACTAAGGTAAAACGAAATATTTTGTGTGAGGTGCAGCTTTTAGGACAGTCGGTACTATAGTTGATCTATCGCTTCAATTGCAGTTGGCGTTAATTCAAATATTTTTATTTTATCGTTTGGTGAATTGTTTATCATTTATTATGTAATCGACGGATATAATCTCATTTCCTTTTAAAATGTGCTGATCGCAGATTTTTTGAACATCACCCTCTGCAGCATTTCCAGTACTTTTTGCATGCCCTGGTGTCGAGATATTCCAGGACGCAAAGTTTAATTAGTCACAATAATTTAGCACTGTATTCAATTATTCTGTAATTATTATCTTGTATATAATAATTATAATATGGTTGACTTAAGGTATGTACAATCCCGTGTCGTTATAATAAACTGAACTAAAATTAAGCTTCTTGCAGTGTAACGAATTCATTATTTCTGCTTACTTAATATTATAAGATATATGTATTTTATAGTGTGTGTACTACGAAACAGAGACAAACAATACAACAATTTTTTACTGCCAAAATAATCAAAATAATATAATACAGTAATTACCTAAAATGGAAGTTTTTGTTGAGTCTTTTTTCCAGACAGGTGCTAATAATATTAACTTGAGAACAAGCAAACACTTAAAAATGTACCAAATAAAAAACAGCAATAAGTTTTTGGAATTTTCAAACTGTACACAATGTATGCCAGTAAAAACTAACAATTTTCGATACGAGCGGCGCAAGTAGTATCGTTTTTCAAAGTTTTTAATTCCGGTAAACCGGCACGGTAATTTAAAAAGTGTGATTTCAATTATTTTTAAGTGGTGGTTAAACACAATCATAGATTTCTTTTTTTGAAAACTCGAAACGCACTGTTTCTATACGATGAAATGTAAAGAAAGTTTTTTTTTAATGAAAATTTAGTTTCCTTTCTTTTTGTTTTATATTTTATTTCCGAAGGAATGCACCTTCTTGAAAATGACATGTGTTGAAAGTACAATATGAAATGATAGAACAGAAAAATTATTGAGGTTTTTTTTATAAATAAGCACATCTTCCTTTCGGCCGAAATAAAAAAATTGTAGGACAATTTCCTACACAAATCTTTAAATAAGACCTACTTGATTTTTTTTTCATGCAAAACTGATTATTCTCCAGCCATCAAAACTATTGTATGATATTTTGCTACATTTCATACGTGTCAAAAAATGTTCTTGTTTCGAATGATATTAAATTCTTCTTGCAAATATACAAATTCCTAAATATTAAAAATACAGCCGAATTACTCATGTGCGATGGCAACTTGTCTATATTAAGCGAGTGTTATAGTAGTATAAGTAAATTCATTCAGTTAATTGTCTTTACTTCGTCAATAATACCATCAGCAGTGATGTTGTATCTGCTGCAGTGATGTTGTAATGCATAATTTTCATCTATTTTATACTTAAACATTTATTAGACAAATTATTGACATTAAAAAATGTATAGTAGCATTGGAACGAATGCAAGAAAATGTTCTATTAAATACAAATGCCAACTAGGTAACTGGACTTTGTTATTCGTTGAATTCATATTTCTATCATCAACATGAAGCTTTAGAAGTTTAATTGGACGAAAAGTAAAATATTTTCACATGAGAGAATGAAATAAATGGATCATGGAAAGGAGAAAAGCTTTTGTTAACAAAATGTTGTTTCCAACATTCAGAATTTTAAGCCCGAACGTATATAATAATTGTTTACTATAGAAAGAGATTATTTTTACGAATTATTAGGTTAGATTTCTTGATGCTAAAAATCACCTTTAGTCGCCAAATTCAAATGATAAATATATAGATGAAAATAGTAATAATTCCATTATTATTACATACAGTATTCAAAACTGTTTCATGTCTCGAAGGCAAATATTTATATCTGGGGAAACGAGTAACATGATATTATGTTTATTCTGTATTCAATAAATCATCATTCATTTAATCACTTTCTGAATAAATCTCTGTGCAAAAACACTTATATGACTAGAGTTTTCTTGCACAATTTAGTGGTATATTTTCCGGGTCTTGTCCATTGAGAGACTGCAAATAAAAAAAATTGTAAAACAGTTTAAGAATTTAGGGATAATCGATGCACAGCCATAATAATTCTAAAATTTAATACTAATTTTTCATATGTCACATATGAATAAACGAAAAAACAAATGACATATTTAAGGGGACCCATACGTGAATTTTCAGCTATTTTAAGTTAGAATTACCCAGACCAAGAACTATGGTCTATATAAAATGTATGTATAAAAATCATAAAACTGTCGATGGAGCGGAGGGAGGGTCAAAATTGCCAAAAATGGTCTACGTAGTTTTTGGATGCCTCCTTACTACGTTATTCTCGTACTTATGTAATTGTCTAGCGAAAAATGGCTACTGCTATTTAGGGATAGTAGGGAAATATACATAAAGCATCCATGATTAAGCATTTATTATCATTTGAATGTTATACAATTTGTTATAAATTTAAATATACAGCAAAAATCATAAAGTTGGGTTCTTTGTTGAGGGTCGGCGACGTTACATTTCAAGAATGTGTTTTTCAAATCTATGCAAATTTGCACCAAACGGCATTAAAAAAGATACTGTTTATTAGAGATACAGAAATTCAATATAGTGTGCATTAAAAGTGCATCAAAATTTATGCTTTTATAATACATATCATGCAACAATTCAGTTTCTGTCGAAATAATTTCTGCATTTTATGCAAATATTATATTCACATATTTTTCACAGGTATTATATTTCTTGATGAAATTTCTGTATCTAAAAATGTTAGCATATTTTATATATTACATACTGCATTCTAGATGCTACCTTCAGCCTGACCCGGAAAATAATTCTACACTATTATTATTATTTTGCGGAATTTTCTGAAAACATAACTGAATTTTTTTATTGATACAGTTTCAAACAAATTTTGTTACAATTTAGTAATTTTTTTAAACGATAACAGATAAAAGTTTCAGTTACATGCTACAAATATTCTGTATCAGTTGAGTAATTCTTAGTTATCGTAACAGAAATACATAAGGGGAGTAAAAGTAAACATTTTCTTGACTATTGGTTAATTTACATTTATTAATATGTTTTACATACGTGCATAATTATTCAATGTATATATTGAACATTACTTGAATTAATTTCCATACAACATATTATTAAATTAAATTTAATGCAAGATACATGATCAGCAGTTGAGGGAAATTATATTGTCATCATAGACATTAGAATCAACATCATAAAACTCAACAAGATTCATATGATGTGTTTTATACGCTACTCCTGCTTGACCGAGGAATCCCTTATAGTCGAATAAAAATCCCACTTCTATTACGGGAAGCACGGGTGCTAAGTGTATGGTGGCGCGTGTCGCAACCGCATCTGGCGACTACAAACCAAACTAATGTCCCCTTAGTTATCTGATTCCACCTTAGATTTCTGTTGCAGTTTCGTAATTTTCTAGTTATGTTTTAAAATTGTAAAATAAAAGAATCCGAATTTTCAGAACATTTCTAACAGTGTAGTTTCTTTTTGTTGGAAACTAAAATGTTCCTGCTTGATACGTAAAATACGTATCCTGATATAAAACGACGTATATCCGCCTTTTACGGAGTTACAGAGATACAAAAAGTGTATCAAATGTTGTTTGCAAAGAATTTCATGATCTATATCTTTTGTCGGAGGCACTTTCTCAGCATATTTATCTTTTTCCAAATAAGTGCAAAAAACGACAGAAATAACGCGTTTTTTTTTTGTTTGTTTTGACCTTGGAAATGCCCTTAGAACCAATTTTCACTATTATATTTGTATTCAGAGTATTAATGCGAAATTTTCATTTTGTGAAAAACTGCACTGTCGTTAATGCTTAAGCTTAATTTAATTATGGATATCAAGTTAGCATTTAAAATAGTTAGATAAGTAATATTTGGATGATAATAAATATTACGATTTTGAGGAATAAAAACTTGTTATTCCTCTAACACAGAAACTATTTACTAATAATTAACGTATGCTCATTTCAAGGCTCTTAACTGTAAAGAGCAGTAATTGCAAAGTAAAAAACGATAGGTAACTTTGATATGAAAATACCAGCACTTTCCTGCAATGTTGTTGTATATTATAAATCTTACATTAAATTCTGTCGTTTGAACTGCGCATGTCGGCAATGCGTTGGAAAAATTCGCAGAAAATCGAATTACTGCGAGAGTGTATGTTTGTTTATCTCTATTTCGACGAAACTATAAGCGCGTAAATATATACTAATACAAATATTAATATTTAAAATTCTTATAATAATTATTAACATAACAAATTTAACCAAATCTAAGATTACAGTAACGTCAGGATAAAGTACCTTATCTTAAGATTAACATCTAAATTCATTACGGCACATGGTTAGTTACATTTTTCACGTATTTATGGTTAGTATATAAGATACAAGCATGAAATCGACGTTTTTGTAGTGACGTGACAGAAATATATAAACATTTTTGTTTACACTGTCGGCATTTTTTATGCCTTTTTTATATCGAAGTAATGGTAAAATCCATTACTATCAAAGGCGTGACAATAATTTGTATTGATCAATGTAATGATAACATTCTTTGCCAGCAAACGAATCTTCAGTTCCCATGTCACTATGAACACTTTTTGGCATTTTTGTGTACACAGTAAATGTAACATTCATTACCTAATGACTCCTTAGCTTAATTATTACCAGAGCTGTCAAATGTATTTATTCATATATGGTATGAAGCGAATAAACTTGTTAATAAACTGTGTTATTAATAAAAAATTCATATTTACAAAATTGTAGTATTATTAGTTCAACATTATTATCAGAGCTCTTAACAATGTTATTTATTTCAATCGTCTAAAAACGAATAAGCTACTTTCTTAAAAATACTTTCATGTTTATTTCCATAGCTATTCGCTAACAAATGGAATTGCTAGTAAATAAAACAACAATTTATTGAGAACGTATCAAAGTATATTTATTAAACTGATCGGCGATGACATTTTTGAAGAGCGTTCGAACCGCCTATCAATAAATCGAACATACTTCGAACATTTTCCCGCGTTGGGCATTTCAGAACGGCCGAGAATGTTAATTCTGTAGTCAGTGTTAATATGTATAGAGCTCTCAATAAATTTATATGAGAATATCTTATGGTATTTTACATCATTTTAAACTCTCGAATATAAACAAATAACGCAAGCAAACAAACAAGGACAAAACTTGTCCCGTCGGGAAATTGAAGCCGAGTCTCTCGCTTTTATTATATGCAAACGCTTTAACCACTACGCTACGCTGTAAGTATACATGTAGAAGAGAAAGAAAGCACCAAAATAATTAATCGTTCTTAGAAAATAATGTAAATATTATTTCATGCGTATTATAATATTATTTAAAAAAAAAACAAAAAACGTACATAAATGTCGCGCGCGAAACGGAAAACAATATCGGCATTTCATAAAGATTGATAAGATATCTTTGAAGATCTATCTAAAAAATATCTTCGTAAAGGACATATTCCAAACAGATATCTTTTAAATATCTTTTGCAAAATATCCCTGACGAAGATGTCAAAACGATACCTTTTAAACATATATTTGCGAAAATGTTTATTGGTTTCTTTGTGGTGCAGTCAGGAAGAGACCGAGAGATGCACTTTATTGCCACCGTATTGCCCATCTTTTCTCTTGGTTTTGTAACGCCATCGAAAACATTACAGCATAAACCAATCGCAACGCTAGCGGCGAAATGTGGAACTTCTGCACAATTAAATGAATATTTATTTAGAAAATTCAGTGATGTAATTCCAAAGTATGACTTCACACCCAAGCAACAAGAGAAGTCATTTCGACCAAACCAAAGTCAGAATGCCCTAATCAAGTAAAATTTATTACTTTTCGACCAAAAAATTGTCCTGTAAGTCGAATAGACTTTCAAGACCTAAACGCAGGTCGAAAATCACCTAAATATAACCTAAGCAATGCCTTTAAAGTCCTACTCCTTTTTTTTACTACGAGGGTGAAATGTCTTAATTCATCAATATGCCTTATATAAGCCTATATTTCGACTAACAGGTTAACCCATTAAGTCCCAAAACGGCAAAATTTGTATCATACGTTTGAGCTAAGGAAACTTTGTGAAAAAGTAAGAAAATCTCCAACCCTACTATTTTCGGGTGCTTTCTACACGATATAATGGTTTACAATTTTCAAAACTTTGATTTTCAATTATTGATTAACAATTAAAAAAAAAACATGATTTTTTTATGAAAAATGTTTATTTAATAAAAAATTTGAGTGGGAAGTAAATTTTTTTCTGTCGCAAATATGCACAAAATTGCACAAAACATATAAACTTTTCAACCAGCTTTGGTTTTTTATCGTACGATTTTTTTTAACAAAATGGCGGCCAAAAAACGAAAGTTAAAAATCAAACTTTCATTTTAGTACTTGTTTTGACGTTTTTTTTCATTGAAATCGTGTAAATTATTCAATTATTTCAGTAACAATATACTTAAATATAATATTATTTCTAAAAATAACTATACAAAATATATGAAAAGTAATGTTTTTACGGGTTTAAAAAAAAAGGAAAGACACTTGAATTCATCGACCTCCACGCGGTAAGTGTCGGGCGTCGTTGTTCAAGAGAAAAAAGGCTAAGAGATGAAAATTAAAAAATGATTAGATTTACTTGATTCACTAAGATTTGATCGGAAAATATCAAAATGCCAACCAATATTTCAAAAATCAACGATATTCAGATTATTACATTAGTTCCTGTTCAAATAATGACGAGAAACCCTAAAAAACAACTCGTTAAAACCTTAAAAACACTATTTTTTATATTTAACCCTTTTTATAGTTATTTTTAGAAATAATATTATATTTAAGTACATTTTTACTGAAATAATTGAATAATTTACGCGATTCCGATTAAAAAAACGTCAAAAACAGTAGTGAAATCAAAGTTGGATTAAAGTTTTAGCTTTCGTTTTTTGGCCGCCATTTTGTTTAAAAAAATTGTACGATACTAATCGACGAAAAAACCAAAGCTGGTTGAAAAGTTTAAATGTTTTGTGCAATTTTGTGCATATTTGCGACAGTAAAAAAATTTTCCTTCCCACTCAAATGTTTGATTAAATACAAATTTTTCATAAAAAATCATATTTTTTTTTTAAATTGTTAATCAACAATTGAAATTCAAAGTTTTAAAATTTTAAACCATTCTATCTTGTCGAGCGTACCCGAAAATAGTAGGGTTGGATATTTTCCAAAAGATATTCTTAGTTTTTCACAAAGTTTAGAGCAGAAGCTGAGCTCAAACGTAAGATACAAATTTTGCTTTTTTGGGACTTAATGGGTTAAAATTAAAACCTAATGGTTTACTGCACGTTTAACCTGAAAGTCGAATTTACCTCGGAAAATTACTCATAAGGCATTTCGACTAATAAGGTTATTATAGTCGACGACACAAACAAAATAACGAAAACAATCTAACCTCAAACTATATACGTCTGAACTGGTCGTCCTGAGTAAATGTTTATAAACGACAATGACTCGAAAAAGACCGTTCCGACTTTCATCGACGTTTCATAGACAGAAAAAGAAACTGTCTAGTGAAACAGAGACAACCGTAGGTACCAGTCGCGATATTGTACATTCGACAAGTTCGACTACAGATGTTCCTGCAGACAATTTTCCTGAAGATGTTACCGACGATTTCAAAACGAACGAACTAAGTAATTCTCCATTACTAGTGGAAGAATTACACAGCTGATGACAATAATTTTGAAAGTGGCGAGTGTACTAACACGGAGAAAAATAACCGGCTAAATCAGCCGAAAAATCCGCAGATTCTACCAATTTTATCCTATAGGGATAGCTGTTGGAATTCCGTTAGGGTTAGCCGATAATTTCAGCTAAATTTACTGAAAAAGTCCGCAAATTAAGCGGAACAAATCTGCTAATGTAGCGGGAATTTAGATCTAAGCGCGAATTGAGTAGGGTTAAGGCTACATTAGCGGAATCAAAACAGCTAAAATTGCAGATATTTTCGGCAATTCCAGCCGAAATTTTTAGCTGATATGAATCAGCTAATCCAGCGGAGTCATTTTTCTCCGTGAAACTACATCAGTAGTCGAACACATACATATACATATTTATATGTGCACATATGTATATGCAAATTCCCTATCGGTCGATAATTGTACTGAAAAGTTGTGAACTTTGAAGTCAAAATTCCCTAAATAAGGAAATTTGACTTATAGCTCGAAACTCAGAATCGCGCATAATTCGATGTCCGCCATTAGCGTGTAGCATAACCCCTAAAATTAGCTAGTAACTAATTAATTTAATTCCGCTGTTCTAGTTTCTCTGTAAATGTAAATAAGACATATTTTTTATCACTTTTGCTGTACGAATTAAATAAAAAATATTTCAAGGTGATTTAAGCGTAAAATAAAATTACCGATTTTTCGACGGTAAATTAATTATTTATTTAAATTACTTATTTTCACGGCGAGTTAATTCTTAACGGGTAGCATAAAAGTCTGAACAGGAAATTTTCCGTCTCACGTAAATTTAACGTTATATCATGCTTAATTTCATTATCTGAAAACTGACATAATCTCTTTATTTATTTCCTTTGCTTTGTATTCTGACGAAAGCTTTAAAGTATTGCATTACTGTATCATGACATGAGTATATAAGGATACAAGTATACAGTCTGGCTTGCCACGTGCAAAGAAGAAAAGTTAGAAACAAAAGGAGTATGGATCTGGTCAGAATTCAGTAGAAAATAGGTATTAATTATCTAAATATTACCAATTTACGCTAAAGTACAGGTCGATTTTGCCAAATTTAGACTACGACTTATTCGGAAAATGCCCTGTATTACCAAATTTCGACCAAAAATTACTTCTACTTTTGTACCTACTTACTAAATTCCGACCACGATCTATTGGGGAAAATGCCCTTTATTACCAAATATTTTTAATTCAAAATGGCGGGACCAAATTGAAGGATGAAATTTTATGGCGTTTTTATCAAGGACCGCAAAAATGTGTAAATAAGAATCGGTGATATGTGGATTGTTGAATACTTAGCACGTAATTTTTGTAATTTAAAAAATTTAAATTTGATCTCATAAAATTTTGGTATATAATTTTTCTGAAAACTATTAGCTTTGTTTACGATTCCTACACACTATTATGTGGCGTTAGTAAATATTTCCATGTGACACAACTTTAATTGAGCAGAAATCAAATTTTTCACTAAAAAGTAATATAATTGATAACATCAATACAAAACATTTTGAATTATAGTTTATGAGTTACTAACAACCCAAATGAAAGAAATTGTATAACTAGATACCCTGAGATGTAGGGTATCCGTAAACTTGTAACAAACAACATAAAACAAATATATCTCTCGGTGCTTCAGTCTTTCGGAGAGGAATTAATTCAACGCAGTCTGTCAAGTTAATTATTTTACTTGCGTCGGAGATCACGCTGTTTGTTTACTCATACTTATTCATATTATAAGAGTGAATTCAAATTACTTCACCGTTAAACTCTAGCACATTTATTTTAATGATTTAAAATTGATTAAAAATTTAATTAATCATTTCTTAACCTTTAGATGTGATGTAATAGAAAATTATGTCGAGGAAATACATAAAAATAAAAAATTAACTTGGAGAATAAAAATGTGTTGTCAAAATGTTATTTAGCAGATTTCATTATTACCGTAATTTGAATTGTCAAAAAATTTCAATTTTAAGATTTTTATCGCTCGCAAATATAATTAAAAATAATTAAACCGGCTGACAAAATCAGTCAACACTGTGACCCAGAGACTGAAATATATTTGTCTGGGGGTTTTGGCTGAATTTGACTCTGATACCAAAATATCCCATCTGGCTTTATTTTCCGAGATATTTTGTATTTTACTACTATCGTGTTTAATATTATTAGAAAGCAAATACCCCTCTAGCGTTTGTAATTGGAATTATTTTGAAATATACTAAAATCCCAATTTCGTATGTTAACTTATTTATTTGTTTATATACACGACCTATCATATAGGACTGACTCATACCAAGATATATCATTACAAATTTATTGAAAACTATCAAGAAAATAAGAAAGATTAAAATTGTTCCTAAATATTACATTTGATGTTTTCAAATTAACTTTTTTTGGTCATGAGCGCCCTTTCTTAATGTTATTCGCACATAAAGGCCACATTCCGGATTTTACTTGATATAATTTTTTTTTAATGAAAAGTCTCTCAGTGTAGTATTGTTATAAACATTGGAATCTTTTTTCATGAATCCATTGGCCGTTTTTTGTTCGCAGGGTAAGGGAGTCCAGACATGTTTCATTATCAAAACCAGTTGATTTCTTTATAATAATAGTAAGACATAATTTAGAAAATTATTGCTAATCATGGAAATCGCGTGCAGCAGTTTAAAATTTATATATTTTTATCGCAATTGTATCGTTTACATACTCTTGAGCTGTCTCCTCATTCACTGGAGATATTAGTGACGATATGAGTAACATTACACCCGTCTACATGGTATAATACCTGACTGGTCTCATCTACATATTACGGCACGAGCACTTGTGTCGATCAACCTGTTATTGCACATGAGTAGACACATTTACATAGCATCGCGATTGGGTATATTCATTCGCTTGATTGTACTCACATAAAAGTGCAACTCATAACTACTAATTAAAAAGTAAAATAAATTGAAAATAGACCCGATTTTCAAGCAGCTAAGCCCATTAATGTTAGGGACTTTGTAAGTTTAAGATTGTAAAATATTGAAAACTAATATTTACAAAGAAGAAGTAACATTTATGGCAGCGGAATTTAACTATAATAGTACATTACGATACAAGTGTGCAAAGCGTGGGAACACCTACGCAGCGCACGAGTATCGTATATTATTTTTCCTATTAAGTGCGCAAAGTTCGACACCTACATACAACATTTAAAGTGGCGGTGCAAGGGCAGTGGAGAAGGGGGGGGGGCAGAGCCCCCCCCTCGACCGAAAGCAGTATTTGTAAATGCTTTTGAAATAAATAGACTAAATTTATAAATATCTATGTAAGACATTATTTATTATCGTTATTACTGTTAATTGTTATTAATATTTTATATAAATTTTAATGAATTTAAATATTCAATCGCATTTGCGTTTTCGGGTACATTTTCAATTAAATTACTATTTTAGATAGAATTAACCTATACCTATCGTTTTCCGTACTGAAGAACAGCGATTGAAAAGTAAAACAAATGAAAGTTTTTACAGGTCTCTTCTACATGTCTGTATACCTATAGCGCTACTTTACCGCACGCAAAACTTCATTACCGCACGCAAATTTTCTTTACCGCACGCTAAATTATAAGATCAGTAAAGTGTGGGAAAGTGGCACTTTGCACACGCAAATACGTGCGCAAAATCGAACTTTGCGCACTATAATAGAAAAAATATAAAATTGGAGTTTAATAACTAGCATAATTTAGTTGCGTATCAATCCATACATCTTGTATTTAATGGGACTGGATAAAAATAGATGCTGTTAATAGAGTTACACTATGGTTTTCTTATGTTTTTTTTTTTACTATTTTAATGGGCGACATCGCCCTATATACAGAGTTTTCAATAGTATTTTTTATAAGCCTTAAGTTCTTTCTAATCTTAATAATCTTTCCTTCACATTTGTGGAGGAAATGTAGGAATTGAAAAAACCTACACCAAGCACAGCAGCGACCATCGCCATGTAGTCGATTTCCGCCAGATACACAATTGCGAAAACGTAAAAAACAACATGGCCCGTCTTACGAATAGCGAACGGCTGCTTGAAAATTGTTTTCGAAATATTGTTCCCTATAGACGGGGATCGAACTCGCGACCTACACAGAAACAGAAGTTCAGCTGTTTCTAAAAAAGGATAAAGTTAGTTACTACTTAATTCAACTAGCAATGCCATCTTCCGCTCTATCGGTGTAACCCGACCCGCAGTTTCTGCAGGTCTTACTTTATCAGTAATTGCAAACATAACCTCCGCAATATCTGTTTACATATTTCGCGCAGATTGTACATAACACGTATACATATATGGCACGAAATAACGTTTAATTTTTATATATACATATCGCCGAACACCCTATATATAATAAACAAACAAGTATTGGAGATCAGAAATTATAATTGTGCAACATCAAGAAATTTCCATCGTTAAGCAGAATGAATCGTTCTTTATAATTTCCAAACCGAACCGAATGCTTTTATGACCCCGTTGATATCAGCACTGTACCTTTCATACTCGTGAAATATCAATTACCAGTTAATTGATTGATCAATTAAAAGATTATAAGAAGATCGGTTCAAAGAATGGCATACACTTGTTTGTATATCGCAGTTTTAACCTCGGAATATTGCGGTACCATCGTAATCGGCTCTTATTTAATACAGGTGATGGATTTAACGAACATAACAATCAGAATAGCCACTGGGACGATTATTATTTGTTCGGTCAATAACCAGTCATTTATTCACTGACTTTTTTGTAGGAAATTTTACTCACTATAAAAAACCTTGAGTGCAATTTTGCTCCGTTTTTGATACACAAGGGTTAAAATGAAAACAGTGCTCGTTTTTACGCTTGTAAAGATCCTTATTAAACCATCTAAGTAATTTGATGGTCCAAAAATAGTGCATAAACTTTCTTAATGATACTATGAATCGATATCTATTAAAAAAAAAAATTTATTTTTACGCTTGTAACGTACACAGTGTACCGATCCATTGTAGCGGGTATGTGTGAGTCGCGAATATTGTATTACTTGACGGTGTGGGTAATTTTTTATTTAGAGAGTGAGAGCTGTAGGTAGGGATCGGGAGAGAAAGAGATCGCCAAAGGAGCGTGATAGGTGTGCAGCGATGGTCGGGGGAAGGAACGCCCGTCGAGGATCGGTTTTTTGTAACGACGCCGGGAAAAGGGGCAGTCGATTTTGCAACGAAGAAAGAATTAGTTCGGTCCTGAATTTTGAAAAGTAATGAGAACTAACGGGATCATCTGAACGCGGACTCTGCAAAGTTCGAGACTCGAAGAAATAGTATATTACGATCCTAGGCCAGTAAAACAGAAAGTGCTTCAACTCGGCTTCGCCTCGGCCAACAATTTCATGTGATCTGAGGCTTTCTTTTTTATTGGCCAAGGGCCGTATACTATTTTTCTGCTCGACGTAGCCAGAAAGCCACAAGTTCGTTTCGCGCAGCGGCCAGGAAGTTGCGGTTTCTGGCCGGAGGGCAGAAAAAGAGTTTTTCTGGGCAATTATTGACAAGGATCCGCCATCCCAGAGGTTAATTCGTCTCCGTGAACGCTGGAGAAAGGTGCTCGCCATCAATTTCTGAAAAACGACGCGGATTCATGTTGAACGGACGTCGAAACGCACATGCCGAGGAATTCCCGCCATGCGAGGGACAGTGAAGCAGTTTTTCCTCGGCACGACTTATGGTGAGCCATTTTCTCCATGTTAATCATTAATAGTAGTTTTCGATACAAGTGCGTAAAAGTTTTTTCTACGAATGTGAGGGTTTTGCATTAGTACAAAAAACATTTTCGCACATGCGTCGAACAATATTTTTTTATGCAAGTGTGCGTAAAGTGCACCTAAAAAATGTCAAAAATGCGTAAAGCAGCACTTTACGCACACTGTATCAAAAAATGAATTTATTGGGACCGGACTAATCTCCATATTTTCCTCGGAACGAGCATCATCAATTGAGAAATCTTCGAAGCAATCAACGAGGCTCAGTTCCCGGACATTTCGAAGAATCTAGATTCCACCAGATTGCTGAGGTTCACGCTAAAAATCCTGGCCAGGTTCAAGGGACGGCGTGGCGTCGTTTAGAAACAACGAACTCTAATTGAAGCTAAGTTATCACTCCCTTTTGGCGGGTCTCACTCCACCCGGATCATTTTGTAGTTATGTTTCTTTTTTATATTTTTGTTGTTCGGGAAAAGCTTTTAATTTTCTTCAAAAATTAAAACGCTCGAGAAAGAGAAATCACTGCGAGTAATGCAATACATTTAATTTTCGAGAGGTCTAAATTATATCGAGATCGGAATTGCGACGAGTGATAAACAGGTTAAAAACCTCGGGATTTTTTATTATTGACCAAGTATGAAAAGAGTGATATTGATACGTTATGTCGCGATGATATCCATGCATGGTTAACACACGATGTTAAATTATTCTGGGTCATTCATGGACATCATTTCTCAATTTAATGTAAAAGAATTGTTGCGTGGTTAAAACGCACATGTAGACATGTGCTTATTATAAAGATTAATTCAATATTAAACTTGATATTTTGAGATTGTTTATTTCGCCATAAACTCAATAATTACAATTTTTGCAATTTTTACTGTGATATCAGTGTCTGACCACCTTCTATTATACCAGAAACGGTATTCACGACTGTTTTACTTTAAAAATATACATTCACATCGGTTGATTTTTGTGGATTTTAATTTTCAAATCATTCAGGGGCGCTAAATTTTTTCGTGAATATTTTTTCAGTATGTTTAAAAAAAGTGTTAAATGTAATTAAAAATGTTTTGAAGGTTTGTTCTTTTGAATTGCATTCGATTTGCGTCCAACTATTTGCGATTTTCTAGTTTTATGGTAGTCCTAACATTTTTAGCATTGTATTTATTTACCGGTGAAATTTTAATTTTATATTACATTTCTCGGTATATATGTAATAACATCTATCACCATGAAACAATTGATTTTTATCGTATTTCGAAGTGAAAAAGTTTTGTAAAATATATACTTGAATTTTTTGTTAATTATAGTACCTGCAATATTACCAAACTCTCTTAACTGAGTATAGAAAAAAGTTTTGTCTGTTTCAGGGAATAACTACAAGCAAATTCAGAGTTCCGAAACAGTCTGGATCGGGGAAGACAAATACAAAGGCTGCAAAAACATTTCACTAAACTAGCTAAATATTAGTTGTTTTATATTATAAAAAATATTTCTATTCGTCTACGGAAAAACAAAAACAATATTTAATGCGGTAAAAATGGCCGTTATCTTTTACGTAATTAAGCCTATTAATTCAGTGAATTTGACTTTATAACTTAACAAATCATTTCTTTTAGAGAATATCTAGTGTTGGTATGGTTACAACGAAAAAATAACTTTCTCTTAAATAAATCTTGCTTTTTTATTGTGATAAAACACTATTGCTCTCATTTTCTGAAAATAAAACTTGAGTAATAATCACTAAAAAGTACTTTTAATGCATTAAAAGAGTACTAAAGTAGGGCAAAGTTACCGATTACTGTGGTACATCCACATAATCTCATATCAACTAAGTTTTTCTTCATAATTTGGATGACATTAACATTACCTGCAATGTATTTATAAAACTACAAAGTATTATAGAATTATTTTTAAAAATGACTAGTCAAAGGAAGTAGAATAATGATTAAATTACCTAAAATTACATATGTCCCAATTACAGCGGGTCGATTGCGATCTCTGCCAAAACATTTACTGACTTCGACGCCTCGGTGGTTAAGTTACGTTGTGCCGGAGGAAACAGACGCCCTATTCGGTACATTTTCCGATTTTTCCGTTGACTTTTTCCTTGAGTGTAGAGGACTAACTTCAAGGTCATTTCAAATTCAAACACACTTAACTTTGGGATAATATGTAAATCTTTTTTCAAGGTCAAATCTATTTGAAATTGTAGTCCAAGTATAAGGTCAAGCCGATTTAACGATATAACCTGCGATTTCATATAAAATTGATTTAACCTTGAAATTTACTTTACAAGTCAAACGTATTTAATTTTGAACTGGTGTTGAAATTTAACTGGAAGATCAAATGTTTGACATTAGAAAGACCGTTAAATTTACCCGTAGATTCCAAGAGCCAAGGTCAATGCAGAACGTTACCTGAGTCTCGTGACTATCTCGGATAGTCGTGAAAATTTCGGATTTCATGTTGGAGGTTTTGGTATCGTCGAGACATTGAGCAAAACCGTCTTGATCTTGGTCTCGGTCCCGACGTGGAGAACAAGATCTTACCGCGGCTAGTCTCGGTATTGAGCGAAATATTAGTTCTTGACTGAGCCCCAGGAACTTCTGAATATAAGTAAAACATGTAAATTACTTTGTCCTTTTGGTAACATATGTCAATAAGGGCGTATGCATTTTCGTGCTGATTGTATTGCCTTCGTTTCTTTAAATCGTATATAATCCACGATTATCTCTGGAAGTTCTTTACCAAAGCAATTCTAAAGGTAGAGTAACCCAGTCAAATATCCATTCTAATTTCGCAAAATGCGAGGAACGGAATTTCACGAGTGCGCGAATGCAATAGAGCAGCAATTATTTTTTGTTTTCTTTCCTCTCCTAACATCCTTTTCTGGAAAGAAAGCAACACGACGTCGTTTCTAAGCATCGCAATATTCCTCCATCAGATGCGAGGGAGCAAACGACCGATGTAAACGGCCGAAGCACGAGCGTCGATAGGTACGAGGGGCGGAGCCCAAAAGAACAGAAAAGAAATAAAAAAAAAACAACCCTTGCTCAGACGCGAGATTGTATTGCATCCGGTGCGGAAGGAAACGCGGCGGTTCCCGTAAAGCCATCAAACGTCAGTCAGGTATCGTTTTACCGATAATCGCGACACTCGTGCGACACACGGTATCTTCCCAGCCACTCGCCGGAATCTTTTGAAACTCTCGGCACTTTCTTGAAGTATCAGTCAAAGTAGTCAATACAACGTAAAATTTCATATTCTAGAAAATAATAATTAAAATATTGAATTTTCAGTTAAGTCCTTAAAAAAATGCCGTACATTGCAAGTTTCGAAATCGGCGATCATTTAAACTCAGCACGGGTTTCGAAAAATAACTCAACGTTAATAAGTTTGACATTTTTTTTTAATTGTCCAAGTTTGGTTTTATACTTTCTAAATACATTTTTCAAAGCATTCCCTGTAATATCAATTACGGTTTCGCAACAATGTATCGATTCATGCCCGCTATAATGCATTCAAGTTAGCTGTATTGGATCCGCCATTTTTAATTTCTGAATAATGATTACCACAAAATCGTAACCAGCGGTACTGTAAACATCCACCTACAAATTTCAATGCAATTTGCAATATTTTCTTGGGCACGTGTCCACTATATTGGACACATTGAATTCGCCCTTTTCATTTGACGAATAATGACTTCATTGTTGCAATTATTTTTAGCGACACAAATAAAATGATCAAAACTTTAATGAATTAAACAAATTATGTTATTTCTTTAATTATTTATTCTTTTCAAAATATATAGATTTTTGCTATTACAGTACACTATTTATAATATTAACCCTTAGAAGCATGGTGGTAACACATGTTACATTTCATTTTTGCTCATTTAAATAACAGTTAACTCATTTATATCGGTGTTTTTGCTATTTTCTGTTACTATACTGAGACAAGAATGAATGAAAACAGTTATTAAGATATCATTGTTTATTGCTTACGATTTATACATAAAAATCATGAAAAAATCACAATTTTTTGAAAGAATTCATTATTGACGCTGTTTCTTAAGATAATCGTTTGAAATTTGGTATAAAACAGTTTTTGGAGTCGCTGATTGCGTATCCGACAACAGATTTTGAAAATTCAAATGGTGGACCAGAATATTAAAATTTCATAATTCGCTATAAAACTCACAGGTATTCATTGTTTAGTTCTAAATTGTTGGTCGAAAATTAATAAAGCTATTATTGGTTCGCCGTCAAGGATCCGCCATATTAAATTTTTGAAAATCTGAGGTCAGATTCATAATCAGCAACCTCAAAAACCCCCAGCTGATTCTTAGTTATAAAAAATGATTCAGCGAAATAAAATTGAGGCGCTGGATAGCATAACTGCCGGAAATCATGTCAATTTCTGAAAAACAACTGAGCGCTCCTGCGGCCAGCGGAACTTTTTCTCGCAAGTGAACTAGGTCGCGATTTTGCATTAGTGCCGGGGCGTCGGAAGCACATTTTATTCTGCAAATGATCTCCTGAATGTTAATGTTGAATATCGGATGTCAGATTCGTAATCAGCAACCCCGAAACCCCAGGAGTATCCAATTTCATATGAATCAAGTAACTTTTCAACAACATATTGAATTCTGAAAATCTGAATTCAGATTTGTAATCAGCGACCTGAAAACCCCCGAGTTACAATTTTCAGCCATTTTCCGTGTAAACAAAAATGTATGCTTCAAAGGGTTAAATACATTATTTTATAAATGTAAAATATTAGAATCGTAAGCTGCTCGTAACATCAGCAATAACTCAGGATGGCTTTTCAGGATTACATATATATATCCCAAGTTTCATTGAAATCAGCATGGGGCGATTCTGTGGATTGCTCGATGAAGCATCATAATCTTTTATTTGTATTAGAACAAAATTCCGAAACATGGAAGAATATTGCATAGATTTTCGGTGTAAATGATATTCCATACGCTTCATAGCTTTTTCTAAAAAGATCAATAAACATTCGGATCTAATTATTATTATTATTAACGTCTTTATTGGCCAATATAAAACTAATGTTCTCTACAATAATGCATACTTATAGCTAGAAATATAGATGCAAAGAGGCGAGTTATAGCTGCTGCTGTTTTCCAAACTGACCTAAAGTCAAACGAAAAGTATCCGTCGATGACTGTTTTTAGTTTTCTGAACGACATATTTTACGCAAATTATAAATTTCATTGTATCTAATAGAAACGTCGAAATTTGATGAAAAACTATAGGGCAATTTTTTGGCCGAGGTGACCAAAATGAATACTTTTTCAGACAGTAGTCATAAGCATTTTAAACCAGTTTTTATGGCATTCTTGTTGACTTTAGGAAGAAAATGCATACAACCTTTTTTGTAGAGAATTTCATGCTCTATCTTTTTTGTTTGAAAGATTTTGTAATGAAATTTTTATTTTTCAAAATAAATGCAAAAAACTACGAAGAAGCTTAATTGGGGCTAATGTTTTTTAGTCATGGGCGGATAGATCTGCGCCAAAATCTAACCAGATCTAAGTTATGCCAAGGCACGTATTTAAAAAAAAATTTATGTCGTTACGCTTATCCACACGCGAGTTATCGCGAGACAAAAAAACGGGGCGCACGTACAAGATCACGCACAGAAATTTTTTTATTGTTGATTTGGGCTCCTTAAGGTCTGAAACGTCGACATTTGATGAAAAACTATAAGGTAATTTTTATGCTCTAAGTGACCAAATTCAATACTTTGGCAAGACCTAAGGTTTGGGTCGAAGTAATAGATCAATAAAAGATTTGAGGTTTCTATATAACTATTTAATCCATAGTAGAATTTCGGTTTCAAACGATGCAGAAAACCCAGAAAAAATAAGCCTTAATACTATAGTCGATCCAAGTAAAAAAATATATATATATGAATTTGTCATTTTTTGTTTGCAACGTATCAGTGCCGTTTAATAAGTAATACTGCAATGCTTGTTTTGGAAATATTTTAGATATTAGATTTAAATTTCGTTTATATATTTTAAATTCTAAGGTCAATCAGGGATATTACTTCTTTTAAAGTGTCTTGCAAAGATTAAAGTGTTTGATACTTTTATCAGCCTATTTATGATTATGGACCTATGTCGATTGCACATTGCAATAAATTCAAGTTATGTCGAACATTATAGACAAAAGTCTTTGGCCCGTTTCAATTCATTAACCGACGCGCTTTATGTTGCACGTCACGTAATACTAATCAAGAAGCATGAGTACTATCTTACGTTGAAACTAGTTAGCGCTCCGACTATATTTAATAATCCTCTTGAGGAAGTTCCTGGTACCATTAGCTAATTTTAACATTCGTGTATACCTTCATCAGGTATTTAGTTGTAATGAAAGATATATGTTTTAAAAGCTAACTTTATACGTCGTAAAGTTTATATACGAAATTTACTTTCAATTATGTACTTTAATGTCAACTTAATGTATAAAAAATGTAAAGGTCCGGAGTAATTTGTGATCCATGTTTCAAAATTGCACTGAATGTTATTATATTAAAATTATTATATTAAGTAACATTATCATTGAAAAAATTCCAAATAGTGCACAATACTGACTTTTTCACTTTCTTCTAAAACATAACATATACAATATTATTTACAAGGGTCGAGAAATTCTATTAATTATTATACATTAAATAATGCACATATTTGTTAGTTTATAAGGGGGAATGAGATACTCATCGTAGGAAGGATATGCTCAGAACTGGTTAGTTTTTGGAGTCAAAGCCATAATAGCTTACAGGGAGCTCGAACAAAAAATCTAAAAAAATATTTTTTTGCATTTCTTAACAAAAATTCAAATTAAAAAGGAAATGCTGCTTACAGAAAAGATGGAGAATTATCTATACAAAACTTTCTTCGTAAAATCAACGGTTGTGCCATAAATATGAAATAATCACGTTTTTTCAAGTCACGTTAAAAAACGTTTCAAACAAAAAACGAGAACATAAAATTTCCTACAAATAAGGTTACATTTATTTTGGTATGGCAGCAGTATGGTTTTAGTATTGGGAAGAGTATGGATGTGATATGGTTGTTATATGCCTTTTGTGTGGGTCAAAGATATGGGATTAGTCTGGCCTATGGCCGCTTCCCATACTATCACCAGACAAATTCCAGACTGGTGCCAGACAGTTTTTTATCAAAAATTAAAAAAGAAATCTTTTTATTTAAGAAAATTATCTCAAGTGGACATACTGCGGTGAAAATCCACTTATTGTAAGAGAACAGTCAGGATATTATTGTTTTAAGATCTATAAATTACGCATCGCGATGCGAAGCTCATTATTATAAGTCGGAAACTGGAACGAGGAACATCATTATTTCAAAAAAGATTAATCCCGAATTACGTAATGCTTTAATGAAAACACAAAGCGACAAAATGTTTTCTCCATCCATAATAACAGCGGTTTTCCGGAAATGTGACGTAAAATGATTGAGCTTTTTTTAAATATTATCGTAATAGACTAAAAGTGCTTGTATTAAGAACTGTTTCGCCAATTTTCCAAATAAAAAATTTTGAAATTTTCACTTATTGAAAAAGTCATAAATGTACAATAAGTGAATATTGACTAATACATAAATAAACAATAATACGGAATAAGTGAATAATTGTATTTATGAAATAAATGAATAATACACTTATTGAATAAGGAAAGTTTGTGTACTTCGGGTTCTTAAGCGTGCGATCACGTGATAGGAGGAAGTCCAAAAAGTGATGTACGTGCATACCATCTGAGCTTGTATGTTTCTTGGCGTCGTGATTCTGACTCGTTCGCCATTGATGCGTTCACAGTAAAATGGTCACAATTGTTTTTTTACGCCTTCCCACTTTTCTCGATCATTTCGAGAGTTTTACAAAAAATTGTTCGTGATCAAGCGGAGGGAATTATGGTTGTGCCATATTGGGAAGCGTAACCATGGTTTCCTGTACTTTCTTCATTAGTTACAGATGAATTGATATTCATTAAACCGAACGTTAATCTATTATATTCTTCTCATAGGACGCCCCACCCCTTATCAAGTCAACTTACAATAGTTGCAGGCAAGCTGTCCGCGCGGCGTTTATCTTAAGAGAGACTCCGCCTGAATCAATAGACATTATTATTGGATCTCTTACAGATTCGAACGTTTGGCAATATGATTGTGGATGAAGAAAATGGTATCCTTCTGCTATAGTAGAGATATTAATCCATTAAAGGGCACGATTCCTATGGTATTATCACGGGCCTCCGATTACAAACTTTTTCATTAATAGACATTCGAAATATTCAAAAAATGGATAAGTTTTATGAGATAAAAATTTCCGAAAGAATAAAGACATCGAGGACAAAAAAAAAGCAAACCAACTTTACGGTTACCTTTTTTCAATGAAAACAAATTATTGTTTATAGCTTCAACTCTAGAGTTCTATTTAGAAAAAACACAAAAATTACGAAATTCAAATTTAAAACTTTTTGTTTCATACAAGAGACCACATAAAGCTGTTACTTCTTAAACGTTATCCCGTTCGATTAAAAGTGTATTGTCAAAAAGCGGCATAAATATTAATGTTTTACGACATACAGCATGCGTCACGCTGCCACGTCAGCAGCAAAACGGTCTGATGTAAATCTGGATCTAATCCGAAAAACGGCAGGTTGGTCGAAAGATTCGGAACATTCGTTAGGTTTTATGACCAAGACATAGTGTCGGAAAATGTGCAATTTGCCGAAAGTATATATTAAGAAAAATACATTATGGTTATTATTGGTTTGCGATATTTTCACTGTTAAAAAATTATTAGGAACTCAGATTCTTTATTCAACCGTAACTTGCTTTAAACTACTAAATTTTAATCTCTGAAGGAAGAAACGCATAGTACAATTAACGATTAAACGAACTTACCAAGTGAAATTCAATCGTGATTGTACGAGCGCTTCTTCCGAATAGATCATTCCCCCCTCCCATTAATCATTGTAGAGATACCCAAATTTAATTAGTTACGGTTTGTGGAGCTTTAAAAAATGATGGAGCAAGTAATCGACTATGTTCAGCAGCATGCCGGATAGGTTTTTCTTTTATTGCTTTAAATATTGTGGCTACTAGAGTGGAAAGTTTTGGTACTACATTTTAATCTCTGAAGGAAGAAGCGCGAAGTGCAATCACGATTGAACTTCACTTGCTAAGTTCGTGTAATCGTTAATTTGTGGGACAACTGTTTTGTCAAAAGATTTCTGTTTTTATTTTATGCCGAATACGTGATTTTCGAAAAATTCTGCTCTGCGAAATAGTTAAAAATACATTGAATGGTATATTAGGGACTTATAAATCGTTACAACTGACATTTCTAGTCCGTCATTCCACTCAGAATTTATATTTGGATTCATTAATTAGGTACATATTAAAATTAGAAACTAGATGCCTTCGACCCGGGTGCCTACAATTTTGGCTAAATTCGTATTGCAGTTCCCTGACGAAAGGCTGATGCTTCCGGGAATATTCCCATTTTAACACTGCCAAGAAAGAAGGCGGCAGAGGAGGGTAGTTCTAGCATCGTTAGGTTCGAGTAGTTTCTATACATATATTGTAACAATATCTTGTTCCTTAAATAGGGTGAATATGCCAATGAATGGACGGTTAAGCATTTTTCACACTTTGATCGATTGTAACTTTTGAATTCTTTTATGAAAATTGAATTATGATACCACCATTAGAATGTTAGACTCTGCTCTTTATGACCGTGTAGTTCAACCTTTGATTTTATTTAATTATTAACCTCGTCTTCATACGTTTGTAAAGAAATCCGCTAAACCCCAATGAATAGACGGGTTAAATCAAATGGGACGTTTTCAATACCAGTTTTGGATGGCTTTAAAACTTTGCTTTGTTTTTACAAAATAATAAACACTGGAAGATCAATAGTACTGTAAATATTGTTTTGAATGTTCAAAGAACATAAAAATATGTATTTTGTTGCATGTTGTGCATCATACATTCATAAGAAATAGAAATATGTAGAAAATCGTCCATTCATTGGTAGTCGTCCATTCATTGGCATAATCACCCTATAGTAAAATTGAAAATGAGCATTTTCAAAACTTCGACCCCGACCGCAGGTCAGCCGAAGCACTGATAAATGAGCACGTCTTGTTCACACTGATGCTTAAAAAAACGCGGTTTAGTCGAGTTTTTGACAGGTCGGGGGGGGGGGGGCATACCCGCCACGCTCCCCCGCTTCCTGCGAAGCCCCGAACCCCCCTCCCCGCTACCACCTCCCCATGGCTACCCGACACCAACATCACAGTGAATATTTTGTTATGCCCCCCCCCCTTCGCCCTGATACCCGCCTCACTCCCCTGCTTCCTCTGTGTCTCTGTTTTTCATGTAATGTATATAATATACATACATATGCTTTGTATATGTATATGTACAATTTATGTTAATTTCATGTTAATTTGCTTTTTACGGCATTATCGTTGATTTTACGAAGAAATGAATAAAACCTTTTTTGTAGAGAATTCGATGTTCTATATTTTTTGTTTGAAACATTTTTTTGTACGATTTGTATTTTTTGTTAAATAATGGAAAAACGTGTTTTTTGAGCGTTTTTTTGTTAAACCTTCCCATAATTTAGTATGCATTATCTCCAAAAACTAATCGGATCTAAGTTTGGCCAAGAGAAACCCAAATCCGTTTGTACTTTTTAAATTCGTCATTCCATTCGCGAGATATCGCGTATACAAAATTTTGCCCACGGACGGACGGACGGACGGACGGACGGACGGACGTACAACCTAACGGACACCAATTTTTTTATTGTTGTTTTGGGTTCCTTAGGGCCTTAAACGTCGACATTTGATGAAAAACTATAGGGTAATTTTTTGGCGAGAACTGACCAAATTTAATACTTCGGCAGACCTATGGTCTTGGTCGAAGTAATAATTTGCAAAAAACGGCTCGTAACTCTTAAAGATTAGTGCAAAATTGTCTCGCTTTTCAACACACGCTCTAATACTCTTAAAGTCGAAATTCCGAAATTTCATAGCAATACAGTGAAATGTCACTGCATAACAGAGACAATCTGACCACTTTAACTAAGAGTGTACATTACCATCTTCCAACTAAATACACCTTAGCAATGCAAATGGTAAGTACAAACAAACTTACAACTTACTGAAAAACTTTGCATCGCCATCTTGTGTGTCGCCCATGAGACACACGTCGATACTGATTGATTTAATTTATTTGTTACGTGAAGAATTTATAATTTTATAAATGCATTCAGACAGTAAATAAGTCAAAATTTCACTTATTCAAATTTGTAGAATTTTTCGCCTGTCATATGATACAAAAATATTGGAAAATAAGTAAGAAATATGAAAAATATTTATAATCGATGCAAGAAAATGAAATATTAAAACTTACGAGTGTCATCGTAGATTCGCCAGTTTGTGTTCTAGAAAAATGATTTTTGTTAGTCTCCATTACTACGCTTCATAATTCATTCCGCATAATGTTTTAAACAATTCTTTACGAATAATAGTATATAACTAAATTTCCAAGGCTAGACAGAAAACAGGTTTCCGGCCGCCTGATAGGCACACCATTGGTCATGGTAAATCTTCTTTTAAAATTTTTGTAAAACCAGATGCCACAAAACGCAGATTGTCTGCATTTTTCTTTATATGCCTAGATTATGTATTAATTTGTATCTCTGTTGGCAAAGAACATTACTTCTTTTACATCTTTAACGATTTTTGCAAATTTGATAATAGAATTTCTTTCATATTAAATTTCAGAATGAGAAAAAGATCAACATTCTAGATGTAACTAATATCATAGACTCTTCAGATAATATTTGTATGAATTGATTACACAACGAAACATGGTCGAGTAGATATCTTTATTTTCAATTGAAACACCTATTTTATTACAAAACATAGAAATTATACCTTTTTTATTACAACAAAAATTTAGCCTCGACTTCGACATCGGCGTCCCTGAAACCCCTCCAATAATAAATGTTATATTTTATCCGATATTTTTAATTTGGTAAAAAAAATAATGGGTAATACGATATCGTTTTTAACATTTTTGGTTGAGAAAATGGATCCGTTTAGAATTTTTAAAAACTAACACGACATTTATACTCAGCTTCCTGTAATGGTGTAAAGAATTGTAGATAATATGTAACACGAAAGAAGAGACAACAAATAGAGAGAAGTCTATGGAAGAATTAAGTCCCCGAAGTAGCTGAGTCCTGATGGACGTAGAAATCAAATTTTCGAGGGGGAATTTTAGAAAGATCGCCGTTGGCATGAGTATTGGGCAGAGAAGGATTCATATTTAGTAACTGCCACAATAAACAAAATAAGGTCGGAGCAAGTGACACCACGAATGTTCACTTGCGAAGAATTTTTGAGGGTATACGTTCTCTAAATCATCATTTAACGGTAACCTCAATCGTTTTAAAAAGATCATACGGAATGGTAGTTATATAGGACCCAGGAAAATTCAAGATTTAAGTCGAGTTAAGCGATTATATAAATGGCGCACTCCTATGCAGTGAAAGTAAGTAACAATACATACTACATAATCTCTATTTCTCTCCTTCCCCGAAGATTTTACACAGAAATTAATGGATATGGTGTTTTTCAGTCATTTTCGGGTGAATTTAATTTGTGACAAAATTTTATACTAATCAGCAATGAGTTATGAAAAGACTTTCTAAATTGGCAATTCTTTCATTTCATATCTAATATATGATGTTATAATTATAAATGTGTATGTTGTATAATGTATAAAGTGACCCTGCCTCAGCTCACTTAAATTAATTACTTTTTATAATCGAATAACGAGTTTCATGCGAATCCGATGAATTTTGAAAAAATTGTCCGCCATATTGAATCCGCTATTTTGAATATCTATGCCGCCAAAGGTTAACCTAAGAGGGAGAAGTTAAGAACATGTAAAGTATACAGTCTGACTATTGTAGCCCATTACTACTTATTATATCATCACTAGTCCTTAAAGCTAGTATAAGCTATTAATTTTTGAAAATAATTTCGATACCTCAACTATCTACTGATACTGTAATTTTCTATATATGATATTTCTATATATTTCTATAAATATAATGAAGGAAACGTTTTTGTACATAGTCAATTTTCACTAAATCAGACGAAGTACTATGTAAAATGATAAAAGAAAAAGAAAATTTTCTTATTATGACTTACGAGGGTCTTAAACATTTTTTAATTGAAGGTAGAAGTCAAATCCGGTTTTCTTTTTTGTTCATTTCTAAGACTCTTCAAAACAAGTTGTATGCGCGATAAAAATTAGACATAAAAATCATTATAGAAAATATTCAAAAATCCGGTTCTTCGCGGCGAGATTGTCAAAGGTTTTGGGTAGCAAATTCTAAAATGTACAGTTCTTCGCCGTAAATTCTGAGATGTCCGGTTCTTCGCAGTAAAACTTTCGAAATATCCGATTCTTCATCTCACTTTTGAGATGTCCGGATCTTCGTACCAGCCATCGATATTGTAGCAACTTTTGAAATCTCTGGTTCTTCGTCACACACCACGAAATGGCCGGTTTTTCGTCGCAACTGTCGAAATGTCCGATTCTACGTTCCAAAATCAAGTTGTCCGGGTTTTCGCCTCACGTTTGAAATATCCGGCTCTTCGTACTAGCCATCGATAAATACTAGTAGAGCACAACGAATCCAGTCTATAAGATTTTCAGTTTCGCGTCGTGATTACGTTATTTTTTTTTTAGTTATGTAGGTTGACTTTCCGCCCGAATTTGAGTCTTGGTGGAAGTTAAAAGTTTGAGGTTAAATTATTTGAAAATTTTCATTTTATTTTAACGAAAAATAGTTTATTATTTAATAGAACTGATATATTAGTGTTTTTAAGATGTCGGAAAACGAAGAATAGAATTCTAGTCAGATCACGATGTACAAATTTTCGGATTTTTTACGATTTTAAGTACAAAGAATTCAGAGTATGATGTTCTCATTTAAGAAATTCTACAGCCTGTAAATTTTAAGTTTTCAGGTTGATCCTAAAATAAGATGGTTTAGAAATGGAAGATGTAAGAAAAAAGCTTTAAATTTTTTACAAATGTTGATTTGAAGATATAGTTGAAATCTAAATATTTCCTTATAACATTCTACGCAATATTAACATTAATAACCCAAAATTTTACCGCTGAGAGTCGTAGATCGACAATGATCGATTGCATATTATATTTATTAGTAACAACGACTTCGATGAAGAACAAACGATAATTTTATCTGCCTGTAACATTCTATGAAAATTAATATTAAACTAATCATTTAAAAATGTCATATAGGTAGATGATAATAGTAAAATCAAATGTATACGTACTGACAAAAATAGGAATAATTGAACCATAAATCAGGCAAAGTATTTACACCCATAAAAGAATCATTCTGAATGACACACATTTCTAATTGAAAAATTAACTGCAATAGTTCTAATCTTTTTTGTTAGTGACCATATTATAGATATCAATAGCTGAAAATAATATTTTAGTTTTATGTCTTCGGCAAAACATTCATGTAATTTATCTATTTAAAAAGTTCAATTGCGCCATTAACACTAATCCATTACTTATTACGTAGAGAAAATGCCTGGATATTTATATATAACACAATGGTCGTTCATAAAATTCTTGTCAGACATATTGACTTTTTGTATAAGACCGTAATTTGCTGGGACTACACGGCCATCAGTTTTTATCAAGCTATGAGGAACACCATCTGCTGGTCAGAAATAATCCGTTTAAATTTCAGGTAATTTCAACAGTTTCTTTTCACGAAATTATTTTAACTACTTCGTTTTTCACCGAGGGAAAATTTACTACTTAAGAGCAAATCGTAGATTGCGAATATAAACTGCAAGCTCTCGCAAAAGTCCACATTCAAATAAATGACGTAAGTTAAATAGAAAAAGGGAATTTTCGTACATCATTCATTGCTTTTTTTCTTGCACAGGAATTAATCACTTAATTTAAAATAACCTTCCATAGCGACAGATTATTTTAAACAAAGTAAAATTAACGATTAAACGAACTTACCAAGTGCAGTTCAATCGTGATTGTATGAGCGCTTCTTCCGAAGAGATTAAAATGTAGTAGTACCCACACTTTCCACTCTAGACGCCACAATATTTAAAGCAATAAAAGAAAAACGCACCCTTCATGCTGCTGAACATAGTCGATTACTTGATCCGTCATTTTTTAAAGTTCCACAAACTGTAACTAATTAAATTTGGGTATCTCTACAATGATTAACGGGAGGGGGAATGATCTCTTCGGAAGAAACGCTCGTACAATCACGATTGAACTTCACTTGGTAAGTTCGTTTAATCCTTAATTGTACTTTGCGCTTCTTACTTCAGAGATGAAAATGTAGTAGTTTAAAGCAAGTTACGGTGGAATAAAGAATCTGAGATGCTAATAATTTTTTAACAGTAAAAATAACGCAAACCTATAATAACCATAACGTATTTTTCTTAATATACACAGCTTAATATATACTTTCGGCAAATTGCACATTTTCCGACACTATGTCTGGGTCATAAAACCTAACGAATGTTGCCGAATCTTTCGACCATCCTGCCGTTTTTCGGATTAGATCCAGATTTACACCAGACCGTTTTGCTGCTGACGTGGCAGCGTGACGCATGCTGTATGTTGTAAAACATTAACATTTATGCCGCTTTTTGACAATACACTTTTAATCCAACGGGATAACGTTTAAGAAGTAACAGCTTTATGCGGTCTCTTGTATGAAATAAAAAGTTTTAAATTTGAATTTTGTAATTTTTGTGTTTTTTCTAAACAGAACTCTAGAGTTGAAGCAATACACAATAATTTGTTTTCATTGAAAAATGGTAACCGTAAAGTTGGTTGCTTCTTTTTTGGCCCCGATGTCTTTATCCTTTTGGAAATTTTTATGTCGTAAAACTTATCCATTTTTTGGATATTTCGAATGTCTATTAATGAAAAAGTTTGTAATCGGTGGCCCGGCAACAATGTATGTAACGTTACCAATTTTTGAGAATTTTTGTCTAGAGAAAGTTGATCGTTCGGTCCCTATTTTACAAAAAAACTCGAGAACAATTTTTGGATCCCAGGTCGAATCATACCTAGGAGCTGCTGGTCTTAATTTTTACACTCCCTTAAAAACTCCCGTCATTTTTGTTGGTTGTTCATTTTGCCGTTCTTCCTTCGAATCTAGCGAAGATTGACGAGAGCGGTTACTAGAATAACCTAACCGCATACTGTCAATTGAACGACTGCTTCTTGAACGACGTCTAGAACGACTACTTGAATGATTGACCGATCGAACTAATCGACTGGTCGAACGATGATGCATCTGACTATCACTCCGATTTCGTTCGTATCTTTGTCGATTCTCCCTCGAATGACGTCTTCTTCTGTCCCGTGAGCGACTTTGACTAATCCTTAAACTGGATCTTTGACCTAATTAATGTTATAATGAAACATTAACCTCAATGTTTGTAAATTCGTTTCAATGTTATTATTTGAAAATTTTTTATTGTAAGGTAGAGCCTGGGAAAAACGAACAATATAGGTTATATTCTTTCGTCAAACGAAAACGTACGTATTCGATCAAATCGATATTACTACCCTCGTTTCTTTTCATTATTTTGAAAAGTTTTAGCCGCAGATGAGACCCCTGCAATTGAAAAAATGCCAAAATTTCATACTTTCGTCAAACGAAAGGCGTGCATCTCGATCAAATCAAAAGCACAATGTCAACCAATCAAATCGCTGACGTAGCAATTCATATTAATTTTTGAAAATCGTCGGTCATAAAGTACTAAATAAAAAGACACTCAAGAAGCCTTTTTTCAGCCATTAGTCGTACGTATGCATACACATACCCATATAAACTTTGTTAACCTAACTTACGTTTATTATGTCCTCGGTCGATTCTTTCCATCATTTCTTTCAATCTTTTAACCAACTTTGCATCTTTCCTCTCCTCTCTTGATGATGAACATTCGTTGACTCCTTTTTCGTCCCATTTTTTGCGTGACAATGTAGGCACAAAGCTAAAGAATGACGGATCAAGCAATCGACTATATTCAGCAGCATGTCGGGTGCGCTTTTCTTTTATTGCTTTAAATATTGTGGCGACTGGAGTGGAAAGTGTGGGTACTACATTTTAATCTCTGAAGGAAGAAGCGCAAAGTACAATAAACATTGACTGAGGCACAATGGATTAATTTGTAGTCGAAGTGGAAAGCGAAAGTACCCTTCCTTTGAAACTTGATTCATTTCCTTTGTAAAGTATTTGTTACTGTGTCGAAATTTAGATAGAGATTAAATACATTTCAAAGATAACAATTCCGGCAGTTTATTATTACTTCTGAACTTCCAGAATAGTACAAACTCGTAAACGACAGAAATGTCTACAGACATAAATAAAATTAGATTGGTGAATTTTGTCTACTGCAATGAAAATAGTTTGCATTTAGCTACTGTTTTTGAGTTTCACATTAAATTTTTGTCAATAAAAAATGTTACAATCAAAGCAGGTCAACTTTTTAAATATTTTCGGTATAAAAGAGGTGTACGACCAAGATTTTATTAACGTATGTCATAAACGGATATTAAACTGAATCTAGCACATATTTTATAACCGGAGTATATTTTAACAAATTTAAACGTCTTTTATACGCAAATATTGATATACAATATAACACCTTTAGTGAACGTACTATATATTTACGCTATACATGGTTCTTCATAAACGATTTTTTTACATTTAAAATATGTTTTTTTCTTATTAACACGTATAATAAACTTAAAAGACAGTGTAATAAATGTTTTCGTAATAAAAGTTTATAGCATATACATAAACCCTAAATTAAACTGCAGTGCTTTTGTCGGGACCATCATGTTCTAAATTGAATAAACGAGTTTCCGACTTTAGAAAAAAAAATCAATTGAAAGAAATTAAATTAGCAGCTTTTACATTTTTTTCCATTAAATCTTCTCATGATTGAGCATGTAACCTGCTAACTTAACCGGTTAACTAATACTGTATCATGTATGTACAAAAAAAGTGACTTAACTGGTACTGTATCATATATGTACATATTTGAATAACTTTTGAAGATTTCAACCGAGTTGATCCAAACTAGGTATTCAACCGTTTTGCGGCATGCTCTGTCTAAATATTTGGTTGTTTTTTTGAAATTCTGAATCGTAACCTCAAAATGACTTTACAATCGGAGTCACTGATTGCGAATTTATTGTCAGTTTCGCATAATTTAAGATAACGGACACAAAATAACCTATCTAGAACCTCGATTTAAAGAACTAAATCGAAAATGACGACACAACGTCATATTACTGACGCAAGGTGCTGAAACCCCTAGATCTAAGTTTCCGGAAAATTTGACACTCGACCCTTATTTTTTCACTTCAGACCTTGTGTTTTAACCCTTATTTGCACCCCTTTAGAATGTTATAAAATAGAAACTGAACTTGGAAATGGAATCAGCTGTATCAAAAACCTCTAAATCTAAGTTTCTAGAAAAAGTAAAAATTCCATTCACAACTCTTATTTTTCCACTCTCTATTCCACTTCAACCCTTATTTCTCACCCCTTGAGAAAGTTATAAAATAGAAGCTGAACTTGGAAATGGAATCAGCTGTATCAAAAACCTCTAAATGTAAGATTGTAGAAAAACTGAAAATTTCACCCTCAACCCTTATTTTTTAACCCGTTACGGCGTTGCAAAATGGAAACTGATCTTGGAAATGGAATCAGGAGCACAAAGACCTCACAGAAATAGATTTCACGTATTTTAGTGGGTTCGCTTCTACCAGAATTGGCACGAAAAGTGAAAAATGCTCCACCAGTTAAACGGTTAATCTGCATAAAAACGTCTGATTATGACCAAATTTAACACATGCGAAAAACAAAGTATCTCTAAAGTAATTAATTCTGCTTTGAAAAAAATTGTTTCTAATTATTCAAAAAATTGTAAATACTTCATCATTTAATTTTTTATTAACCAATTTAAATAGGAATATAACATTTCACTCTTGTATTATTTTCTTCTAAAAAAACATTTTCTTCGGATTGCACAGATTCCATCGTATGTTAAGGACAATTTCCTTGTAAACCCGTAATTTTTACATATCTTACGATTACAGTTAGTGCATAAAGTACAATACGGCTATTATGATTTGGCTGCATTAACGAAAGTTTTAACTATGAAAGTTTGAAAATCGCTGTTCACGTGAACGTAATTATATACATCCTCCCACTAACAGTTGTTATTTCAGTATACAAGTTGCACATTTGTACTAATTTGATCAAATGAAATGTGTATAATGCTCCAGCAAAAATACTCGTTCAAATTTTGACAATTTTATTCTTTATAATTTCAATGTCTTAATTCCATATTATTTTGACCTTTCTATATATTATTTCCATATCCTACATTGCAAATTTCTTTGAACACTATATGTTTCATATTATTAAGTAAATTCATTTATATACTTTTTAGGTTATGTATTAAGTTTAGCTTTCGGTATAGAAAACGGCGAACCATATTGACTCTTCCATTCGACCGATTCCCATTTGCTTTATCGGAAAGCTAATTACGTTAACGTTACGGCCGAAACGTAGGCAAAAACAAACAATTTATAACTTACTTGTATTCTTCATGTAAAACAACCGTTTCTAGCAGAAAATATATGGGTGATTATCTCAACAAATTCAAAATTCAGATTTGATAAAAAATCATATTGTAAAAACGTTAATATTAATGGTTCTGTATGAAGTGGCGGACCTGAAAAGTCAATAAAAACGTGATTACAATCCTAAGAAACATTTTTGTTTAAAAATTGAATTTTTCTGTATTAAAAAAATTGTTATTAATTTCTTGTCCTAATATTATAATGATTGAATTGGTTTGCATTATGTTACGATTATCGCTGATTACGAATCTGGTGTCAGATTCTTCAAATATCAAAATCAGAAAGGGAATCGAAATAATTTTTAAAAACGAAACTCGCGTAAGCGAAGAAGAAAACACTTTGGATTGGACAGTTTTTGATTCAATTTTATTCCAGTATATCGCAACAAAGAATTTTACAATTTTTATATTACCTAACTCCAATTCTTAATTCGAATTTAAAGCAATTAAATCAATTTATTGGTTCTTTAAAAAAAAAAAATTACTCCTTCGAAAAAATTCTTTTTATAAATCTATATAATTCGATGTTAGTGCCAACTACAAAATTGGTCTTGGTTTGGTATCGTTTTCGATATTGTCAACGTTTCATTGAAAATCTCGACGATACCAGGATTTGAGTATGGAATTTCAGAACCATATTTTTAATTTCTATTTTTGTTTCCTACAGACTTGGGTTTTGTAGATTACGTCGAAAGTGTTTTTTTGCTTTTTATGTTTTAGTATTAGATATACGGTTTTATACATTATGATGAAAACGTTAATTCTCCACGTGAAAAAAATTAAACTGTTGGAGCTGCTATCTAGATAGTAGAATAGGAGACATACATCGTTTTTAGTTAACTTTACTATCTAAATAGTGACATCGATAAATTAATGTAGCAAAACATATTGCTCAAATATCAAACTATTTTAAAAATGTAGTTGTGACAGATCCTACTGTATTTAGATAGGAAACCAAGTTTTTTCTTTTCGTGTATTTATTAAACAATTCAAGTTTGTAATAATTACAAAGGAACTGTGATAATCGAAAATAATCCCTTTTCTTCAGCAAATACGTCGTGATGCAATCTAAAGCCAACCCGATTGCTTATTTCAAAATATCAAAATGCAAATCTCTTGCATTTTGATATTTTGTACCAATAAAGAAAGCGGACATGCAATTTTTACATCTTATAAAACAATCACCCTGGAAAATAATCTACTCCAGAAACATTCCATGATGAAAGAAACGAGACACGTTAGTGGGAAAGCTATAAAGATTAGTTATCTTTTACGAGAATGGCGCACATTGTCGTTCGCATGCTTAGTTGCCCGATCGTTTCCCGCCGGGGAATTCTATTTTGTTCTGAATATATAAAATGCACGGCCACTAATATATTTTCAATGTTGTTTCGCGTATATTCCATTTTATATAAAAAAAAGCTGTTGAGCACGTTCAGGTGATAAAAATAATCAGTAAACTAATTTTTTTGGGTGAAAATTATTATTTGACATCAATAACAATGAAAACCGAGACAGTAACGATGATAATTGAATTTTACTAAATATACTTTTTCTGCTATTCATAAATTCAGCAACCTGTCACATTCAAATCTAGGTGTTTATACTCCGATTTAGTGTGAAATGTAGCGTATCTACCAACAAGGATATTGATAAATTGATTAGCGAAAGCAGTTTCTTAATTCTTAAAGGAGAAAATTACTATAATGTATGATGCACGTCCAATCGTCTGAATGTCCAATAGACGTACATATTTCTTTAATTTCACATCCATTCATCAGGGGAAAAAATGTACAAAAGGGTACGTCCATTGTCCAATCCCCAAGTATAATACATGTCCATGGCAGGAACCAAGTGTTCTCTAAGAATTTAGAAAATTGTTATTAATAACCCTTTAATAACAAAATGAAAAATTCAAACAGGAATTACAAAATACATAATATTTTACTTTGATATGGACAAAAAATCTGCACGAAGTATTGAATTTGGTAAAAAGAAATTACTCTATAGTTTTTCGTTAAACATCGACATGTCATACCCTAAACAACTCGAAACTGCAAAAAAGAATTTGTTTGTCCATGATGTACGCAAACAGGAATATCTTATTTTTATCTAGCGACATCTTGCGAACGGTAACACCGATTGTAAGGTTAAACCTCTTTTTGAGTTTGTCTTGGTGCAACTTAGATCTTGAAATTCTGCTAGCGCCACCGTTTACAGCATGAAAAATCAGTTCGGAAATGATATTGTGACAAAGGCAAAATGAGTGTCGGACAGGGTAATTCGCCAAGATATGAAGATTTATTGTCGAACTCTTGAAAACGATCATTTTAATTTTTTTTCTATAGTGTCTACCACACCCTGATTAATCGATGAGTATATGGGACAAAGGCCGCAGAGTCGAAGCCACCAGTTTTAAATTGTTTAATTATTTATAAATTATGGAATAATTTTAAACGTATTTTAAGACGTATTTTAAGACCTATGGTCTGAGTCAAAGTAATAATTGTCAATAAAAATGGGAAATTTAAATTTTACAATTACGGCGTATATTGTACTTAAAAGATACACATTAAGCTCTTAATAAATAAAATCGCTGAATTATTTTTACGCGTTTCCGAGTAATGAATTAAATGAAAAAATCATTGTTTAAATATTCGAAGGTAAACGCATATTCATATATCTACCAAAAACATCGGTAACTTTAAAATTTTTAAAGTTTCATTTATTTTGACCCACAAATATAATGCTAAGTGACATCACCTATTCTGCTATTCGCAATACGGAATTTTTCCACGGGAAAACAAAATTTCGAGTAAAAGATTCTCTACAAGTTTACCGTACAATTTTTGGAAATTTCTGAAGCTCACGTCAATCATCTCTATTTATTTTTTTTTTAAATTACTACTTTTCGCAATTTCTGAACAATTTTAGTGATCAAGACAAAAATTTGAAAAAATTGGTGCATTTGTAGGGAATCTTTTTCTCGAAAAAATAAGTCATAATTCGTAAACTGAGGATAAGAAAAAAGTTTGAGTCAATAACAAAACTTAGTCATAGTCAATAACGAAATTTAGCAGGTCCCAAAGACAATAATACTTTCTCTCTTCGACAATGTTGTTATTAGTGAAAAAATATTTTTCCCAAACACACTATATCCCAAGATATAACTACCTTAACTATATCTGTAAAGACCAGAAAGGTTCTCTTTTCTTATTTAATTAGTTACACATTACTGAAATGGAGGTATATTAGCACTCAGAAATGTAATATTCGCAATGCAGTTGTCTTTACAAAAGGCTTTGCGCTGTACCAACGAATATGAAGTATGTGTGTCAAATAAATAAAAAACTCAGTCCTCGTACATAATGAAAATAACAAACTTATAACAGTTTGATATCATAAAAAAAACTTTTTCTAGCAGAAATATAAATTTTAAGTTGCAATATTGGTACTGTATATGTTTTGATTGACACTACCGTAAGACTCTCGTATATTAAATTTAGACAATCCAATCGAAACACATTTTAGAAGATTATGGTTTTACTTCTTATATTATTCAAGAATGTATCAGAAGTAGAGTTTATATGTTGTAACACCTTACCAAATTAATCTAATAATGAAAGGGTTAAAAAACAAATTCCTTATATTTAAGATTTTTCCGAAAAAAATCAGATATAATTTTAAAGATCAACAAATATGAATTGTATTCGAACCTGTTAATACCAACATAGGAGAAATTAAACCTTTGACAGATAAACTTGATACCTTATCTTTAAAAAATGTCATTTATGAAATAAAATGGAAAGATTGTAATGGAGTTTATATGGGAGAAACAGGTAGGTTACTTAAAGAAAATGAGCACATTGAAAATATTGATGAAGGTGAAGAAAAGTACACAGGACTCACAATACATAGAATATATTTAAATCAAGTTTTGATTTAAAAAATATTAGAATATTAGCAATAGAAATAAATAAACGGAGTTATGGTATATACTTGTGCGCTCTGCTATAGATATCACTAATTAGAATAAATATATTTTATTTCAGCATAAAATATCGTATTTTTGATAAGGTCCAATAAATGAGCTGTCAATAATGCGTGCACAGCAGCTATTGCAATATTATCGCCTGAATCGTAAACAGTTCTAATATAGTAGAGTCCCGGTATATTTGTCCACTCGGTTCTTCACCTTCCCCTCCCGTCTCCTTATATTTGTGAAAAGAAGGGGAGCGCCGCTTCTCCCACTCTCCTCAATCGCACTATGCTCGTGTCGTCCCAGCTGGCCCTTCCTAAGACCACAGCGCGCAAAGTGGGGGAAAAAGAAAGCGGTGACAAACAAATATAACGGGACGGAAGCGGAAAAATATGCTGGGATGCAAATATAGTGAGATGCAATTATACCGGCACTCTACTATAATTAGATTAATATTTTCATGTTATCTCGTATGTAAATTCAAGTATTTTGATGTGCTTAACTAAAGCAAAAAGGCGCAACTAAATTCAATGCGTACACCGCGACAAAATCTCTTAAGAAAACTGTAGATTCAAAAAAGACCCGCCACAAAAGCATAGGAAAAAATCATTCGGTAGAGTTGTATCTTGCCTTTTTGGTTGGATTATTACATCTTGCCTTTGTTGTTTGGATTATACTATCTTACCTTTGTTGGTTGGATTATACGATCTTACCTTTACCGGTTGGATTATTACAGCTTGCCTTGGTTGGAGTATTGTATCTTGCCTTTATTAATTTTGTAATCAAATCTGACTTGCGATTCGTAATCAGCGACCCCAAAAACCCCCGAGTAATAGTTTTTAGGCAAATTAGATAGATTTTCAAAAAAGCCATATTGGATCCGCCATTTGGGATTTTTAAAATCGGATTTTAAATTCGTAATCAGCAGCCATAAATCTGCAAAGAACCATATCGTCTAATTTTTGTTAATATTATTATTCGAGTGTAATGTGAAATTGATGTACATTTTTTATTGGACATGATCAACTTTGACCCGTCATATTTCTGAAACGGGGCATATGCTCACTTTAAAATTTTGCAGGGATTATTGGGTCATCATATGTAACCAATTGGCATAAAAAAGTATGAATATTCGAGGTACAACCCTGGTAGAAAAACAGTCCAGTTTTTACCCAGTTTCTAGCTAAAATACTTATATACTCTCTAGTAAATGGATAGTAAAACTATACATATTTCCAATGGAGATGAAACAAGTATATGTCCACTTTATGGATAGTTAAATTAGAAACAGAATTGTACAGTTAATAGCTAATAAATGTTTGAATTATTATTCTTATTAGTTTGATGTATTTTGATATTGCACTACACCTTTTGAAATCGATGCACTTAATACATGTTAATGCTGCAGGATAATACTGAATGATCAATTATTAATAAATGAATATAATTAAACTCCCGACTAGGGGATTATTATTCAATTCTGGATTCAAGGCGTATTTTAGTGCATTTTTTAAATATAGATTATTTTAATAATAATCAGTAACTTTAAAATGCTTCAATTGCATATGATTTTTATTTATATAAAATATGATACGATACACCGAGTAACATAGAGTACATTACAACCATAAATTGTTAATTTTCTACCCTATATATAAAGATAATATTATAATTATAAAAATATTATTCTACGAGTAATTAGTTATGAAAATGACAAAATGTAATGTTATCTTAAAAAAGTCATAGTATTTATCGTTATTCAAGTGTTGATCGTATAGATTTAGAGTATAGATGTACCATTTACTGGAGGCCACCTAACCTATTACTGTGGTGTCTATGTTTCTATTACTGCGATCATAACCTCGTAAGAAATACGTGCATTCGCAGTAATATGGACACATCACAGTTATAGGTTAGATGGTTCCCAGTAATTGGTACATCTACCCTATGTCTATGATAATTTTGTCACTTTCACTGTCATTTTCGTTACCATCAATACCACTTTCATCAACATCATAATCAGACATTCTGTCGTCATCATCAGCATCATTACTGTCATTGTCTCTATTGTCCCATGTATTGTCATTAACATGATGATTAGCACTTAAATTAACATCACAATTATTGACATTAACCTCGACGTCGTGACCCAAGTTATTAACCAGTTCAGCTTCATGTTCATTATCGCTAATATCGCGTACATCATCACGATTCGCACTATCTAAATTACTCACTTGATCATGAGTTAGAATTCTTTCACTCCTTATATAAAGCCATGTTTGCTGTAACCTGCGTTTTAAAGCTTTTGTCAGTGTTTTTGAACGCCATTTGTAGATGTACTCATTTTTAATGTTTTTTTTCATAACATATACAGATTTATTATGCGTAGATTAATGGATTCTGTTACACGGAAGTTCACAGTGATAGATGCACTGGGCAGATATCAAAATTACCGGTATTGCACATGCACAACTATTCGCAATATTTATTGGTAGATTAGGTTAGGTTATAATCACTTCGAAGGGTTATATTGTAATCATATCCTTCTTATCTAATATTTGGACATTTTTCAGTTACACATTTTGGATAATTTTACTATCCATAATTTAGATAATTCAATTATTAAAAACTTATTTATCATAAAGGTTTATAATAACTACCTAGTTTGTAGATAGCTTTAATGTATACAGTTTTAAAATAGTCAGATTAGCCACAAACTAGATAGTATCTAAGAAAACTGGATTGATTTTCTACCAGGGAAAAAAGGGGCATATTTTGTAAAATATGCAAAAGGCTCTTTGTCAGAAAACATTGTAGGGAATCGAATAAAAGCTGATTGATAAGGGTAAGGGTAGTACTAAAACATTCAAATTGTATAGGAGGCAAAAATATGTTGCATCTTGAACGTAATCTCAAATGGAACAAAAAACGCGTTTTTCGAGTACATAACCTCAAATATCTCAAAATCTTGATGCACCAATTCTGCCTTCGAATTCAGATTCTACGCACAAAATTACGTCGGAAATGACCCCATAACTTCCTAACAATACCCAAGACCCAATTTTTGGAGATTTGTGATTCGATTATATATTAATATTTTCAGAACTTTATTGTTTCATTCGAGCCAGGATTGGAATCTATTTTTTAATATTGTTTCGAATAATATATATGCAGAACGATAGTGAGATAGATCCTGTTTATTCTGCAGAAAATCTTGCAATCTCTGTGAATGTTCTTCAAAATTGCATATTTCCCTCGCGAAAATATACAGAGAAAAAATATTGCAGAGGTTTACTGTGATTATCTTTTGTTAGTATCTTTTGTTAATGCACTTTATGGTATATTTTCAGTTATTTATCTACGTAGATGTAATGAAGGTAACGAAATCGTCTCAGAAAATTACAATAAATATTCGAAATTTTAAGTAAAAGGAAATTGCATAAAACTGTAAAAAAGTTGACTGCAAATGTCTCAGTATTTGATCAAGAAGTAAAAATGAAAGACTTGGATGGAGTGGTTGGATCGTGTGTTGCTTCGAACATATTCTGAATAAATTATTATTTCATAATGTCGGTTTTATTCAAGGTAACAAAGGTTAGTTATGCTTAAAGTTTAATTCCCAATCCACGTCGCTATTTTAATCCTGAAAAGCTCGAATATGGAATTTAATTCAATTATTTAAAATAATATTTCCTTCGGCTTCCAACGAGCGCATGATTGCATTACACGATACCTTAGTCCTTTCCGCATCATATCCTCTTCCGGAGCATGGAGCAAGAAGAAAGAGCTCGACGGCAAACAAAAAGCTTTAAATTGGCCTCACATATTCCTGGTGATGAAGAAGACTTTGAGTCAGCACTAGACCGTCACTATACGTTGGATGAACCCTGCGTTTCACTGTCGTCGGAAGTGCTCGGAGGCGAACCACGGCTGTTTGCCTCTCAGGACCGAAGGGACGAGTATTTAGGTCAAGTTGTACCACACAGCTTCACTACATGCTTCGTTGAAAATTGAGTTTTCGCGAATAACGGAGCTGTCTAGAAATGTGGCTTTTAGTCCTAGCATAAAAAAATATTGATTGCATCAACCTCCTTTTAATGGAAATACCGAGATTTTGGGGCGTCTTCTATTTAAACAGCACAAAATTGAATTTCTGCCATAAACAACATAGAGGTGGCTTCAACAAAATTTTGTATTTTTTAACTCGGTATATGTGGAGTTGAAGAAATAATTAAGATTTTTAATTATCAAAAAATCATTTCATTTATATCGCACACAAATTCATAGCAAATATGAAAGCAAATGTAATCACTTGAATCAGGAACACTCACTCTATAAAGTGTTTTGTAATCTTAAATTTCATTAACATATAATGGTTGAACCTTATTCCATAACAAAATTTGTTTGTAAAAAGACCGTTTTAAATGATTACATATTAATCACAAAATAATCATAGATAGGAACTACGAACTCCTTACTTTATTTTTGGTAGCTGAATGCGCACTTGTTTATAAACAATTCTACTTTAAAACTAACCTGCAAAATACTAATGGCAGCAGAATTTCATTCTAATTTATTACAAAAAACGATCAAAATAATTGGAGGTATATCGTATCATTTTACGTTGTAAATGCGACACAACTTTGCGAAAATAAAACACGGTCTCTAAAAATAGTGCTAAGAACGTCGCGATCCATGCAACTTTTTGCATTTTCAATAAAGCCGGATGAAGTGGCATTTCTTTCTCATTTCGGATGTTATGTTTAGTATAGTTTTTAGACAGAAACTTCGATAGGCTGCTATTTAAGACCTCTCGAAGGTGCCACTCAGCAAAATTTTTTTCTCCTCTCCGAATAAGACCAAAGTTGAAAAATCTGTTGAGAATCGCTTCTAAACGATCAATATATTCAGCAGGATGCGTGGTACAGTAGCCTGGAATGTCATCTTTTAAATTATCGTCTTCTAAGCAATCGAAGTTCTTAAATAGATCACGCAAGTAGAGAGCAGTGGGCCTCATATAAGCAATGCTGAGGTTGCTGTACCATACCAAATTGAAAAGTTCTTCTTCGTAGTTGTCAACGTCAACAGCGGTCGCCATTAACAACTTCACAATTTCATTCGTTTGCTCTAAATATGCGTGGTGCGATCGCAAAAAAGGTATTTTCAAATTAACGAGATCCTGAATAGATGTAGGTTTAATATCTTTCGTGTTATGCATTTCAGCTACCAAAATACCACCAATTATGTCCGTATTATATATAAAAGCTACCACTAGCATGGAAGTAAAGAAAATAATTCCAACTTGTCCTCGAGGTCGGACCTGTATTGGAATGCCCATAACTGTATCGAACATATCCATTAATGACCAACTTCCAGAATTGCATTTCAAAGCTAATGACATAAACCAAGCAAGCACTACCAAAGTTCCAGTGGAAAAAAGTAAAGGCCAATTATCACTAGGAGTATAGTTTTCCTCGACATAAAGTACTGGGACTGCAAAACACCAACCCCTACTTCTAGGAGATGTACATAACCTCGTATCTCCATAATTTTCTATTTCAAATTCTACGACATCTGCCCTGTCCGTTTCTACGTCGAACTCATCTTCTGGGTATCGAACGTAGGATGGGTGTAATTTTAAATCTTCACTCGAAGAATAAAAGATTAATTCCGTTGTAAAATTCATAGATTTAGCGAAATATTGTACAACTTCCGCATCAATTCCACTTATGCCCACCACCTTACATTCATCATCATAAGCAAGGTTGAAACGATGTTCTATATATTGTTCATTCAGTTTTATAGCAATTCGCATTCTATATCCGTAAAAATTACTACATTTATCAGGAAACCATTCGACAACGCTCTCCGAGGTAGTCGGAAGTAAATAAATTAAACTGATGTATTGTCGCATTTCTTGCCAAATTGGAAGACTGGCTTGGTTTGGTACTTGAAAATTCCAGAACTGTTATATCGTAAAAATTGTCTTTCAAAAAGTATTTTAAGTAACTATCAAAACGATGAATTGCAGGAGTCCAAATAATAATAAGCACTTTTGGATAAAACTGTCTTTTATTTTGGCAGATATGTTATAGCACTGTTGTTAAACTTTCCTGTACTGCGGTGAAATAATTCTTTAAGCAATCGTTAGTATTTTCTAATTGCATCAAACATGAGAAAGAATAAAAAATATGAAGTTCATATTTTTTAAATGGAGGAATCTTGTTTAGTATTTTCTTGTGTATTTTCAATTTCGATGTAAAAGAAATTATAGTCGATGGTGTGTGTTGCATAAGCATACAAATTATTTCCGGAAATAGCCTTGGATAAAAGTACTGATTTTTTCCTATTACAATAAGTGTTTGATAAGGTTGCATTTTGGCTACAATATAATTTTGCAAACAAGTCAAGCAGTGTCGATGCACGTCTACTGATGGGCCAAAGAAGGTACTTAATAATGGTAAGATATTGATGTGAATTACTAGTATGAATTGCATCGTAAAAAACAAAGTACGTCTTCCTTTTCAGCTTATTCAACACTCTACGTTATTTCATGTAGTCCGGCCAGGTAAAAAAGAAAGAAGATTGGAAGATTATTCAATGCACCTTTAATATACTATTCATTATTCGCAAATGTAAATGGTGGCGTAATGTACGTTTGGCCTTGTATTAATGCTTTTCAGAGCGGGTCGCAATTATACTTATTGTAGAATATTGTCGACCTTGCGAATTAAACTATATTTCCAACCATAACAGTATATAATTTTACTTATATTGAGCGCAATTATTGAACTCCCTTAAGCATAAAGTTATTTTAAAGCCCAGAACGAAGGGAGGGAAAAAATCACAATCGCCGTGGTTCGATATTTCGGACGTAATACATATATTATTTCTTAATACGAGCGGCGTGAGGCTCTATAATCGAAACTCAATTTTGCTCGGAGTGTAAGAAATATATTGATAAAGGTATTATATAAGATATTTGATTAAAACTGTGGATATAAAATAAAACAACAAGGATGAAAAATACCAACCCGAAACTCACAAACAAACCGAAGTCTCTCTTAGTGACATTTAGTCATAAAAATACACGAAAACTTGCCATCTTCATAAATTTGCCACCATCCAAAGTCTTTGTAAATGATTGGCTACCCGCTTCTGTCTACGAAACACTACTCAAGGTTAAAACTTATGCATAAATGGTTTTAAATATGTAAATGCCAAAAGATGGTGTCATACTTATGAAGAAAGATGATGGTCCGAACTCAGACATTATTCGCATTCGTGACATTAATGATCTTAATTCGCTGCAGTCGTGACTATTGACCACCAACCTTACGACGTCAAGATCAAGGACAGGTGGATTTTCAGCCAATAAACATCGCAACCATCTTAAGATATGCCATAGTAACTTACAATCGTTACGAACAAAAGAACGCATGGATTTATTCCGCTATTATTTCGGTAAATACTTTTGTAATGCAATTTGCGTCTCCGAATCATGGCTTTAAAATGCAGTTCCGGATAACCTCCTTAGCCTCCCAGAATATACATGTGGCGGTCTGATCGTCTTTGCAAACAAGGAGGAGGTGTGGTGATGTATGTACATAATTCCAGCAAATCGAAATTTATATTTTCATCTTCACTATTACCTTCTTCATTGTCCACTTCCAAAACCGAATTTTTGATGGCTGAACTTATTTTTCCTGCTGATCCATCCTTGCTTCTTATTTAGATTTATCATCCATCAATCACGCCCTTATTTAAAGTACTGGAAATAGAACTTTTAAAAACCCTGACGCTATTATATAAAAATGTAATTACTTATTATCTTAAATATCGATTTAAATAGACAAAATTATTTATCAAAATACAATTTTTATATTGTCCCCTTTGATTGCACACATTTAACAGACCACTCCTCGTGTTGGATCGACCACTGTCTGGTTGATGATCGCGACAAAATTGTGTCTCATAGTCAATCTGTTGGTCCAGCACTCTCTAAACATGATTTTATACACGTGACATACTGACATAAAACTGACACAGAAAAGCAGCGAAAAATTACCTGCAGAAACTATAAACATTTTTAAGCTCAAAACTACATTTCAGAACTTTTGGATATAAATGGGGAAAACTACTTTAAATCTGAGTCAGTTAATGCCAAACTGCTCGCTCTTTCAGAACCATTCCCGAAATAGCACTCAATTAAGAAGGAAAATAGTTTCTTACCTAGAATCAAATAGTCTTCTCCATCCAGGTCAGTTTGGCTTTCGGAGGTTCCACAGCATCCAAACTGCACTACTTAAGCTTACAGACGACATACGTCGGGGTATTGAAAATGGCTTTGTCACCATTCTAGTTCTTTTCGAAATCTCAAAAGCCTTCGACTCGCTGAATGATCCGCTCATACTTCAGTGCTTACGATCATTAGGATTTGATGACTTGTCCATAACCTGGATGTCCTCTTATTTAGCAAATAGGTCACAGCGAATTAGAGGTCTGGACGGTCTTCTATCTACAGAACTCTTCACAACCACTGGAGTTCCGCAAGGAACAAGTCTTGGCCCTATTCTTTTTTTGATAGTCATCAACACACTATTTTCCCAGTTGCAACATTGCAGAAATTCGACAATCGTTTTCGCAGATGATACGCAAATGTATTTAACAACACCTGTTAATCGACTCAGTTGTACTATAAATTGTCTAAATGACGAAATCAAACGGTTTGTTAGTTGGACTCAACAGTGTGGACTGTCGATCAGTGAGAAGAAGACCAAAGCAATTATCTTTGGCACGAGGCACAATCTTGCCACTCTCGACAATCTTATGCTGCCCCCGATACTGGTAAATGGTCACGAGGTGCCTTAATTGAATGAAGTCCGGGACCTAGGTGTCTATCTTACGTCTGACCTCACGCGGAATCGCCATATATCATCTGTAAGCTCTAAAGTCCATTATACCTTATACCGACTTCGTTTCCGATGAATTAGCTTACCATCATCCGTGAAGCAAATGTTAGTAAATGCTCTAATTCTTCCACATCTGGACTTTGCATGCCTTACTTTTGCTGTTGCCTCGGGTTACCTCATGATAAAACTACGTCGTCTCTTAAACTGTGCACTACGTTTTGTTTACAAGTTGCGACGTGACCAAACGATGAAACCATATTGGGAGAGAGCAAAGTGGCTAACACTCGAAGATCGTCATGCTTACTTTCGAAATATACTCACTTATCAAGTTTTAACAACATCTCACCCCATATACATCAGGGATAATTTTAGTCTACCCCCCGAAACACTACGACAATCGTCTCGTCTGAACGCTACATCATTTTCGATACCTAATTGTCGAACCAATTACTTCGCCAATTCTTATTGGATAACTGCCATCAGACCATGGAATGCCGTGCCCCTCGAGATTCGAGCTTCACGCTCTCTCGACGCTTTTAAGTCCTCTCTTCTTGCACATTTACGACGCACAAACAGTCTCAACTAATACCTCACTTGACACTTGAAACTTACACGATTACGCGTACGAATGTATATGTATATTTGTATGAGTATGAGTAAACAATATACCACATCAATTCACACATGCTACGAACAGTGCGGAATCAAACCTTGTCGATCGTACATCGAACGGAACTATTTACATTCAGATTAAGATTTAGTAATTACTATCCGATTCTACTTTTTAGCTAAAATATAGGATAGTTTTATTATTATTAAGTATCATATGTTAAATATCTTTGTAAATTTTGTGGTTTGTCCATGGACGCCTTTGTCCAGGACAAAAATAAACGGTTTCAAATCAAATCAAATCAAATCAATATATGTAATATGTGACTGATAATGCTATGGTGGGAAAGGCTGTTTTCCAAGGTCGTCGATATTTTACAATACACCTAATGACGAACCGGTCTAAAGGACATTAATACAAGGTCAAATGCACATTAACTATAGAACGCCACCAATTGCATTTGCTAATAATGAATAGTATATTAAAAGTGCATTAAATAATCTTGCAATTTTCTTTATTTTTTGCCTGGCCTGACTGCATGAAATAATGTAGAGTGCTGAATAAGCCGAAAAAATAGACGTACTTTATTTTTTACAATGCAATTCGTGCTAATAATTCACATCAGCATCTTACCACTATTAAATGCCTTATTTGGGCCATCAGTAGACGTGCATCGACACTGCTTGACTTGTTTGCAAAATTATATTGTAGCCAAAATGCAACCTTATCAAACACTTATTGTACACTCTAAAATGATTGGAGTCAATTGCGGAGTCCAAGAGAGAGTAATCGGTAAATTTCACTATCTCGGAGTCACATTCGCTCCTTTAGAGTATTTCATGCTAGGTTTGAATCCTTTACCGGTGTAGTTATATGCTGCAAGGAAGACTGGTTACTACGTGGCCGGCCGACAAACATCTTTTGTGTCAACTCGCTATAACTTATTCAATTCTGAGAATTTTGAAACGAATAAAAAAAGAAATTGTTCGGTAGAGTTTTTTGCATCTAATGAAGAATGAACAAATTATATATCTGAATAAACAATGAAGTTTTTCAGGGCCTCGAAGCACATGACGCGTTGGTCATCGGCTGCCACCAACTTTAAACATTCATTACTTTTTGACTATTAGACCAATAAAAATAAAACTTTCCAGAAAATTTGTTCATACCTTTATGAACAACTTTCTCGCTGACACTTTTCGGATACTCGAAATTGGCTCGATAAACGAAGAGCCAGAAGGTATATATTGCAGTTGCATAGAAAAAAATTAATAACTTTATTGTTTATTGAGATATATAATTTATTACTTCACCATTAGATGCGGAAATCTCTAACGAACAATTTCTTTTTTTATTCGTTTCAAAACCTTCAAAATTGGCTATGTTATAGCGAGTTGAAAAAAAAAGGCGACCACGTAGTAACTAGTCCTGTCTATACGGCATTCAGCCGCCTTTCTCTTTTTCCGTATTTATTGACACCATTGGAGTATATTTTCACTCCAAAGAACTCAAATGTAGTCGAACCCGGCCTACCCCATTTTCGACTCCTTTGGAGTGAAATTTGACTCCAATAATTTTAGTGTGTAATAGAAAAAAATCAGTACTTTTATCCAAGGCTATTTCCGGAAATAATTTGTATGCTTATGCAACACACACCATCGACTATAATTTCTTTTACATCGAAATTGAAAATACATAAGAAAATACTAAACAAGATTCCTCCATATATAAAATATGAACTTCATATTTTTTATTCTTTCTTGTGTTCAATGTAATTAGAAAATACTAACGATTGCTTAAACAATTATTTCACCGCAGTAGGAAAGTTTAACAACAGTGCGAGAACATATCTGTCAAAATAAAAGACAGATCTATCCAAAAGCGCTTATCATTATTTGGACTCATACAATTCATCGTTTTGATAGTTACTTAGAATACTTTTGGAAAGACAACCTTTACGACGTAACAATTATGGAACTTTCAAACGCCAAACCAAGCCAGTCTCCAAACTTGGCAAGAAATGCGACAATACATCAGTTTAATTTATTTATATCAGACTACCTCAGAGAGCGTTGTGCTTCGCACATCGAATGGTTCCCTGATAAACTTCGATTAACTATTAAACATGGATTACTATAGAAATATTAATGATTATATAATAAGTGGAGGCTGTTTCCTCATAAGCCACCTGTTAAAATTGATAAATTTAATAATATTTTATGGTAACGTTAAGTCGGCAACCCATTCTCAACCCGGTAAAAAATATTTTGGACATTATTATTTATTTTCACGGATTACTTTTGAGCTGTAGTTAAATTTGTCATTCATGAAAATGAAGGCATTATGTCGTTAAAACAACATTAAAAGCAAATAATCGAAAAAAGTTTATCAAGGCGGTTTCGAACCCGGGATCGCAACGTACAAATTCAATGCCTGAACCGCTGACATCGTGAGTCACAGTACATTGCAAGACATGATAATTGCTGAAGTTTTCACGGTAACCTGTGGCGACTATTTCAATATATTCTAAGAGTTTTTTCAAACTCTTTGCAACATCCAAAGAAAATTAATAGAAAATGTAAAGCCTGATCTTAATAAATGGTTATTTTGTATTTCAGAAATGTCACGATGTAAAGAAAAATTAAGTACGATTATAGAAATAAACATCATGCATTTTTGAAGAAACATTCATAGTCTTTTAGTAATTTTTCTCCAGCTAAAAAATATTTAAATTTTATTAAGGGGAGGCTCCTGTGTTATTTTGACCCCTCGAAATTTTAATGGTAAAAATGGTTTATATTTTTTTTCTTGTTCGATTTTAAGATCAAATGTATGTCAGATTCTTAGAAAAAAAAATCGAAAAAATCGCTGAAAACAAAATTTTTCTGCAACCATAAAAGATATTTTCAAACGCTTATGAGCGATTGTTCGAAACGTTGAGAAAATCGTATAAAAAAAACCCCATGAAAAAATATTGAAAATTTTCAGAGAAGATAGATTTTTAAGGTTAAAATTAAGAAATTTGTATCTACTGAAGCCCTAAATGAATTGAAAAACATTCTGTTTTTATACAGACATTCAATTATTTCAATAATCAAGAACATTCATGACCATACTGTACACAAATTTTGCAAAAAAATATCCAAAATGGTGGGTAGCTAATAGTCGTAACGTTGTAATATGAAATAGGTTATTTTACTAATCCATTGCGATATTTTTCTTTCTTCTTCGGATATATTTATAAATTATCGATAAAAATCCCATAATGTACGCAAAAATATCAAGGGTCATTTTGGAAAATTAACTCATTGTGTTGAGAATTTTTCGGAAAATATATTTTTTTAGCCATTTTACCAAATATTCCTATACATACACTGGCATGAATATTTATGAAATGGTTTACAGTGCATTCTCGAGAATAGGGTAAATGAAAACACGCACATACATATACACAGTCAGCTACAGATGAATGTGTAGATGTACATTTTTATACATATATTTTATAAAAAATATTAAATATAAATTACTTATATTCATTAATATGATTATAATTATAATTATAATTATAATAATACGGGAATTTTCACCCTGGCTTAAGTAAAACATTTCAATTTGAAACGATTCTGATATACTTCCAGTTTCGACGAAGCCACCTTAACCAATTAACGTAGAAAATGACATTTTTTTTGCTTCAATTTCAATAAAATATTTCATATCAAAATCGAAATTGAAATAGATTAATAGGTACATATCCTACTATTTTCGAGGACGCACTTCAAGATTACGTATTAAAAATTGAGTTTCAACCATCAGGAATTCCAATATAGCGCGGGATTTCTTTTTTGTCGAAAACATTCAACTTTCGGAAAAAAATACAAAGAACAGAAAATATACAAAACGTTTTTATAATGTTTTAATTAACGTATATATTTTAACATTTAAAAGAAATTTTTGATACAACATTTCTCAAAAAATCATCGAAAAAATCTGAAAAAAATTCTACTATAATTCTCGATGAATTCTAAGAACTTTTCATTATTAACCATTTTTTTTAAAGCTCGTCGTTTTTGAGTTATAGCTTTTACAAATTTTTCAAACAAATTTTCATTTGGACACCATTTTGAGGTCGTTACGATGATGTTGGGCATAAAAGTAAAATTTTGTCCAGTAAACACTTTGTTCACCTTTATCTATCGTTTCAATAGAAACGCAATATTCTAATAGCTAGAGAAAAATTTACAAGAATAAATATTTCCTAGTCAATTGGCAAGCGAAACAGTGAATTCTGATCGTCATTTCACTGTTCATATAGGGAATATGATGAATGTCACGGACCTAACAGTGAGTATTCATTCACCGATTCAAATAGTGAGTTTTTCACTGTTTCGAAATGGGAGAGTAAACTTTAGTGGACTTTTTATCGAGATTAGTTTCTCTTATTGACAAACTATGTTTACATTCTATTGTTTTAAAAAGCAAATACCAATAACATGCAAAGCAAGATGGAAATTACCTAAACTATACCTTCTTAATTATAGTACAATAACATTTAGACAATATCTTATTCTACTCTCTCAAATTAAAACAGTCACAATTCACTGATTTTCATTGACAAGTCACTGATTGCCATAGTGAAAAAAGGAGCCACTCAGAAGCAGTGAAATTTCACTGCTTTATTCAGTGAAATTAAGTTGCTTTATGAGACAATAAAATCGATTCATTGCTTGAATCAGTGAAACTACAGTGAAATACCACCACCGGTTCACAGTTATATGCAGTGAATATGATGCAAGTCACTGGCCCAGCAGTGAGTATTTATTCACTTATTCAAATAGTGAGTTTTCATTTCAAAAAGAAATATTAATTTGCTTCCTCCGATTTAGTAGGCTAAAACTGTTATTGCTCAATTACTTACCTTTCGTAAATGAAAAATGGTACCGACGTATCGTGAAACATTCAACAATGAAAAATGATACTGAGTATCTTTATATATCCGAGATCGTTTGACCATGTTTTAATTGTTTATGTTTAAGTCACTGATTAAATTTGTGAACTCAATCTTTTAAGTTTCACTATATCCTCAGAGGGAACAAAAATTAATTTATTCATTTCACTGTTTATACAGTGAACACGCTATAAAACACTGATTCGAGATTAATATGACAATCGTCCCTTTTTAATGTTTAAATAATGAAAATTGAGCGTTTTAGATGTTACATAAATGTTGCAATATAGTCAGTGGGCTGTTGAAACATTAGTACGTGGTATGAGTGTAGAAGGCTTTCAGTGTGGCTAAGATGATTGTTATCGAAGAAAAAAGAACCAGTCACTGATTCGGTCAGTGAAATAATTCCACTATTTCAAGTAAATCAATTTTACTGTTTCAAGCAGCGAATCAATTAAATGCTTTTCCGTGGCGCCTTTTCCACTGTGGCACTCTGACTATTTAGCGATATTCAGTGAATTTTCACAGTTTCAAATTGAGAGAATACTTTTAAATGGATCTTTGTCAGTTTTTATTTCAACAAAATAAGCAAAATACAGTCAAAAGCTTTGCTTTTCAGCTATCAAAATCAATACAAAAAATTAAAAATTATATGAAAATTAATGCAGTTATGAGTGATCATTAACATAAAACTTACCAAAAAACGTTTTTTAGCCATAACATGAGATTTTAGGTATGTCTGGGAAAACCCTACCATACTATTTTTCACATTTTTACTAGACCGACAACCTGTATTAAGTATGTTGGTGCTAGGTGTACAAAAGTTAGTTACTCAATTTTCGTTGGTATTTGTCAGGTTTATTTCCACTTTTCGTGACAAGTTTGTCGAAATTTTTAGCAATACTGTCAACATGAAAGCTTGTATTAAATTGAATTATCCATAAAAATAACATAGGTCCAAGATTTAAAAAAAATGAATTTAGTAAAATCCTTACACTAGTCCCTTAAAAAGAATATTTATACATATCGTAATGAGCCTATCCCCATAACACAGTTTTTCCTCGTATAACCTAGCTGATGAACCCGATAATAATAATACGATCACTTCGTTATGATAATAGGCTGGACATTTTTATTCCGCCTTCGGTGAAATGAAAATCTTATGCTTACGAGTATCTGGTTTACCAGTGTGAACGGTCGGGTAGGTCCGTACTTATCGATTATTAATTACCAAAGTAATAGCCTAGTAATTGGAAGGCCCCAGGAGGGCAGTTTCGCACTGCGAAATACAAGCAATGGGGATCCGTTGCAAAGCTAATGCGAACGCGAATGCGGCAAATTTCTCGCACGGTATGTGGTCACCAGATTACGAATAAATGTTTGGAAGTTTGTAGTTCACATAAAACAAAATCTCTCTAGGGGCTTCGTTATTTCGTACAATTCAACAGAATTTTAACTCTGCTGATACTGAATTTTTTCTTTCATTTCCATTTTAGCAATGCTAAAAGCGACTGGCATCGGTATATAAATATAGCAAAAATTGAACCAATAGATGTGGCAGTCAGTAAAAAATGTCAATATAGGCACATGTATTTGTTGTTACAAATTTCTACGTGGACGAGGTCGAGCTTATTTCTATACCTTTCAACGAATTTTTAATTTTAAAAAATTGTTTACTTCTTGGATTTTACAATTGCTTTAACAATGGTTTGAAATGTGTAGCGTATACTGATTAAATTTGACATCTTACTGAAGGGAAACTCTCCCACAAAACGTAATTACTTACAGTTCACGGTGGGACTAAACCATGGGCGAATAAGTAGTCCACTTAAATGGGATTGTTTTTAGATCAATACTGTAGACATTACTAAGTGTTTTGCTCTAAAATTCAAAATATTCGTGAGCCCTTTTTTTAAAAATCGATTTTTTTGTATAGTTTACCGTAGTTGTGACATTAAGAGGCTCACATGGACTAAAATGTTATCGAAACAAAACAAATAATCGATGAAAATTATAGGTCTTTCCTAGCTCTGCACGTTTCTCCTGTACAACTTTTGTCAGTTCTAATATGAGAAATTATTCTATTGTCAAATTTCTAAGTTCATTGGTTACCAGGCAACACAAAAGCAATAGTCAATCCTGTCAAAGCTTGCTTTAGTAAATCATTAGATTCCGATCATACAAAATATATACTTAATTATATTAATAATTAATTTTAAAACTAGTTATTTGAACCTAGAAATTTCAGTTACTTGTATTCTTTATACATGTTTTGTGAAAAACATAAAGAATGACTAGGTGTATTCGATGAACCTGTTCATATTGAATTTAAACTTGTTAGGTCTAAACATAAAGTTATTGTAACGCATGCGGAATATAAACTTCCCTTATTAAAGGGTGTTTGTGAGTACGACAGACATTTAAATGCAAATAATACAGAATTTGTAAAAATACAAATAAATATTAAATTCAAATTTGGTGGGTTTAATACTGCAACGCAATTGGTGGTGATTGCATCAATCAAACATTTTAACATGATTGAAATATTTCCAAGCGCCGCGCCATCTGTCGGAATCATTTCGATGGCTTTTTTGGAAAAACATTTTTAAAGAAAAATGTTAAAAATGCTGACCAGAAATGTTAATTCTATGAAAAATGTGAAGAACCCGAAAATATGTACCTGAAAAATTCGGAAAAAATAACGAGGAACTTGGAAGAACATTCGGCAGATACCAGGGTAGGATCCTGGGACCTTTCGATTTTCGGTCGAATGCTCTAACCAACTGAACTAAATCTCCCCACACCCCTACGCTCCGTTAATTTTTATTTAGTCCCATATTTCGTATTTCTTCATTTTTGTCATATTACTGTATTTGACTCTTTCTCACCTAGAGTCGGTTAAATACAAATAAATAGAATTATTTTACAGCATGATATTTTACAAATAGCAAATAAATATTGGAACTAATTGTAACATTAAAATGTTATTACATATATAACGTTGCAACAAGCTAGGACCGATAAAAGAAGAAAAAATACCTATTTTTTCGGTTTCCCTAACTTTGTTCTCAGTAGGTAGCGAAATCGCATATACAATATATAAGAAAGTTGTTGAGCTTGAAAAGGCTTGAGTAAAGGAGAAGTCAATTGATTTCTATCCATATCTTCAACGAAAACAAATATTGCATGACTTTACTTTCAATATCTTGAGACCTTAATATCGTAAAATCTGAGTAGGTATCATTTGAATTTTTGTTACTGTGGAAAAACAAAAGCAGGAATGGCATTATCTTTGGGTCAGTCTTAATATTTAACGATCTCTACTATGTATTAGATTACTTTTAAGTAATAAACATGCATTTTGAATGAAACTGTAGCCAATCATTTTATTTCTACAAGTTACTAAATATTAAAAACTTGAAAGTTCTTTGGTATGTATTGGTATTTCATCTCTTGTCACACTCAACGAATATCTCATAGTTTCTGTAGCAAACCTAATGCAAATAAATTAATTTAGAAAACGGCATATGTTGAAAGAAAATGTTCATCTCGTAAGAAGTAAACACATGATGAATATTTCAAGTTTGGTAGCATTCATCAAGATCTGCAAATACGAAAGCCGTCAGCTATCCTAATCGTGGAACATTTTCTCGTCCACTGTGAATATAGAGAGACTCACGACGTGCTCAAGGCTATCACGATTTTTGTTTATTCAGAAACGTGCGATAAGATTGACAGAGTCTCTAGCAATTCCTCACTCTTCAGACCTCTTCAAAAGGTGTCTACATCCTACCATTTCCCTCGCTATTTTCTCTCGTTTTAAACCATCTTGCACCCTCTCATTACAAGATACGCCTATCGATTTTGTGACCTTAAAGCGAATGTCTCTTGCATCTTGCTTTAAGGAGGCCCAAATACGTCAACTGAAAGTCGATGAATATATTTGGGTATTTCAAATATTGGAAGAATGTTACGGATAGCTCTCCTTGGGAATTATTTTATTTTTCACTGAGATGTTTCTAATCCACAAGAAACATTATTTTATGCTAAATATTTGTACTGAAAGCAGCAGGACGAGAATCGATCCATTATTCATAGTTTGGAAACTGAACGAGTTCAAAAAGGAGTCGGGATTCTCTCATACGAAAGCAAATAGGGATGTATTTCAATGAAATAAAATCATTAACGTATTTCAGTCTGATATACGCATCTGCATATGATGAAGAAAGAATATCAAATTAAAGCTGCTTGTCGAGAACCTATAGCAACTGCAACATTTCGACGCAGTTTTAATCTCCCAAAAATAGCATCATATATGGGCAAATCCACAGAAGTTTTGACTTTGAAATTAGTGACTTTGAGGTTACTGTAACCTCTTAAAAATGAACGCAAGTCGTTCGAAACGTCGAGGAAAATCAACAGCAACCAACTTTGTAGGACAAAGCCGAACCCTTATTATTATTTTTATTATATATACTTCTACATAAAAACACCGTGTAATTATAAATTTTTGTTACATTTTTTAAATTTCTATAATTTAAACTAGTGTTTAAAGGGTGAGTTGAATATGTGCATATGGACAACACATTTTCAGGAACAATGTAATTAAATTTCTAATTTTACGATTTCGAACTGTAGATATACAAATATCAGGAAAAATCAGATAAATATCACATAAAGAAACGATCCAGAATCTATGTTGACTCGTATGATTCGATACCATGGGAGCGGGGAAAGTGGGGAGAGACCTGAGGGTCTCCTTGAGTTAACAAGAACTCCATGGATATAACGTTATTATCTTTGAATCTTAGCGATCGAGATTCCAGAAAAAAAAATGTATTTTGGGAATTGAATTTTGAATAATTTGAAAATTAAACCTTTTGCCAGACACCAGATTAAGATAGTAAGAGGATTAAGCGTTCACTTTCTTTTTTGGAAACCAAACTAGAATATACACAGAAAAAATAATTAGTAGATTCTACCCAGAACTTAAGTAAAATTTACCGAAAAAATTGAGTAACCATAGTTAATACAAATAATTAAAAGAACAATCCTAATTTTCTGCAGTTCTGGAATTTATCGTTTAAATACTTGAGACACGCCAATGATGTATTAGAATCTTTTCCACGTAAACAAATTCAGATAATTTTTATATTTAATATAACTGGTGTAAATTTTCTTGCAAGTGCTGTTACAGAATATCTAGCCTAGTTTTTCGTTAACCTGTGATTTAACGTCATTTAGAAACTTATTATTTAAAGACTAGAGTATTATTTATTTATATTTTTTAATAAATTTACCTTTTAAATGAGACTCGGTAAATTTTACATTAACTAAGTTTGGAAAATTCTACTCATGATTTGTTTCCGTGTAGGAATATTTTTCTGTACTTCTGTTTCTATTCAACAAAAAAGTTTCCTATAGTTGTTAAAAGGGTCAGTAATTGTCCACTTTATAGTGATCTTGGTTCGGTTTGGAGATATTAACAACGACGCCTACTTCCCACGACTTACGCGGAATACTGCATTTTTCAAACACCAGTTAAAAGCTTTAACATTAAAACAATGCACTGCAACTTCAAATTTTTTAATAACCCTAATAGGTATTTTTCAACGTCCGCAAAAGTGTGTTAGTGATTTTACATTTTTGTGTTAAATATTAATTTCCCTATATATTTTAAATATATTTAATTTCAAACATTTAAAAATACGGTTTACTATATTCTAGATCTTCAAACTAACGTTCTAGCAGACTAACTACAAATTTTCATATAAATTCTAACATTATGATAGCTATGATACTGCAACCTTTTCTACGTTCTTTTCTACCCCTTTTCCATCTGTGGGCAATTGCACAGACACCACCATAAATACGCATTCGCAGACAGGTATAAGCGCAAAAATTGTGAGACTAATTGCCGATTTATAGGTAGACACACTATCGGAGATGAGTTATTAATCCTACGTCCAAATTATCATACAGAGTCCAATAATCTTTTTTGGTAAATCGAAGATAAAAATACGCAGAGGAAAATCTCGTACGAGCTTCTACACCCTTTTGCGTATAAATGGGATTGCAGCACTTGCTCTACTATAGACCCCACCTTTGTACCTTTTGCCTCTATTCTACCCCAGGAATCTCATGCTACGATTGCTATTGTCTCCAGTAACAAGGTTTCGCTTATTAGATTCAATGAACAGACAGGTACAAATTTTGCTTTGAACTCCTGTTTGACTATTTTGTCTTATTTTACACCTTTTTATGTTAAGTCAAAGGTGGACAAAAATCATGTAAATGATTTTCAGACTAAAGGTTGACTGGAAGCTTGTACTACCGGATAATTTTACTAAATAAAAATGATGCTAGAATATTATTTGTAGACATTTTATTTTAACTGCATAAATTGCGAATTGATAACCATGCATTTTTTCCACCGTTCATTTTCCCAAGTAAACAAGTTATATATTAATTATATATCATCGTATAACTAGCTAGCTTATAAGTAATTATATGTTGTGGGCAGTAAACAGTATGTTGAAAAAATCTGTAATTATACAAGTACACATCTTGTAGAAAACCTAAATCTTTAAATCAACAAATGTATAATCACATAGATGTTGCACAAGTTATGTATAACTTACTTACTTCAAGTGAAAACATATGAACAAGTTTGTTATCGTTAATGTCAAATTATAACGTTTATTATTTTCTAATTTGTAATATTCGTACGATTCCAATATCGCTTCATTTATACAAAATCAGTTTTATTTAACAATTATTGAAAATAACTACATTAACTACGATCCCTCAATCGATGACTGTAAGTGACAAACAATATAACTTATTACGCAAATAATGTTTATAGTTATATACTATTATTATAGTTTACAGTATAGTTGAATTAATACTCATTTTTTTTCAATATATGCTGTACACCCGTTTCCGTCGCATTATCGTCAGAAATATTTTCTTAAACTTCTCTTTTCATAAATTCACTCAAACGAGATGTTTTCAATAATGTGAGAAATTTTAAAACAATAAAGTAATGTAGTATAACTGCAAAAACCTACATATATAAAACTTTAGTCATACGTTTTTATAATCGTAATAAAGAGATATTCCCTTTTTACATTGCCAAGACTTATAGTTGGGTAGAAGTAATGATGTATAACGCACACGTTAATTTCCAATCAAAGTTGCAAAATTAATAAGTGGATGGTATATATCCAATACGTATTTAGAATGCCCTAATCGTATACTAATTTATTTAGTATCCAATCCGTATTTTTATTAAACACGTAAACTATTCAGCCAATAAAATTGATTAATATATTGCACATCACTCCAATTTTGCACATCAAAAGATGTTCTGAGTATAAATTAACTGACCCGACCAACCAGTGAAGTATCATCTGTTTTTATGATTTTTAGGTCTAAAAATGCAGTACTGAGATCTCACTCAATTTGGATTCTAAAAATGACTTTCAGTTGATTAAATTATTTAAAGAGTAAATCTGTTTTACAGTGGAAATACCTTACAGCGAAAATGAAATGTCAAAATTCTGATCAGAGATTTATGTTTATTGCAAAAAAGCTCTCTTATATTTTAGAATTGCTACACTCGTGCACCTGTAGATGAGATTCCCTTCGTTAGCACTTGGACAGAAGGAACAGTAAAATGTAATTTAACTGCAAACTAAGTGTTTTTCTGTTTCCGTCTTCACTTGCTCTTCGGTGTCATCGGATTCAATGGAGCGTCGCGACGCCTTTTCACTCAAGAATAGTCAATCCATTTTTCCAGTTCATCAGCCTTTTCGACACCTAAACATGCAAATATTTTTAGTGGAGCGATATTTATGATTTTTTTATATAATATAAATATTTATTATAAATATAATTCCCTATTGGCAAAAGTAGCATTTTTTTCCTGGTTTTATGACCAACGTTTTAAGACTGTCTTCCTATTCCTTATGTTTATAAGTTGACAAATGCGAGGTTAGAGGTTTAACGTCAAGTTAAAGTCCTGAGAACCTCTCAAGTACGGAGCAAATCATCATACAATTAGGAATAAAAAATGTATGGGCATATGGACTTATTATATTTAAACGTTCACAAACCAGGCACAAAAAAATACTTTGTCCTAATCTTTCCAAATTCTGGATTGTGACCTGTTAAACTATTATTATTTAATTTTTTAATTACTAATTTCTTTAATTCTAAAATGGAAGAATCCATCTAATATTTCTTGGTTTGCATGTATTATGTATTTCTCTATTTTTTGTTTGTTTTAAATCTTAGTATACTTCATACTACATGCCCACATAAAAAGGAAAATCCGTGGATGTTCTTCCTTCCGGTACCTCGAAAGTTTTCGTTCATCTTTAAAACAGGAAAATATTCATAAAATAATGAAAATCTCCAAGTAATGTGCCTACAGCCATTCACGCTGCAGTTTTCAAATATTTTGAATCTCGTTAAAGAAGACAAGTTTTATGATTTAAAAAAAAAAAAATAAGAAACTAGTGAAATATTTGAGTTAAATATAAGTAAAACTATATAATCATACAGTTTTTTACTGTTAAGAAAAACATTCAGTTACTACTGCAAGAATTGTACTAGTTTGGCGGTTTAATGTATAGAATGACTTAAAAAATTAACAATAAAAATTATGAAGGGAGCAATATGAAAATATGAATTAAAATGTTGCTTTGCACATATTTTTAATATTACAAAATATTCTATATTTTATTGACTATAAATAATCGTGTAAAACCTCTAGTCGAATCTATATGAGTATATTGGAAACTCTTCTGAACCTCGTTAATGATTTTTGCAGCACGAGAAACAAATACAGGGTAATTTACTGCTTCCTGCTGCACTTATCATTTTCTTCGAACAAAAATTACGTTGGTTTCCAGTAATACTAGGATAACTAGTTACGAAAAATTGATGGATCGTATTCAAGTCATGGATCGTATTACAGGGGATGAATCTTGACAACATTCTGTGCAAAAAAAAGTGTAATGCCGAAATTAGATCCGACGTGTAGAATTTGAATGGCAAGCATTTAATTATAAAAAATTACATTAGTTTTTAAGTTATTTCAACGATGGAAGCCTATTTTAAAATTTTTTTTCAACTCCTACAATTGATCTCTGAGTCATTTTGACTTATAATGAATATCTTGTTAAAGCCCCAAAATGTATGCGCATGTGCACAAACTACACCTACTCTTTGTTTTGCACGTGACATTTATGTATTTTTTTTTTATTTATACTATATTTATATTATTTTATGAGAAGGCTTAATTATTTTCGAGCTTTCCCTCTTTTCTACACGTATACAGTGCAGCGCAGCTTTAGCGAACTAAGTGAGAGACCCGGGTTCGATTCCTGACAGGACAAGTTTATTCGTTATTTGTTTATATTGGAGCTTTAAAAATTTTCTGAAAATATCATAAGATATTCTCATGTAAACATACAATGCATATATAATAAAAAGTGTTAAAAAGATTTAAAAATCCAAATTTGTTTATGTTTTTTAATCTGTCGGTAAATTTTCTTCTGAAATATATTTTCAATATATCTAAAAGACGTCTTATAGAGATTTTATAGACGTTTTCAAGATGTCTTTTACGGATTGAAGGATATTCTTTTAGACATCTTTAAGACATATTTTTGCTCATTTGGAAATTACTTAAGGGTTCGACTTTCTATCTTGTAACAAATGATCGTAATCAACATTTCTTAAAAAAATGGTTATAATATGCCATTTTATTATGACAAATATAATAAAAATACACTGAAATTATGGTTAGCCCCATTATCATTATATTGTAAACTTTAATATGTGGAAGACATTATTAACCACATATTCTCAAAAAATTTTCAAAATTTATTCGATTACTTGAATTTACTGTATTTAATGTTTGGAGAGCTATTGCGTAATATATCTCTGAGGTACAAGTCCTTCCAAGATTCTCAAGTATGTGTGCCCCACAAGACTCATCACTTACGTCTTAATTGACATAAGTGCTATTACACGTGTTTCAATATATTTCCCTCGTAATTACAAACCATTATTTAATAACTTTTAAGTAAAATATGAAGTAAATTAATTCAGAAAACTGAAATAATATTATACCTTATCTTCATAAACATTATGTATGTTCTTAATAGTTAGTAAAACAAAATATTTCTTTTTTGTTTACTAACTTTAACGTAAATGCATAAATAATTCATTTATTACAATCTTTATTTCTTATATTTAACACTTCCAAAAATAATGTTTTAATAATTTAGTACTTATTAAATGGTTTTGAAATTCATTAATTTTAAGCAACGGTAAGCATTAAAATTAAGACTGTTGACCAAGGAAAATAATAATTGCTGTGAATCTATACAGAAATTGGCCTACTTGAAATGTTACTAAACTTTGAATGAAGTAGTAGGCGAGATAACAAATCGTTTCATAGATACTATCTGGCGCTAGTTTGATATATGTATATGTATGTATACACTAACGTATATCAAACTATCATCAGATATATATATATATATGTATAAACCTTCAGAAGCGGACGATCCTCAACTTTCCTCAATATACTTTCGTAGGCAGGGGAATTTCATGTATCTAATTAATTTGCTTGTAACGTTATCTCTCTTTAGGTTAGGATTACGTAAATCGGACGAAAGTCCGGACAAAAAATACTATTTTTGCATTATGCTTAATATTTCGAAAATTTATTGAGTCATAACGCACGTCCTCCTCGTCGGCATCTGCATAAGGACATACAGTTTCCAGCGAATTCAAGAGAAATCTCGCAATTTTCCATGCTAATTGCAGCATTTACGTTTTACTTACGACCTACATATGTAAAGTTCTATTTATATTTTCTACTGCTATAATAAACCGTAGTCGTAATTGTATATGTATAAGGCGTATAAATATTTAACATTTTTCAATTTATAATTTTCAACTGATCATTCCCGGTATCTTCAATTTTTTGTTTGTCGGCTGTTACTAATAATCTAAGGATTCTGGAGTTACTTCGTTAGTTAGTAAGTTCACTAAATTTTTCCTAGATTGCTAAATCAGGAGTGTATCAAGGACAGATTCTCAAAATTCGAAATGGTGAATCATATATTGGGTGAATTTGTTAAAGTATTAATTTGCTTTAAGAAATAATGGTGCTTTAAATTTGGCATTTGTTTCAGTCGCAAATAAAAATTCTCAGGTTAGATTTTCCACTTCAAAATAGCAACGTTTTTAATAAATGGCAGGTGAATTCTGCCTTTTTCATACAATAGTTTTCAGGTTGTAAATTATGGTTGCGCTCCCACAATACAGTATATTATTAATTTTAAATGATAACAGTTAACAAAGAATACATTAAATTTTCAATATATAAAGACATTGCATGTTTTGCAATGGAAGGCTGTTCGTTGTACATAAGGTCCTCCGGCCGTTCACCTTTTGAGAAACTACATATACTTTTCGAATACACTGACTAAACTAATAAATCAAAAGATGTTTTTATTAAAATGTAGACAATAACGTATTATACCGAAACAATTAACTAATACTTGTTGTAAAATGAAAGATTTCTTTTTTCATATGAAGTGAACAGTAAATTTAACAGCTACTGTCTTAAAACTCAAATTTTGTTATTAAATTTGGAAATTTCTGATTTTATTCATACGCAAGATATTAAATATAAAAAAATGTTTACTCCCATTCGTATTGACTAAACAAAAAAATACAATGGGCGATTAATCAATAAAAATATGATATCCAATTTACAATTCCTCTAGCAACCTGCATAGCTTTAGGTGAAAAATATGCATTTCCCACCGTTTTTTGAAAAAAATTTCCCATGAATAATTTAAAATGGACAAAAGTCGTGCATATACTTATGAGTAATAAATTTAAAATTTCTCTACCGCATGTAAATAAAAATAGTCTCAATCTAGCAGACAGTCAATATATAAAAGGAAGGTAAGTAAAGGAGGAATTCAAAAATAAGCGTCACGTTAAATGAAAAGAGTCTTTTATTGAAAAGTGTCATAATAAAAATAGTTGTTGCTCATGTTAACCAAACTTTAACCAGACTTAAACCAGTTTTAACCAAAGGGTGAGCTTAGTGACGATGGACAAATAGAGAGCAAAGAATTAATTTTTTACACTAATTTGCATACGTATGACAGCTAGAACGGAAAATATGTGTATAAACTTCATATTGGACCAAAAATTTAATTACATCATTCATAGTAAATAATAATTCATTCTAATATTACGTGACATTAAGTAAGGAAATTTATTTCTTCAATTGCTCAGAAATGAATATATTAGAATAGCATTCCTAGTACATTGAGTATAACAAAATCGTTAATTTCTGCTATTGTATATGGCAAAGTAGCATCTGCCAATTCTTCTTGAAAATTCAAAAGTTATAGATATCGCAATTGATTTTTGAAGGTCAGCCGAAAATAAGAGTATTAAAATAAATTGACCATCTTGGTTTCATCGGAATCTTATTCGTTACATGGCAAAGCGTTCACTTAATAAAAAAATCGTACCGAATACCGGCGCACGCAACAGAGATGATTACATCGGTGAAATTGGAAATATCGACAACTGTACACCAGGAAAATTATGATTTTCACCTGGTTGTGTCTAACAGTATGTATTATAACATGTACTAAAATCAGTAGCAAATAAATGATCACATAAATAAGCATACTTTTATAATCGTTAAATTTTGTGGCAAAATGTAAAACTTACTTTACATTACCGTAGAATGTTCACATCGCTAGCCCGATAATACAACGTATTCCTCCGTGGAAAGTTTTAAAACCGTTTGCACCTGTTAAAAGTTCTTCCTTTTAACTGAAAACACATCCGTGAAAATTCTCGAACAAGTTTCTTTTTTCTCTCCGATTACCGGGTGCACGAAGCCATCGTAAAAGAATTTTAAGCAACCTCGGAGGTTAACACAAATAAACGAGACTTACACGAAAACATAATTCAGATATTCTAGCGTATACATTTTTATATAAAAATGTCGTTTTTACATATGACTATGCAGAAATGTCGAAGACGATGAAATGTACATGAACCATTTTCGAGTTAGTCAGCCTCGTTTGGTAAGTAATTGAAATCAAGGTTTTTACTACATTTTACTATTTTTAAAACGTAATCGTGTTTCTTTATTTAGCAGTCAATTTTATATTGGTTCTTCGCGAAGCCACCAGGCGGAAACAAGCCTAACTAAAATTATCGAAATTCTACACAAACTCTGTACAGATTTATCACACTTTAACTATTAGAAGCATGGTGGTAACCCACGTTACCACCTCGATTTCTTTGATTTTTGCTCATTTAAAATGCAGTTAACGCATTTAGATCGGTGTTTTTGCTACACAGAGAAAACGAAAAAGGTTAATGGAATCATTTTAGAAAAGTAAAATACGTGATTATAAAAAATGGTTAAATCAACCATTTCCATAGTAAAACAAAACAAAGATTGTTCCGTTTACTATTTCCAGATACTTATATATGCAGCATAGCACATAACCTCAAGTATATCATAGCTTTACAGTTAAATAGTCACTCGAAATATTCTTGGCTAGAAAAATAAATTTAGTAAAAGTGATTAAACGAACATAACTACTTACCATCATAAAAAGTAATTATTGTATGTTATATTTTATAATATTATGAATTATAAAAATAAGGTAATGGCAACTACAACTTTCCACGAAATTAATTGTATTATTATGAAATGTTATAATCATTTCTACCTTTTTTTCGTGGTTCCGTTAACCTTTTTTCTCTCTGTGTATTTTATATTACTATAGTGATACAAGAATGTATAAAAATAGTTATTAAGATATAATTGTTTATTGTTTATGATTTATAAATAAACAAACCTTAAAAAATCACGATTTTTTTCGAACAAATTCATTATTGACGCTGTTTTTTAAGATAATTATTTGAAATTTAGTATAATAGAGTTTTTAGGGTCGCTGATTACGAATCTCACCACAGATTTTAAAAATTCGAAATGGCCGTTCCAAGATGGCCGATCAAGATGTAAAAAGTTTCTTGATCGGATTGAAAGTGAGTACACGGGGTTTTCGTTGTCACTGATGACGAATCTGACTACAGATTTTGAAAATTGAATATGGCGGATACAAAATGGTGGACAAGAATGTTAAAATTTCATAATTCGTGACTGTAAAATTCACAGGTATTCGTCATTTAGTTCTAAATTGTTGGTCAAAAATAAATAATGTTATTATTGGTTTTCAATCTAATACCAGATTCGTATTCAGCTACCCGGAAAACCCCAGCGGTGCCCAGTTTCATATCAATCTAGTAACTTTTCAACATTACTGTCCGTCATTTTGGCCATATTCAATTTTGAAAATATGAGTTCAGATTCCTAATAAACGACCTCGATAACCCCCAAGTAACAATTTTCAGCCATTTTCCGTGTAAAGAAAAATGTATGCTTCAAAGAGTTAACTAAGCATAGTTTTACTAGTAAGTAAGGGTATATATAGTTTTAAGAATCTAGTCAAGCGTTGCAAGAACTAGTTACTATACAGTATGTAGCTTTACGATACAATTTTCCGCACGGGAAAGTACCGCAATCCTATAAAACGCATCTAATTTTTAACTGGGGACCGTTTTTATAATATTTGTTGACGTGCTTGATTGATAGATCAAACGAAATAATCCGAAAACGACAAGGCAAATGCAGTATTTAATCCATTTTAACGATTTGCAATCACTGATCCTACTGTTTAAATACAGAAGCTATCTTTTTATTGACTTAATTGTATTGCCGTTCTACGTAATTTTGTAGTAATATTTATACATTTATGTATATATCATGTACGAAGACATCGGCGATAATACAGCTACAATAAACTACATACCAAAAGACACTAAAAAGTGTCTTGAAAATGATGGCGAAAGTATCATCCAATAAGACACTAATTTTTGCAGTGTAAATGTTCAGATAGTGTAACATGTTTTACTGTTTTTTTAATGATAAACATGATTTTGAAAAACCTTAACTTCGTAATTATAATTTATTTTAAGAACTTATATCGAATACCAAAACCCCAAAATACAAAAATTTGAAATATAAAAAAACCAATCGAAAGATGTTTTCTTATACAATTTGCAAAAATTGAATGAAATTTTGATTCCATGACAATATCCAGAGCGGTATAGAGTGCTTCGAGATAGATCAGGTTCTTTTGGTAATTTCTTGTGAGATTTTGCAATATTTTAAAAAAGGATATCATTCAGACAATGCAATTTAAAGCACATTTCTACTGTCTGTACAACTTGCGCTTAATGTATACAATTAGCTCATTCTATCGTAATTAAAAAAAAACGGGTGACAACAAAGCCTAGGAATATTTAATGAAGAATTTAATAATATATTTACAAAAATACGCATTCATCCAAGAAATATGGAGATTTTTTCATATATTGAATATTTTTTCATTTTCTCATATCTAAAATTAAAAGTCTGCAATTGGCATTTATACGTGGCCTTTGAAAAATTACCTTCAATACGGAATAGTGAGAAAAATATGTTCTACATAATTTCATGTACATGGCACGTTAAATCTCTAACCGCTGAAACTGAATATTGCATTTCGCAAATTTCATAAAATATAAAAAGTACAATAATTTGTATCGTAATTTGTGTGCGGTAAGTAATACAATTTAAAACTTTCTTAACCCGGAAAAAATGAATCGTTATAATCCTTTTACAGTTTTGCCTAAAAGCTTTTTTCGTTTAATTTTGAACTAGATACGCGCGATATGCAAATTGTTTCGTGTTGCGGTAGGAAAGAATTTACATACTTCCTTTTTTCTTTCTTGCATAGTTAATGAATACTAAGAGTAATAGTCACTGATGAATTTTACAAAGCAAGCATTTGTCTACGTTTTAAATGATATTTTATATTAAGAATATATACAAATTGTGTACTGTAATTATTGTATACAAAAGAGCTATTGTTATTTCTAAAATGTACACTCCTTATTATAATATTTTAAAGAGGAAAAACTAATAAGACCATATTATAATAGTCATTGTTATTCGAAAGTGTTTCGCGTCTTCCAAACATGTTATTAGCACATGATGTTACTATCATCATCTGCAAGTTTAGGATTTACAAAAAGCTTTTATAAGAAAGAAGGACAAATAATGCACTAAGAATTTTCATGAATATTATTTAATAAACAACAGTAGACACATAATTTAAATGTAACAAAATTAATCAAAATGTTCAATGACATATTAACCCATTAAGGCCTAAACGGACACATTTTGAGCATCAGTTTGAACGTCGATAATTTGTATATAAAAGCATTTGGAAAAATTTTACTCCCACTATTTCTGACGTAAAATTGTATGCTCTTTCAGAATCTTTCAATAAAGTTTCGATAAAATATAAAGAAAAAAAAGTTATACAGGTTTTTTTGTAAAAAAATGTGGTTTTTTAACATTTATTTTTCATTCTAACTTCACTTTCACCTCGAAATTGCATTGGGAAACATGTCTAAGGTGAAAATATCGCGTCCATGGATCCTTAGGATTAAAATGTACCGTGTTATAATTTGAATTTCAAGATAGAGACTTCCAAAATGGCGCCTAGATGCTCAAAAATCTTTTTATAACTTAACAAATTTTTTGTTTGAAAACTATAGACTTTAGAGAAAGTTTGCTAAGACCAAAAATGTCGTAGAATTAGTTAAAGAACCTTCTTAAATTTTATCACAATGAATTGATACACTTTTTGGTTTTTTGAAAATTCACAAAAACGAAAGTTTTGAAAAAGTAATTTTAAAAATCTGAAAATATTTGAGAAGGTTCTTTAACCAATTCTAAGACATTTTTATTCCTAGCAGATTTTCTCTAATGTCCATATTTTTCAAGGAAATAAATTATTAAACTTTTCTAGATTTTAAGACTAATAAGTTTATTTCCTTGAAAAATATGGACTTTAGAGAAAATCTGTTTAGAATGAAAATGTCTTAGAATTGGTCAAAGAACCTTCTCATATTTTTTCAGATTTTTTAAATTAATTTGTTAAAAATTTCGATTTTTTGAATTTTCAAAAAGCAAAAAGTGTATCAATATATTATGATAAAATTTTAGAAGGTTCTTTAACCAATTCTAAGACATTTTTGTTCTTAGCCAATTTTCTCTAAAGTCTACGGTTGTCAAGAAAAAAATTTGTTAAGTTTTAAAAAGATTTTTGAGCTTCTAGGCGCCATTTTGGAAGTCACCACCTTGAAATTCAAATTAGAACATGGTACGTTTTAATCCTAAGGGTCCATGGACGCGATATTTTCACCTTAGACATGTTTCCCAATACAATTTAGAGGTGAAAGTGATGTTAGAATCAAAAATAAATGTTTATAAATCATGTGTTTTAACAAAAAAACGTGTATAACTTTTTTGCTTTTCATTTTATCGAAATTTTATTGAAGGATTCTGAAAGAGCATACAATTTTACGTCAGAAATAGTGGGAGTGAAATTTGTCCAAATGCTTTTTATATGCAAATTATCGTCGTTTAAACTGATGCTTAAAATGTGTCCGTTTAGGCCTTAATGGGTTAATGTCAAATAAAAATAAACAAGCGGCAAAGAAATATTATAATATGTTCTCTATATGAGAATTTAGATATATATATGGGCCATTCCATGTCAACCGGATCACTTGCACGACCAGAATTCGATAGCACCAAAAAAATCGGGGTTGGGCTTAAAATTTAGCTTAACATGTATACTTTTGTTTGCCGAGTGGCGATTTTGAAAATTCAAAATGGCGGACTATGGGAAACACTGAAAATGAAGAAAGTCGGCAAATAAAATTGTGGAATCTAGCACTACCAGAATTCTATAGCACCAAAAAAATCGGGGTTGGTCTTAAAATTTAGCTTAACATGTCTACTTTTATTTGCCGAGTGGCGATTTTGAAAATTCAAAATGGCGGACTATGGAAAACACTGAAAATGAAGAAAGTCGGCAAATAAAATGGTGGAATCTAGCACTACCAGAATTCTATAGCACCAAAAAAATCGGGGTTGGTTTTAAAATTTAGCTTAATATGTCTACTTTTATTTGCCGAGTGGCGATTTTGAAAATTCAAAATGGCGGACTATGGAAAACACTGAAAATGAAGAAAGTCGGCAAATAAAATGGTGGAATCTAGCACTACCAGAATTCTATAGCACCAAAAAAATCGGGGTTGGTCTTAAAATTTAGCTTAACATGTCTACTTTTATTTGCCGAGTGGCGATTTTGAAAATTCAAAATGGCGGACTATGGAAAACACTGAAAATGAAGAAAGTCGGCAAATAAAATTGTGGAATCGAGCACTACCAGAATTCTATAGCACCAAAAAAATCAGGGTTGGTCTTAAAATGTAGCTTAACATGTCTACTTTTGTTTGCCGAGTGGCGATTTTGAAAATTCAAAATGGCGGACTATGGGAAACACTGAAAATGAAGAAAGTCGGCAAATAAAATTGTGGAATCGAGCACTACTAGAATTCTATAGCACCAAAAAAATCGGGGTTGGTCTTAAAATGTAGCTTAACATGTCTACTTTTGTTTGCCGAGTGGCGATTTTGAAAATTCAAAATGGCGGACTATGGGAAACACTGAAAATGAAGAAAGTCGGCAAATAAAATTCTGCTGAGTCTTTGTGTAATAAAAAAACTACAGACGCATTTGCTATAATGCGATAATACAGATTTGCACGTACAGTTCAAAGAGCAAAATACAGACATTGCAATTGCTTTAAGTAATTTTGCTATCGTCCGTAGCGGCCGTTTACGGCGGCCATTCTTTTCTTAAAATTCTTTTCTTAACCCTTTGCGGCGCACATTTTTCTTTATACGGAAAACAGCTGAAAATTGTTACTAGGGGGTTTTCGGGGTCGCTGATTACGAATCTGAATTTGAAAATTCAAAGTGGATTTTGGAAATTCAAAATGGCGGCTCCAAGATGGCCGACATAAATGTAAAAAAATTTACTTGATTTTGATGAAAGTTGGTACTCGGGTGTTTTTTGGGTCGCTGATTGCGAATTTGAAGTCAGATTTTGTAAATTCAAAATGGTGGATCCAAGATGGCCGACATAAATATAAAAATTTACTTGATTTTGATGAAATTTGGTACTCGTGGGTTTTTGAGGTCGCTGATTGCGAATCTGAAGTCAGATTTTAAAAATCAAAACGGCGGATCCAAGATGGCCGACGGAAATGTGAAAATTTACGTGATAAAAACTTCATAAAACTGGGTACTCTATGTACTCTGAATTTTAAATATATAAGTCAGAGATCAGATTCGCAATCAGCGACCCCAAAAACCCCCGAGTACACAGTTTCATCAATGTCGGGTACATTTTCATATTTCGGTCGGCCATCTTGGATCCTCCATTTTGAATATTCAAAATCCGAGGCCAGATTCGTAATCAGCGACCCCAAAAATCCCCGAGTAACGAGTTTCAAGTAAATCAGATGAATTTTTAAAAATTCATCCGCCATATTGTTTCCGCCATTTTGAATTTTTCAAAACCGACTTCAAATTCGTAATCAGCGACCCCAAAAACCCCCGAGTAACGAGTTTCAAGTAAATCAGATGAATTTTTAAAAATTCATCCGCCATATTGTTTCCGCCATTTTGAATTTTTCAAAACCGACTTCAAATTCGTAATCAGCGACCGCAAGAACCCCCGATTAACGAGTTTCATAGAAATCAGATGAATTTTTAAAAATTCATCCGACATATTGTTTCCGCCATTTTGAATTTTTCAAAACCGACTTCAAATTCGTAATCAGCGACCCAAAAACCCCCGAGTAACGAGTTTCAAGTAAATCAGATGAATTTTTAAAAATTCATCCGCCATATTGTTTCCGCCATTTTGAATTTTTCAAAACCGACTTCAAATTCGTAATCAGCGACCCCAAAAACCCCCGAGTAACGAGTTTCAAGTAAATCAGATGAATTTTTAAAAATTCATCCGCCATATTGTTTCCGCCATTTTGAATTTTTCAAAACCGACTTCAAATTCGTAATCAGCGACCCCAAAAACCTCCGAGTAACAAATTTGGTTCTAATTTACCTTTTATTTCGTTCAAAATGATTTCTTTCTCAAAAATCGACGATTGTTTAAATTTATTTATTTATACTTGTTAATAATTTTGCGTAATAATTCATTATCCTTTTCGTTACGTACTAAAAAGCCCCGTCTACCACTGTAAAACGATTTTTTGAATATTGCTTCGAAAGCATTGAAACTAGACAGAAAAGTTGTGAATAAAAAAGGTGGTAATCTGGGTTACCACTGCGCCGCAAAGGGTTAAGAGTCTTTAATAAAAAATTGTATACGGTTGAGATCACTTTTTTTAATGCATTCTAAATAAGAGCCCCAGATCATCGCGATATCGATCGCGGCGGCTGGAGATGGTTCAATTTAGTTCGTTCAAAGCGAGAAATTTTTCTTAACATTATCTTTTCAACAAAATATATTTTTGAGGCGGTGAGTTTGAGAAAGGTCCACGAGTAAGGGGTTTTCTACATTATTGTTCATTAGTTAAAAACAAAAATTTTCGTGCGTTTTTTGAGTTTATCATAATTATCGGGAATATCTAATGTAATGACGTTGCATTGTACTTAAAAATTAAGCATAATAAATTCATTTCACTAATCGCTCTTTCTGTAACTATAAATAAAAATGTCAAAAACAGTTCATTCCGATAGATGTGTCAATCCTTTTGGCGGAATGGGTCATAAAGGAAAGGACTTGAGAAACATATCCCGAAACATGCAAACAGAGTTTCCAAATTTACCTTTCAATGCGAAAATATGTCAAGCTTGTAGGAAACAATATAATAATAAAAATGAATCTTTCGACTTCGACAGATCCTTTGAAAATCAAGCAGGCTCTGATGTGCGGGATACAGAAAGTGACTTGGAACATTCGCAAAATAAAAAATTGCGTTTGTCTAGAGAAGAAATTCTCGAGGAAATGATGAGTGGGCTTAAAGAAAAGTTTTCGAGCCTACCTGAAAATGATCCACTTCGCATATCGATTTTGACCATTCCTCCCGAATCATTAAGTATTCGTGAGGTAGCTGAAGAATTCGGCGCCTCTTACAGATGTGTTAGACAAGCAAAAGAATTGCGAAGAACAGCAGGAGTTTTAGCAACACCCAGACCTAAAGCAGGGAAAAACTTATGCGAGAGTATCGTTAAAAAAGTGTCTGATTTCTATGAAAGCGATGTCAACAGTAGAGTAATGCCTAATAAAAAAGACACAGTTACAGTACGTAGTTGCGGTCTGAAGACCAAAATGCAGAAGCGATTGCTATTATGCGACATTAAATATTTGCACGTACAGTTTAAAGAGCAAAATCCAGATATTGCAATTGGTTTAAGTAAATTTGCTGAACTTCGACCAAAATGGTGTGTTGTAGCTGGTTCCAGTGGCACTCACAGCGTATGTGTTTGCGTAATTCACCAAAATTTCAAAGCTATGATCGACGCTGCTAAACTTCCGCAAATAACGCAAAGTTGTGAGATACCGATCAGTAACCAAAGTGATTGCATTCAGATAGTTTTGTGTAAAAATCCATTGCCGGGATGCTACTTAGGTGACTGTCATGAATGCCCAAATATGGAAAAATTTTCGGATTACATTTTTCAATTGTTAGACGAAATAGGAACGTCGGAAGTTATATTTTCCACTTGGCAGAACACTGATCGATGCATCCTTAAAAAAGAATGTCTTCCTCTTGACGACTTTATTAATATTTTTACCAAATCTCTAGAAATTCTACTTCCTCATCATTTTATATCTAAAGCACAGTCGAAATATATATTGGAACTACGTAATACATTACATGAAGGAGACGTGTTGGTTCACACCGACTTTTCAGAAAATTTTGCCTACGTCGCACAAAACGCGGCTCAAGGTTTTCACTACAACAATGCTCAATGTACCGTACACCCAGTGCTCGTATATTATAAGAACAATGAGGAAGTAACCCACAAGAGCTTCATATTCTTATCTGAATGCACAACACATGATACGGCAGCAGTGTACACGATGCAAGAGTTACTTGTACCTGAAATAAAGAAGCTGTGTCCAAACCTGCAAAAAATCATTTATATTAGCGACGGTGCTAAACAGCATTATAAAAATAAATTTCAAGCCAGTAATCTTGTTCATCATGAAAATGATTTTGGAATAAAAGCCGAGTGGCACTATTCTGCTACAGCCCACGGCAAAGGAGCTTGCGATGGTGTAGGAGCTATTTTTAAAAGAGAAGCCACACGCGCCAGCCTTCAACTTAATCATGATAATGCGCTATTGTCTCCTGCAGCTCTTTTGGAATGGGCTAAAGGTAAATTCGAAAATATAAAGTTTTTTTATTACACAAAGGCTCAGCATGAGAAAACTAAAAGATTCCTTACAAGAAGATTTTCTGCAGCTCCTCCTGTTGAAAAAATCAGCAAAGCACATGCAATTTACGTACTTCCTGAGAAGGAGTTACATGCCATGCAATACTCTGCAGCGTCGACGCCGTTAACTGTTATGAAATATTAAAGGGAAAGTCATAAAATAAAAAATATAAAATAAAAAAAGAAGCTATAAAAAAAATACAAAAATACAAAAAAAAAATAAAAAATACAAAAATAAAAAAAAAATAAAAAATAAAAAAAAAAAAAAAAAAATGGAGACTATCAACCGCTACGTCCTCGTTCGTGTCTCTGGGTTTGGCTGAGAGCGGTTACGTAAGAAATACCTTGTAAATAAAGTAACAAAGTTTGATGTTTCATTCAAATTAAGTAATTTTTGCAATTTCGGTTGGTCGTCTGTACGTATTTTGAATCACAGGATCTCATTTGCCATTTTGAATCTCAGAATTTATAATAGAGATGGAGATTCAGAGAGATTATAATTCAGCAAACCTCAAATATCTCCTAGTACTGAGTTTCAACCAACTTTGGTAGTGCAAGTGATCCAGAATTTTATTTGCCGACTTTTTTCATTTTCAATGTTGTCCACAGTCCGCCATTTTGAATTTTCAAAATCGCCACTCGGCAAACAAAAGTAGACATGTTAAGCTAAATTTTAAGCCAAACCCCGATTTTTTTGGTGCTATAGAATTCTGGTAGTGCTAGATTTCACAATTTTATTTGCCGACTTTCTTCATTTTCAGTGTTTTCCATAGTCCGCCATTTTGAATTTTCAAAATCGCCACTCGGCAAACAAAAGTAGACATGTTAAGCTAAATTTTAAAACCAACCCCGATTTTTTTGGTGCTATAGAATTCTGGTAGTGCTAGATTCCACAATTTTATTTGCCGACTTTCTTCATTTTCAGTGTTTTCCATAGTCCGCCATTTTGAATTTTCAAAATCGCCACTCGGCAAACAAAAGTAGACATATTAAGCTAAATTTTAAAACCAACCCCGATTTTTTTGGTGCTATAGAATTCTGGTAGTGCTAGATTCCACAATTTTATTTGCCGACTTTCTTCATTTTCAGTGTTTTCCATAGTCCGCCATTTTGAATTTTCAAAATCGCCACTCGGCAAATAAAAGTAGACATGTTAAGCTAAATTTTAAGACCAACCCCGATTTTTTTGGTGCTATAGAATTCTGGTAGTGCTAGATTCCACCATTTTATTTGCCGACTTTCTTCATTTTCAGTGTTTTCCATAGTCCGCCATTTTGAATTTTCAAAATCGCCACTCGGCAAATAAAAGTAGACATGTTAAGCTAAATTTTAAGACCAACCCCGATTTTTTTGGTGCTATAGAATTCTGGTAGTGCTCGATTCCACAATTTTATTTGCCGACTTTCTTCATTTTCAGTGTTTCCCATAGTCCGCCATTTTGAATTTTCAAAATCGCCACTCGGCAAACAAAAGTATACATGTTAAGCTAAATTTTAAGCCCAACCCCGATTTTTTTGGTGCTATCGAATTCTGGTCGTGCAAGTGATCCGGTTGACATGGAATGGCCCATATATATATATATCATCGAAAAGTATCGGATACCCCTAATATCTTCAGTTAGAATGCACTTAGGAGAAAATGTCCAAAAGCAAAGTTGTATGGTTTCAAGCGGGGAGTAAGATGATGACCTTGACTTTGACCTTGACCATGTCCTTCAAGGTCATTTCAAGGTCAATCTTATTTTTTTAAATAGAACCCCCTACATTTTATTGCATATTCTTATAGCTTATCTCGAGAGCTTTCCAAAACACTATAATAAAATATTTTTTTATTAAGTACTTTTTGAGTTATAAAGGTTTGAAGTTAACAATTTGTTAAGTGGTGTGCGAGTCCGACCAGGGGGATCCGATTAATGTATTTTCTTTAAACCAATTAATTGGTCTCATTATTCCGCGCACAAAAGTATTAAGGTTATGATTACTGAAAACTAAATAATATTTTACAAGATATTCTACATTTTGTGTCAAAAAATTGTTAACTTCAAACCTTTATAACTCAAAAAGTACTTAATAAAAAAATATTTTATTATAGTGTTTTGGAAAGCTCTCGAGATAAGCTATAAGAATATACAATAAAATATAGGGGGTTCTATTTAAAAAAATAAGATTGACCTTGAAATGACCTTGAAGGACATGGTCAAGGTCAAAGTCAAGGTCATCATCTTACTCCCCGCTTGAAACCATACAACTTTGCTATTGGACATTTTCTCCTAAGTGTATTCTAACTGACGATATTAGGGGGGGTCTGATACTTTTCGATGACCCTGTATAATACGTACATATAAGAAAACAGCATAAAGATGCGATTTGAGCTGATTAGAAATACACAAAATATTTTCAAAAATTAATATTACTGTTTAAAATCTTAAATATGAATATTTCCTTTGAAGCTATATTTCACCTATTCTTTGAGTTGTAACGAACCAGAAGTATTGATTTGCAAATAAATTGAAGTAGATAACAGAGTGTGCCAGGCTAAATGACCATTTTTTTAAACGAGTGGCGCTTCTGTTGGGGCACCCACTTTTTTTTAGGGTGTTATCTTAGAGGTACCACTTTGAAATTTTTACGAAAAATTCTCTTCAGTATCCACTATAACATATATTTTTTTCAGATTTTTTAAAATGGTGGAACATAGTTAAAAATGCGATAATCACTCAGGCGTACAAATAATGCCATACCGCGTTGCAGATGTTCGATGTGATTTTGATAGAACCTTTTATATATATATATAATAGATAGATAGATAGAGAGAGAGAGAGAGAAAACATTATAATTTTCATAGGTCCAAAACTTTACCCAAAAAAGAGACCGTAAAAGTTTAGAGGATGATATTTTAAAGGTACCATTTTGATATTTTAACTGAACGTTTTAAGTGTCCACAATATATGTCCACAAAAAAAAATTTAATTGTCCACAATAACGTAGACTTGAAAAAAATTATTTAAAGGTAGTAGAACATAGTTAAAAATACAACAAATAGTGTCGAAAAAAATGTCACTTTGACATTCGCGAAGGGAATACTGTCATTGCGAAAGATACTAGTATAGTGTATTTTTTTACTGTCATTCGGTCGTGAAAATTTTTTCACCAAACAAAATAGCAGCCCCAATGTAGCGCTTGCTGATTATAGTTTTTCATTTTTTCGCGCAAATATCGATTTGCGGAACGGTCAAAAACCTGAACAATTGGGACGAAATAGTGATATATATTATTTTTTAACCCCTAATCTCGAAATGATATATATACAGTCACATCGAATATTTGCAACGCGGTATGGCATTGTTTGTACGCCTGAGTGATTTTCGCATTTTTAACTATGTTCCACCAATTTAAAAAATATGAAAAAAATATATGTTATAGTGGATACTGAAGAGAATTTTTCGTAAAAATTTCAAAGTGGTACCTCTAAGATGATACCCTCAAAAAGAATATTCAAAAATTAAAAAATTTTTTTTTTTGTCTTTTTTTTTGGCAAAAATCTTTGAAATTTTTACTGTTAATTACTTTCATTAGTCTACATAACATATATTTTTTTCATTAAATTCGGTCAAGTGGTTTTCGAAAAAAATGCATTTCTTTATTTTTCTTTCTCCCCCCATAACTCCTAGAAAAATGAATTTTTTAAAATAATATTTGGTGGAAAGTTTTGTCGTATTGGTACTAACTAGTGACATTAATCTCAGCTCTGTATGATCGGGGGCAGATTTTACATGCTTACTCCGCTAGGCCCTTTCAGTGCAAATTTTTTCAATTTTTTCAAAAAATTAATATTTATTATCAATTATTGTGTTAAATTGTTTATAAAGATGAATAGAGTATAAAAGTTACTTGTTTTTGTTTTACAAAGAATGTATGCTGAAAAGAAACCCTCGTTAAATAGGACGAAACTGGGTAATCCCCGAGTACCCATTTTCACCTCGATGAAATACATTTTTTACGGCCATCTTAGATCAGCCATTTTGAATTTTGAAAATCTGAGGTCAGATTCGTGATCAGCGACCCCGAAAACCTCCGAGTGACAAGTTTCAGCTATTTTCCGTGCAAATAAAAATGTATGCTTCCAGGGGTCAAATGTTTGTTTATGTTTAGCTCTTATTCCTTTCTCTCTTTCTCTCTTTCTATTTCTGAGGATTCCACGCAATATCTTAGCATTTTAATTATTAAAATATAAAAATTATTTTGAATGGTGTTTCGTCCTGGGACCGAGGTGACTTTTCCGCGAACGTCGGATAATGGAAAACAATAACAAACGTGCAATATAAATAACAGACGTACGAATCTTAAATAAATAACTATTTTGCATTTCTTATGCATTCCTCTCAAAAGAACATACAAATTCGAATATGTTCGAAGACATATAATGTAAAACAAAGTTTTCACCTGATTGAGTTGGCTACAGGCACACTCTGAGATGGAGTTTTTTTTTTGTTATTTGTATAGTAGTGAAGCTGTAAGAAAAAAAAATAAGTGATCATCGAATAACAAAAAGTTATTATTGTATATTTGGGGAGCTAAATCAGGAGAGGTTTTCTGTGCAAAGGTGAACTTTACTCTTCAATTGCTAACACGAGAGTCGTGTATTTACATACAATTAGAACTTGTGTAATAGTACTGTACATTGTGCATCTAGCGACATAATAGCTGACACATACATACATATTATTGTATTGGTCTACATATATCGCAATTATAGCGGGGGAAGGTAAAATAAAATTGTTAGCCTTGGTGCTAACTTTGCTAAATTAAGTGGGTTTAAAATGTGTATAGGTTTTATTTTTAAAATACGGGTAGGTTTTAAATAATATAAAATCGACTTTTTATGTAGGTGTTTTTCAATTTAAGCATATGAACTATAAAATGTTTATTATTATTTATACAAAATGAATGGAACAATCCCACTGAGCTTACGCAATTCGGTTAAAGTTATATAGTACATTTATATGTGTAAACAATTTTTAATGATAATGTGCAGTCGCTAAAACGGAGACAAGTCCATCTCTACAATTTTTCATGTATATTTTGGCGGAGCCAAAATATCCGGCACCAAAACGTCCTGTACCCGGTTTTGAGACTTTTCAATCGAACAAGGTTCATTGTAACTTTTTTATACATCTTAAAATTATAGTTAACTGTTCGTCTTAATTAAAGATTAATTTTTTTTCTGTGTACAATTTGCAGCACTGTAAAAGGCAATACTTATATGCAAGAAAATGGGTTGAAAGTAAGTAAGCTGTAATGTAAATAAGACCACTTAAACAAGACAGACTAATGAACTATACATTGGCTGACTTTAAGATCTAATGATTGTTAGAATTTGTTTTTATAGTGGATGTGTTTCTATTGATTTTTTTAAAGTCAATACAGTTTTAACTTAGGTAAAAATATTTTCCAAGCTTGTAGTCGGGCAGTATCACACAGCGGCGTGTAGGGAACGCCATGATCGGTTGCACAAAAATTACGAGATAACTGAAAGAAGGGATGTTTTCATTTCGAAGTGTCAGAAATCAATTTGATGCGTCTTAAGTATCTAACGTAGGCCAGGAGGAGAATTAACGTGTATACGTTTTGAACTTAAATGTTGATGTCAGAGACTGACTTCCCTGTCGCTATCTAAACCCTATAGATCAAGCGGAATTCGTCAGTCGAATTCCTTCGGACCCATGGGAACATACTGAGCTTGCACCTTCTTCGCTTGGCTTTGCAGTCCGAAGATGAAGCTCGTGCATATTCCCAGATTGGGAATTGTAAAGTTGCACTTTATTAATTGGTAAACGTGTGTAATGTAACATTTTATTACAATTATGTGATCCGGGTGTGATCGATTATGACCGTAGGGTCGTAACAAGCGAAATCGTTGTTGTTCCTCCTTTTTACGAAATATGTACATTTTTAATAGTTCTACTCGAACCAGTTTCGTGAAATCTAACAGGTAAAAATCTCGTTAGAGGAGAATCGGGTAGTACCGGCGACCTGAACTTTTAATGCAATAGCTCAAAAAATAAGGCATGAAATACGTTATAAAAGGATAGAAGTATTCTCTAAATCTAAACAGACATAACTAAAAAGAACTTACCTAAAAAAATCGACTTTATTCGTCAGAACAGCCAATTGATTTACATAGCAATTTTTGTTACTTATATTGTATTGGGTAGCTCCGGCCACATTGAAAAATAAACAAATTTAATAGAAATTATGAAAGTATTACATAATTTATTTTTTTTTTAACTCCGTGCGCTAAGTGCTCACTTAGCACACTGTTTTCCGTGTGCTAGTAAACACTTAGCGCACGGTGCACGAATGTTCTAAATTGCACGGAAAACAGTGTGCTAACCGGGCACTTAGCTCACACGTTAAAAAAAATAGCATACGATACGCGTGCGCGAATCACCTACTTAGCGCACTTGTATCGTAATGTACTATTTTGTCATACTATGCGTAAAATTTGCTTTGCCGGCCAGTCGGCTCCGGCGGTCAGCACTCGTGCGTAACATCGTCTTTAACAGATACTAAAAAAGGCGCGCAAATTTTACACATTGGTATGTCAAAAAATACCGTTCGATACACGGGCGTAAGAATTCGATTTTATGCACCTTTCCTATCTAATCACATGTTAAATAGCAGTGCGTAAAATTGCATTTTAGACCCTTGTATCGAAAAATACTATTTTAATCATAATTTGTACATAAACAATAACTAACGTTAGTATCTTTTACTAATTCATCGTGTTCTCGTCTGTTCTTTCTTCAAAATAATGCTTTTTGATGATTTTTCTTCAACTGTTTTGTAGGTTTACCGATCTATCCGAGTTTTTTAAATGTAAATTGACCCCAAGAATGCGAATCCGTTGTTTGTTCTGAGAGTTAGGTGGCCGAAGTAATAATTATAAACAATTGTTATAAATTAAATTTTTTTAATAACAATCATCTAAAATCAATAAGTTGTAAAATATAAACACAAATACTCACCACCGATAACAATTTGCAACCAAATATAGAGTAGCTGATAGCAACTTTGCATAGAACATTGTAGTAATTACAGGGACTAAACTTATTGGTTGCAGATTAGGGTAGTATGAAAAGGGGCTTTTCTGAAGGAAGTAACTATATACAAATTTTATTTGCAGAGATAATTCTGCACCTAGGCCTTTCTTGCAGGTTGGGTTGGGGGGTGTGTCCCCTTTCCGTCCCTAATCTCAACCAATAAGTACGTGTGATAATCGAACCGACGGAGAAGTTTGGTCCCCCTAATTACTGCAGTGTATTACGTACGTATACAATTACATACCGTGTTTAGGCTGAATTGGAGACGCCATACCAATCACAGTCTTTCTTTTGCTAAGTTACCGATTTCTTAAAATGAGATTAATATTACTTTTAGTACAGAATTTTCCAATTTATATTTTTGATTAAAAATATTTTTAGTTAAAATTTGTTTGTTTTTTTTTAATAAATTAAAAAAGAGACTTAAAAGTATATTTTTTATGTTTTTGTGGAAGCTGTAGGGTTCAGTTCTTCCGACCGAAAATTTTTAATGTCGATTTCGTGATCAGAAATCAAAAATACACAGAAATAGTGTAGATTACATTCTTTTTTTAAAACGAAAGCAAATCACATTCTTAAATTTGGCATACTTTGGTTGATAAGTATAAACCTTAGATTCCATTTAGAGTTAACTAAGTTAGACAAAAATATGTCGCTTTTTCGATGTTTTTCGTATTGTTGCTTGGAATTATAGAGTTTATTTATCATTATTATTAATTTCTTCCCGTCGCAGAATCGTTTTGCGGAATTTAGCACAAGTCGATTGTGCCTTTTTGAGATTGTTTCTTCAATTCGCAGGCTTAAAAATTTTAATATCAGTTACAATTATAAAAAAAAATTGATTGTCCCACAATACAAACGATACATTATATGTATATTGCGCGAACGGTATGTATTTTATTTTTTATGCATAAATTATATACAGATTATATATGACCAAATCTGTATATACACTGTATGTAAAGAATGTATGTAATTTATATATAATTCAGTGACTTCTTTACACGGGATATTACAGTCATACCATAAAACTTAAATCCTATATTAGGACATATATTTAGAGAATTGAATATCTCAATAGTTTAGGATTAAAAAAGACCGAAAAGGAAGAAAATAAAAAAAAGAATACATCTGCATGAATTACTAATTGGTTATGGTTTTCTGAAATTTATCAGCAATCTAGAATTTTTCTACTGAAGCTAATTACCAATTTTTATTAATTTTATGAAGTGTCGTGTACTTTTTACATTTTTTATATTATTTTGTTGTATCTTCTTTTATATCTTTTCTACTTCAGTTTTACACCGAAATAAAAAGATTTTTGTCAATTTTTACATCGGTTTTAGTTCATACATTTTACAGGTATTTATATATGTGCCCAAGAAATTATATCCATCAGAAACTTTAAAATTAAATTGAACTTTAAAATTTGCATATTAACATTTTGAAAATACATGCGAAAGCATCCAAAATGGTGACTCCAAAACAACAAAATCCTCAAAAATGCAGGATTTTTAACTTCAATATGATAGACATTCGCTGAACAAAAAGTTATTAGAATTGGTTAAAGAATACATTGATTTTTTTTTCAGATTGTTGTTACGGTTGTGAAGAATTTTTAAATTTACAAACTTTTTTACTTTCCAAAAATAAAAAAATGATCCGATAATTTTCAATGTTTTCTTTGAGCAATTGTAAGAACTTTTTGTTCACCAACATTTCGGAAAGTCTGTCATGTTCAATTAAAAAATCCCGAACCTTTCGCTGTTTTTTTTTAGTCGCCATTCTGAATGCTTTCCCATCTTTTTTTTAAAATGGGACTATGCTAATGGCACTTGAATGTGAACTAGCTAGATATAGAGAAAACTCCATGTTTTGCAATAATCATACATATAGTTTTTCGCGATATCAGTTTTCAAAAGATCTAATGAAAGATTCTAAAAACTAATGAACTTTAATTTTACGTCATATATGCTAGGTTGGACATTTGTTAGATCCTATTTACACATAAAATACAAACGTCGGAAACGTAACAACTGTGTAAATTTAAATTTAGAAATAAGTTGTCGTCTAACAAATTTTATAATATAAAAGTTTAAAGATACGTGTATCAACAAAATATATGTGTCCTATAACGATACACGATTAAAAGAAAGTCCGTTTTCACTTACTTGTAACATTCTTCTCCAAATATTTTTTCAAATTCTGTAAAACTTAAAGTTTCTGCTAAAGTATTTTTATAATGTTCTTTATAGCGATTAAAGTTGTTGTATTTTTTATAATTTGTAATGTTTTTGTATCTGTTTTATGATAGATGCCTCTGAGGAGGGATCCGCAATGTGTCGACATTTCGGGCACGATATTATCCAAAATATTTTGAATCTTATGCAGTTATTATATAAAAATGATCGGATAATTTCATTGACATGATCAATATCATGATTTAGGAAATAATTAGTGATATCATTTTTCTTTGTTAATGTTGAATTAAAATTAATTATTATGAGTGATAATCTATTTTATTCGTTTGAAGATCAACTAATATAAATCAATAAATATTTTCTACTGATTTCACTGCAAATATAATATTTCACTAAAATATATTTTCCGTTTTTCATATACAAGCAGCCTAAAAGAAAATTTTTTATCGTATCCATATCTGTCATCGAAGTTCGATTAATTTTTTTTTCTTTACTTTTGTTGAGTATTTTAATATTTCTAATATTATTATCCAAATATTAGCCAACTGTTGGTTATAATAATATAGAAATGCAGTTTAAATAATATTTATGTTTGTAATCTATTTTCTCATAGCCGCAAATTCTGCAATAATTACACTAAAATTCTGCAAATGAAAGTTATAGCGTCCCGTACACTTGTTGAAAAAAGTTTTTGATATATTCAAAGTTATTAATAGCGCACATTCGCTTTTGTGAATACAGATATAGAAGTATCAAATTTCGTGCAGTGTACATTCACGTGGAATTCATGATGAAACACTTTGTAACCAGACCATTAACAGAAGAGACGAAGTTTATAAACTCATCGAAAAGTTCTACAGTAACCTTGAGTAGTTCATGGGTGGAAAATTGAAACCTAAGTGCTCCTTAGCTTTTATAAAGTTTTGAACTCGTGAAGTTAGAGGACGTATGCAATGACAAAATAATTGCAAACATAACTTTTTGAAAAAATAATTTTTAGCAGACACAGATACATATAAAGATTTGTCAAGTGTAGTGACTTCTGCTTTCTTTAATTCCTTTTATTTAACCAATTTTCATCACACAACATTTAGTTTTGAAAATTTAAAACGATTAATTAGTAATACTAAATTAAATTATAAATATCGAAAATGTCTTAGATACCTGATCGAAGAATCCTTTTAGATGTAATGGAGAGAAATGAATTGATAGTTTCGGATGTCCGTTTGGTGGCGCATGTTTATTTGTAGTCTCATTTTCGCAAGTGGTGATACATAATCAATTTCGTAAACAAGGAGTTGGGATTCATATCGTATACTTTTTACGTTGATGAATGGTGAAGATTCGATTGTCTAATGGCATAATATCATTTACATGTAATCTATAAAAACGTCATAATTAAATATCAATTATATTAAATATATCGCGTGTCAATATCACTTACTTATTTTTGTTATTGTGAATGAATTTCACTTTATCTTAATGTGAATACATTAAAGTATTATTATACTTTTTTTCATGCTATAACGTTTTAAACAACAAATCAATAATATATTGAACAACAATACACCCATTTGGGTAAATTTTGCAGCTAATGTGGTATTTAAAAATATGCATTTTCACTTTAATGGACGCATAGTAACCCTTTATAAAATCATTTGATTAACAATTTTTGTTTCAGATTATCCAGTTCGCTACATGTTCATCACCATAAAATGTAAAAAAATGTATAATTTTTTAACGACCATTGTGTGTCTCAACTGCTTAAAATTTGATAATAAAACAATTAATGAAAGGTATTCCATGTATGTACTGAAGATACAGTGTATATACAGGATGATATGATTCACCTATTTATAATTGGATTTTTCTATTGTAATATAAGCATGCGTTTATAGTCTTGTATACAATAATGTTTTGTTTTCTATTTTACACCAAGTGACGTATCTACGTTACATTTTTCTTTAAACGAAAATATCAGTCTGCAAAGTTCGGTTTAGTTTGCTGCTTGCGCGTATTCATTTCTGAGAATACAATTATACGTCATTGATAACTCTGACAAAAGAAGAATTCGATATTAGATTTACATGAAATTATAAGTGCCACTACAATAGACGTGGATGGGAGTATCGTCAATATTGATACGCAACATTGTAGACTGGTAATGAACTCCTCACTAAAGAAATATAATTATTATGTATATAAACTAAAATGTTTTCATATCGCCTTGGTAGCGCCAATATAGTCTTCTTTTGTTATCTTTAGATATTAGTAGAAAAATTAAATTATGTTTTTGAAGCATATTTCAAAACAGAAGGTAAAATGTCATTATTTGACGAGACTTATATCATTTTGCAAATAGTTCTTGGTTAAGCTGTACAACACAGTAATTCTGTTGTTGAGCCTCGCCAGTTTATTATTTTTTAATCATAATAAAGTCGTAACTGGGGTATTTTATAGATGATGTCGGTATTAAGTGATTAAATCCCGTCATTTTTTGTTAAATCCAATCAGTAGAATGAGTTCGCAACGTTGACTTAAGTTTTAAAGGAATGCCACCGTAAAATCGAAAATTACGTAACTCATAATTTTTAAAAACTTATAATGTGAAAAATCTGTTTAATCCTTCGAAGCATACATTTTTCTGTACATTGAAAATAGCTGAGGGTTTGGGTGTTTTCAGGATCCTAGATTACAAATCTGATCGCAGATTTTACAATTCAAAATGGAGAATCAAAAATGGCCGCCCAAAAAGGTAAAACGTTACTTGATCAAACTGAAAATGTTCACTTGGATGGGGGGGAGGGGAGTTTCGAGGTCACAGTGTCCGAATCCAGACACAGATTTTAAAAATTCAAGATGGTGGAACCAAGATGTCCGACCAAAATGTGAAAAGTTACTTGATCAAATTGAATTTGAATACTTGAAGGTTTTCGACATAACAAATTACAAATTAAAAATTACAAAAATTGAATAAAACCATTTAAAAAATAGCAAAAAATGCATAAAAATAAGAAACAAACAACATTTTTTTAAATGGAGACAATAGTCGCCTTTGTCCACGTTCGTATTTCTGAATTTGAGAGCAGTACTTTATTCAAAAAATACGAAATTATATTTCTCAACCGCATGCTGTGTATTATAAATTCAAACTCTTTTTGTCTTCTATTTCAATCGATTTTTTTCTTTTACATTTGAAACCCTAACTCAGCATAGCAATCAGTATCCTTGAAATGTCTGAGTACCAAGTTTCATCTATATTAAGAAAGTCTTCCATTTTAGTCGGCCACCTTGGAACCACCGTTTTGAATTTCGAAAATCGAGGTCAGGTTCGAAATCAGCCAACCCAAAAGTCTTTTCGTCGGGACCAAACAACTCCCACTCCGCCATCCCACACAGCACACTGTTCTGGGGACGTCCTCAGGAGCTCCTCAGGACGTCCTATGTCCTGAGGATGTCCTGTGGACGTTAACAGGATGGTGAAAGCGGACATTTGGAAGTCCTGAGGAGCTCCTGAGGACGTCCCCAGGACAGTGTGCTGTGTGGGTGCATTGTGAAATGTAAAGATCTGAGATCATATTCATAATATTCGACCCCGAAAACCTTCTTATACAAAATTTCAAACGATTATTTTTAAAAACGACGCCAATAATGAATTCTTTCAACAAATCGAGTTTTTGTATGTATGTTTGTTTATAAACGATAAACAATTTTTGACATACGTATGCGTAAAATTTGATTTTACGCACCGTTGTTGGTGCGTAAAATACGATTTTACGCACTCGTGCTGCCGGGGCGCACTCCTGCTACCCGGCTTCGCCGGGCAGTCATGCGCCGCGGTCATCACTCGTGTGCAACCTCGTATTTGACACACAAAAAACGCCGCACAAATTTTCCGCATAGTATGTCAAAAAATACGGTTCGACACTCGTGCGTAAGAATTCGATTTTACGCACATGTATCGAAATGTACTATATATCTTAATAACTGTTTTTGTACATTCTTTTATTACAGCAACAGAACATAGCAAAAAGACTCATCTAAAACGTTAAAGGAATTTTAAACTAACAAAAATCAAAGAAATCGAGGTGATAATGTGGGTTACCACCATGCTTCTAAGGGCCAATACTGGTTAATTACTCATATAATACTGTTTATTATGTATTTATATTTTATTAAACTTTCTACTTCTTCTTGCATCAAGATTAACAGATTTTGATTTTAAACTTACTTTATTTCTTATTTGGTGATATCTTTTTCTTTTACAACAATTCAATTTTTTTCAAAAGACTTTTTGTTGATTTCATTTTTTTGTAGTGCAGATGTAGATTCTTTTATTTGCTTATTTTTTCTCCGAAATACCTTTTTGTAATTGGTACATTTTTGTTATTGTAGTATTCTAGTTTGCGTGTGAAAAGTGTGAAAAGTATTCATCATATCCTGGTATATTTATCGGAACCATTATATTTTATCGATTGACAAAGATTATATATGGACTTTTTTTGCTCGCTGTTGAATAATTGATATTTTATTTTTTTTTGTTATTGTATTTTTTTTTTGTTATTGTAATTTTGTCCACGGACAGTTGTCCAGGACAATTAATAAATTGGTTTCAAATCAAATGAAATCAAATACCACCGTCGAAAAATTATTAATATTCCCACTGTTATTTTGTTATCGGCAATTCGGTTTCTAGTTCTTCCCAATCCATCAGCAGGCCTTTGCCGTGACTAGCTTGTACTTGACCTCCTTCGCCTTTTCTTCTAATGATATTTAAAAGTATAAAATTCATCAAAGTAGTATTCATTATCATTTATTTTTATCGTCCCAACAATATTTTGTCCAACTACAATATCGTTGTGTCACAGTTAGATGCAACTTGATCGTTGCGGTATATCGCCTAAATCTTATATCTACGCACATTTTTATCTCGCACAACACTATCAAATTATAATTAGGATCACACCGCAAAGTTAAACTAAAGTCAACGAGTGAAATTGATCATTACCACTCTTCAAGCGCACGCTAATTAAACCCACATTACCCCCCCTCCCAGACACTCCGATCTCACACCGCCAAACATAAAATAATTGGTTTCTTTCTTTTCCCTTTTTATTAATTAAACTAGTGCATCGCCTATTCGAACGGCAAAATACTTCTCACCAAAAATCACCCTGATTCGCTAACTTTAACATTATTCCTTTGGCAAGGTCGACCCGACAGTAAGTAACACAACGGAGTCCAGCGGAGACTTTTTAGCATACGTGAAATAAAAAATAAATCCGATAAGCCGGAGATTACTTCGTACGGAACTGCAATTTCTCCTGAACGTTCCGGAATCATTTGGCGTATATTAAAAGATTTTTTTTTTTTTTTACGTCATAAGATTGTTGCGCGTCCTTCGGTCACCTCCAAGTTGATCTTTCGGAGCTTTCAAGGGCTAATCACGATCCAGATGACACATGGTGAATAAGAGGATGACAATTTTTTATCTTAAATCACCAGGTGCTTTCTACCGTTGGGAGATCGCTATCCATTGATGATCGGGGTTTCACTTCGTCCAATATTGAAGTTTTCGTAGCTTGTCTCGAGTATGCCTGGATCACGAGTGAATACTTAAGAAAAACGTTCTCTGCTTTGGAATCGCAAGGCGACGATGCAGCCCCGAGGATGACGCCACACGTCCTAATGCGTTCCGGATTGAAGATGCTCAACCGAGACCGTATAGACGAAACGCCATCTTCCAGCCGGTGAACCATCGGCGAACCTCTACCTTAGCCAATCTTGCGTTAGGTCGTCCGGAGCCTCTGGAAAGAAAGCGTCAAGAGGAAATTGCGTCTTTTTCTGCTTGGCGTCTCCCTGCCTTTTCAATCACTTTGAGTTTCTCCGATTTTTCGAAAATTTGTGAAAATCGCGAAGAGCGATTCAGCGCACAGACTTGCAAATCAAATGTCACCATCGACGTCTTGCCTTTTTCGCAATCAGAGTGCCGCACTACTAAACACACGACCCGATCACTCTAAGTACACCCATCCGCATTAATTCTGTCACCAACACTGCTCTGTTATTCTCGTTTTTACCTATACATTTTGATGTGATGAACAAGGATAACTAAGTAGTGTTGGTGACGGACTTAATGCGGGTAGGTTTACTCATCCAATCACCGGTGTACATAAGCCCGCAAACTTCGAACGAGACGACCCACACTTACAGCTATCTGTTACAATCTTATACCTAAAAAGAACAATTATCACCCGTAGGAAATATCACAGCTCGTTAACCCATAGATTCCAATTAATATACTAAGCTATTTTGGTTGGACGAGATTCTCAGGATCGCCATAATATTTCCTCAAGCTAACGTGCTTGTAGGTACCTTTCAGAACACTTCCATTATTGATATTTGCAAGTTTAAAAACATTCTTCCTAATCACGTCAATTATTTTAACCGGGCCCTGAAATAAGTGAAAGAACTTGAAGATTTGCTTCTCTGCCTTCTACAAGTTTTTACGATCAAAGCGACACTTCACTTCCAGCGATTGGGGATCAACTTTTAAAAGTGGAAAGATTTCTTCCAGTCTTTCCTCAACAGTTACCCCGTAATGCAAAGTATAAGGTGCAGCCCATACTACTATGAGTTTAAGTAGTCCTGAACCTGTGGGACGACAGCGCTTCATGGTCGGTATAGATTTCAAAAGGAGCTCCCCGCAGATACATGCGGAATTTAAGAATGGAATAAATGATAGCTAACAGCGCATTCTCCGTTCTCGTGTAGTTAGTCCCGCACCCGTGAAGAAACCGACTTATTAAGGACACTAATCTAGGCTCGATATTGTTATCCAACAGGTACAAAATCCCACTTATCCCAGGGTCGCTTGCACCTACCCGTCTGCAAGCATAATGGCGCATCAGGAATGTAATGAGCTAGGGTGACGATGTTTAGAAAATTGTGTTTGAGTTACGGAATGGTATCGGTCCATCTTCACGGATTCCTAGAGCCAAGAGAACACGAAAGGGTTTAAATATTCTACATGCCTTACACTGAACCGTCGATAGTAACCGTAGACCTCGAGAAAACCCTACAGTTGTTTCCGATCCTGAGAAACGGGAAACTCCGCAATGCTCTTTAATTTCTCGGAATTTGCCAATAATCACGTATGATAATCGTATTGACAAATCTTGCGATCAGAGACAAACGAATTTCACCAGCTTTATTTGCCAGAACCCGGAGGGGATTATAGTAGGGGCTACATGACCTCTTCATTATTCCTTTGTCTAACGTGATAACAATTTATTCTCCTACCGCAACTCCTTAGTGTATGGGTACAGGGTAAGACCGCCTGATAACTGGTTTATCTTTGGAGACATCAATGATGCAATAGATACCGCGTAGACACCCCGAAATTATCGAAAAAATATCTTTATTCTTTATTAGTAATTCACGGATGATGTCTTTAACGATATTCTCAACGTCATTTATGACACTTTGATCACCAGGACGAATTCAGATTTTGATACTGATCAATATTATTGGAATTATCCCATTCCTAATTATAATCCTATTCTTTCACTAAACCATCCATGTCAGACTTTACACCCCCCCCCCTCCCAGACACTCCGATCTCACGAACCCCAAAAGGAATCGTATTTCGCGTGGGTGGTCTTTCCATACGTCAAAATCGGTAACCTCGCACGACCCACCACATTCACTGACAGATCCCGTTTACCCGAGCCAGCTCGAAAGGACACTACTTCACTTGGAAGCCACTCATTCCAAAGATGGATACGTTCATTTTGTACATCTACCACCCCTTTGTGCCTTTTGAGCCAATCCATGCCAACCAGTAAGTCACTTGTAAGTCCAGGTACCACTAATATCGGGTCTACTACCGTAACGTTATTAATCGTAATGGCCAGTTGTACTTGTTTCTTTATTGTGGCCGTTTTACGTCCAACGGCGGTCAGTACCGTAAAATCGTTAACAGGCATCTCCATCACCTTTTGACCAATACTAATGTCGTTATAAAACTTTTCCGACATGCAGGTGACATCGCTACCCGTGTCAACAATGATCTCTATCTCCTTTTGCAAAACCACGGCTTTTATACGTGGACTCACAAAACGTTTATCCTTCTTGGTTTCGTTGTCTTTGGGGTTAAATATATCGAAACACGAGTCATGTTCAAAATTATAACGATTTTCGATATTTAAGGAACGAACATGTCGAGTTTTGTAACTTCTTTCCCCTGGTATGACTTCTCGAGCATTCCCAATTTGGTTTGCATTAGATGGAGTTGGATTAGTAAGAGATGAATTTTGATTCATGTGACTACTGCGATCTTCAAACCATGTCCTCTGATTTTGTAATGGTTTAGATATGCGATTATTTCCATCTCGGTTCCAAGAATGCCAACTTTCGAAATTTCGCCCGTCTCGGTTAATGACGGGATTAAATGATATTGTAGCACCCAACTGTTCATCTCGACTAAAATGCGTCCGATCATTATTGCGGTCCTTCGAAAAATAATTTAAAGGTCGGGCATTATAAAGTTCACTCGAGGATTCCTTAGGGGATTCATCAATTCGCGAAATGGCCCTCAGCAATTGATCGGTGTCAGAATAATCTAAGGTAGCTAGGATATCCTGATACCGTTGAGGGAGTTGTCTTATGACCGTCAAATTTATTTCATAGGGGTCCATGGCCGGAGAGAAATAAAAAGCTGCACGTAGTTGCTCTATAAAATACTCCTGAACTGATTGGGGCCTACCCATATACCTCCGAGCAGCCCATTCACCCTTAATCCTTGTACGAGCTTCTATGGAGTAGTACTCATTTAAAAACACTTCTCTAAACCTCTCATAATTTGGAATAGGATACCATTGAGCCGCAAACCAGGCCTTAGCCGCACCACATAATGCGTCCTCAAATAACAAGAGCTTCTGATTACCCACGACAGCCCGGCGCAAAAAATACTTTTCGAGGTCGTTCAAAAACTTTAACGGGTTATCATTTTTGCCGCGAAACACGGGCAACGTCGTATTTACTTGGCCATTCTGAAGATTAGCAAGCAGATCCTTAAACACACTACCATCGACAAGCCCATTTTTCTCATTTACACTCGAATTGATATTACCGGGTTCCGCACCTTGAACTGTGCTTCTCAAATTCTCGTCATTGTGATTTAAACCCGTTGGACTAGACCGCGACTGATGGGGATTCCTTACGCTCGTCAGATTTTCTTTATCTTTAGAGGTGTTTCCAACGTGTTGGGCCAGGGCCTGCTTTTGCTGAACGTTTTGCTCTTGAAGTTCCCGTATTTTACGCTTCAAAAGATCATTTTCGCGATTTGTCACTTGCGTCCTAGCTTGTAGACGGATAAACTCCTCCTTAAGTTGCTCAAATGTCATGGCCCTCCCATTGGGTGTTTTTGTTTGCCTAGTCAACATGCCGTCATTTGAAGGGTATGGTCAACGTAGATAGGCAAAAGGAATAAATTTATAATATAAATTGTGATCGATAAATAGTAAAAAAGTTTTTTTTAATATATTAAGAAAATATGTAAATATCTTTTGCTATCAAGAATAGAGACTACTCATAATACAAATATGTATATGACCAACTATAAAGATTTCCCAAACTAGTTAAATATATTCCACATCCAACATAGAAATTTTCGCAACTATATTCACGTTTACAAAATATTTTGAATGATGTTTTTTTTTTATTTTTTTTTTTAATTTTCAATTATATATAAAATGAAACAATTTTGAAATCTTGAAGATATAAATAATATTTAAAATAAGAGTTTTTGGAAGCCTATAATTATGAATTATCAGAAAATTTTAGATTTTATAAATATATCATATAATGTACCAAGAGGTTTTCTTTCCTTTATATAAATTAATATGTACCGGAGTACAGAAAATTTTAAGCAAATAACTATATTGCATTAAGTAAGGGAACACTTTTTTAAATAAATGAATTTAGGTTATAATATATACAAGGAAGATTTAAATTAGTACATAAATAGATATTACCAATAAAATCCCCACATATGGACATAGATAGATTAAATAACATTTTTTTGTTTGAAGGAGATGATTTTCGTGTCATCACTAAGTCGATATTAAAATTGAATTAACCCTCTTGTGCACCATGACGAATATATTCATCCAAACTATATTGTTTCCATATGGGAAAAGAAAAACTGGTGCTCAGGAGGGTTAAATTATATTATCAAATCTGTAATTAATCATATAATAAAATTATAATTACTACATTTTGATATACCAATTATGGACTGTCCTGTATTAAATTACCCGGTAATTATATCTGTTAAATTTCCAACCAAAATATCCGTATACTAACGTTTCGTGATCGCCGCATAAAACCACATGTATCTATATATCGAATACGTATATAGACAGCTGTAAATGTCGAATAATCAATGCCGTTATTTTAATAAAACCAGCACGCTCACTATCCTACCCTTGCTTTGCACCCCATTTTGTACTTGTCCTCCTTCACCCTTTCTTCTAACTGATATTTAATAATATAAAATTAATTTATTCTTATCGGCACAATACTTTGTCCAACTACAATATCGCTGAGTCATAGATGCCATTTGATCATATGGTTAATTATTTGTATCTCGCCTAAGTCTGCGCAAATACTTATCTCGCATAACACTATCAAGTTATAATTAGGATCACACCTCAAAATTAAACTAAGGTCAACGAGTAAAATTGATTATTCCACTCTTGAAGCACGCGCCATATTCAACTAACAAAATAATTCACCAATTCAATTCTCGACTTAGTCTGATACCGCCAAACATAAAATAATTGTTTCTTTGTATTTTCTTTTTATTAATTAAACTAGTTCATCGACTAGTAGAATGTCAAAATGCTGTTAATCAAAAATCACTCCGATTCACTAATTTTAAAATTATTTTTTTGTCAAGGTCGACCCGAAGGTAAATTGAGTCCGGCGGGAACTGTTCTTGCCAAACGTGAAATGAAAAATAAATCGGTGATTACTTAGTACGGAACTGCAATTTGTTTTCTGTTTAAGTCGCCAAATTGTTGCGTTTCTTCGATACCGTCGAAATGCCGATTTCCAGCAGGTGTGTAACGTCATCCGTAGCCTTGGGAAAGAAAGTGACGAGAAGAAATGACGCCCTTATATGTTTGGCGCTTTTTTATGCTCGGCGCCCCTCTGCCTTTTGAAACTCTTTATGTTTCTCCGATTTTCCGAAAATTTGCGAAAATTCACGAGGAAAGGTTCGGGCAGTCCACAAATTCGCAAATCAAATGTTAAAATCGCCATCTTGCCTTTCCTGCGATCACAGCGACGCACTACAGATACCGTACTCCGATCGACCGGTGCCGCTACTAAACATACGAACGCTATACGTAATCATGCAAACGCCTGTGTACTTAACTAAGCACGCAAACTTCGAACGAGGCGACCCACACGTGTATTTCGCATTGTTTTCGAAAACCCGCGTAATTCAAAATGAAATGAGTTAGTTGCGCCATTAGAAGCTTCATTAAAATTATAAACAATTTTATGTATTTTTTGATAATGGCATAGTAAACTCTGCAACATAAAATAAGATATGATTGCAATTTTTGTTCTTGGTGATTCTCAAATGACCATGATGAAAAAAAATGGAACTCTGCCGTAGCCCAGATAGCAAAGTGAGTTCACATAAGGTGAATAATAGAACTCAAATGAGATTGCAGCGGACGACTGCGCACCATCTCTTCCAATAAGATGACGATCGTCACTCACGTCAAACCACTAACTTTTTTCCGCACAGATATTCCAACTGACGCGGATTGGTTGTCCATCAAGCCTATTAGCCAATCGTTTACCAGATCCTCGCTGACGAGTCGTTTACGGTTGAGCATTTGCGTAAATCATTAAACAAATGTATAAAAAACATTATAGAGGAAAATACTAATTCTAAAAAAATAAGTGATTCACCGGAGAAAAGTGATCACAAGAATAATAATTCAAATCCATCTAGTACAACAAAAAATTGTGCGGTAAACTTAACTAACAAACCAAAAATGTCGCTAATAGGATACGTGGAGCAGTTCAAAAGGGAAGCGATTTAAAATCGTTTCTGGATCAACTCTCCGCATACGCAACTCTCAACGATATGATTGGGGTACACTTTTCCCATGTTTTGTTTCCCGTGGACACTTTTCCCAGGATGTATTTCCCGAAGTCAAGTTTTCCCATGGAATGTATTTCCACGTTTTACTATTTCCCGGGTTCAATGATTCCCGTTGTAGGGAATTTATGATGTTGACCTATTTATTGTTTGAATATTATGTACTTATTATGCAACTGCGAGACGTTAAATTAAGTAAGATGCGGTTTTATCGACACTACACCGAAGATTGGCCAATCAAACATAAGATGCCAGATTTCTGCACGAAAGATCATGATATCGACGGAGCACCGATCGCAGACCAATCACGCGATTTCACAGGCTACGCCTAGTGACGATGATTCGATCAAGGTGGTGCTAATGACGTCTCGATATAGGGATCAGGCGTTTCGCTTTCGGCCATGGTACAGGAAAAATCAGTTTTCCCCTCGCTTAGTGACAAGCAACGAGTAGTAGAGTCACTCTCTTGATCGTTGTCCTCCAAAGTGAACGGTTGTATAGCCAAATAAGTTAAACCTGTTGGTCATCACGAATATTCTTCTGCGTGCACATCAATTCGCAATTCGTGTTTATACTGCGCATCCTATGGACATCTAATGGCCATTTTCGCGACCTTGAATCGAGTTGATCGTTTCAAGGCCTAGGAAGTGAGGAAAAGGATTTTTGGCTGAGTTTTGAAAGTTTGCACATGCCGAGGAGAGCCTTTGTGCGGGCTTCACTTTACACGCCGTCTTTGCTCCTCGGCACTTTCAGAGGTAAGACTTCAACCTCATTTACCTTTCATGCAATTATAACATCTTTCTTTTTCAACGAAAATCTGAGTCATTGGAAACTGGCGAAGCTGGCCATAAATCACATGCAATTCCGACATCGACATTGTGATTTGGAGCATCAACCTATAATTTGACCATCGCCATTTTGATTTGCCATGTCCATGTGCTGTTTTTGCCAGCAAGGAAGATAATCGTCAAGGAAGATAATCACCATAGAAGACTCGATAAGTTTTGTCTATTCTTTTTGCAATGTTTTCACTTGAATTGATTTAGGATCGTTTTTAATTTATAATTGTTTTTCAATTTTTGAATCGACATATATAAAATAAATGTCGCTTCAAATTTACTTCAATTCAGATTAAATTCAAGTCATATTTATTCGAAGTGCATATTGATACAAATAATAGTATTAATTTTTCTATATGAATAAGTAAGAAGCATGATTATTTGTATGAATGTGAGTAGAGTCAATTCGTATGATGATTCGATGCAATCAGTCATGATTCGTTTTCTAATTTATGATAGATAATTAATTAGATAATTAATAAATACAGGAGTTCACGAGCTAATTTGAACCATAAATTTATTGAATGATTGCATTGAATTTTATTGAGAAAGTGATTGGCTTAAAACGAAATTTAATCGATACGTGTAAAATATTATGATATAGAAATTATACCGAGAGTATGACGTTATGGGTGTAATAGAAGAGAGTTGAGCACACATGTGCATTTTCTGTTATATTGTATATGCTCGAATTGTGATAACTAGGTTAACGTATATTTACAAAGTATGAATAGTTAATAATTTTTTTATTTATAATTGATTGGTTAGATTGAACGAAACATGTTCATATGATGTAGAAACAATATATATATATTATAATATAACGAATGCAAAATTTTCATTTATTTACATACATATGCATTAATCCTAACAGCTATTTTTACAAATTATGAAACAGATTTAAATATTAAGATATATTTTTATTTACAATTTCGATTATTTACAGATTATTTACAAAAGTGATTATATAATGAAAAATGTTTGTTCATATTCATAGCATATCAAAATCAGAGATGATTCAAAACTGACGAATATTGTTTATTCTACTCTTGAATTTAATTTGATTTGAGATTAGTTGAGTTAATAGGATTGGGTAAATAAATTCGTTACACCGTGGAATATATTTTTTCCCAAGATTTATTCCCAAAATATATATAAATACAAAATATATACATAGGTATACAAAATATTATCAAAGCTGTATATTATGACCGATTAATTTCAAATATTGTAGGATGTCTTCACTGTAGCTGATAGGTACTAAGATGCCAACATTATTATTGACGACGTTATCACCAGAAGTTTATAACGAGCTAAAAACAGAATGCGAACCATTGGTGTTAAAAGACAGCTCATACGACGAATTAAAAACTAAATTAGACGAACTCTATAGTCCAGATTGAGGGGAATATTCAGCACGCTTTATTTTTCGCGAACGAAAGCCAAAACCAAACGAAAGTGTACAAGATTTGTTATTAACTTTGAAAACATTAGCGCCACAATGTAAGTTTTCCACGACTGAGTCCGATAATCATTTGAAAGACCAGTTAATCTCGGGCGTAGCAAGCAAACTAATGAAATACGAATTATTAAAGGAATCAGAAAAACATTAAAACAATTAATAGAATTGACTAAAACGATCGAATTGCTAAAAATAAAGCCTTGCCTTCAGAAATTAAAAAAGAAAGTTTTAGAATGGAAGAAACAACATCGAAGGCCATGTATCACGTGTCCAGATTCAATCAACGCGGAAAACAGCATTATTTCCAAAAACAATCATTCAAATTTTCAATGCACACTCAGATTCAAATTTTGTAGTGAATGCGGTAAAAGAGTCACCTGTTTCGTATGTGTCCTATAAAAAAAATGGTTCAAAAGTTAATCATAGAATAAATAATGTACAAAATGAATCTGAAACTGCGCAACTTGAAGATTCGATGAATAGTGTATCAGTTCATCGATAACAGAAAAATAGGACACAGTGAAGAAAAAATTAATGTATAAACGCGTTGCAACGAAGATAATTGTCTGTCCATTAATAAAATAAAAATAAATGTTAAATTGATGAAACATTGAGTTTCAAGATCCATAAATTTGTTGAATCACAAATAGAATCTGTTAGTATTAATGAAATTAATACCAGTGAACATGGAGATTAATTCTGGTTCACCATTTTCTGCTATTTCGCTAGAATATTACAAAGAAAAATTTTCCAATGTTCCGCTACAAACAGTTCATGTGAATTTACGCGCGTACAATAATGAACCAATACACACTAATGGCAAAAATTATTGTAAACACCCAGCGAAATAATATAAGACGAAAACGTTTAAAAGTGAAACCAACAACACAGCCTAAATTTATACAGCCCCGTACAATCCCTTTTGCATTATTGACAAAAGTAGAAGCTGAACTTTATCGTTTAGTAAAAAATAAAATTCTAATACCGGTGGAATATAGCGAATGGGAAACGCCGATAGTACCTGTAATAAAAAGGAACGGTGATGTTAGAATTTGCGGCGACTTCAAGGTCATGTTAAATCCTTTTTTGAAAATTGACCATTTTCCATGTCCACGACTAGAAACAGTATTTTATGAGCTACGAGGTGGTGAAGAATATACCACGTTAGACTTAGTCGAAGCTTACCAACAAATGGGTAATAGCCTATATAATATATCATATAATAGCCCAGTTATTTGACAATCACCCATTTATTTGCCAAGCTTTTCAGAGATCAGAAGGATACATCAAAATATAACAGTGCGATAAATCTATCGTCAAATCTTGAGATAATGTAAATAAATGTTATACGTGAGTGTGAGTTTTAATTATAAGAATAAATAAAATGGTAAAAGCTTCGTTTTTCTTATACATTTTAAAGTGAAAACCATCGTTCTTTTGGTCAGTATCTTGAAAAAAGTTCAACACAAAAATATATTTATAATCATTAATGTAATTAAAAAAATACTACGAAAAAATGATACTTCACATTTGCATGTATACTTGCTATTATAAATCTGAAACAATTACTCTCCCGACATTATTGTGTCACATTGTAATTCTGCAAATATATGTATTTTAAAATGTCTAATTAACCGTTTAAAATGCTGCATTAATAACACATACTCCTTTTATTACATACAACACATGAAAGCGAATAAAATAATAAAAAATAAGTTTTTCATATTTGTTGGACAATACGTGTAGACTGCAGAACGAATTTTATACGGCCCACTGAATTTTCCTGTCGGAATTCTACCTGCATACATTTTCTCGAAAATGCAACATTAGCATCGACTTTCTTGCACTTTCGAGGAAATTCGATATCCGTATCTCTTTGCATTCAGCTACACGCTCAACGGCCACGTGCATCTTAAATGTTTCCATATCAATACATTTAATAGAAACAATGTACTAATTTAATTAAATTCAAACGAATTACCTGATAATAATGAAATTTAATAACAATCGAAAATTACCACAATCCACGAAAAATGAATTTCTCTGCTTAACTGTAATTTTCGTTTGGTTGGAAATTCACTTACGGGTTAAAATAGAAGTCTAGAGCAATTTTTCAATTTTGGCTAAAAAATATGCATTTGATTTCTTACCACGAATATAAAAGTTAAACATGATTAGGAATAAGACTGATTAGTATTCAATTATTGCAGAGAGAAAAGGTATACTATAAGAAGAACAAAATATACCGAAACGGAGTTTATTCGACAATGTCCCTAGAAATTTTTTTTTCCATTTTAGGCTTAAATTACTCAAAAATGATGCAGAAATCGAATATGAAAAGAACCGGTATGAGCAAGCATTTTTAGGTTAAATTTAGTCCATGCTGGATGTGCACATTACATTGATTGAACAACCGTAAAATTCCTGCAGTTTTAAAAATGTTGATTCATAAAAAAAGTTTCGCAAGTGGTAAATGACATAACATTTTCTACGAGCAATATTACTAAAGTGTATTCATGTTTAAGGTAGTTAAAATAGCCCTACCTCTGGATCTTTTATTTGATCCGCTGAAAATATAGATTGGAGTGCCAAACTAAGGTACTTTAAAGACCCACGTGTCCAAAATATATCTCCCGTCGAATCTAGTCGAACAAATGCTTAAAATTCATATGGTTAGTATTTAAGATGTTCTTTAAATATATTTTTGTAGATGCTCTAGAACCGTTTGTCACACAAAGGAGGGTGCCCACGAATATACGTGATTTTCGCCATCGAGATGGAACCTCCAAAACTGACAAATTCGGGTAGAGTAGGATGAGAACTAATACCTAATGGAATTTGAATGTTTTATCATACGGGAAAGTTTAAAAAATCGATGTCAAAATCGCGGATTATACATATAGAAAAATGTTGGATTCTAAGTAGTAACGGTCCGCCCCGAATGCGAACAACATACAGTGCGGCCTATCACTATACTACTGAAATGACTGCATTTTCCTGTGTATAATCCGCGTATTTAACGGCAGTTTTTAAACTTTCCCACATCATTAAACAATCGAATTTGTCATTAGATGTTAGTTGTCATCATACTCTAACCGAATTTGTTAGTTTCGGAGGTTCCATCTTGGAGGCAGAAATCACCTACACTCGTGGGCATCCTCCTTTCTAAATGACAAAAATCGATTTTTTTTTAAATTTTATTTCGAAGAGCACCATTTTTTATAATGAATTGAAAACCTGTCATCTTGAGTTTTTTCACATTTTTTTTATGACCTTCCTCGCTCCCAAACATTTTAAATGCTTCAATTGTTAGCAGTTTTGATCATTTTGGTCCTTCCGAGACCCAATTTACACTAAATAAAACTTTACTTATCCCAGCCGCCTATTTTTCTTTTTATATTGGACATATATCACATTCTTCCAAAATATAACATAAGTAATAAAATTAATGTGTTTTTCACTTTTTCTTGTTTAAAATATTCACATGATTAGATCATTATAATTATAAGAAGAGAGAGAGAGAGCGAGAGAGAGAGAGAAATATGAAGAATTGCTTGGCAGAAAAAGTATAAAGTAAAAATTTTAATCAAAATTTAAAACCCCTCTATTTCAAACATTATCTTCGCATGAGTTTTTAAATTTTCCGTAGTTAACAACTAATTATATTAATTTAAAACAAATTTCCATGCATTCGATACCATAGTTTTCTGATGTAGTTTTATCCATTAAACTCGAAATTCACGTTAAATTTTTTTTTCTGCGAATACATTTTGAAGATATGAATTTAATAATTTTTAAACAAATTTGTTCAAAAGCAGATTCACATCCTGCGCCAGATTTAGAATACAAAAATTTCTGATTGGATCGACCAAAGCATTAAATTAACGATAATTAAATCCTCAACAAAATTATCCATCAGATTCGTCATCTGTTGAGTAGTTTAAATGTTGCGGACCAAAAAGTGTGAAATAAGTCGATTTTTTTCAACCAATATAAAAATAAAAAATTCATTCTCTTGCCATGCAAATTATAAACATGTCCAGTTTCTTTATTTTTTACCCACAGGCTACTTTTACGAAGCTATGTATTCTTGAAGAAAATCAATGTTCAATTCAATAAATTCAAAATATAATTTCAAAATGGGTTTCTTTCACGGATTTAATGTAATATCTGGCGCTTTTCGGATTAGATAATATTTGCATTTAACTGTTTTCTGTATTTCATTTGGAACATTAGTAATATTGCGATTCTTGCGTCTCACTTTTCAATTCATTGTTGCTACACCTTAAACAAATTAGATTGCTCCAAATTACCTTATGCGCCGAACTACCCCATTTTCTCCTATTTAATTTTAATTTTCAGGTGTAAATATAACCATCACAGTCCACTTTTTGCATCCCCCTTTGGATTTTTTCCCGGAGAATCTCGGAAACTCGGAAAGTTACGAGCACAGCGAAAGTTTTTTTACCAGATCAAAGAATGTGAGCGGCGCTACCAAGGATATTGGGGCGAAAGAATGTTGGGAGACTGTATTTGGTTTCTCATTAGAGAAAAGGTTCATAAAGGCAGAGACAGAGCAGAATTATTTCCGTTCGGATGATGTAATTTGAATTTGCTAAAAACAAACGAAGTAACTAAATGTTTTTCATAGTTGAAAATGACTGAAAAATAGACTTAATATTCTTGGCATCTTAAGAAACATTCAGATAAAATTTCATCTGAATCGGTTCAGTATCTGTTTGAAAATACGAAAGGCACACTGTGTTTCATTTAAAATCTAAAATACAAAACTAGTGTTGGCGTGGTGCTTCGCTCGTTTCGCTAGCTCAGTAACTACGACCCTGTGGAGAGACGGCTATTAATACTCGTTCGTTTACTAACAGCTTTCAGTTATATTATAAAATTATACCGATATTGGGGTGTCCAATCATATTTAGGTCCAAGTGGCTTGGATGTATATATGTTACAACAATATAGTGTTTCTTATATATATGAAAATTTAAAATGATTTTAAACAACTGTGACCTATGGCCTTGGTCGACGTGCAATTGAAAATGAGCATTTTTAAAACTTCGACCCCGACGACAGGCCAGCAAAAGTATTTATAAATAATACTTGTAAAACATTTACTTTATGCACTTGTATTGTAATAGACTATTTAATGCTTATTACATGTTTACTATGCTTTACTAATTACTGTCTGCATTATTATGATCTTATATATACAATACATATACATATAATTCGTCAAAGATATCTTGAAAGTGTCGAAAAGATCTCTAACGGATATCTTTTAGATACTATAAGACATCTTTTAGATATATCGAAATAGTTATTTTCGTATCAAGGGCGTAAAATAACTTATGCGCCCGTAGGTGATCATCTCGCGCGAGGGGCTGGCGAAGATTCAGTTTTTTCAGTGTCTATAAAAACTATAGGGTAATTTTTTTGCCGAGGTGTATACAACCTTTTTTGTAGAGAATTTAATGCTCTATTTTTTTTTAAACATTTTTTAATCAAATTTGTATTTTTACAAAATAAGTGCAAAAAACTACGAAAGAGCGTAATTGTGGCTAATGTTTTTTAGTAATGGACCGATGGAACTGCGCCAAAATCTAATCAGATCTAACTTATGCCAAGACACGTATTTAAAAAAAAAAATATGTCATTACGCTTATCCGTACGCGAGTTACTTTAAGTTAATCGCGCGACAAAGAATCGGGACGTACGTACGTACTAGATCACGGACACAAAATCTGATGAAAAACTATAGGGTCATTTTTAAGCCCGAGGTGACCAAATTCAATACTTCGTTCAGACCTAAGGTCTGGGTCGAAGTAACAACGCTTACATTAATGAAGGGAGCAGATGCTATTTTAATTGGAACTGATTTTTAACATAGAAATCAGATGGAAACTTTCTCTGAAGCCCTTTCACTCAAATTTTTGACCATTGACGCAATATAATCAAAACTACAATCTTCTTAAATTTTAAATTTGCAATCTGAACTATTAAATTACAACTGTTCGTTAAAAATTATTGATTCCCTCTTTAAATATTTTATGAATTGGTTATGATTCTGCATTAAGCATCAACTGTTAATATTAGTTTGATAATGAGGTATTAACAACGAATGCCCTTTAAGGTATGAAATCGGGCCATCATCAAATATGACTCAGAACCCAAAGTCTAAACTTACTTAATCAGGACCTGCTCAAATAGCAATCAGGTGTAATAACCAACCGGTAATAGTCCACTAGTCCGCCAATTATTTTCTATCCAATTGACAGACATTTTTAAACAGGCCAGATGAAAATGAATCGACTTACAATGGAAAATTGGTACAAGGTCGCTGCGCAACGAAGCTATCGGAAAATATTCTATAATTTCGAAGGTCCTGGATATTACACCTAATGTGGTTACACTGGGTGCACGTTTCGTGGGTTCAATGAATCTTTTCTCATTATAATAAATTAATATGCGTTCTATTCCTACATGAAAGAGAAAACTACGAAGAAACTTCGTTTCCGATTGGCTAAACCGATCACTGGGAGGAAGAAAATGAAATAAATAAAAAGAGGGGAATTTAGATTAAATTTATTTAATTTTATAACAATAATTAATGGATCAAGGAAACATGTTTAATACGAAAACACTTGTCACTTGCAAAATCATAAATCGATTCACTGTGTCACCGAAGGTATTTGAAAAACTCCCTTAAAATATGTAGAGCGCCCCACTGGATTGATACTGTGGTTAATTTCTATAATATTATCATACAAGACACAACTTCATATCATTCATATAATTTTTCGTGTAGTTGAATATCATAAAAAATATGCTAAAACCATGATCAGGTTGTTATTGAATCTGTTTCGTCTTGTAAGGTTGTTTCGTATTTTTTATGTTGTTTGCTCTTATTGTATGTTTGTCTCAAACAAGATCGTTGTTCCCATTTAATTTGCGACTTTCTTTTGGCTTGAAGAAAACTTGACTTAAAAAGCTTAGAGCAGTCATCATGATCGTCTTATCTTCAGGTTCTTCGCGAAAAGTTGTTGAAAGCCTTCCAGTCTTAAAATGAGGAATGACGATATCTTTTAACTTTCAAAACAGTAACAATTTGATTTAAGTCCATATTCTGATTTAATAGCAAAATTTATTCCAATGTTAAAAAAAAGTCGGTCCTGGTTTTCTCCGGATTTGGATAACTTACTGAATCACGATCACGACTTAATCAGGTAGCAATCAGTCGTAGGTGATAAGGCAACCTCTATCTTAACATTGTGATCAGGCCCTAATCAGTATACAGACAGTCTGAAAATGAAACGTACTTGATATGGCAGCTCTGCTTGATCATATTTTTTAGTCTAAAGTTTTTTGTTTCTTGTCTTCTTCCCATGATTTAGCGTATATATATATATATACAATCTCGGAAGATTAAGACGGCGTTCCTCTTGCTGCCAGCTTCGTACCAAATTCGATTACTAATTTGCATTCGATAGCAAGCGAATCGCATAGCATTGAGTGACTTCGTAGCCAGGCGCTGGCCCGTAAATCGCGGTCTGGATTAGAGGCTTTTGTCGTTCCAGATTCAGAGCTCCAAATGCCGTACTTGGTTTGCGTATGAATGACCACGAATCCGTTCCAGACCCATTGATGGATACGACTTCGCAGCCCCCGTTTTACTCCTTTCGTTCGAGTTTGGTGTATTAGGGCGTAAACTTCCTCGTACTAGAGAATCTACATTTCAACAGAAAATGCGCATTTACCGCCGTACGTCGATGTTGTACACGTTTTACTGAATAAAGTAAAGTCGACAGGAACAGAGCAGTCAAAGTAGTGATCGCTCTACTACGTTTCAGGATTGTCCTTAGATCCTTTCTTAAAAAAATGTTAAAAACTCATTATTCCACGCCTGACCGTTCAGATAGATTGATAGATAATACATGTCTTATTTGCAGAGATAAAATATCATCCCACAGAGAAAGGAAATTGGTTTTCAGAATTACACAATTGATTCAAAACAGATGAATATTTTTCCAAAATCTAAATTTCTGTTTGCATTCCGGATAGTATAAATATATTTAATAGATACTCAGGAAATGTTTGTCTGTGGATATCCCGAATGAGTGAAATTAACATCCATTGTGTCTCCGCAGAATGCTCAAATCGGATCCATTTCACATCCATTGCTTGTCCATTGAATATACTTAAGTATATTCCACGTACTTAAGCTATATATAATCTTTTATGGATTTTTAATTTGAATAAATGTTTAAATATAAAAAAAAAGAATTTTGACACGGCAATTATCTGTTTTTTTACATAGTGTATTTTTTAACGATATTAAATAATTTAAAAAAAAAAAACCTAACGCCTAGTCGGGACTCGAACCGGGCTCCCTCACAATCTATACGCACGCATTCTATCACTATACAATTATACGTGTATGTTAGTCATCAATAAAAGTCAATATTGATAATATATAAGAATTACCAATGAAAAGTCAATAATATATTCTCATACTGCCTGACTTAAGTTTGTTACTATTTATTGATATTTTATTTATATTTATTTTGTATTTACAGGAACTTTATACAAGATTTAATATTATTCATCAGTATATGCAGGAAGTACACACATACTTCATGTGCGATAAATACACATTTTAAATATGTATATTTAATGGACCATTCCACGTCAAATCGGTTACTTTTTCACACAATTACTTCGACCAAGACCATAGGTCTGGCGAAGTATTGAATTTGGTCAGTTCCCGCCAAAAAATTACCCTATAGTTTTTCATCAAATGTCGACGTTTCAGACCCTAAGGAACCCAAAGCCACAATAAAAAAATTTGTGTCCGTTAGGTTGTACGTCCGTCCGTCCGTCCGTGGGCAAAATTTTGTATACGCGATATCTCGCGACTGGAATGACGAGTTTAAAAAGTACAAACGGATTTGGGTTTCTCTTGGCCAAACTTAGATCTGATTAGTTTTTGGAGACAATGCATACTGGATTATGGGGAGGTTTAACAAAAAAACGCCCAAAAAACACGTTTTTTCCATTTTTTAACAAAAAATACAAATCGTACAAAAAAATGTTTCAAACAAAAAATATAGAACATCGAATTCTCTACAAAAAAGATTTTATTCATTTCTTCGTAAAATCAACTATAATGCCGTAAAAAACGGAAACCGAAGTATCTCACATATAAAAAAATTTATTTCCTGCAACCCGACCTGTCAAAAACTCGACTAAACCGCGTTTTTTAAGCATCAGTGCGAACAAGACGTGCTCATTTATCAGTGCTTCGGCTGACCTGCGGTCGGGGTCGAAGTTTTGAAAATGCTCATTTTCAATTTTAATATAGGGTGAATATGCCAATGAATGGACGATTTTCTACATATTTCTATTTCTTATGAATGTATGATGCACAACATGCAACAAAATACATATTTTTATGTTCTTTGAACATTCAAAACAATATTTACAGTACTATTGATCTTCCAGTGTTTATTATTTTGTAAAATCAAAGCAAAGTTTTAAGGCCATCCAAAACTGGTACTGAAAACGTCCCATTTGATTTAACTCGTCTATTCATTGGGGTTTAGCGGATTTTTTTACAAACGATTGAAGACGAGGTTAATAATTAAATAAAATCAAAGGTTGAACTATACGGTCATAAAGAGCAGAGTCTAACGATTCTAATGGTGGTATCATAATTAAATTTTCATAAAAGAATTCAAAAGTTACAATCGATCAAAGTGTGAAAAATGCTTAACCGTCCATTCATTGGCATATTCACCCTATTTAAGGAACAAGATATTGTTACAATATATGTATAGAAACTACTCGAACCTAACGATGCTAGAACTACCCTCTGCCGCCTTCTTTCCTGGCAGTGTTAAAATGGGAATATTCCCGGAAGCATCAGCCTTTCGTCAGGGAACTGCAATACGAATTTACCCAAAATTGTAGGCACCCGGGTCGAAGGCATCTAGTTTTTAATTTTACTTTTATTATTTGTGTATTCTGCGTACTATGCTTTTACGTGTAGTTTTTGAAGTTCATTACTCTCCGAATTGCGGCGCTGCTACATCATATTGATTATTCACTGGTAAAATGAGGAGTTACTCCGAGACTATATAAACCGGCTACCTTAACATCATATTTTATTCTTCAGTAAATTTGATATTTTTACGAAAAATGTATTTTCTGATTGGTAATAAGATTTTAGAAGGCTGATTTTCGTTTTTATGGATAGATCATTGGTCCTTAGTCAAATTTAGCGTGTTGAAGTCATAAACATCTATAGTTTCATTATTTTTAATTTCATAATTATAATTTTCACAATTTTAGTTTGCTTATTAAATCCTATCTTGACATTGTTTTATGGAAATTGTCATAATTATTTATATAAATATATTTGAAGTTTTTGTGCTAATTTCATTAACCTCTCATTTTCTATTCTAAATAATATTTGGTTTTATAATGTCTGAGACATTTAAAGATAGGTGTTGTAATTCTTTTAAAAAGCAAATCATAAGAATAGGGCTCTTTTCGTCGTGTGACGTCGAGACAAATTCAGGTGGTACAAAATGTTCACAGTAGTTCATTGCTTCGTCGATCGTGTCGCGGAAACGTTGACGCGATTGTGAAACTTGAGCTTGAAAGAAAAGATTTATCAGTCGCCTCTGCTGTTTCTAATTGTTCAAACAATGCCACTCCAGATCCTTTTTTGCCTCCCCTGCCAAGAAACAAACATTTAAAATTCTATTACGGATAATAATCATTGCTGTGATGGATGACGCACTCGTAAATTGTGATCATTCCTGCGAAACTGCTCCTAATTATTCTCATAGGATTAAGATTTATTTAATTCCACTAATTTGGTGCATTACGGGTAATACAAATGCTGGCGGTAGCCGATTTGATACATAGCAAAATTGTTTACAGTTTTCAGTCATTACTTGTAGTTGGATATTGAAATGTTGTTATTTCGATAAAGTCATCTTATAGAGCATCAAATTACCTTTAAAATTTAAAAAAGGTTTTACCAAAATTGAACTAGATAATCGAGGTTGACTTTGAAAAAAAAAAGTCCCCTGTATCATACAGTTTACACGTTAATTAAGGGACTTATTTATTTACAGTTTTTCAGGTCGGTGTTTTAATTGTCTATCCGATACAGGCATACCCACTAAACCCTAACCTTCTCTACCTACCGACGTTTGTGGTTCCACCGTGGGACTGGTTACAATGCTTCACGGTGGAGCCGCCCGGTTTCTTGTCAATTACTGGGACCCTTCCGCGTGTTTAAAAAAATGATTAAATAATTAAAATTGCGTCTATTTTGTCGTCAAGAATAAGACAAAAAAGTCGTGTCTCAGTAACCACTGGCTCCCAGTGAACGCTGCGTCACGCACTAAAATACGAAAATAAATAAATAAATAATATTTAATATTTATTACAGATTCATTTACTTCGTTCATGTTGAGGCTGCGTCCGCGTCCATCTTATTTTGTTGAAGAACCACTTCGATGAATTCAGCGGTCCTTAATAACCTTTTCAATGACAAGGAAACCAACTCCTCAAATGCTGCTGAGCGGATATTTCCCGCCTCAGGGATTCGTAGAAATCGACAAAAATAGAGCAATAGAAGATCTTGACATTGTAGGTACCAATTATATATCACGCACCTATAGATGTCTATAGACACCAAGCAAATAAAAGCATAAATTTAGACCATATAAAACAGGGAAAAAGGGTATATAATACATCAATACCCGATAAATCAAATATATACAAACACAGACGAAACCATAAATACTGGTGGATTGATCAAGAAACACGTGAAGAAATCCGAAGACGAAGCAAAAGGAAATTCCCCAATTAAAAATACAATGTTAATCCCCCATGAACTTTTAGTTTAAGACTGTATTTTATAAAACTACTTTATAAAACTTGTTAGTATTCCAAAATATTATGCATATAAGCTATCTGATCTATCGTACCAAAAAGTAATTAATTAGGGTTTTTTTTTGTTAATCATCTTTTTCACCAAAAATGAAAAATAGCACAACACCCGACACACCTGCACACAAACAATTGTACGCGATACACAAAATTATAAGTGCTAACGAGATCTTCACAAACTTGAAGCATGTTAGAAGTAGATAGAAACTAGTTTGAAGGTCTTTTGTATATTTTATTCCTTGGAATTTATTGTCAGAAATAAATAAAATTGAAATTTAAAAAATAAAGTACATACATCCTGAGTCCGCCACCTTTTTTGTGAAGGTAGGAACGGAACAGGCAGTGCCCTGTTAGGAACTGCGTCAGATAATAATGTACTTCGCCGAACTGGTCCAATCATTTAGCTCCATCGTCTTCTTGTCTCCTGGGTCCAGAGATTCTGCCAAGCATCCATGGTCCGTCTTCTTGCAGCATCTCTGGCACAGAGCAACTCTAACTCTGCTTTGTTCTGGTGGACGAACGTTCGCTCCTGGGCGAGGAGGTGGATGGGTGGTGTTTAATTGTAAACCGATCCACACCCAAAAATTCAAATATACGGTCACAAAGGTTATATTGAACCTCTTTTATGAATTTTTTCAGAATTTTAAAAAGGTTGCTTCCTGCGAGGGTTCTAGGAGAAAAAAGCCCAGGAAAAAAAAGACCCGAAAAAAAGACCGGAAAAAAGAGTCCAGGAGAGAATAGCCCTGGAAAAAGGAACGCTGAAAAAAAACCCTGATAAAACAGCTCGCGATATGAAGTCGACAGTACAATTAAGTAACTTCATTTAAAATAACTTAACTTAACCTAACCTAACCTAACTAAAATAACCTAACCTAACTATACTAACCTAACCTAAACCCTAACTATTTTTCCAAGGGAATAGAGTCCGAGAACCCTGTTATTCTTTTAACCTACCCTAACTAAGATTAACGTTTGTACACCGTACGATGTTTATTTATTTTTTTTACTTCATTTAAAATAACTGAACATAACCTAATCTAAATTAAACGAATCTAACCTAACCTAACCTAACCAAACCTTCATACGGAGACATGCTGGGAAGGAAAATTGAGAAAAATAATTGTTTATTTCCGGGGAGTTTTTCCCCTACTCTTTTTTTTTCATGGGCCGTTTTTTCCAATGCTGTTATTTCCGGTCTCTTTTTTCGGGTCTTTTTTTCAGGGGCTTTTTTTCCGCCAACCTCCTTCGAGAAATCTAAATTAAAAACTTTACAACTAACCTCACTCATGTAATAATACATGAAAAAGAATATTTTCACAAGAAAGGTCATCCAACAAATTCAGAAAATCGTCTGTTACATTAATTTTGAGTGCTGATACTTTTACGCTTAAATAAATTAAACATTGTGAAAATAAAAAATGTAATTTTTCGAAATATCCTCACAACTATCACTGCAGTCGATTTTGAAATCTTGCATATGATCAAGAATAATTCTTCTGTAAGTGCTGTACACAAATGACAATACAAAAATTAAAGTGCGTGTAAAGAGTTACCATTTTGACGCGGAGTGTCCAATACACAGGTACACTGGGAAATGGAGTACTTGAAAAAAATGAAGGTGAAATATATGTAACAACCCTTCCAAATAGTGACGATCTCGATAAAATTGGTCCTTGCACTATTGATTTGAACTCGAAATATTCCGTCCATTTCACGCCGGACAAAAAATATGAGACGTACAAAATCACGGAAATTTTTTTATTTAATTTTTTACTTCTTTAGGGTCTGGAACGTCGACATTTGATGAAAACCTACAAGATTATTTTTTTGTCGTGGTGACTACATTCAATACTTCATCCAGACCTTTGGTCTTACCCGAAAACGGATTCGTAAACGTCAGATACATTTATTAGTCTCATGTAGTGTTTGTAGAACGATTTTATGTGTCTGAATCTCTTGTATTGTGTTAAAACGCAAGAGATGAAAAATAACAAAATATACTTACTTCATGGCATAATTGTTTAATTCATACTGTAACTACATTAACAAGTTATTTTCATGCAAAATAGTTGACATATAAAGTATTCCCAAATTATAATACAAATTACGGATAAAATGAAATATTCCTACTAATAATACAAATTCAAAATCAAAAAAATACCTTGCTCAGCACAAAAGTCTCTGCAGGAAAATGTAGACTCCAATCTTCAAACTCCAATCGTTGAAAAAGAAATATCAGCAATAGTACCAGAGGAAAATAAAATATTTTTGTTCAGTTTTCCGATTTATTTAAATCTCGTGTTACAAGACTAACAGCAAGGCTTTGTTCGTGCGCGTGCGCGTATGCAAATATTTGTTCCATGAATGTACTGTGCATCGGGTGTACACTAATTTGCAGTAAACAAATACACGGGTACAAGAAGACCTATACACCAAGAATACCAAGGGAGCGCGAAACGTCGAGTTACATTAATGTTCGCATTTTTGTTCTCACACTTCGTAAGTTCCGAGTTCCGCCTTTCTTTATTTTCCGATTCAATTCAAACGCGTTTCAACGTTTGAATTACGATTCGACTCTCAATCTCACTTTTCCGAATGAAACCTTACACAGAACGAATGCTCTCGGGTGCCGATAATTTCAAAAACGTGCGCCGAATAATTTTACTGAAAATTTACCGCAGCTTCTTACTCGAAGTTGCAAGCATCGAATTTTTGAAAACTCACCATTGTGATAAGAATTTCTTTACCTTTTGTCAAAAATTGCATTCACTCTTCGAATTACTTATTTCCTTCTTTTGACATATAGATGAACTTAACCGGGGATGTTCTCAGATGGGTTAACCCTGTCGCTAAATCGCGTTGCATTTTGAGTGTCAAATATAGATAAAGGCACCACATTGTTAAATTTTAAGTTTCATCCGTTTTATTCACCCTCTTTCTCACTTTCTCGCTCATATACATCCACACCCAGTTACTCGTGCAGTGCTCCAAAAGGCAGCAAGTCGTGATCTTTACGCGAAAAATAAATGTGACCCGAGTTAACCCGAACAATTTTCTTAGATGGCGGCGAAACCGGAAAATTCGAATCATGAATATAATAACAATTACCAAGTTAAAATACTCTCATGCACATCCGCTAGTTCACCGTCGCAGCATGACGCGACGAATGAACACCTCGTGACGACTGTTAAAAGAAGATATGTACAGACTGATGAGCAACTAATGTACTACAGCAGCAGGCGTATTAAAAGTAAAGTGATTCGAACTTTAAGATTTAGTCAATACAAGATTAGTGATCGTGATGCTAGATGAGTTTACGTTAAGAAAGGCCTGGATATGAGAAGCTCAGCGGCAATTAACGAACGTTTCCAAAAGTACGAAAAGTCGTGCCGAATAAAACTTTAGCTAAGGACGATTACAATTGAATTATCGATCAATGCGAGAGAACAATTCAACTAGTTCGTTCAAAGCGAAATTGGCGTTCTGATGAAAATTTGTTGCGATCGACTACAGTTAGCGCTAATTTCCGTAACGAGAACAAGTGGTTCTATTTAGGAGGTAAATCGTGAAGGTTCGATAAACTCTTGCCGCGATTAAAAAAAAAATCTTTTTTCATTCCGTTGAAACTGTCCATAATGTAATTAGCAATTACTCGGATGCCTCGCATGTCTCGTTATTGCTTTATATAAAATTCAATGCGTTTCCCTTAAAATGACGTTACATATACTAGAGTTTTCTTTAAGAAAAACGTTGATCACTTGAGGTTTTCTTTGTGCAGTGGGATAAAATGATAATATACAATTGCAGCTTAATTTACAATAGTAAATCGCGCTGTCCAAATAGTCCCCTAACGACGCCAAAAGACTTGCTAGTCGTTTTCGTTCGAGAGGCCCGATTATAAACTGGCATTAAATCTAGCGTTAAAATAAAATTTGCAATATATTATTCATAATCATTATAGATATAGGCATAACCTCGATTAGAATTTCTTACATCGTAATAAAATCTAGACTCGTATAATAAAGTCTTGCGCCCTCGACGGGAATGCGCGACAGCAACGAAACAGTTTTCGTTAGGTTTCCCGCGAGGCGCTCAATTAAAAGAATCGATGCAACGTGGCCTAAAGCGACGGATTTCCATTTTCCTCAAATATACGTGTACATACATATTTATGTATGTACGCGTACAAAAAAATTAAAAAATACATTACTACGATACGTATGCGACGGACGAAAACGGAACGAACGCATCGTGTGTCGGCATTCCGCAAAAAAGCGAAACTTGATATCGACAAAATGTGTGTTCCCAAAACTTTAGTTTATTGTTTTTCTTTTAGCATGACACAAAATCGCACCGGTACGTTTGGAATATGCCTTCCAAGCGCTTTAACAAATAGATATAAGTGTACTTACTTACAATGAATTAACGAGCGTAATGCATCGTAATCGGTAAGTAATATATACATTTTATATGCAATCCAACTGGATTTAAAACCAAAGAGTTGCCCAGAGCAACACTGTAGAAGCATTGCGTACAATATGGCGATTTCCGGATGCTTCCTGGGAGCTCATCACAACCGACACACAACTGTCATTTGCACAAGTATCTTACTTTGGTTTGTCATCGCCAATGATTGTTTACTTTGAAGTTTGTTGTTTATCTGCAGGAACGTCGTATCGTAGATATATTAAGCTAAGGCTCACGATTATCCGGTAGGTGCATGCTCCGGATGATCTTGCGTTAATTTATAATTCGTAAAGGAATACCACGAAAACTATTCACGCGCGGCGTATCTTTCGTTGATTCTTCATGAAGAGAGGTCGCTCTAAACGTGATCGCTGATTCTAATGTCGTAAGCTGCAAAATGGTAACGGTAGTGTTTCTTTTTTACGACGATCTATCGATCATAACGCCGTTGTCGCAATTTGGATAATCGGCGCAGTGATCAATTCGCGGTCCAACCGACGGTGTAATTGCGACATGGTCTTCCTATCCGTCGCAAGCGACCTGCAAGTAAAACAAATCTGTTAGTACATGTCGAATTTGCATAAAAATGGGTTATGTTATGGTCAGGGTAAATTAACTATGGAAGAATCATCCAAACATGCGTTTATTAAAATTCAGTCCGGTGCAACGTATAATTGCAAATACTCTAATCATTTAACATATATTTTGGAGATGTCAACATTCCATCAACTGTGGAAATGCACACCGAAAAAATAAATAGTTAATCTAACGAAAAAATTAGGAGCCTTAACTAAATGAGTTATAGTTTTAAGTGGTTAAAATTTCGGGAATATTCTATATTTTCGAGTTGTAATGTGTCATATCAGTAAAATAAGAGATCTATGATCCATTCAAATATATCATGTAGCTAAAAATAAATACAAATATAATACATAAAAAACACACTGAAAAAGAATGTTTAAAAAAACAACAATAAAAATAGAAAGAAGTCCTTCCACAGACTCTCCAATGGCACACTTCGGGGTCGCGATTGTTTATTTGTTTGCATTTATGAGTATTTAGTAAAATTTGAATAAATGTAACCAAGTCCTGTCTATAATTGTTGCAAATAGACGTTGCATTATTTGGTAATAGAGTTCTCAATTTTAGACAATTTTCATTATTACGTTCAAACGTTGTCAAAAGTTCGGGAACATGCAATTTATTCATGTTTCCGCAATTTCACAAATTTGATACGAATCCTTCAAAAATGATGCTAATAAATTTATTGGAAATACAATTTCTCGTTCTTAACTGAAGTCGACGTTAACCTGTCACTTTTTGCGAGAACAATGATATTGATTCGATTTGATTCGATTATAGTATTCATCAAATGAACACGTTTTCGATATGTTCAAAAGTGTAAAATGCAATGATTTATAACGTTTCATTTTGTTATTTGAGTTTTAAACTGAAGAAAACAACGAATAAATATATTTTGCGATAAATTTAAGTATTTAGTATCATCTTGAAAAGGACCACATCATTTGCGATTCGCAAATCACGAAGAAACTGTTTCTTTCAACGACAACTTTTTAATGGAGTTGTGACTCAATGAATAACATTAAATGATTTCTAATTGAAATGATAACTTTTAAACAACAAAATTTAGCGACTTTTACGCAAACACAATTTTTGACTTGTGGTATTAATAAAAATATCGTCAATATTCGGGAGAATTATTTTCAAAATTTTTAATGTCTGTAAAATTGAATGGATTGATTGACGGCTTTCATAGAAATCAGAAGATATTCGTTAATGTTTTAAAATCATCAAAGGATTTTGACATATGACATATGACAAGTTCACAAATCCATGGCGCTCCTTACGAAATATATTATAGTATTTCCGTTTGCTTAATTTAAAATAAAATTTTTAATTCGTTACTGTGTAATAAAGTTAATAGACTAATTTTTTTCTTTGTTCTAGCTAAACTAGTTATCTCGGCGATTCAAAATTATGAAAATAACATTAAAACTTACAAAAACCATTGTTAATAACAATTACTATAAAAGTAAATCTTATTACTTAAACATATTCTATTTATTGACGTACACTGAAGATTTACTTTTCTGACTAGGATTGTAAAGAAAAAAACTTTTTACACGTCTCTGGTCAATTTCATACTAAGATTTTCGAATAATGAGTTTTTACTAATTGGTTGGTATAGTTTATATCTATAAATATTCAAATGATATTAAAAATATGTATTCACAATTACACAAATCGGCTTAAAATGTCACACCCATGCTATGTCCTAGAATTAATTGATGAATAATGTTTACAGAACGAATACATTATATTGTATTTTTCAAAATATTTATTAACTTACACTTTTAAACGTGTAACGAGTACTTTGTATGAAACATCTAACCCGTGTATGTCAATCCTGTGACATATTTATATAATTATAGTATATTCTGTTGTATTTTACGTCAATCAAATAAATGTTTATCATTTTAGGTTTTGTCATGTGGTTCAAACGTCACACATTGCAAACTATATTTGAGAATAAATTAAAAACTCGATAATTACAAGCTTCTGTAGAAATTTGTAATGGACACATTGAAATATTACACATTTACACATCTACATAATATTTTCGAATCTAAAACGGTTAGAAAGTGATAGTACTAGTAAGTATATATTTCATTTAGATAAAAAATGTTAACAGAAAGAAGAATTTGATATATAAACAAACGTTGTAAAAGAATAACAAGATTAATTTGCTAAACTAGTTTCTTGAACGGTAATAAATGAATAAAACAATAATTGCCTTGGTTAATCGAGGAAAAGAGTTTTATTCTTTATTGGTTTACATTTTTAATAAATGCCATACCCTGGAATCAAAAAATTGGATAACTATGGAATTCTCTCGTATAAAAAATTAGGTAAAATTGAGATACGTTATCAAGAAAAAATTAGCTTTTCTTACAGTTAAAGAATTAAACTATTTCCTTACTGTTACCTATATAGTATTGTATTATTAAATTTATCTATTTTTGTCGAATTTTCTACAGAGTAGAACAAAGTTCTATATTTCTTAACTAAATTTTGAACCATTTTCGACTTCAACTAAATTGAAATATCACTTATAGACAGATCAGATTTCAGTCTTACATTTACGACTTGAGGATTTATTGTCTTAAATAAATATTAGCCTTGTAGTGTTGAAGTTTTTAGATAAGAATTTATACTGTTTCATATAATTTCATTCATACAGACACATATTTTTAGATGTACAAATATTTTATATGTATTACGGACTATCTGCAGGAGCACATAATACTGAGAATTTAATACCTATTCAGTACCTTCATTGAGATGGTATTTATCTTTAATCTGAAGTCAAATTTAACTTTAAAAGGGTGGTTCAATTCTCACTCGTTGAAGGTGAATTTATAATGAAGTTATTTTCACCGTAATCCTTTCCAGCACGGTGGGTAATATACTAGCCACACGATCCCCGTTGAAAATTTGAGTTTTTAAAGACAAAATAATGCATTTTCGCCCGGTTTTATTTTAAAATCCAATATAAGTGGGAGTTGAAGAAGTGCATATCATTGCATTTAAGTCAACATTTATTTAACATTATGATTTATAAATAAATAAATAACTAAAAATCTTAATTTTTGCAGAAAAACTGCACTCGCTGGAAAATGTTCAATTGGATCGAGTTGAAACTGCGTACTCGGGAGTTTTTGAGGTTGCTGTTTGAAAATTCAAAATGGCGGATTAAATATGGCCGACCAAAATGTAAAAATTACCTGATCGAGATTAAACTGGGAACTAGACGATTTTTTGGGTCGCTGATTACGATATTGAACTCAAATTTTAAAAATTCAAAATGGTGGATACAATATGGCCCATCAAAAATGTAAAAAATTACCTGACTGAGATTACATTTTTGGTTGGCCATATTGAATTTTTAAAACGTGAGTTCAGATTCGTAATCAGCAATCTTACAAACCCACGAGTACCCAGTTTCATCAGGATCATGTAAATTTTGACATTTTGGTCGGACATCTTAAATCCGCTAGTTTGAATTTTCAAAATCTATGTTTCATGATTCATCACAAAATAGTGTGCCAGAAAAGGTCCACAGAATTTAGAGTATACTCTCTATATAGGAAAAGTTACTAAAATAACTACCAATATTAAGAAAAATACTGGTCTGCCTTGGAGATCCTAGTTAGAATAGTAACATACATATGTTACAAAATTTGTATTAATCTGGAACACTAATAAATAAAATTATTCTATATATATGACACCTATCAGTCGTAATTAGCGTTTAAGTTAATGAATTGATAAATGAAGTTATCTGTTTTTAACTATATTCCTGTATGAATTTCAATAACGCAATTAATTTTCACATAATCCTAATTTTTCGCGCCTATTATCTAAAACTATAACAACACAGATATCTATAACATCTCCAAAACAATCGCTTATGTGTAATAATTCCCGTACTTTAAAAATTGAGAATTAAAATGCAGCCCTCTAGCAAGAAATAATGGCCATAAAATAAATAAATAGTAAATCATTGATACTCTGGAAATATGACGTATTAAAAAACAGGATTTTAATATAATATAGATTAGCTTTTAAGCTATCGTGTACGGTTCCAAATACAATTATTTCAAATCTAACCTCAAATAACAAAGGTAATAATAAAAGAGATTGAACATTTTTCTCTTAAATATAGTCTCTTGTAAGTGTATATACTGAATACTGTATACCTGGAATCGTATAATATTATTTTATTTGTTTATGCTAATAATAATAGTAATAATGATGATTGTTTATGACGATGGTGATGATACTAATATAGTTATCACTATACAAAGTAGCAAATGAATATAAAAATCTTTCAACAACGCATATATAATTAAATAATTAAATATTTTTTAAGTGGATTATATGACCACCTAACAATAATATCTATATCTATACAAAATCTGTTTTTATTATATTTCTATGCTTAGTAATGCTAACTTATTTCTTTGAAAAGTGAATTGTGAATGAATCCAATGAATCATTTTAAATTACGTGCAATATATTTGCCGGAAAACAAAACTTTCATAATTAAAATTCTTAAATTTTGTTATACTAATACTACAAACAATTATATATTTGACAATTATTAGCAGATATGTCGTAGCAACTTAAAATACAGTCATCTATGTATCAAACAAAGTTTGCAGCTTAACCCATTTCGTCCTGAAATGCCGTAAATTTTGACTTCTTTTCATCAGGTGCTTTCTTAGGGAAAAAATCACTCAATCGTTTTGATATAACCATAGCTATTGTATTTTTTCTCGAACTTTCTAAATCCGGTTTCAGATTGACCATATCTGCCGCCATTTTTTTACTATGGCGGTTAAAACATAAAAAAATCGTGAATTTTGAAACAATTTGTTCAAATAATCGTATTTTTAAACAGAAAACCGTGTTCGAATCAAGCTGAATCTCTGTCTCTGGTGGAGTAAATAGTTATACTAAAAGATAGGATGGTTATTAATTCACCATTCAAAATGGAAGATTCATAATGGCTGACCTCAGTGAACATTTAGTTGAAAAATTTCTGGACGCTCTAACTGAACAATTATGAGCTTGTTTTAAAAAATGCTAAGAATAAAAAACTCTTAGAATTCGTCGAGAAATATAGTGGATTTTTTTCAGATTTTTTAAATGAATTTTTGAAAAATTTGTTTCAAAATTCTTTTCAAAATTGTATTTTTTTTTTCGAAAAATTTTGAACAAAATTTAGTGCAGTCTCTGATGAATTCTAAGAGTTTTTTATTCTATGCATTTTTTTCCCAAAAGTTGATAGTTTTCGAAAAAGAAAAATCTTAAACTATAATATTTGAAATACATTTCCTCGAAAACTATCAACTTTTGCAAAGAATTGCAAAGAACAAAAAACTCTTAGAATTTATCAGAGAATGCACTAAATTTTGTTCAGAATTTTTCGTAAATAAATTACAATTTTGAAAAAAATTTTGATAAAAAATTTCTCAAAACTTCATTCAAAAAATCTGAAAAAATTCCACTATTTTTCTCAATGAATTCTAAGAACTTTTCATTCTTAACATTTTTTTTAAAAAGCTCGTAGCTTTTGAGTTAGATCGTCCAGAAATTTTTCAACAAAATGTTGACTGAGAACCTCCATTTTGAAGCCGCTATTTTGAATGGAGAATTAATAACCATCCCATCTTTTAGTGTAACTAATTACTCCACCAGATACAGAGACTTAGCTTGTTCCGAACACGGTTTCCTGTTCAAAAATACGATTATTTGAAGAAATTTTTTCACAATTCACAATTTTTTTATGTTTAAACCGCCATAGTAAAAAAATAGCGGCAGATATGGTCAATCTGAAACCGGATTTAGAAAGTTTGAGAAAAAATACAATAGGTATGGTTATATCAAAACGATTGAGTGATTTTTTCCCTAAGAAAGCACCTGATGAAAAGAAGTCAAAATTTACGGCATTTCAGGACGAAACGGGTTAATCTCGGAACTTGAACTCTCATATCCCTCACATTTTCCCAATACAATTTCAGATCCAATTTAGACTCTTGAAACCATTTAAGATTTTCTTAAACTCCCAGAGCTGTCTACGCTAATATCATGTCAGTAAAAGGTATTGATCTATTTTTATGTATTATCTTATAATACCCGATGGTTTAATTGTTACGTTCATTGCACATGTACTCAAAAGTAAAAGTAAAAATGATGAAATTTCAAAAATTCAATTAGGCAACATGACGAATAGTACCTGCAGATGTGGAGTTCTATAGTTTTATAAAACTACACAGCTCTTACATTTAGTTTCCTAAACAATATCGATTAATATACGTTTATTATTCAGGAGTTTGATTTAAAAATGGTTTAGGTATATGATATAACTAATATAAAATTTGCATTCTAAGCGTTAAATACACCATAGGGTTAATCCAAATTTAAACGTTTATTAAACGATCTTGTTTATGTTACGCCAACTGCTTACAAAGAAACGGGTTATTAAATATTAATGACTACGTATTTCGCTGTAGATAAACCAAATGTTAAGAATTAGTTACACATTATTGTAATCTTACTATTAATCATTAACTTGGAATAAAAATATTAAAATTTACGTATATTTGACGCAGAATAACCTATGGATACCATTTTAATTGAAGGATAATTATACGTAAGAGTGATGCGATTACTTAAGAGATCGGATTTTATAACAAACCAATCTGGACTTCCAATTATTATTGGATTGCGGGATATGTTTCGCATAGCACAATACGTGACTCGACATTCGAGGGATTCCATGCAAAGAGGGTTAAGTTGAATCGTTAATACACTTTGTGTATTACCGATTGTGTTGCCGCATTTATCCTACTATCAATGTATAATTTTCGAAAGCACGTTATTAGACAGATACCCCCATTTAATACTGCTTATATGACTAGTTTCATTTAAAATATCATATTCATGTCCTTTGCCAAAAATAATTATTTTTAAACAGATATTATCTATTTAGTAAAATACAGTATATTTTAATGTCTTTTTTTACTTGTCTTACATAAAATGTAGACAAAATGTCGAGTGTCCCTTGTACCAGAGTCAATTTTCAATTACTCACACTATCATATTTTTTACTATTTTACAGGGAAAAAAATATGTTTGTTTAAAGTGTAAGACCAATATTAATCGTCCAATCATTCAGAAAAAGGGTGACGGGTCCCTCGCTTTTTAAACATTTATTTTGACATACAGAATTTCGTATATGCTGACGGTTTGCCATTTATTATCGGAGATGAAGGTCTGCAATATCACCTAAGGTCTCATCTTCTAAGTTTGTATAATTCATAACGCGACAAAAAAAAAAAAACAAGAAACCTTTTGTTACACTGTCCGACACTTTTTCCTTTGACAAGCTAAGTATCATTTCTGAAGAATTTTTTCGTGTTGAAAACGATGACGGTAACAGAATTTTGCTATCAAGTTACACTTTGGAGAAAAACATGGTTAAATGTGTAAAAATCACTGTGTTTATTTCGTAGAATAGGGGAATTTATTATTGACAAGCGAAGTATCATTTCTGAAGTATTTTTTCGTGCTGAAAACGGTGGCGTTAGCAGACTTTTCCTATGACGTTACATGTTGGAGAAAAACGTGGCTAAATTTAACCTGATTTTTTAACCACATTTAACCTCACTTTTCTCCAAAATGTGACGGGATAGGAAAATTCTGCTAGCGCCACCGGAAATGATACTTTCCTTGTCAAAATTAAATTCCCTTTTGTTACAAAATAAACCGAAATATGGCAACAAACCCTGATTTTGATACATTCAACCACGCTTTTCTCCAAAGTGTGACGTGATAGTAAAATTCTGCTAGTGCCGTCGTTTTCAGCATGAAAAAATACGTCGGAAATGATACTTCGCTTGACAAAGGCAGACAAAGTACAATTTTGTCGGTCAGAGTTATTGAATCGGAGTGGTAGGTATCGCCACTTGATACTTTAAATCAATTATTGCTATCATATTTAAAGTAGGTCAAGAAGAACGCAGATTTTTTACCCCTGTAACAAATCCAATAAAAATATACCCTCCGACATCACTTTCTTGTTTAAATGAACATAGTGACTGGAGTCCTGTAGTATTATGCCAGCATCCGTTGTCAAAGAGATGAAGCTATCAGGTTGTTTGTACACGAAACTCGTCCAGGGTGTCAAGAATTACAGACACCCGATCATTACGAAATTTATATCAGTAGGGCAAAACTCCAACCGCCATATAATCGCGCTCATCCACCTCTTAGACGAAATAAGACAGGCTAACACCCTTTTCCTCCCTTAATAATCTAACTCCCCCGTTTAATAAAATTTCCCTTCCCCTCCTCATCAACTTCCCCCTTGCCCATTTCCTTATATTTACAGCCTACCATTAATTACCAGTTTATTCATCCCTCTCTGTAATTTCCTCAACGGGACGTCATCTACGGTGTGAAGTGAAATTACGGTTCGCGCTGCCCTGCGGACATTCCGTATCGTATAGCACATTATTATAACCTAACCTGTCTGTTATTAAACACCTAATGCAATAAATAATTCTTTATAGTATACGCGTCCACATAACGGATAGTTTTGTTTTTGACCTAATATTTTTTCGATTTAACCTTTTAATGAGCTCATTACATAAACAGCTTGACCTTTTCTGACGATCAACTATATTGTTCACAGCAAATTGGACAGTTTCGTTTAAAAATTACTCCAAATAGTTTACAAGTCATCTATTTCGCAATAAAATAAGTTATGTAAACATTCAGTTACTTTCAGTAGTAGCCGTTTTGAAAATAAAATGCCAAAAGTGGAAGAGGTCTGTACTTAAGATATCGAAAAACGGTGAACGTTCCATTTACACAAAATATATCTTTAACATTGTAAAACGTTCGTGGCGTTGAATCAATTTTTGGTAAAATAAGTCGTATTGTACTTACAAAATAATGATTACATCTTAACCATTTAAAAACATAATATCTTTGCGTCCAGAGTAAAAGAAAAGTGACCGTCGAAAATAAATTTTTGTTAAACGGATTTTAAAAATGGTTGAACAATCACTGAAGTCAATTCCAAAATACACCGTCTAAAACAATTTATAAATATCAAGAAAAGAATTTCCAGAAGTTAGTTGACAGCAGATATCAAAGGCACCTCATTTAAAATTTTCACAAACAAAAATTTCCAAGTGTGTGGGATTTGCAATGTAGGCCGAACATAACAATGGATTATTTATTCACAGTGTATCTTCGATCTATTTTGCATTTTATTTTCAAAACCTACTGATTATCTCAACTAGTAAAAATGTATTTGTCATTCTTACTTACTACATTGTAATTTTCAAATGAGGATTCGTGAACTGCGTTTGAATAAATAAACTGTGAAAATGCATTATCCTATTTTAATTTTACAAAGTTTTTATTTGCATTGTACGAAAAGAACAATTTCTCAATCGTAAAATCATAGGGTACCCTGTTCACGTAATCTGTGGCCTTTGCATGATGCTACTTGCGTGTAGTTAACAACTTTGTTCTCTGACATAATTTAGAAATTATCCTGGTTCATGAACTTTGAATGCACGCACGAAACTCAGGTTAGGAAAATTTTTTAAATACTTTGTTTGTTTGACGGGACTGAATGAACAGTCAGTCAACTTTCCAATTGTATATTTTTGATTAATTTTTAAAAATTGCTATTATACCAATTCTTTCTAAGTTCACCTCGGTAGTGATTCATTTAGTGTTTGATTTGCAATTTGACATTAATGAGACAATCATTATGAAGATTTCATAATTTCTGATAGATTAATCGTAGGAAACGATCGATTACGATATACTGGAAGTATACTAAAACTTTTTGATAATTTTCAAATTAATGTCGACCAATCTACAGAATGAGGCGTATCAAAAGTTCACTCTCGACAAATTACTTACGGGTTTATATTTTTTCCTCATTATTTTTCGATGTTTCTATTTCCAAAAATAAACAAATCTTAAGGTAAGCCAAGGCGCTTTTAACCAAAAATCATTATATGAATTATGTATGCCAAGATATCTGAGATCGCAAATTGCGGGCACATTATTCCAATTTTAAAGGAATGAATGGCCGATCAAATACGCCCAATAGAAATTTACGAAAATGAAAAAAAAATGATAATTTCGTCCTCGATTGTCTATCTCTTTATTTATTAACATAACAGGTTAACAAATATGCAGTAATAAAATAGTACGCATATTTTTAAGATATTGTGAAACGATATATTGTATGATAGATGTGTAAGTAAATGCTCCAAAACCAATTTTAGTTTAATTTTCATTGACCACATCGACTTTGGAATTTGGAATACTGAATCATTTGCCATAGAAATTATAATCACTGACTTTAAAATAACCTAACTTATATTTACATAACTTTCTTATACAAATTTCATTTTCTGTTACTCATTTATCATCACAAATAATAAATTTTGTTTTATGAAAACCAATTAATAGACGACATTAAGAAAAGAACATGTCAGTCATCTTTCGCAATGTCTTGTATTATACTTACAAAAATACTAATTTCTAGCACATAAATATTGTATATAAAATTCGTGCACACAAGAGACGTATTGTTCATTTGCTTTAATGTAAGTCGTACATGTATCTGTACGACATATTAATTTCTGTTCGATCTCTTTTAATAGACGAGTGACAATTTATGAACTGGCCCCCTATTTCACGAACATTCACGAAAATTAAAAACAGATATATTTTCATAATTTGAATAAAAATAAAATTTCATAAAAGGATTTTTTTTATTTATTAAAATAAAAAAATTATGAACAATTTAAGTTTTATGCACCTTTTCTTAAAAAATTCACAGTTTTAAGAGATTATATTATAAACGAAATCAAATATCGGGATTTTGTTAACAAATATCTATATTTTCGATACATGAAAGGACAATTATGTCAGTATGATTATAATGTAATCTGGCTATAAAGCCAGAATATTTATGCAGAAGTTAAACTGGTACCAGACTTTAGAATAGTTTAAAGTATGTATGTGCATCCAGTCTTCAATGCACAAAGACATCTATTGCACCGAAGGTTACATCTGAATAAGTTTGAAAATTGACAGACCAGTTACTTGGTCTGAATGCTATAAACAAATTTTCCTCTTGCTGTTAATGCTTTTAAGCATGCAGCGGGCGCAAATATAGTACATCATATTGTATGACCATGACAATACATCGAACAATAATAATCAACGTACAACAATCAACGAAGTCGACAAAACGCACACAATTACGACATTGAAAGCGTATTTATAACGTACGTAGCGACAAAATGGGACAAAACAACATCATTGAGATGAACATAATGAATACACTGCACAAAGATCGAGAGTGTTCAACTTTTAATGAGAATTGATGTTTCATAATATTTACTATCCACTGTGATGTACGCCTTTATAACTCTTCCTTTCTGACACAAACATGTTTGGTTCATCATGTTAATATCTGTATACTCAAAAAAAGATCCTAAAATTATGTTAGAATCTTCGAAGATTGAATTTCGTGCGTTTTGTCGTCGTTCTTGTCGACGAAAACCATAACTACATTCATTATTCTAGAATATATCTTTATATGAGGGATTATGGTACGAGGCATTGTGTAAAAATAAATTTATATAATAACCAAGAAATGTATAATATACCTAGGTAATCGCCATCTTGCATTAAGATGTCGCTACTCCGAGCCGGGACTGCCGTACTGCAACAGACACCCGAAATTTCGTCAAGATCTGCATCCAGGCTCAACAACATGAGATGTATAAAACAATAGACATAAGCTTGTCGCCGCCTAACGTCGATAAAACAAATGCAAACATTATATATGTACAATGTTGATCTTTTCTGTCAGCGAACCTTTTGAAAATGAGTTATTATCTAATAATGATAACTACTATCTCATTTTCAAAACTTGCTTCTTAAACAAAATTAATTTACAGCGCGGGTGTTTCATAGTTCACACAACACTAATTGCGCAATCGTTCGTTGGATATTACCAATTTCGTATACTTTTGGATCCTTCGTCAGTATATTGGGCAGAGAAAATGTAGAATACACATAAACATATGTTAACAGTTACTATGATAGTCGTTAATCGTTCCACTCAAAGTGTATTGTTTTTGGCAGTTTTGTAACAGCCGATTCAAATATGAAGTCAATATTGTAGACCCAATAATTGCGTTTAACCCTTTAATGTCCAAAATGCGCATTCTCACAAATATAACTTCAACTTGATACAACATACTGACATCAATATACCGACACATTGTTTGACATATACCTTATTTACTATTTTAAACGGGGCTCTTTCGGATGATGTCTTCCAAATATTAACCCTCCTCTGCACAAGGACGAGTATACTGCGTCCAAACTACATTGTTTCCATATGGGGAAAGAAAAACTCGTGCTCAGAAGGGTTCAAAAATTGAGTATTTAACGATGATTTCGGACAAAGGATGTAAAAGGACATCTTTTTTATGTTTTCATGTAGATACACAGAGTTTCCATGACTGAAAAGTGCATAAAAGGTCCAAAAATGCTTGAACTTAAAATATATATAAGCAGGAATTTTGTATTTCACGTTGAAATATCCAAAATGGCGGATTATTTCAAGTTTTGGAACTTTGAAAATACAGAATACTAAAAAAATTTGATAGCTACAGATCTTATAAGATGTTTTCTGAAATCTGAAATCAGAATTTGGGAATTCATAATGGCTGACTAAATCCCCGGTAGAAATCTGTCCAGTTTTTTGTTAAAAGGCCCAGTTTCCCTCTACCTTTAACGTGGGAAAAGTGTAAACTGGATTCATTTTCTACGAGGGATGTTGTTTCTATATAAATAACTCTGGCGATAATACTATTATGGATATGATACTCATTTTTTATATGTCTTAATTATTCATGAAGTTAACAAATCCTAGCCCATAATTTTAGGTCATCCCCTTTGAATTTAGATAATTTGACCTAAGATTCGAAATGAGCAACCTCGAAAACGTAAAGCTACACATTTTTTTTACATTTCGAGAAGTAACAGGCAACGTTTTTCAGTCCATAACCTAAATATTACGCCCGCCATTTTGAATTACGAATTTCAGACTTCAGATTAGTGATCAGGATGCACAAACATTTTACCAGGTATATAGTTCAGCTACAAATTTGTATAGAATTCTGTGTTGTCGAATTGCCAAAAGTTAAAAATATTTTCTTAGCTGAATAAAATATGCCCACCTATATATATTTTAAGTTTAAACATTTTTTTCCTGCTATAGAAAAACCTGTATCTACGTGAACCTCGAAAAGAAGTTTTGCCAAAATCATAAATAAATAATAATTTTTTTCAAATTTTGACGTCACTAAAAGAAAGAGCACTCAGAAAAATATTAAGTAAGGTATATTTCGAACAATCTGTAGTTGTTTTCAGCATGTACTCTGGACATCAAACGGTTAATGACCTCTATGACAAAAGGATTTAATAAATTATAGGCGCACCATTTTTAATGGTCTAAAACTAACTAATCAGTGTACAAGAATATAAACTAGATGGATTTTTTTACCTTAATTTTTTATAATTACTATGTGGATGACATATTAGTTGACTTGTTGCACAAAAATTACGCACTGTTCTATTTTAGTTAATAGGAGAAGATATGCGGGCGTAACAGTGTAACATGCTGTGACTGAAAGGATAACAAGGCACCATTGTCTGGAATAATCAACGTTACTCTTAGTTTATATTCAGAACAGCGTTTTATTTTTTACATTTAATTTTTTAGATGATACTGAACAATTGTTAAAAACAAAAATCTTAAAATAAAAATATCATAAACAGGGACACTTCGAGATTATCCACTAATGGAATTTCCAATTATATCTCAATGTTTATTATTTACGCTGCAGGTCGAAGTTCGTGTACAATGCTTTAAAATAGCGAATAACGCTTTCAATGCTTCTATTTTACTTGCAGCGAAGTCTTTTCTTCTTAGTTGTCTTTTGTTTTTTGAACAGTTTTTAATTAGAATATTAATCATTCTTTTAAGTTTTTTAAGTGGTTGATTGTTTTATCAATATTTCTGACAATGCCAGAATTCATGAAAGGCAAAATGAACACTATTCGTTTCGTATTGTAAAGAAACGTCTCTTTTAAAGTTGATGCAAAATACTAACATTTATAAAAAAGATTTAAAAATTTCAGAACTTAAATGACTTATTTACGATTAATACCTATCGGTTACATGAATATATTAAATAATATAATTTATTTTTGAGAATAAAATAAACGAAAGTTGACATAATATTTGTATTTATTATACATACTATGAAGTATAATAAATAAAAATATTAAGGTCTCTAAATTTACTAAGAAAATTTGTTTTCGCTAACGTAAAACTGAACATTTTTAAACACTTTGTTATCAAAATATGAGCATTAATGTAATATTTTAAATATATATAGACCAAGAAAATCTCTGGCCTAACAGTGAATGCAATAATTGAATTTATGTAGTGCGACATTTCTATAAATTTGTTTGATATCGACAAAGAGTTCGTTGATAGGCACTTTTGATAAGTTAGAAAAGATTGTTCATAAAATTTCATTAAATACTGCATTTTTTAATCTTGTCTTTCTAATACAATTAAAAAGTGTATGAACAAAGAAATCCACATAAATCCATTTTTATAAAAATGCGGATTGTTCCCATAACGAATACTACAAAAATCCCGGTCTTTAAATTTTTCTGCATTAACTATCATACAATTTTAGCATTGTTTTTACCTTTTGGTAATTCACATTACATTCCTCACGTTGATCATTTGTATAAAATTGATTCATTCTTAATAGGAAATAAAATTACTATTGACTTGATAGTTATCAACATCATGCTTTGGATTGGCGTGGTGAAAAATGCATTTGAATTATTCCCATAACCGATATGGTGGATTTTAAATAACAAATGAACAAAATTAGACGCGTTTTTTGGTCGTCCATCAGGAATTTAAGGCTAGATTTTTAAAATTCAAGATGGCGGATCCGATCTGGTCGACAAAATTTCATTAAATGACTCAAAATCATATTAGAATACACGAATTTCATCAATAACGTTCATAATTGGTGAAATAAGATTTATTTTATCAAATCCAAAAAACCATTCACAAAAAACGAAAGACATGAAATTTTATTCATTTTTTATTTAAAATGCGCCATATTGGCATTTGAAACATTTTAAATGCAATTTTGACCACGCTAAAGAAAAGAGCATACTCGAAAAAAAAACAGGGTTGGTCACTTTCAAGTCAATATTATTTTCCTTTAACCTTTAACAATGAAGTTCAAAAATCAACTAAAAAATGTACATCTCCCGGACTTAATCGGTTAACTAAATGTTTCGCAAGTCACTGATATCAGACTGAAACTTAACCTGAAATTTTCTCTGCGCAATATGTGTCTGATCTATTATAAACCGACGACAGAAAAAATAGTACCAGAAATACAAAGAGGATCATCATTTTCATTTAATTTATATGTTCTGCAAATAAAGTTCATTGCACTGTAAAAAATGCTTGAAATATCCAACAAATATTTGACTTATCGAATCTGCGAACACAATGAAAGCGAGCGAGCCCGCTGACAGATTGCGACGTTGAAACGATGCAGCATGCCTGGAAAGTATATATTTAGTAATATCGAAGAACATAACTTGGCAAATTCGTTGCTGTTAGTATAAAAATCACACAATTGTTTGCATAATATTTATCAATAAGTACATCACATAAGGAGAAACATGTTAATGCATGAAAATTATATTACATCACACCCTCAATCATATTAGACATTATAAAATAATGTTATCATTCCGAGCTGTTAAGTAAACTTCACACATTTTTCAAAATTGTTTAAATTAGTTAGTCAAGTTGTCTTTCGGCTCTATTGTTACAGAACCACTCGTGTTAGAGGCAAAACTTCATACGCTTAATATGAGTATATCGTGGGGTGACCAATCAACGTTTAAACAGTGATGCGTAATCGTTCATAATTACACTCCGATGCACGCAACGCATCGCTGAAATCTACACAAAGCATTTGTCAAACGTGAATCTGCCAGTGTACAATTCATCGAAATTTTAGACCTGGTGTTTCAATAATCACTAGAACACACAGGAAATTAATTGGTTTCAATTAATTTTACTGATTTCGCACACTTTAGATCAATTGGCCACTCACGAACAGATTCTGTTTAAAAGCTCATAACGGTCATAAAAACAGCATGGCGTCTGCAAAATTAATCGAGTCATTAGTAATTTTTAAAAAAATTCCTTCGTCCTGAAAGGATATCATGCATAGTCAATGAAGAAAAATGATCAAGCATATGTACGACATCCACAACTTATCTTCGATTCGTTAGGTGCGAAGTAGTCGCTCGTTTATTTCTAGAACAATTTTTATAGTCTCGATGGAGATATCCGAATCTTATGTATATTGTATGAAATACTTGGCGATTCTTGTACTGGTGACTGCATAAAAGATCCGAGAAATATTCACCTGAGCCCCGAGTTTTCATCGATGACAATACCGGAGAGTCTTTGATCATATTTTTCTATACTTATTACGCGAATAAAACAATATCAGGGAATTTCACTGAACTTCTGCTTAAAATTGAGATAAATTGACATTACCGTGATTTTTCATCTTTAGTATTAATTCTGCTCGAATAGTTTTAGATGCATCTTGTATAAGATAGAAATATTAATGCACAATTAAAGTAAAATTCTTCAAATAATGGATTAGGTGTGTATTATTTTTTTTTTGAAAGCGTTGAATTTAAATACGACTCTTGACATTGTCATTATTATCCCGTTAACCCCGTAAATGACATTTTTTTCTTTTTATTTTCAATTGAGTATTTCGGATCAAATTCGAAGTAAAAGAATTCAATACCTTACATATACTATTTTCGAGGTCGCTCTTTTCAAATGCATTGTTGAAATTTGCCTAAACTTGCAAATACATTTATAAAACACGGTTTTTTCATGTACATATATTTTTTAAATCATGTTTTCTCTACATGGTAAAAATCGGGAACATTGATCTCAATGACAAGGATTATGATCTTATTTATAATTAAATAATTTTGAGTTCGGATTCATAATCAGCGAACACTAAACCTCCGAATAAATAGCTTTATTCAATTTGAAGCGATTTTTTAGGATTCCATCCGACGTATTAGATCTGACATTTTGATTTTTAAAGATAAGAGTTGAGATTAGAAGTCATTAAAGTTCAAATTCGAAATTGAAAAGAGTAAACAGTTTCATCCGAATCCAAGCAATTTTGCGCTTTATCTGCCATATTGGTTTAGCCATTTTGAATTTTGTAATTCAGAGTTCAGATTAGTAATCAGCGAACTCGGAAAGATAATGTAAGGTACTTTACAAACCCATTTTGAGGTTTGAATATAATTTTTTTTAAATGTTTCATTATTTGAAAAAAATACTTTCTATTAGATCGCCATGTTGGTTACAATATTGGCAAATTAACGCAAATTCCCAGAATGCCATTGAGTGACCTTGAAAATAGTACAAAAAATATCTTTCGATTTTAAGACAAAATACTCGGTCACTATTTCCCTCGTGATCGCCTATTTTCGGTTACTGTCAGAAATTGTCGGTTGTATTATACACATTCTCATAGAATACCAATGTTGCTGTAAGGTTATAATAACCTAAAAATGTAAGAGTTTACACGATAATTTTAAATTAATGTTACGTAATCTCGCGATAATAGGTGCAATGTACTCATAAAGTTAACATTTTACATCTGAGGGTATTATTGTATTTTAAATGTATGTATACAATTATATTTCTAAAATTCAAATTATATATGGAATTTTAAGTTTTGCCTGAAAATTGGAAAAATATTCTTGTAAAGTTACAAACAAAGCTTATAATAACCTTGTTGTGTACCTTGTCACAATAAGTATATACACGGAAAAAAATAATTTGGTGAAATTCCCTGAACTCTTAGGAAATATTTCACAGGTTTTTCTAATGATTATGCAAAGGCGCCAGTGGTTGAGAGTGCTAAAGTGTAAAATTATCGTGCAGCAGACCCGGGTTCGAATCTCCGTCGGAGCGTAAATTTTTTTGTTTCGCTTTCTTTTTTTACATTGTTTAAAATTGTTCTTGAACTTCTCAGTTAATATTCTTGTAAAGTTCCACAACGATTCTTGACAAGTTCTCAGACATTTACTATTAATTGAATCCTAAGATTCCTCAAAATTTTCTCAAATCTTGAACATCCGAACGAGTTCAGGGGTTTTCACTGGATTATTGTTTTCCGTGTACTAATTCTAAACCTACTTCCACACTGGCATCCAAACAGCTGTAAAAGTTACGATAACACCTGGCGGTAATAAAAATAACGAAGTCCGTCAGTTTCTAAAATTATAATCTTAAATTAAGATTAATACGACGTTATATTGCCAATTATGGAACGTCCAATTTTCAGTTCTGTATAAGTTTTTCGCCATCTTATGTTAACATAAAAGTTCAGGTTACCTTAGAAGAAACCATACTTTAATATTACAACAATGTTTTGTTTTTGTTACGGCTATAACATTTCAGTAATCTTATTTTAATATTGATCTGTAGAGGATGCGTGTATAATGCAATCTAAATAAGTACACGTCCTTGCAAATGATCGGACGTGACTTTACCGACCGAAGTCAGCTACCGTATTTCCTACATAGGTGGCGTAAACAATCACGCGGTCTAACCGTGAAGAAATCGTTTTATATAACAAAACATTTTACCAAATATTTGTGCAATATACCAAACTAATCATGGACATTTAACAAGGAATCGAAATACCGAAGTCTTATTTTTGTTAAGTTTGTCCTGTATCATATGATTCTTTAGGGGATACTTTTTCAACAAATATTATCAAACTGTTATCGCATTATCCCAATTTTACAGAATCAATTTCAGTAAAACTTGTTTTCCACGTGTATCGTATTAAAGGAAATTTTGAGTTTTCAGCAATACCGATATAAATTAAGACTCTGTCATAGTGAGTGATTAACTTTCAAGGATATATCATGATGTAGCACACAGCTATCATTTTCAGTACAACATTAAATATTCTATTTTGCTAAATAATTTTTATGAATCTTCTTCAATTGCGAAATTACTGACGAAATTTATTTAATATAAGAACACTAAAAGAAGATATTAAAATGTTTTCCAGATATTGAATTTATTTTGGAAATAGCAGTAATTAGATTTTGATGTCTCGAATTTTGAAAAACTGTGTCACATTAAAAATGCGAGAAATGCAGAGCAAAAGCAGTCATTCTCAAGGCGATGTATACATAAAATATTATTCTAAAACTACAGTTTTTGCGTTTTTATTTTGTGCTGACATTGTAGATGTACAAGCGTTTTAAATTTGTATTCCTTATAACAGAAATACTATGTTATATTTCTAAAGTATTTTTAAATAATATTTTAATTAAGAAAACTAAAATATTTAGTAATATCAAAGTAGCGTTCCAGAATATCCCTTCCGAAATTCATTATTTATGATTGTATTTTCAATCAGAGTAAAAAACGGAAATTGGCTACAAAAAATCTCTTCTTGATAAAAAATGAATTTGAAGAAAAGCTGCTGAACAGTGATCAGACATTCATTATTGATCTAATTTAAACCCTTTTAAACCCCAGTAAAAATGAATATTGTATTATATTTAAACTTATCTGCAGTCTTTAACTTGTTAATATTCCTACAAAAATAACAAAATGTAGTATTCTTACAATCTATAAATTTGCACACTTCTTAATATCCGTACAACTTCATTTCGTGCTGTACTTTTTAATATGAAAAATCACTTAGTGAATATTAGGATACCATAATAATTTTTTTTTTTCAATCACGTTTCATATTGAATATTTAGTAAGAAGTGATTTCCCGATTCAAAAAAGACCACAATCGATTATTGGATGTGAAGTTGTTTCAAATTCGTGGTAGCTTGATATCGAAAACAACTTAAAAACGATGTTTTGAAACCTGTATAGTGCAAGAATCATTAAAATATCTATTTTAATTGTAAAAATGCAAACCCAACAATCTTACTTTACGATAACGAGTATCGTTTCATTTTATAAGAATGTATCGACCAGCAAAATGAAAATTCTTTCAATCCTCATCCTGCATATTATGTCATAGAATTCTGGCCATTGTAATATCTAAAATGCATTCATTGAAATAGGTACAATCGTAATTCTATTGGCAGATGTTTGAAAGGAACTATTTCAATACAACATAATCAAATATATTAAAAAGAAATACATGCAAAAAGTCCCTTAGAAATAAGTTTTCTGTGACTGCAATGCAGTTCGAGATTTATTTTTAGTAGTATAGCAGATTTTATATTTTAACCGGTACTATTTTTGAGTGGCCATTTTTACTATTATTACTTCAATTTCCAATTCTCAATTAGAATTGTCAGTCTATTGGAGTTTTATTCTCGCGAAGACTAAAGAATAGGTGAGTTAGCGTTACTAATTGCATTTAATATGTATATAACAATTTAATAGTACATTTTTACTAGTAGACCTCAAAGTAATACAAATAACTACTTATTTTAGTTAGGAAACTCCCGTTTATAGAATTAATTTTACTATTTTTATTTTAATTAATGATTAGTCGTTAAATTTACCAAGTTGTATATTTAAATCTTAATATCCGTTTTAAGTTTAGTAAATTTAACTTCGACTAGTTATTTGAACGACTTTAGGTTCGTTACAACATTTATAGAAAGAACTGAAATATTATAGAATAAATTTATTTTTGTTTTTGCAGTCTGTGTTCAAATGTTTATCAAATTAAAAAATATTTTAGTGGTTCTTGCAGAAATTTAAAAACATCGCTATTCGTTATTAAATATTTCGATCGTGTTTCGTCTACTATAAATGTAATACAAATATGTAAAATATTTTACAAGCAATCATGAATATAATGAAGAAAAAAAATTAAACCATTAATATTTAATTGCCCCACAATTAAGATCTAAAGCAATTTTGTAGGGTTAGTTTCTTTTTGTAATAGTATTCTGTACTACTTGACGCACAGTCACATATTTCAGTGCTGTAAATGGGTGCTTCACGAAGAAAAATTGTTTTCATTTTGAAAAACACAAAAATGCCTTTAACCCTCTGAGTATCTATAATTAATATTCCATTTTTTTATGATTGATGCAACTCTGAAGAAGTTCGGCAATTAACATGTAATTCTATAATCATTGTTACTTATGTTTTCGAGGTCATTGACCCTGGTGGAAATCTGTCCAGTTTTATGTTACTGTCCAGTTTCCCTATACCTTTAACAAGGGAAATAAGAAAACTGGATAGAAATTGACTTAAAACTGTACTCATTTTCTACTAGGGGATTCCGAATCCGTTATTCATTTTTCGAAATTCAAAATGACGGATCCAGTATGGCGGAAAATAATTTGAAAACTTAAGTAAAGTTCATGACAATCAATACTCGGTGATTTTCGAAGTCGCTGATTACGAATCCGATGTCAGTTTTTTTTAAATTTCGAAACGGTAAATCCAATAGAGGAGACAAAATTATCAAAATTTATGAAATTTCAGAAAAGTTAGTGAAAATTTATACTCGGGGGTTTTTGGGGTTATTGATTACGAATCTTTTGTTTGTTTTTAACGATGAAAGTGATTGATCCAATTCAACTGACAAATTTTTTAAAAATTGCGCAACCTACTTTTGAATAGTTTGACATAATGCGCAATACTTTTAGCGTCTTACTCCTATTTTTGAAATATTGTCTATTTTGAATTTTGAAAAACTGAGATCAGATTCAACATCAACGACACTTATTGATGAAATTTTTTAAATGTTTTCCGACATATTGGTTCCACTATTTTGAATTTGGGAAAACTGACATCGAATTCGGAATCAGTGACCCCCAAAACTAGGTATACCGTATACTTTAAAATACAGTAGAGTCTCTGTATATTTGTCCGCTTGGTTCCTCTCCTTCCCCTCCCGTCTCCTTATATTTGTCAAAAGAAGGGGAGCGCCGCTTCTCCCACTCCGACAGTCGCGGTACGTTCATGACGTCAAAGTAGGCCCTTCCTGAGGCCCCAGCGGAACTGAGGGGGGCGGAACAAATATAACGAGACGGAACTGGGCAAATATGCTTGGATGTAAATATAGCGAGACGCAAATATACCGAGACTCTTCTGTAATTAGTATATCCCCTGAAATGTGGGTCTCAAAAGATTAACAGACATACAACTTCGAAAGCTTTCTAAATCTTCGATAGAATTTTAAATGTTTTATGAAATTCCTCATATAATATTGTGAACGCGTAAATGTCGGTCACATCGTTTACAAAAATCGACGAAATATTACTGGACTGTCTCAATGTCAACACAAATGCAAACGCTGTTAAATTTTTCCTCTTCTCTTTAAATCCAAACTCGCCGTTGGATGATCGAGAAGAGACGTCCGTTTCATAATTGCGTATGAATATTAAAACGTTTTGAATAAAGCTAACACAGAATGAAAGCGATGTTAGTGAATCCGCAAGTAGTAAGAGCTCGAAATTACAGACAAATAGATAAAAGCGAGTTTTCTGTAAAAGCTTGGACACGATGCTAACCGGTTCGGTTAGGTAAATGCGCCCTCGGTAGCTACCTTTACTGAATAAGGGCGGGATTCCTGCGATGCATATTAAAGAATCGGAACTGTAGTCGTAGATTAAGATCTTTCCGTACTGTTGGGAAAGAATAAGAAGTATCTTCAGTTATTAGCTAATTCTTAACATAGGTAATCGCGAATTAACGGTTTTGGTAAATGGACAATGTTTTATAGGTGATTGAAATAGTTAACATCATTTTAAGAGAGCCACAATGTACCAACCCGTAAAAAGTCGCAATAAATCCACTATCCATTTTATTCAAGCTTTCTTTTAATCCTATTTTTAAATTAATTTCCGTTAACAAACGTTATGCGCCTTCCCATGCAGCACAATCTTTGTTAATTAAAAATGTAGTCAAAATTAATAGGCAGCTTTATCGAACAATGTAACGTACTTAATATAAGTACTTAAATTGTAAAGTATACATGCAATATATTAATGGTTAATTTTCGAAAACACTTTTCAACTGCAAACGATATTGAACATTGGTGTATTATTTATTTCGAGCTACTAATATTTGTCCCGGAGCAGTCAGCGAAGTATTTATAATAAAACTTATCAAAACTAATAAAAGACGGATATTTTCTGGTGATCGTGATATTGAAGACGATGATATATAAATATAATAATTTTTAAAAAATGTCAAATTTTTAATTAAAAAAACGACGTTCTTTTAAAGTTACTTTCAATGTCTCAAACAAAAATTCAGATTTATGTTACTGATGAAATTTTTACAGGAACTGAAAATGGAAGAATTTCGATTAAAATGAACAAAACTAAGACTTTAACTAATATTCCTGATATATTCCTATGTAACATTGGAAATATTTCCATATAATATTACATTCAGGATTCAGGAACTAACTAGATGTTCGGCGTTCCGACCATTCTTTTGGATTATTATAGGAATATTGAAAAAAAATATTAACTCAAGATGTTAACATAAAAAAAGAATCTCCTGATAAGAATAGAACCCTATTGCACTGCTTGGTTATTCAAAAACCTAATCATGCCATACATCCCATAAAAATGACAAAGTTTATACCAAGGTTTAATTAAACAATATTCTTTTTCTTATAAAGATTTTAAAAAAATTAACTTACAATAAACAAAATATCGAATCCAACTTCTTTAAATATGACAAATGCAAATTACTGAACTACTCTGAACTCATCTACTCTGAATATTTCATTACAGATTATTTTAAGTGGTATGTGCTGAATTAAAAAACGAGTGAACCTAACCTGTATAGCGAATTAGTACAGTAGGGTTCAATTCCAACGAGGATTTCAATTCTTTTTAATATTAAAATTTTGAATTAAGTAGTATTTTTGCCAACGTTCCTACAATATTAAAAAAAATATCTTTTTGGTTTTAATGATTTTGAATCTTCAAATATGCGTGAGGTAAATCAAATTTCACATTATTGATTCAATTACCCAATAGTACCTACAAGGTTTCATGTTCAGTTGGGATAAATAAATGATATTATCAAAATGACTGCTTCAAGATACTCGATGACAATTGTTATCATATAATCACGAAGCAACAAATAAGTAATAAAGCGTACAAAATCGAAATATTATTGCGTAGTAGAAAAGTGAATTATTTTCTGGTGTGATGTATGGATAAGTTTATGGCTCTCTTAAAATTGAAACATAATGCAGAAAATGATCTTCGGGAGCGTCGTAAAGGCGTATCAATCAGCTCTTTTATCTGAAAATGCAATCAAGTCTCGTGTTATATGTCTTAGGCAGGTCCACCCTACCGGATGATGGTTCGCCCGAATTTCCTCAATTCGACATCGCATATTGAACTAATATTTTTTGTTAGTAAGTGCACATGAAAGTACGACTAGGTTAATTTATAAAGCTAATTACGCAAAGCACACGAATATTGCAAAGTAGTGAAGGGCAAAACAAGAAAACGAAATTTAGGTAAAAACAAAAAAAATGGCAAAAAATATTATGGAATTTTGATTCCTAAATAATTAATTTCAATCAAATGTATTAATATCTTCATAAACGTTTAAATAATTAACCGAGTCCTTCAATACACAAATAAAAAATATTTTCAAAAAATATATTATTTATTATTATTTGTTTCGTAAATAAAGTTTTATTTTACAAAGCTTCAAATATTTGTGAACGTTTAGCATTTTGTTCGTTAACGGATTATTTCAAATAATAGGAAAAAATGTATGTCGTTTATTTCCTCAGGAATTTGATGTCAGTATAAAACATAATGTTTTAAAATAAATGTGTCTATTTACTCCAGACCATTTCATATATTCTGTTAATTTTGGGCAAATTATACAATCAACGGAAAGTACTAAGTAATGTAAGACGTCTTTAAAAAATGTCAATTTAAGGTCCTTTAAGACCAAAAATAAATCATTTAAAATTCTCATGGAATCAAGTTTATTTAAAAACTTGTCCCCGTCCGCTATTAAAACCAACCAAAATCCCATTTGTATCCAAAATTTACATTAAGAATATAATATTAAATTTTTTTATTGTATATCAACGTTTTAGACACAAGAGTTGCAGTCTCGTCTTTAAATAAATGGATTACTAATGAGTATGGTAAGTTTCAATCTTGGGCGGGAAAAATTTTTTTTTTCTTTAATTAAAACGTTTCTTTTTGGTCAGAACCGTTTAAAAAATGGTTACATTACTTTTTTCTTGTCATTAGTTTTTATCCAAAAGTAATTACATACTGATACATAATCACATATTGATCAACATTTTTTTACTCGGGCTTTTCGATATTAAATAAATATATTTTTCACAAACATTATGCATTTCATGTGCCCGAATTAATTTTCGAAAAGTTAATTTTTTTAACTTTCAATAGAATTTCTCGAAAATGTATGCTTAAAAGTTATACACAATTTGTTGATTTTTTCTATCAACAATAATTTTTGATCGAATTATTATATGAAACCGGTGAAATACTTATCCTTTTTCATCTAAAAATCTATTTTCGGGTCCTAAATTTTAAGACATGGGTGCGGAATAAAAAAAATTCAAAATGGCGTCCGAAATGCAAATTTATTTAATTTTTATGACGCTCTAATTAATGAGCTTCTTTAAAAAATGATAACATTGAACAGTTCTCAAAATTTATTGAAAAATGCATTGAAATTTTTTCAAATTTGTTTTTGTCGATATTTTGAAAAATTACAAAAATTTACAACAATTCTGAACAAATTCGAGTATATATTTTGATGAATTCGAAGCATTTGTTGTTCTTTACAATTTTTTCCAAGAGATGGTAGTTTTTGAGGTAAAAGCATTTCATATTTTCTAAAACTATCAACTTTTAGAAAAAATTTATAAAATAAATAAAGGTTTGGAATTCACAAGATAAAATATACTTTTGTCAGAATTTTTCGACAGATGTTTTAAAATTTCAAACACAAAAATCCAAATAAAAATTTTCAAAATCTCAACAGAAAAATTTCCAACAATTCCAGTGTATTTCTTAACTAATCCTGAGAAGTGTTTACTCTTATTATTTTTTTTTGAAGAAGCTTATAATTTTTTAGTTAGTGAGCCCTGACTGTTTTTCAAAAAATTCAATATCGTACGCCATTTTAAGGATCGCCATATTAAATTTTGTATTCCGGACCCTACACGTGTTAAAATATTGGATTCGAAAACACTTTTCTAAGTGGATTTTCCGAGTTTCATATACAAATTTTGGATCTAAAATTGTGTATAACTTTTTAAGCATAACATTTTAAATAAATTTTGGAGCAGTACTTTGAAAGAACATGACATTTTACGCTGGGTATCATATGTCCAATGTTTTTGTTTTTTTTTATAAATACAGTACGAAAAACAGCTCGAAAAATGGAATTTGGAACTCAACGGGTTAATTAAAGTACAAACACTTTGAAAAAATGCGAAATACAAAGATTAAAAACAAGTTAGCCCTTCACAAGTTTACATTATATCTCTGTTAGTTGTACATCGAATATTTATACAACGGATGCGGGAGACAGAAAAAAACATTCGAAATTATTTATTCGTTATACCTTGGATACAGGAACGAAGCCAAAATTCACAATATTATAAAAATTAATCGAAATTTCCAATTAATTTAAAAGTTAAAACAAATTTTTTTAACTGCCACGTTCCTATAAACTTCAGGGCACAACGAAATTTTGGAATTTGGTTCCAGTTCCTTTTTCGAAAACGGGTTCACTTTGTAGAATTTACTCACTGCGCCATGTCAGCGCTACGTTCGGTTTTTTAAGGCTTCTGCAGGAAGAACGGTGAAGGTGCCCATACCTGCACCGATTGCTACGATCTTAGCGCGTTCCAAAGCTTCCACACGGCAAACTGGCCAAGATAAATACAAAAATCAAGCGCTATGAATAAAACGTAAACAAATGTCGACGCGATAGACATGATCCGGATTTATGACGTACGAATTATGACAATTTTCATCGGTTGATGCAAGGTTATGTATGACAAAGAGTTGAAAAATCAACGTCTATATAACCTCTTTCTTCGTGATTCTGCTTATATCCCAGCAAACGAAATCGAATGTAAAATAACATTTTTTATTTTTTTCGGATTTATGGAATATTTTTATGACGTTATCCAAAAATATTATATATTCATAGTCGATATTTTGTATTTTGTTCGTTTTTTATTAACAATTGCTGAATTAACGATTTTATATGTGGCAAAATATGAGTCGGTACACTGATTGTAAGAGTAATGTTTGTTTACAGTTAATGTAATAGCTTTATAGTAAAGCTAACAGAATTTGATCTTAACCCTGACATTTAGCGGGTTTCGAAGGGCCCCCCATTATATGAGCACTTCTTTTTAAATTTTTCCGTCATTGCTGTATTTATCTACTAGATTCTCATTAACTCATTAACGCACAAATGCACAGACAATTTACACCAACTTCAACGATTATTTCCAATACGAAATAAATTTCGAAAAAAATCAAACTTACAGATTCTACCATTTTCGGGGTCGCTCTTTCGAGTGGTGAAGAAAAATTTGTAAAAAATTCTAAATTTATCTATGATTTTAACATATACAATAAAAAAACAGTTTTTTTCAGGGCGTATTTCTTACAAATATCGAGCTTTCGACACAATATCGTGCTTTGAAGGAGCTAAAATATATTAGATGCGGGCACTCAATAGTTGTACTTAAAAGCTACCCTGGTATATATTTTAGATTTTGCGATGTTAAATCCAAAATGGCCACCGCAGCAACGAATTTCTATTTAAAATTTAACACTTATTTTCTTCAAAACCATACACTTTAATGAAAAGTTTCTAAGGACCATTTTGTTTTAGAATGAGTCAAAGAATACCTTCGAATTTTTTCGAAATGTATATGGGCATTGTTCTAGAACTTTTAAACTTTATGTTGTCGCTCATTATGATACCATAAAAATTTTAAATATAACTTTGCTACACTACAGATCAACAAATTTTTGTTCGTTTTACATGTAATAAGTGTTTATTACTAATTACAGATATGTAGAAAACAATGAGAGTAAATAAAAGTAGTGAATTTGCCTGTTTTTGGTGCGCGACACTCACTACATTTTTTCAGTTTTAACACTGAAACTTTTTGAACCTTTTTTTTTATGGCCTGTGGTTTTTTGTGGAAGTATTTGGGGATGCAAACAAATGAAAAATCCTTAACTTAATGATGTGCCTCACTGAGGAATAAAATTATATACCTTCAAACTTGCGAGATAACTTTTTTTTATAGTTGACAATTTAGCAATCATTTAGATAATTTTGTTCAAATTGGTTTTTAAGAAACCACACAACAGGGGTATATTACCTATATGATAAGAAGTAATTTGAGCCTTTGCCCGAATGTGTGCCACCTATACATAAAAAATGCGACCACGTCAAACTTTAAATTTCCAAGCGAAACTCACTTTGAAAAATCAAATTATTTAATGGCACATCTACAATTTAGCTTCTAAGTACTTTGGAATCATTGTGATCTTTTCTCCTATGTTATTAAAGTATTTATAACTTTTGTGTTTTTTTAATACAACAGAAAACACACTTTTTGACAATAATAAAATGATTATTCTTTACAAATCGTTTTAATTCTTTGGTATCCTTAATGTTAAATCATGTATTTGGATTTCAAATTTTAATGAAAACTGACTTTGGAGTTGTAATCAGTGGCCTCAAAAACCCTAATATATCAAATTTTATAAAAATCAAAGAAATTTTGTAAAAATAGTCCGCCATATTTAATCCATTATTTTAAATTTGAATAACTATTAACTAGACGTTTAATTTTATATACTAGCTTCTAAAAATTAGGCCATAAGCAAAAGAACTGAATTTTTTATGTATATTAAACGTTACAAAACTAAAAACTAATTTTACGAGTAACGTAACATGTTACATTAAAAAAAAATACATTGTGTATAAATGAGTCACGCAAGGTTTTTCCTGTCATTTGATCAATTCTAAAGCCAATAAAATTAATTTCATGAATGTGCCTAAAAAAAAAAAATGCAATTTTCTTCAACCTCAAAGTTTAAAAGTTCTAGAACAATGCCCATATATATCTCTGCACACGTTTGATGAGATAAAAAATATCTTCACATAACAAATAACAGTAAATATTTACGAGAAATTCAAACAAGTATATAAACATCAATGATGGCTGCCCGGGTCACGCGCGGAATGGAAAATATTACTAGAGAAATTGTATTTTTAACATTGTCAGATGTAATTTCACATTCAAACAGTAATTTCAAAAAGTGTAAAATTACTGCTCTCAGAAGTGGTAATTTATATAACCTACTCTCAGAGTGACAATTTCACAATATTTGTAGTGCTATTACAGTTTTGGTGTAAAAATACTAGTGATTTTGTACTTTTACACCATTCAGACTCAGAGTGGTAACTCGGGTGTGTAATTTCACACTTGTGTTGTGATTTTACAAAACCATTTTTTACAGTGCAATTTCTCCACAAAATAAGTTTATGGAGAAAATACTGAGAAAACGGGGACAAAATTTTCGTCAGGGTTTTGACATTTGAGGTTAGGTACTTTACGATCGAAATTAAAACTGAACTGTAAAAAATGAAAATGAATTTTACAGTGTCATTGTATTGTTCATTGTATACAAATTTGGTAATATTCTCATGTGTAACATAAAGTTTTTACCCATTGAGGTTAGGGATTTTACTGTGCGCGACTGTGAATTTACAATATCAAGCAAATTACAATTGTTTGCACATTCACTGCTTTGCATGTTGGTAAAAATCAACCCACATTCAATGTGGTAAAATTCATTTGCCTTTTTTTTTAGTGCGACTTGAAATTTTCGACTTCTCGCAAACTCTTTTAAAAATGATTTCTTAACTACGATGTATTTTATTTTTTGCTATTTAAGTTACCGTATCGTATCAAAAGCTTACTTTTTCACATCAAGCCCTGAGAAGTGTAAAAAAAAGTAAATTCAAGATTCTTTTCATTTGTATTTAATTAAGTATTGAACTTGTCGTTTAATTTTATATCTTGTTTAAGATACCGATTCAAAAATGATTCCGATATATTAATATTGTAAATCCATTTACGTTTATTGGGATATTTTAGCATCGTTGAATTTCCACAAAAGAGAATCATTAATTCCCAAATTCTTCGAAACAAAATATGTTAGGATAATATGCGTTTAATTCTTGCATCAACCATATATTTATGCACAAAATCACATGAATGGTTCAGGTTATCGTAGAACCTTAATGTCTAAGTCTCTACGTTGGTATCATATGCGTGTGAAGCATTACTCGTCACATGTACAGAAATAATTAAGCATGGTGTGGATAAATAAGCATAAGCACGCTTTCATGTACGATTTGAAACGTACATATCTGATAAAATCGATCAAAGGGGAATAAAATATAGGGGGTTAATTTTTTGTTTAATGGACCGATCGTCTCAACTTTTGTGGACTTCGTCTAGAAGCATCGGAGAAAATAAAAAGAATATCCAACTATTCATACCGGTATAATTTACGCTATACTCTCGGTTTTTGTGCTTTGCTGAAAAGGAAAGAAAAATGCTGCTCTCAGTTCACATAACAATACAATCGGTAGAATAAATTGTTGCCATTTCGACGGTTTCTCCTTGAATTATTTCACATGAAACATATACGATTAAACCTCGCTAAGACAATATTTCAAAACAAGTTACTTAATATTGCATTTTCAGGTTATGTTTTTCTGTTTTCTTTTAAAAATTGATCATTTTGAAAAAACTTATTGTCTGACTTCTTTTATTAAAAACTTATTTCAGACATTTTTTATTATCCCAATTCTTTATCGTTAACATCTTTTTCTATTGAATTGTTTTTGATCGATTACTTTATAATTGTTCTTTTTGGTGTTATGAGATTGAAATCTTACCACATTGTCTTAGCGAGGTTCTACCGTAACAAATAGGGTTCAGAACGATAGCCAAAAAGAAATAAAAAAATTATTGTCAGGACAAGCATGCCGGGGTATCATAATTACCTCGATAATACTAGCTATGCATAAAATGAGTGAAAGTGCGGGATGAATAGTGATTTTGCAAGTAAAGCACTAGGTGAGACTACGAAGCAATAATGAAGGCTTAGAAGCATTTAGTCGTAAAGTCTTCGGCATCTCCTATACAGTTACATCCATCTAGAGGCAGAAATGTCGCGTTTTAATATCGTTACTAAATGTTTACCTAAGAAAGCACAGTCTGTGATGAAGAACCACCGAATAGTAATTAGCGTCTACAACTTAATGAAAAAAAATGTCAGTTATTTCTATCGACCTGAAAAGAAAAAGTTCTATCAACATTATGAAACATTTTGCTCAAGCCATTGATGGGACAATCCAATCTGTCAGTTCCGCCTCAATATTACTGGAAATAATGATCTGAAACGCTAAAAATATTATGGAACTAAGAAAATAGAAAAGAGTTGGTGTAACTTACTCCTGTCGATGTTGCGCTGTAGGTGTGCCGCTACCCGATGTCTCGCGTCGTTGAACTCTAGGTGAAGACCCAATCTAAGTAAGGTTGGATTCTGTTCCACCAGGTGCGTGATCTCCATTTCAATTTTGTTTCCGAGAACTTGCGACCTCTGTTTCGATATTAAGAATGTTGAACAACGATGTAAATCGACACTAAATAATTCACAAACTTACCTGGTTCGAACATCTGAACTCTTCGATTGCTTTCGTTTTCAGGAGGGCTCTGACGAGTTTTACTATCACAGGTGGGCTAATAAAATTTGTTTCGACGCTAAAAGATCAAAACGATTGTAATAAATTGACTATCGTTATTCAGGTAGACTAAATGACGGTTGCTACGTACTTTAGTACTCGGAGAGTCGAATTTTTCTCCATCGAGTCCGCCAATCTCTGTGCAGTCTTATCTGTGAGTCCCACATTTGTCAAACTCAAGGTTTCCAGATGCGTGTTCACTTCTAACGCTTCAAACAACTGAATGAACTTTTCATCGGAAATATTCTGGAAAATAATGTTAAAATTACGAAAATGATGATCAAGCTTGTATATATAAATGAATAATTACACTAGTTTACAGGCTAAATGTACATTCAATGCCATATTTTTTTTTTGGTTTATTTAGGCCTATAAAACAAGAAAATCATGGGAAAAATTGTTTCTACGGATAGGATTTCGAGCAATGAATGTTTGAAAATTTTTTTCGTTTTTTTCTGAGATAGGAGCGCATATTAGGTCATGGTGGCCGCTTTTTTCTCGGAAAAAAATTCCCTGACTTTTCCCAGACCAATATTTTAATGATATCTATTAAAAATAAACAATACGGATAAAAATGTTTTAAAAACAGCTACACATTTTCAATAAATTCTTTATTTTTTCAATCAACAACGAGTAGTATATTCTAAAACATATTATCTATAAAAATCCAGAAAAAAACTCATATTCCTGCGGATTTTTTCGTGTTTAATTCAAAATAATAGTAGAAAATTTGTTGGGGGTTCTTTGTCAAAATTTGTTATAAAATGTCAAGTTCTGCGGTAATATGTTAGACAATAATTATAAATGTTGATAAATTTTAGAATTTAGGCGATTTTGGACAATATATTCAAAGTATTGTTAAAATTCTTACGAATGTTGACAATAACAAAAAATTGCCATAAATTTTATATTTTTCAAATACTATTGGACAAATATCAACTACTTAAAATAGAAATGGTAAAATAATCATTTAAACAAATTAATATTCTCAAAATTTGGGAGTTTTGTGCTGTTTTCAACATTTTAAAAATTTTTCTACGATTTTTAGCCTTTTTATGCAATTTCAAAGATTTTTGAAGATTTAAAAAAATGTATGAAAGTTTTCTATCATTTTCAAAAGGTTTTATTTATACAAATAAATTAGTATGGCAAATATTTTTGAAATATTCTGTAAAGTATCTTTATAGAAAGATAAATATCTTGAAATATAAAATTGTTTGCATTTGTTTTTGTTAAACTATTAAATTTTATTCAAATCTGTTAGAATATATTCAATACCGAAATGTGTTAATGTTAAACGTGTTTATTTTTGTTGCAATGTACCAGAACGTTTAAAACTGAGCAGTACCACAAATGTATTTAATTTAAGATTATTTTTTTTCTCAAAATTGTTGGTTTTTGGTGAAATCGGTCGAAAATGTTCAAAACTGAAATATGTTATTGATAAAAAACGTCAATATTTGTTGAAATTTGTGAGAAAGCATTTAAAATCATTTAAAAGAATTTTATGCGAAACACGATAAATAAAGCATTTTCTGAATATGAAATTGTGCGATTTTTTGTTAAATAATGTTTTTCACTTTTTCAAGATTTGTCTACAATTTACTTTTTCCCTGATCAATTTTGAAATTCCCTGACTTTTCCCTGATTCCCTGACCAATTTTGAAATTCCCTGACATTTCCCTGATTTCCCGGTTTTCCCCGACGGTGGCCACCAAGTAGGTCATATCTCCGGTTCAAAGTACTCAATTGCATAAAGTAAGTAGGCAAAATTAAAGGTAATTTCCTCACCTACAACTTCTTCTTACATTATATTGTGATTGGATTAATAGTTTTAAAGTTACGTGCCAAATTATGTAAAAAAAATTGCCTTTTTTGGCCAAAAATAAAAAAAAATTCACTCTATCGCCTTAAACATATAGAAATCATTAAAATATGTACAATTTCTCATTTTTTACGTATAGTTCGCAATTTTGTGAACACAAAACGCTACTTAGAAATTAAAATCCATGGATTAATACGTAAGTTATCATCAATTTAGTAAAATCGTAAAAAATGCAAATTTTGGCTGTTTTGTATTTTTCTCTTTTTTTGTGCCTACTAATTTGTTTAATTCATTTAATTTTCTTTTTAATATTAGAAAAAAGTATTTTAAGAAATTAAAGTAACATGACTGTATATTTACCCATTCTTGCATAATTCTAAAGTAACTCTTCAATGTTCTGGACAGCCGAGCTCGCACACACCATTACGAAAGAAAAATCTGGTCAGAAAGAGAAACTATCGCTGTAGGTGCCAACAATGTAGCGTATGAACCGTTAGTAAAGAAGGAAAACATCATTCTTTCCCCGTTACATATAAAACTTGGGCTCTTCAAAATCTTTGTTAAAGCGTTAAACAAAGAAGGACCAGCGTTCACATATTTGAAATCAATTTTCCCAAAACTTTCCATTGCGAAAGTTAAGGAAGGAATCTTTGATGGCCCGCAAATCAGAAAGGTGCTCAAAGATGACAATTTTGCATCTTTATTAACATCTAATGAGGCTAGAGCCTGGAAGTCATTCCAGTTAGTTGCGAATAACTTTCTTGGAAAGAACAAAACTCCAGATTATAAGAACATCCTTGAAGAGTTACTTTAGAATTATGCAAGAATGGGTAAATATACAGTCATGTTACTTTAATTTCTTAAAATACTTTTTTCTAATATTAAAAAGAAAATTAAATGAATTAAACAAATTAGTAGGCACAAAAAAAGAGAAAAATACAAAACAGCCAAAATTTGCATTTTTTACGATTTTACTAAATTGATGATAACTTACGTATTAATCCATGGATTTTAATTTCTAAGTAGCGTTTTGTGTTCACAAAATTGCGAACTATACGTAAAAAATGAGAAATTGTACATATTTTAATGATTTCTATATGTTTAAGGCGATAGAGTGAATTTTTTTTTATTTTTGGCCAAAAAAGGCAATTTTTTTTACATAATTTGGCACGTAACTTTAAAACTATTAATCCAATCACAATATAATGTAAGAAGAAGTTGTAGGTGAGGAAATTACCTTTAATTTTGCCTACTTACTTTATGCAATTGAGTACTTTGAACCGGAGATATGACCTAATATGTGTTCCTATCTCAGAAAAAAAATTTTCAAAAATTCATTGCTCGAAATCCTATCCGTAGAAAAATATTTTCCCATGATTTTCTTGTTTCGTAGGCCTAAATAAACCCAAAAAAAAATATGGCATTGAATGTACATTAAATTTTTTTTTGTTATAAACTAGTGTTATCGGTGTATTCTAAAAGATCAGAGTATTTTCATTATTTAATGAATAAGGAAAGTTTTCTCTGCTATCCCAACAAACCAAAAAGTATACGAAAAATCTGTGCATGATTTAGTACGAAATAAGTCGGTTTCTTTTCCGCTCTTTCAGTTACGAATGCGAGTGTATACACTTTTATCTTGGAATAAACATGTCTCTCACATGTCCTGTAAAATTGTTGACACTTTGAGACAACTTAGAATAAGCCAAAATTGTTTATCCAAGCAACTGCGAATTAAACTTGTAATACCCTATTTCGATTACTGTGCGGAGGTATATAACTCCCTTCGTAGTGTATTAGATTTATTTAAGGTGCGCAAATTTGAGCATATTTCTAACCAACATAAGCAGTTAACTGCAAGTAACCGCAGGAAATATATAATTTGCTCACTAATTTTTCAAATTTTCAGCACTCGTCAACCTAATTACTTGTATGATAAATTTATACGGCGTAGAGATGTAACATAAAGAGCGCTTTGAATTGGGAATTATACATTATGACTCCTGAGGTATCGTACGAACTACTATGTGCATTCTTTTGTTGTCGCTGCATCTGCGTTATGGAATTCTCTTCCCAATCCGTTAAAAAATTCGAATACCTTAGTTTCATTAAAAAATAAACTATATCTTTTTCTCTTAGAATCCGAAAGAGTTACTATAACGTAAGTAGAAACTAAAGTGTTTTTTTTTTTGCTTGTGTAAATTGCACATGTTATTTAGTTTACATATACATTTATTTCTATACATACTCCGATTAGTAATTAATCTGTCTTTGTATTTTTCTTTTGCCTTTCACTAGTGTAACAGTAGTTTTATTTGTAACTTATCTTTGTAACTATCCTTGTACGGTTGACTTAAGAGGTTGATATGCCTCGTGTAAAAATAAAGAATTACAATACAATACAACACACTATAATAAAGTTCAGTGTAAAATTAGTGTGGCATCGTAAAATCACACTACAGTTTTACGTATACTCAGAGGAAGTTCTTACTTTGCAAAAGGTAAGAATATGATTCCCTCGGTTATTTCACGGTTTTAGTTGAAATTGTACATTTAGAAAAATATTAGTTTTTTTCCAACAGGTGTATCTAATTACAGTATGTATATAGTTTTGATATTTTCAGGTCGTATATTTGGAGGGAAACTGAATTTAATATTGAATGAATTATAATTTTACAAGGGGAAAAACAAAATGTAAATTACGGATTTTGTGGAGGGTTACCAGATTTTAAAACAATTGAGAAATTAAAAAATTGCAAGGGTAAAGAAATTTTGTACGTTTCGACTCTGATTCGAGTCCTATTCAGAAAGTATTAGAAGAAACCAGTGCAAAATCGGTCGTATTTATACTAAATATAGGCTGTATAATGTTGTTTGTATTCCCAACAAATCAGAAAGCATACGAGAAATCGGTGTACGATTTAGTACGAATTCTTTCGGTTACGAATGCGAGTGTATACTATATTATATGCGAAACATTAACGCACATAACCTGGAAGAAACAATTACAGTAGCCCTTCTCTTATTCTAATTCGTCCAGACAGGCAAGATGGCTCCTTCTCGTATTCTAATTTGCCGCCAAAAACGTTTGCAGTTTTCTAGGATCTTGTGAGGGTTTTTTACATCAATGTTAATTTACACAATATTATTTATTAGACAGATAACCGAACTGACTTATTGTTAAATGTTTTTGTTTTTAAACAGAGTTTTTTTTAGGTTATGTTGTATGCATGAAATTAGATTAGAGGAAGTGAAAAAATTAGAATAAGAGAAGTTAGAATAAGAGGAATTAGAATAAGAGAAGGACTACCGTACTTCAGATTATCGAATGATTTGAACTCAAAACTCTAATAAAACAGAACATTTCTTTGAGAATTATGAAATACGTAAAACGATATAATTTATAAATTATAAATATAAATTTTTGGAATACGTTAGATACGGTATCGTATAAGATCAAATGAATTCAATTCTGGAATTACAGATCGGATAAAATAATATGAATTCGAATAAGAATCTCGAATGATCATTACGCCACTAGAAAGAAACACAATGCAAAAAAATATCGATTCCGTATACTTTCTGGTTTACAGGGATTCTTGTTGCTGTTTAAGTACCCTTTACGCAACAATATTTGTTACAAACGGAAATTTAAAATTCCTAACATCAATTCTAAATTTAATATAGGCTTTTAATTAATAATTAAGATAATATATTACTGTTTGTTGTATAACAAAATGAAAATTTAGATAGAGCATATAGACATACCTTAATATTATTCCAATTAACGTCGATTAGTGTGTGATCGTCCTCTCGAACTTTCTTTATGGTTTCGTCTACGTCTGTGTCGTTGGGAGGTTCAGTCGGGTAAACTTTTTGTTGACTTGCTTTCGTGATACCGTCCCAACCGAGACCGACGGGTTGTCCAGAATTTAAAAGAGATGCATGATACTGATCCTGGTTCATCATCGAATGAAATCCAAGAATGGCTGCAGAAATAATGTTAAATATTACTAAATCTTATGCATTGCAATTTTTATAAAATATAAACCTATTGTTTTATTTTAAATAAAGAGCTGTCACTATATTTGTGTACAATTTTTGTAACAGTTTTTACATTTGTGAAAATTGTTCAGTTTACGATAACACGTAACATAAAAATCTGGACAAAATATTACTAGAAAAACTATTACGGTTAAAAATATTCATTAATATTACACATGAAAAAAATTAATAAATTAACAAATTTAAATAACCATTTATATAATTCATAAACCAACTGCTAAAAAATAACCACCTATAATATACTGCATAAACAACAAAATGTGGATAACAATGAAATATTTTCAAAAAATGATCTATAAAAAAATCAAAGCAAAAACTAGTTGCAAAATAAATATAAAAATATTCGGATAAATAATAATCATTACAAAAATAACTACTGGACTACAAAAAAAAAACTTATGTCATGTGCAAGAAACGCAACTCGGTTTTTCTTATATATTTTGGGCACAGAATTAGTCCTATACATCAGAGTTTTTTTTTTATATTTGAGGTTTAAAGTGCGAAAAATTGCTTTTTTTCAGTACAATTTACACATTTTTTGCAAGAAAAAAAGTTTTAAGTTGAAAAATGGAATAATGAATTCTAGTTCGTCTGAGATTTTTAATATTTGAGCTTTATAGCACGAAAAACTTTTTCATGAGTTTATGAATCTGACATCCGATTTTTCTTTATTTTATTATTTTTTTTTTTTATTTAAATCATCAATGGGCCATAAAGCCTTTTACAAAAAATAATAATAATATTTATACATTGGTAGAGGCGCAAAATAAAATTCATAAAACTACTGATAAATAAATTAATATAAACAAGACATAATAAATAATAAACAATCATGATTCGATAACAACAATAGACACATAAAAACCACTATAAAACCTTCGGATAAAATCTTAGGCAGGTTGCTGTAAACAGCCCAAATGCACTGTTTAATGGCAAATTATAAGATTGCAGAGGAAGCGCATTCCAATCCCTCCGCAGACGAATAATGGGAGAATTTTTAAAAATTCTAAATGATGGATCCAAGATAATAGACCGAATTCATACGTTTTATAGCAATTTTCAAAACAGACTTTTAGAAATATTCGTATGAAAAGCCCTGCATGCACTGACTCTAAAAAAATGTAAATATGCCCAAAAATCAGTTTTTTCACAATCTAACCTCAAACAAAAAAATGTAAACAAGTTGAACTCATTCTGAACCCTGGATTCGGATCAGTAACAAAAAATCTATACGAATTACCTAATCTTGATCCATTGTACAGTTTAATTTTTTCCTTGCATAATATTTGTCAAGTTTCTTGAAAAAAACAATTAATCGCAGGATAAACCTCAATATAAAACATACATATGAATGTATATGACAAATTCTGACCCCAAATTCAGATTCAGTGGCCCAAAATCTATAAGAAGGACATAAGCTTAAAACTTGTTTTCTTGTAGTAAATGTGTAAATTTTCTTGGAAAATTTTTCGCACTTTAAACCTCAAATTTAAAAAAAAACTCAGATGTATAAGACCAATTCTGTGTCCAAATTCAGATTCAGCGGCCTAAAATCAACAAGAAAGATAATCGATCATAAGAAACATGACGAATTCTCACTTCCCATAAAAATGTTAATAGCACTAGCATTTATTAAGTTGCAAAAGCACCAAAACACTAATTAATTCACAATATTTCAAAACACAATGACATTTTAGAAGAATTCATAAGTTATTTTCAAGTTATTTTCAATCAACGAATAAAACATTGAAATGGAAGTGATAAAGCAACGTTTCCAATAACATTATGGAATTGTTACACAAGCATAATCAACAGTGAACCACGAACAAACAATACCGTAGAAGGATGGGACAACAGATTCAAAATTTTAATTGGAAAATCACACAAACAAATTGAAAAGTTCATAAATGCGTTATAAATTGAACAAAGCAGTAGAGACGACATTTATGAGAAATATATCAGTTGTCAATTAGTTGTTCCGCCGAAAAAAAAATTGATAATTATAATGAACGTCTACAAGACATCGTTAAAGGATGCTCTCTAAATTTTTTGGAGTGAGAATTCCCTCTTTGGTTAGTGAAAACCGAGCAGTTCTCGAGAAAGAGTGAATATTCAACTCTTTAAGAGTGAAATTTCAATCTAAGGGAATGAAAATTCATTCTTTGACGAGAGTTGCTCGGCTTTCACTGATGAAAGAGTGAATTCTCACTCCAAGAAATTTAGAGAGTGGAATGACAAATGCGATACTCTTGAATATTTACGAGGAATCGCGCACAATGCAATGAAATAATGTACTAAATAATCTAATCACAATAAATAATAAATACTACACACAATTACTAACATTTTCATTTCATTAAAATTCCGTAATTACTATTTAACCCATTAACGCCTGAAATGACAATTTTTATACTTCATTTTCAATCAAGTATTTCGTATCAAAATCAAAGTTGAAAACAATTGAGAGGTGCGTATCCTGTTTTCGTATCCATACTGTTTTCGAGGTCGCTCTTCAAGATTCCGAGGCCAAAATTGAGTTTCAGCCATCAGAAATTCCAATATGGCGCCGAATATGAAAAAAATTTCCAAAAAATTGGGAATTTTTTATACTTATCAATTTTTTTCGAGCTATTAGAATATTGGAATTTTATTGAAACCTTGCATAATGGTGCATAAAATAGTTGAATTTTAAGGAAAAATTTTACTTTTATACCCTACATCATTCTAACGACCTCAAAATGGCGTCAACAATGAAAATTTCTTTCAGAAATTTCTGGACGCTCTAACTCAAAAACTACCAACTTTTTTAAAAAAATGCCCAGAATGAAAAGTTCTCAAAATTCATCAAGCGATATAGTGGAATTTTTTCAAAATTTTTTGATGACATTTTGAGACATTTTTTGTTCAATATTTTTTTTCAAAATTGTAATTTATTTACAAAAAATTCTGAAAAAAATTTAGTGTATTCTCTGATGAATTCTAAGAGTTATTTGTTCTTGGCAATTTTTTCGAAAAGTTGATAGTTTTCGAGGAAATGAATTTCAAATATTATAGTTTAGGATTTTTTTCCTCCAAAAACTATTAACTTTTGGAAAAAATTGCAAAGAACAAAAAACTCGTAGAATTCATAAGTGAATACACCAATTTTTTTTCAGAATTTGTCATAAATAAATTATGATTTTGAAAAAAATTTTGAAAAAAAATTTCTCAAATTGTCATCACAAAAATCTGAAAAAATTCCACTATATTTCTCGATTAATTCTAAGAACTTTTCATTCTTAGCATTTTTTTATAACAGCATGTAGTTTTTGAGTTAGAACGTTCAGAAATTTTCATTGTTGACGCCATTTTGAGGTCGTGGCAATGATGTGGGGTATAAAAGTAAAATTTTTCCTTAAAATTGAAGTATTTTGTTCACCTTTGTTCAGAGTTTCAATAGAATCCCAATATTCTAAAAGCTCGACAAAAATTGATAGGAATAAATAATTCCCAATTTTTTGGAATTTTTTTAAAAGTTCGGCGCCATATTGGAATTCCTGATGGCTGAAACTTAATTTCGACCTCGGAATCTTGAAGAGCGACCTCGAAAACAATAGGATATGTACTTTTCAATTGTTTTCAACTTCGATTTTGATATGAAATACTTGATTGATAATGAAGTATAAAAAATGCCATTTCAGGCGTTAATGGGTTAATACAGATAAGCTTAAAATTAGATTATAACAATTTCATTTATTGAAAATTAAATAATTATTTTTGAAAATAGCTAAGCATAAAATTTAATTTTAACAGTTTTCTAGAAATATATAAAATAAAATTAATTTATATATTATTTTTGATAATATTATTTTTTAGTGTAATATTTTGTCCATAAGTAATATTTTTTAACCATAATATTTTGATTGCAATATTTTGTCCATACATAATATTTTTTAGAATAATATTTTAGACTGAAATATTTCGTTGTAACATTTTTTTTCGTAATATATTGTCCGAGTCCCAGATTATCTTAAAGATTATATGATTTGTTGATGTACAATTTATTAAAAGTCTGATATATTTTTGAAATGAATACGGAAGTTAATTTCTAAATACACATTGGTTTCGCAAAAAAATCTGAAGTAAAGTTATTTACTTACCAGCCAAATCAATAATTTCTTCTTGTGTGGCGTCAGACAAAGCTTGTTCATACTCGTCTCCTAAATCTATTGCAATTTGCTCATTGACTTCTTTCTCCTTCATTGTTTCCGTTTGAGGTGGTATCCACTGTAAATAATAATTAATAAGAAACCCTTACCCATATATAATTGGCATGCGCATGAAAAATGTTTTGTGTATTTAGAACAAAAAGAAAAAATAATTTAAAGAAACATTATTTGAAAAATAATAATTTTGTCTGACTGCAATATTGTATTTCATTCAGAAACTTAATCTTTATCGTGTTATTTCTGAGGAAAGAAGACCTTCAATATCGTTATGCAAGAGAAGTGCAAGTTCACTCGTGAAGAAAACACTTCCTAGATGCATTCTTGTAAGAACAGTCATAAATGTAATGATGTTGACGATAACAACAAAAACAATAACAATAATAAAATAATAGTAATTACAAACGACATTAATAAGACAATCTATAAAATATTTTTATAAATATATTTTAAATTTACATAAATTTTACTAATTTTTTATGCAATATTCATAGAAACTTACTTTTTTCCCTCTAACAACACCTGGTTCGTAAGGCTTTAATTCTGGAATATCAGGTGTTTCCAAAGCTTGTTTAGTTATATGCTCGATAAGCTTTTTACGATTAAGTGGTCCAGTTGGTGATTTATCGCATTCGTAACTGCAACGTTGTGAAGGTGGCATAAAACTATCCTGAATAAAGAAAGTAAATTTTAGAATAAATACCTTCTGCAGATCATTGCTAAAATGATTGACAACTAATTCTTTTAAATATTGTCTGAATATTCCTATGTTTGTTTACGATGTAATGTAATATCAGACATTTACAAAAGTGGCGATAAAATCTATTTCGCTCATGTCGATTATTGCTAAAGTTTTTGAACAGTGCTTAAGAATAAGATTAATGAGAATTGTTTCAAGAAATAACTTGCTACACAAGTCCTAATTCAGCTTCGTGAAGGTAAATCTACATCCGATCCCTTAGCCGTTTTAACTTTACACTTCCTTAGACACATTAACTATTGGTGTATTTATTGATTTGGCTAAGGCCTTTGATACACTAGATCATAATACTCTTTTGGGAAAATCAGAAGCTTTGGGATTTAGAGGAATTGTCCTAAAACTTTTGAGAAGCTGTTTAACAGGCAGAAACTATACTTGGACTATTTTTATTTATTTTATATGAATCGGTCCATGCAAAAAGGGCACTAAGTCCATATAGATAGTTGTTGAGAAAACGCAAAAAACTGATTTACGTTTCTTACAGAATGAAAAATAAAAATATTATTTAATAGAAATGTTGCTTTTATGCACTTACAATAGTACAAATATCGTTTTATGGTTAAAGTTAAAGAGGATTTTTAATAATTATAAAAAATATCAGTGGACTTAGGTCCCTTTTTGCATGAATCACGAGTAACATGAAAAAAAAGTAATAATTTTATAGCACAGCTAACTAATTTATTTGCAAAAGTATAATACAATGTAAAATTACATTTTGCAGTTTATTAAGAACTAAATTCATTATCTTTTTCATCAGTAACAGTAGGCCATTCGATCAGGGAATTGTAGAAACCTAGATATTTATCTGGTATATATTGTTGTAATTTTACCGTTGTTATCCGACGGTTGTTAATTAACAGACGTTAAATTATAACAGTTCCGAAAGATTATTGTTATTTGTAAATACAGTGAGTATGTGTGTAATAATCAGTAAACAAATCTCTCTTAATACGAATAAGTTTAAATTATTCATATTTAATATTTCAATACTAAACATTGTGGTAACATGATTTTTGTATATGTTAACACAACTATATTTACCAATATGGATAGTATACAAAACTGGTACAGTATTTGTTGTTTACCAGTGTAGTTGTAACTATTACAACTACAACGCGTATCCTACAATATATCTTACATGACAATTTATAGTGATAAAATATTTCGACATGTATTTATTGGAACATATTTTACTGCAACAAGTAGTATTAAATACTATCTTTTACTACATTTTTTTCTCAGTGTAAATAATACCCGATATAAAAAAATTAATAATTTTAATAAGTGCCAAATGAAAGACCGGAGCCTCAAAAGTTAGATTTTATTATTATCTCAATTTACCGAAAAATGGACTTAGTGCCCTTTTTGCATGGACCGATTCATATGTTAATGAAGTTTTTGATTTAAAAATAAATGGTACGCTGAAATCTTCCAAGAGTTCGATGAGTCATTGCAAAACTATTAGATTCGATTATTGTAGAGCATGTAACTGTTACTCTTAAGGATATAATTAGTCTTCAGCAGCATAATTTTGTTTATGGTATATCAACGATATCTAATCTGTTCGTATACAGTAAATATATTTCCTCAGTTGATCATGGCATCCTGATTACAAAATTAAGTAGAATGGGTACTCTCTTGAAGTGGATCTCATCCTATCTTAGTAACCGTTTTCAAGATGTACGGCTGAAAAGTTACAGTTTCTGATTTTAGGTGCCTTCCATCTGGAGTCCCCCAGGGATCTCATTTGAGACCAATCCTTTTTACTTTGTTCATCAACGATATTGAGCTGGTAATCAAATGTTCTAAATTTCTAGTTTATACGGTTGACGCTAAATTGTTTTTGACTAAATTCTCCAATGGATTCGTTTAATTTGCAACGTGAACTGGAATCTGTTTGCGAATTGACTACAATGAATATGCTCCAGTTAAATATACAAAAGTGCAAAATAATGACATTCAGTAGAAGTTTGACGAAACTGAATTTTACTTATTTAATAGCAAGTAATGTTATTTAAGTAATACCCATTAAACGAAAAAAGATTGAAAGGTATTAAAAAGGGATCAATTGGGATTAAAATGAGACTACTTTTAATTCATTTTGTTCAAAAATGGGATTAGAGAGGTTTTGAAATCTAGTAAATTCCAAAGTAGGTATATAAATTGAAATTATTGAATCCCTGTGAATCCTCCTCGAATAATCGTTATGAAAATCAATCCCCTTGAATGCCATTCTTTGTGTCCAATCCTTTCTGGAATTAAAAATTCCTTTCTTGGATCCCCTTGAATACCATTTATTACCAATATTTGAAAGAATCCCATTTAATACAAGATATGGGATTTAAGATTATATTCTTTGAATACCATCGAATACTATCGATTACCAATCCCAGTAAACGAAAAAAGATTGAAACGTATTAGAAGGGGATTAATGTAGATTAAAATTTGATGGTTTTTATCTCATTTTGTTCAAAAAAGGTATTGGAATGATTTTTAATCCCAATAAAACCCCAATTATGAAAAGAATGTTGACTTATTGAATCCCCTCAAATGCCGTTCTACAAACGGCCATCAAAATGAATTCCAGCAAATACAAGATTTGGAATTAAAAAATATCTCATTGAATCCCCTCAAATGCCTCCCATTAAAAAATACCATTCAATACCAAATATGGTATAAAAGAATGTATTACTGAATCCCCTCGAAATCTATCAATTACCACTTCAAAATTAATTCCACTGTATTCCATATTTGGAATTCAAGCTCATTTTAAAAAATCCCCTTGAATAACCATGGCCCTAAATTAATTTTGAATTCCAGCCCAGAATTGCAAAAGATATATTATGGATCCTCTTGAATACCAACGATTCCAAACATTAAAACTTATCCCAACGGATACCAAATTTGGAATTGTTTTCAGTGAATACTGAATTAACTATTATGATAAAATTATTAAAAACATAAATAATGATCATTGAATAGATGCACGAGTTCATAAAATTATATGTAAATTAACTTTTGTTTTATATAACAAAAATTTGAAACAACATATTTTCGAGCGCGAAAAAAAGATTAAAAAAATGTTTTATGTTATTTTATATACACGCAGAAAAAGACCAACTCTTTGTTTCGATTGTTTTTAAAGTAAATAATTCAATGAAATTTCACTGTGAATTGTGGTATTTAATGTATTTTATCCTGCCTGAATACATTATTACATAAACACGTAGAAAAATTCTCTACTTTCTGTTTCAACTATTCGTTATTTTATGACACTGAAGCTAGCAGCAGATTCGCAGCAGCGGATTCGAAAAAACTATGGTTTTCAGGCATTAAAATTGCCAAAAACAGATTATTTGTATAAAATTTGTCTAAAGATGTTTAAATGCAAGTAATTTTTAATAAGAAATTATCCATTTTTTACATTTTTCTTGAATCTGCTGCTGCGAATCTGCTGCTAGCTTCAGCGTCATGTTATTTTTTCATTATTTCACAACGGTGAGTGTGGCCGAGTGGTTGCGCTTCGAACTTGCTGCGCAGAGGACCGTGGTTCGATTCTCGGTCGAAGCGAATCTGCTTTTTTTTTAATTTATTGATTTCGGATTATATGGGATTAAAAAAGATAGAATTGTTTTAATTTCAATACTAACAAAAAAGGGATTAAAAATTTTGAATCACTTTTAATTTTTTTTCGTTTACTGGGTAAGACACCATGTTAATTGGCACAAAATGTTTTTCATAATTTTTCAACACTGAGGTATCCAAATGACTCAAAATTTTCAAGGAATTCATATTAATGTTTAGTAATTTTTTCATCAGAATCTGTTTGGTTCTTATCCATACCAGCCTCCTTGAAAGCAGTACTTATTTATTCTAACAGATAAACTTTACTTATTTAATCAAGATAACGATAAAAGAAAATACGTCTCTATTAGGGAACTTGTTAAGTTTTCTAGAAATCAATAGTCTTTATACATATTACTAGTATATTAACATTGCTCAAATATTACTACTTACATCTGGATCTACTTCTTTGGCAAGTATATTGATTTCCTCAGGCGTGAGCTGCGCAAGCAATTCGTCGACATCAATATCGTCATACTCCTTTAAATCTTTACCATACAGCTTTGCCGCTGTCATTATGGTGGTTTTTTTGGTGGAGGAGGCGGTCTGAAATCGTATACAATAAGTTTAATATATTATAATTGGTATATATTTATTTATTTATTTATTTAAATTATATACAGGCGTGAACGCCCAAGAATACAACAATAAATAAAGAAAATATTCGATAGGTGACTAAAAAGAAATAAAAATATAAAATAAACAGACATAACTAAACATTACTATGCGTAACATTTTAAATGTAAGCTCGTACAACTATTTACAAATGAATTATGCAACTTGATTTGAACAACATCACGGGGTAACAATTTCCAAAGCTGAGTTAAACAATACACGATTCGATCTGCAATTTCTTTTGTACAAGATTCTCGAATAACTACCAGAATATAATATTTGTCTGTACCGAAATAGATTTGAAATATTAGCCCCGCTAACATTACCAGTCAAAATTTTATGTATTAAAACCATATCGTTAAAAGCGTGAATTGAATGTATAGAAAAAATGTTATAAGACGAAGAAATGTTTCGATAGTCATGCGAATTATAAGCCATAGGCTGACCAATTTTGTACGAAAGAAATCGCATAATGATTACACAGGACCACAAAAGAAATTTGTTTCGTGATCACTTGAATCAGAATATTCAATTTGACCTATGACATCAGGATTTTAAGATATCTGATCCGGAAAATATTAAAAAATGTATTTTTTGGCAATTTAAGATTAGTATCTGTAAAAAATCTGAAACGATGAATGAACTTGGACAACTAATTTATTTTCAGCAACCAAAAATCTATAAGATCCAATACCTCTGATTCAACTTATCTCTCCTAAACAAATTTTGCAGTCCTTTGTAATTAATCACTGAAGGTACTTCTCCAAAAAAATAATACAAGACCGCAAATTTTGTGTTTTAAACAACTTGAATCAGAAGTGGAGGATCTTATAGATTTTTGGTCACTGAAAACGAATTCTTTGTCCAAGTTTGTCCATTATTTAAGATTTTTTACATATAGTATATTGCCGAAAAGTATATTTTTGAATATTTTTCGGATCAGATATCTTAAAATCCCGACGTGATGGGCCAAATCGAATAACGGTTTCGTTTTCAGCGGTTAAAAATCTATAAGATCCACTATTTCTTATTCACGTGATCTCGAAACAAATTTTTTTTGTGTTCCTGTGTTATCAATACTCAATATTAGAAAATCTTATTTGCAATAAAATTTCTTATATAATTTACGTATAATTAAAAGTCATTGCACTAATTAAACTTAAAGTTTATAACAGTTCAATAATATTGTTTGCTACTTATTTAACTTAATAACAAATTTAAATTAATAACAGTAATCGTTGAATATTGTAACAACAAAATACGGCTATGTACATCTTTATACCATCTCCGTGTTTTCAAACGAAAACAAAAAAATATCTTAATAAAATTTTTATATTATTATCTTTAGTTAATTGACCTGTAACACCGACAATAATTAATTATTATTTAATTTAAATAACGGAATAAATTTAAAGCACGGAATTCCAAATTACAAATGTATATATGGGTGATTCTCCAGAAACAGGGCATTTTCGTGTCTTTACGTTATATCTTACAAAAACTTTGACAATAAATTATTAAATTTCGATAGAAATGTTAAATAAACATCCCTGGCCCATGTTAATTTGAAAAAATAATACTTTTGTTACAAAAAACTGGTGTAAAATGACATTTAAAGACTAAAAGTAGCATTTTTTATATGTCCAAACCACTAAGTTCAAAACTTTAAAATATTAGCGCTATTAAGAAACCGAATCATTTTAATTTATTCAAATAATATTTTTATAGTATAGCTCAAACTGTACAATTTCTCTCTGTATAATATTTAATTAAATCAATATATATACTTATAATTATTGAAATATTAATGTCTTAAGAAATTTCTCTGAGGTAACGACAATGCGTAAACTGGTATAAATCAACTGGAAATAATTAACTAAAACTTATGAGAAAATCAAAGAAAAAACACTACACTTTACTAATCCTCCATAGAAATTTGAAAAGAGAACATATTTACCTCATGAACAAGTAAAAACTGTATAAAAATACCACGTATTTTTATTAAATTAATTGTCGTCACCCGTCCTAATTTTGGTATTTTGATACAAACAGCAATTAAAAAACGATGAAAACTTAAAGATTAAAGGAATAAATATTACTGGCAATTTGTTTTTTAATCTATTATTGTTTAAAATATGTAAAATTGGATTTTTTTTACAAATTTTCATTGTCGTCACCTTCATTGTCGTTACCCAACATTTGGCGTATCAGGTACAATTTTTTTAGACGAGTATTTTCATGAGCCGTGACCGTCCAAAGAACAAATATCTAGTGTGATTGTTAATTTAAATTAACCACTGGTGGTAATTTAGAGTTATTTTTTTCAAGTTTTTAATAAGCAATTGTTGGTTTATATAGCCGTATGAAAATGCGTCATAGTAAAAGTCTTCCCCTTTCCTTTAAAATAATTTTGTAGCGTGACTACTTTAACAATAACTTAACTTGGTGCTAATAAGCAAGAATCCAAAAAAAATTTAAAGTAACTTAAAAAAAAAAATTTTCATTCTTGAAAATGCCCTGTTTTTGGAGAATCACCCATATATATTTTACGAATGTATAATTGTTTAGTAAACCTGTTGCTAAGTAGAAGTATAAATGCATGTGTGTTTTGTCGTGTTTCTAAGAGAAAGATTGCTTAAAAATATACATTTAGATACGTAATGTAACAAATTTGAAATCAAACTCAACAAAGGGAAACAATTAAAATTAATTCAGTGTCCACAAACCTAAACGAGTTGATTACAAATTTTCCTTAATAGAATGCAATTAGTTTTAAAGAAACTTCATATGACTATCAAGACTGTCACATCGATTTAAAATTAACTTTATACACTCTAATACATTTGACCATGGACCTTTTAAATCAATTTGTTTGTGCCAATAAATGAAAGTTCGTTCAAAATCCTTAAATGCAAAGTTAAATATTATTTCCTTTTCTGTTTTTCTACTCTATTTACAAATTCCTACTGATTCAAGAATTCATCTATGTTTAGTAACATAGATGTTTTAAAAAAAACTTTTCGACCGTTTTAAAATTAATGAAGAAGATTTTGGTATTTTTAATTACACAATAATAAATGTTGTAAACAATAACTTTGTAAATAATTACGTAACTGAGATTCATTATTCATTATGAGCATCATTAAAACTGTTAAAAAATGCATTTCACACGGACGATCAAGTGTGCTCATCAGCAGGGTCTTGATCGTCTTCCCTGGACGCAAACATATTTATAAATTTTTTAACAGTTTTAATAACACATAAGACTGGGATATTTTTCAACATTCTCAATAGTAAAATGCTTTTTTCTGGCTATATAAATTAAAATAATAGTTGTGAGTGTCGTGTGAACTGATATCTCAGGTATGCAATTATTTACAAAGTTATTGTTTACAAAAGTTATAATGACCGAAAAATACCAAGATCTTTTTCATTAATTCCGACTGATTTGTGAAAAATGACAATTTTTTTGTCTGTCAGATTGCAAAACCAAAAACAGTCTGATCAATTGTATTTTTAGAAGGATGTTTAGAAGGATCCTCGTACAGAAGCAAAGCTGCATGTCCCATTATCAATTACTTTTTATGATTAGATTAACTAAATATTTTAATTTCTATCTACTGTTATTTTACATCATGAAATATGAATATCGTTAAATTTATCTTCCTGAACCATAAATATATACGATTAATCATATAGACATATAATTCTCCTAATTTACAAATTCATTAAACAACATTAAGAAGCGGGTATAAAAATTAAAAAAGATAATATAAATAATAATAAAACGTTGGTTTACATTTAATAACCTGTTGTTCTGGCGGTTACATCTGCTGTATTTAAAACACATTACGCCGACTCCCTACTTTAAATTTAAACATACTGTGCTCAAATAATTAAGGCAATTACATGGAAGAAGGTCGTAGTCTATTATTTCTGACTGCAATGGTTTGAAATAGAAGCCTGCATTGAATGAAAGTAAAATTCATGCATTATTTTGTAACAAATTTCATTACGATACAGAGAAAAATAAATTAAAATAATGCATGCAAACAGTATAAAATATTTCTGTAGAAAAATAACAAAATAAATGTTGCAGCTGCATTTTTATATTTGAGGTTTATATATAGTTTATTCATGTCTTTTTGTGTATTTATAATAAAAACAACAAACATAATTGAAGTAAAACACAAATGATAATATCGAGGGGTCAACCGCTGACCAAAAAATGTACAGGTATTCCCAAAAGTAAGAATATTCGTAGTTGCATTCCTAGTATTCCCAGCTCATAATCTTACCACATAAATTAATTACTTATTAGATCCAACTGTTCTACTACATGGTTCAACATGTCAACGTTCTTAAATGAACAAATTTAACTTAAATAGGTATAGATTTCAATTAGTTTATTTACATGGTAATTTACATTGTTTTTAAACACAAAGATAACATTTAAAAAATTATTAATTTAAGAGGAATATTTAAACTTTTTAAAGAGTTTTTGAATTTCAATACGGTCTGCACTTTTTATGGTGAAAGGATTGGACCCAATCATACAATTTATTAGCACTTGGAAACTTTGTTTTAAGTTGACTTAATTTATAAAACTATTATATTTTAACAAATGAAAGTAAATCAATTGCCGGTAGTTCCAAATATTTCAAAATATTGCCAGATAATCTAAGATATTTCCGAGTATTTCCAAATATTCCTGAGTATTCCCAAGTATTCCTACATATTTCCAAATATTCTCCAGTATTCCCATCTATTTCCGAGTATTCCCTAGTATTCCCGAGTATTCCCGCTGAAATGTACAGGTATTCCCACCAGTGGTTGACCCCTCGGATATTATAATATCAATGATGCTTATTTCTTCGTATTGGGTTTCACTCGTTATAGATTCAAGTGAGTGTCTTATTTGCATTAAACATTGATTTATAAATATATATTATACGATCTTCTAAAAAATGTATCCTGTCTTAAGTAAAATTAAATAATGTAATTATGATCATCAAAACATACGCTAATTCTAATTTGTAACTATCAAAAACTTATAAGATATTATAAAAGATTATAGAAAACTTAATTGGTTAGATACAATATATATTTCTTAGTATGTACTGTTACTTAGTCTATAATACGGTCTTATCTATATAGAACATGTTAATAAACATAAAATTCATTTATATAATGCATTGGTCGTTCCCCATTTTATGTATTGCTCTCCCATTTGGTCGCTATTTTATAAGAAAGAGTTTATTTTGCTTGAGTCCATTCAGCATAAATTTATCAGATTTTTTACTTTTAAAGCCTGATGTCCAATTTCCTATATGGACTATTCAGATCGATCTAAGCAATTTAACTAGTATACAATCCAATCGATGCATCATCTTAATGACGCCTCTCATGTCTCTAAGATCATTAATGGTAAGGTTAATTGCAGTGATCTATCTGTCTTGTTTGTACACCATAATGTGCCATATTCGATTAGGAACTCTCGAACATTGGTGGAGGACCAGTGCAAAAGTGGCTTCGAATTTTATTCCGTTGTTACGTGTCTAAAAAGATCGTGGAATGCTCTTCCACAACTTCCATTTAACTATATACTGAGGTACCGTTACCTAGATTTTTAAAGGTACAGTAGGACCTCTCTTATTCGAACCTCTCTTATTCTAATTGCCTTTCTTCTTCTAATTGTCCAACCTCTCTTATTCTAATCGTTCCCCCACAAGTCTTCTCCCACTATCACACGAAAAGTCAACGAAAAATATTGTCCACGAATCACAAGCTCGCAAGCAAAGTAAGTGGGGGTAAGGGGAAAATTAGAATAAAAGAGGTCGGCGCCATCTTGAAAAACTTTACTAATTAGAATAAGAGAGGTCCTACTGTATACATGTCGGAAAATCAATTTGTTCACAGCAAAAAGCACAAGCGACTTTTTGCTTTCATATTAGCACAAAAGTTACATGTAGGAATAACACACACTTGACATTTGTCAAATTTGATTCATTTCTTTTCAATCAAAATGTTCGCAGGGGTGTTCACAACCTCTGATGAAAATCAAAGGTTACATTTGTCAATTTTAAGAACAAGTGTTTATAGCATATTTCTGTTGCATTCCCTGGCGAAAGTTCCGGATAGGAATTTAATCCGACCGAAACCGGTGCTATCTGAGACTCTCCGGAATCTGTCCCCTGTTTAATCCGGGTCACTTTGTCATTCCGTTCCAAGCCATGCCATACCGGAAAATTCTATCCGTTTTCATCCTCAGTCATTCCAAGACACAAATGTAAACCATTCCATTCCTCGATTTCGATTCGAACGAATCCTGAGTCATTCCGAATCATATTTGCAATCCGTTTCATTCTTCCATTTCAATCCGAGCAAGTCTTAGGTTATTCTCACTCGATTTGCAATCCGTTTCATTCCGTGAGTTCAATCCTAACGAATCCTGAGTCATTCCGAAACACATTCGACAGGAATGGCCAGGATTGGATAGGGGACAGATTACGGCATGAAACGGACTAAGACGGAATGAAAGTCATTCCTTTTCAATCTGATTTTTTCGCCAGGGTTCTGAATAATACGAGTGGTAGAAAATGTTTAACCAATCGTTGCTAATTACTTAATTATGTAAGAAAATTTAATAAAACAAAATTAATTAAATTGAAGATTTTTATTACATATGTTAAAAGAAAGTATGTTATTATTTCATTGAAAATCATGCACGAATAAAAATTGAAATAAATATAAGTAAATGACCGGAGCGAATAATTTAGTTGATCAATTGTTTTTCGACCAATTATGCGTTCGACCAATTGTGCCTTTCGATCAATTGTTTTTACGATGAAAATGTTTAACCAATCGAATAAAAATTGAAATAAATAAAAGTAAATGACTGGAACGAATAATTTAGTTGAACCACATATTGCTTTCTGTCAACTGTAGTTTTAAATTAACTTGTACGAATCTTTGTTTAGTTTTGTGACATATGTTGACATAAAAATATACTATTTTTAAAATAGTTTAAAAATTATTGTTTCCTCTTATTATATTGTTAAAGTGTTAAATTTATGGTAAAACTAATGTTTACAGATATTTACATTTGTTTATTTATTTCACACAGAATCCTTAAGATCCCACAAGTGGTCATAATGTCGAAGCATATATACCTTTTAAAATTATTTCAAAAATACTCCAAAAATATTATTACAAGTTGATTGTAATGTTTGCAATGTATCCAGTGCCACTTTTTATTAGTTTATTTATTCCAACGCAATACGTGCTATATTATCACCATCCGTCAAATGTTTCTCACGCACATAAACTCTGTAATCTCTATCGATCCACTTTCTCGAAGGTATAAAAATAAACGAAAGGTAAACCGAGAAATAATTTTAAGAATCACTGGGGCAAAAAGTTGAAAAACTTTTCATCTGTATCTCAGAAGGAGAGATTCCAGGGGTGCTACAGCGAGGATTCGTCTTCGACTGGGGGCCAGTCTCGAAATTCTCTATTGGGCGAATGTCCAATTTGGTTAATGACCTTTGACCCGAGTAATTTCGAATCGATTTTCATTGACGAGTTAAATGCCAATTCGGTACGAGTAGAATTCGTTTCGACCTTCGATGCACTTCCTCTCGAAATTCATCGACTTACCGAATTGCACTTGGAACTTTTCTGCCCGGCTACTTCCTGGGGGAGTTTTACGCAACTTTTGATTACGTGCAGGTGTCTATGTGCGGCGTTCACCAATGTCCGCTCTGCTCATCACTGATGATAAAGCGGCGAATGCACATACGAATTACGAAATTGCGACAGCGCCCTTCCCCGTATCGTAGATAATCAGTAAAACATGACTCATCGAACCTAACCTATACTGGAGGTCGGTTTTTTTATGGCGTTGTATTGCACCGATCGAAGTATACACGCGTACGTAGTCGGTACATGCAAGAAATTTATTCCCGTATTACGATTAATGTTCGCTTGTAAATTTATCTAAACTTTTTCAGTAATATGTAACCGATACCGAAATGACCGAACGAGAATAACAGAGTGTATTTTGACGGCGTCAATCCAGTGCATTGTGACAGTGCTGCGTTTGCGTGCGGAAAAGTCGATGCAGTCTAGACACAATAGCGGGAATTTTGAAATTAAATACTCGAAACTACAGACGCATAGTAAATACAGGTGTATTACAGTAGTCCTCCTCTCAAGTCATATGCTCCCCGAAAGTTCCCAGCTAGCCTATTTAACAATTTGTACTTCAAAAAGTTGCCTCTTAAATGTTATACATTTGTATAGTACAAATAAATGTTGAAAAGATATCGAATTGATACAACTTACAATTTTCTAAAAAAAGATAACTCTTTTAAGTTGCTGGATAAACATCATAAAAATATTCATCAGAAAGTTAACCTAGGGAATTGTTATCCCTATAAAGTTACCAAATTGTTATGCTATTAATGATGTCTATTTGCCGACTTCTTTACGTCAGTTAAAAGACATGTTTTCTTAAGTTATCCAATAATTCGTTACCGAGAAGCTGAATATGAAATGTTATCAATTTGTTATCATCTCTAATAGTATCGTAAAGTTACCATTCCTTTGTTGCCTAATCGTACTTTTCAAAGCGTTAGCAAAAGGATAAATTTTTAAGTCGTCCAAAAATGCGTAGCGAAATTGAGTCTTTTTAATGTTATCGAGTGGACAGACTTTACTTAACTTGAAAATGATAAATAAACTGTGATACAGACATACATAGCAAAGTGTGCATCCCAAAGTCAACAATAATAATTGTATCTCATTTCTTCATACAACCTACATTCAAGATAAATATTTATATTTATTACATTTATATTTCATCACTATTAATGTTGTCAGTTTACCATTTTCCAGATAATAAATCCTTTAGAGATTTCCAAGTCTTCGAAAATCTGGGAAGGATCCCAGCCAGCACACTTGAGCATTCGTCGACAAAAAGTTATCCAAACATAACAAATATTAACAAATGTTAATATTCGAAGAACTTTTTGGGTGCATCAGCCAAGATTTGTCGAGCATTCTTAACAAAGGCACACCTAAAAGTTATTGGATTTTTAACATTCGTTAACATTTGTTATGTCTGGATAACTTTCTGTTGACGAATGCTCAAGTGTGCAAGTTGGGATATATTACACCTGGAAAATGGTAACATTATGTCATCTCTTTGTAACGCGTAAAAGTTACAGTTAACCTATCTGTTGAAACTGTATACTTTAACTTTAACTCTAAGTTCACCTAAACGTTAACAAAACGTTATTATACTCATTAGAAAACGGTCTCACAAATAGTTATCAAATTGGTAGTCAAATAGTTACCAAAAACGTTATTCAATCAATATCATAACAGTTAGCAATTTGGAAACTTAGAGGATAGCTGTTTTTGGTGCATTCGACAAGATTTCGACACCAACATACTAACTTTTTCATTTACTTTTAGGATATCTTAAAAGTTAACACGTAACTTTTGAGGTTAACAATATGTTAACGTTTTTGTAACTTCGTGCTAACTGGGTTGTATCTTTATTACTCCCCCTAAGTCATCATTTTATAGGTTATAAATCCTGATGCGTTCCCCAATCACGCGTTCTGTTTAACGGTAGCTCGTGTAACGTTTTGTATAAATATGTAACTAACAAATATACCAAAATTACCAAGAAATTACATTGCAAAAGCATTGAAATTGAATGTTATGAAATCTTGCTTGCCTCGACTAATGCTGGCATCATTTTATGTACTTCTTTTTATTTTGAATTTTTATTATTTTTATATTATTACCCGAGTAACTGTTCAGCGTCTAATTATTGTATTATATTTATGTAATATTTTGCGTATTTATGTATTGTAACATTTTTATTCAAGGACTTACTGTCCGTTAATAAATAAATAAATAAATAAAAAAAAAAACGTAAATTAACAGTTAAAACAAAATTATAGGTCAAATATTAAAATTAACCGGAAATTTTTCTTAATCAAATACAAAAAAAGTTTTCTTTTCGAAAGTTTTGTATAAAACCTTACATTTTTCTGACATTGTCACAACAGAAAAATGATAATGTTTATGAAAAAAAAAATTATCTAAATAGGCCGGTAAATTTTTGATATGCAGGAATTATATTTTCATTTCCTGTTAATAATAATAATAATTATACTGTAACTTTTATAACATTATTGAATAGGTTTTCAGTTTCCTCAATTAACAAATGAAATTGTTGGAATCAATCAAAAGGTCTGGATGAAAATATTTCTCATTTCCGAATGATTGTATAATTCTTAAGAAACCAAAGAAAGAAAACATTTTATTATAGAAGAGTCATTAATGACTCATTTAGTTAATGATTTTAATATATCAAACTAATACAATATTAGTATTTTTCAACTGTGTTAGTATTTATAGAGGAGCGTCATTGGTTTTTTCAGAAATTTGTATAATAAAATATACATTAGTAACATAAATAAATTATTGAAAATATTGATGAAATGTTTTCTACATACATTTATGTTTATAATATGTAATTTTTACATGGACTAAACTTGCGAACTACCTGTTGATTTTATTTCAATTAATATTTTTGGTTAATGTTAACGTTGAAGGCTTTTGAAAAATACAAACATGAAATGAATTAGTAGAGAAAGAAGGAAATCGTTTGCTTATAATGAAAGATTTTATCTACCTCGTAGACTTTAATTCAATTTATAATCTATTACTGACTTTCTCCATTTCTCAACTTACTCAATATGTGGTTAATTGTTACAACTATAAGAAACTTGTTTAAATGCTGCATTTTGTAAAGAAATGTAGAAATATCGTTTGTAATCATAAAGTTGAAATGTAGATTCGTTTGAACTAATTTGGCTATCACAGTCAAAATAAAGCCGTAAAAATACTTAATGATACTATCAAGTATTTTTTGTTATTTATAAACATGTAGATAAATACAACAGGAACAAAAATACTAAAATATGACCTTAATATGAGGTCTAATATATTTTTATATTTAAAAGTTTTTTAATTTTTATGGGAAATAGGGTTTAAAAATATTTTTGATAAGAAATTTGAGAGCTCACAACAGTTTCCATACTTTAATCGGCATGTAAAACAGTATTGGTATCGAAAATTGTACGAAGCGACATTATTTAAAATTCAATGAGATTTAATTATATAATTCAATTATAATACTTAATTTCATGAACTATATGCACTTAAACCTATCAGTAATCAGAAATGGATAAAAAAGTTTTGAAATGTATTCGTTTTTAGGCATTTTGAATTCGTATTTTGGGAGCAACAAATCCATTTTTGTTCGCAATACATTTCTATTTGTTCATACTCATATAAAGTTCGAATTTTTAATTCATACAAATTCGTGTCTGATTCACTATGCATTCTTTTGTGTTATTACCATTCGGGAATATGGATTCACCTTAATCCGAGAATAATATTTTCAAATAAAATAAGCCGATAATCCAAAAATACTATTCAAAAAGAGCTCCATTACCAAACATCAAAGAAGCATCCTGAAGAGCTCTTTAAGAAGTCTTAAAAACTGTAAGATTTCTTAAATATTGATCAAAAAGAGCTCTTAAAGTGATCTTTAAAAAGATTTATGCGTCGATTTTAAGAGCTTTACAAGACCTTTCAAATTTGAGTTCTCAGTAACGTGCTCTTATTGATAGTATTGAGACAAATTATAAAAAAATAATATAAATGTAAAGAAAATTTCTGAGAATTATAGATTCTATTTTCGTATCTTAATTATTATATTGATATCATGTTTAACTGATTTAGTTTTACCATTTGTATAGTTATTTAATAGACGGCAATTATATTTAGTGATATCACTTGCTAAACATCATAAAAGCACATATTTTTCTTATTCAATCAGCATCTATCGTTCTGCATATGAAGTAAATAACGCGCGGTTTCATTTTTTTTATTAAATAGCTACCTACTGACTTCTTTTAGAGCACATTTCGAAATCATTCTGAACTCTTGTTTATTGTTCTGTCTGGAATATAACTATGCAAGTCAACTCCGATAAGAATGATATAAATTAATAATTAAGTTACAAACATAGAATCTATCATTCTTCGAAATTTGCTTGTCATTTACATTATTTATTTTATATATGTCACAGCTCTGAAATAAGAGCTCTTTTCTGAGACCTCATATTTCAGAGGTCTTGCAAAACTCTTAAAATGGATGTATAAGTCTTTTTAAAGATTATGTTAAGAGAAGTATTTAAGAGAAGTATCTTACCATTTTTAAAAATTCTTAAAGAGCTCTTAAAGATGTTTGGATTGTATAGGTTAGCGCGTTTCATTACAAACTTTCAAACAAGAGAATTTCTATTTCTATTAATTTAAATAAAAAAGTGATATTCTCCTAAAAGAATTGTAGCAATTTTTATTGATTTCAGTCCATTTTCTGGCCAAGTTAAGTGGTTTCGAAAATAAAGCAAAAATGTCCACAAAATAGACAACAACCCAAAAAAAAAAATCAATAATTCAGTATTTTTTTGCGAAACTGTAATCTTGGATAAAAATAAATGGATCGAAAGTGTAGGAATAGAGCTATAATAATATTTCTTCAAAATTTCCATTTGACATATTCTAAATATTTTACCAAAAATATTTGAACATTAATTTTTTGTAATGTTCCTATTTAAAATGTGCTTTCGTTACATTTCCATTAAATTTAATTATTTTTGCACTCATTTAAACAGCTCAGAAATATGAATTGCATTAATTTGAATACAATTTAATGTATTCGACGTACGAATAGGAATGGATTAAACTGTTTAACTATTTAATATTTATTACTGGGCATAGCTTGCAAATTGTAATGTGGATTTTGATGAATGTTTGTAAAGTAACCGATGAGGTAGTAATCTATGCTGGGAACTAAATTAAATACTAATGACTAGATTATTTTCTTTAATTGGGGGTCAATGACTAATATTCTGATCACTCTATACAATCTCATAAAACATTTGTTAAATACCATCAGTGCTTTATTTACTTGGCAGATAATACAAGCAAATGTTTACTAAGCATTTATTCGTAAACAACATTTAGAAATAACACACAAAAAGTGTTTTTTTTTCCGAGACACTGCACTAGTGTATTCCCACATACGTTTCGCTCACAGAATCTGAATTCGACGTCAGAATTATCAGACTGGTTCAAAATTTTTAGAGAAACTCCAAAAACTGCACAAACACTGTTAAAAAGGAGATTAAAACCAAAGAAGAATACGATTTATGAGAAGACACTGCGGTAGTGTATGCTCGATGTTTTTTCTCCCGTGAAATCTGAATCCGAAGTCAAAATAGCCAAATTTGCTCAAATTTGTGAGAAAAACTACAAAATTGCTCAAAATGTCTGATTAAAGCTAAAAAAGAAAAAGTGTCCTGCCAAGACACTGCGACAGTGTTTTTCCATGTATTTTTTCTCGCAGAATTTGAGATTTATACAATTGTCTCAATTTTTTTAGAAAAACTCAAAAATATTTCTGAAAAAACTCCGATTAAAGGCTAAAAATAGTAGTTCGTAAAGACACTAATGTACGTGTGTTCCTTGTATTTTGATTGAACTCTAATCCGAAAGTCAGAATTATCACTGCAGCTGTACTTTTGTAGAAACATTCAAAAAATTGCTCAAAAATAGTAGGGAATAAAAGCAAAATGGAAAACGCTTTTACGGAGTAACTGCCGTATATTGTATATAGTATATTCTCATTTATTTTGTTCACACTCAATTCGTATCCAAAGTTAAATTAATAGACTGGTTCAATATAATGCACCATCCTCAGACAGTTTATCGAGGAAAGATTTGTTTTTTACGTTTTTGACCTCTTTCAAATACTTAGCAATATTCGGACATCATAATTTTGTTTAGATCACAATGGACCATTCTCTGTGTTTCTTAAAGTTTAAGGATACTCCATAAAAACCAGTCTGTGGATTTAAACTTCACCAGTGTGAAAAAACCTATGTACATAATATTGTAGAGTGTCAGCAAAAAGATGTTTCTTTTTTCCTGTTTTTTACTTTCAATCCGAGATTTTTTATGTTTTCTAAGTTTTGTTCCAAAAATTTTAGTAAATCTGACAAATGTGATTTTGGATTCGAGTTCAGCGGGAAAATAGTATACAGTAGTCCTTCTCTTATTCTAATTTGACCAGTCAGGCAAGATGGCGGCTTTCTTCTCTTATTCTAATTTTCTCCTCTCTTCCACTAAGCGTTTGCTGTTTCGCTTTTTCTCTTTGTTTCTCTTTCGCAGCGCATGCTCAGTTATGTGTCATATGTGCTTCTAAGGAAAGTAGTAGGTGCGATGGGGAGAACACATGAGGGGAAATATTAGAATAGGAGAAGAGACAAAATTAGAATAAGGGAAATTAGAATAAGGGATGGACTACTGTACATGGAAATACGCAGTCCTAGTATCTTGGCGAGGAACTTTTTCTGTTTTACCTATAGTCAGTTTTGGGAAGTTTTTTGAAATTTTGTAAAAAATCTGTGCCAATTTGGCTATTTTGATTCCGGGTATATTATATTCAAACAAATTTTTTAATATTCATAAACCTAAATATTTCTAAATTGTTTGTCAATAAATTGTTGTCAATGTTGGCGTCATATTAGAATTTCTGTTGTTTGAAACTCAATTTTGACCTCGGTATCTTGAAGAGCAACCCTGAAAATATTGGGCTACGTAGGGGAGGAGGGGGTTGTATCACCCGCTTATCCCAAGAACTGACGAACTTATTAATTTCGATAATAACATTTAATTATTTATTGTAATAAATCAATTAAAGATCACGTAAGGTTTTTAACGTAATTAAAATAAGAATTGGACTTTACAATACAAGGCTTCCAGCTTTTAACTAGTTCCCAGTGGGAAAAAATATGAAAATATAGGTTCGTCGTACTTTTCGTTGTCAAATGGTACTTTGTAAACTGTTAAAAACTACCTTAACAATAATTATTTAGTCTTATAAATTGATTTGTAATATAATCGAATTTTATAGGTTAGGTGCACTCATCAATTTGCTCGAGCTATTGATATTTGTGGTTTTTTTAGTGTCGGAAGAAATAGGAAAAGTATAGGAGAACTCAATACAAATTATACACTTGTAAACTTTCCTCCACCTATTTATTATCGAATTTTATTTCCTCGCACGATTCACAAACTTGACATAATCTTTGCAATGAAACGTAGGTGGCAATGTCAAATACGTTTCTTAGTAAATTTGAGGTGGTTAAGTCAAGATTCAACGCCAACTGCCGGACAAATTGGAACTAAAACCTGTATCACCGTGCATCGTTTGAATCGTAAATATTTTCCGCAAATTTGTAAAATTAAAATAATTACGAGTAAATAACCTTTTCCTGTGTGACTGGGACTGATGATGGGTGACAAATTGCTGAACTAAAATTTATGAAATTGTATAATTCAATTGGTGTGAATAAAAATTCAGATCTTTTTACATATCACCATTGGGGCTTTAAAAAATTGATTTCAATCGCTGAATATATCTGAAATTATTTCAGCATTTATAAAAACGCCACTTTCCTTAGGTAAACGGTGTCACCCACCGCCTACCAACCAAAGTTTTTACTCCGATTTAGATAGAAAATACTCAATTATAATTGAAACAAGAAAGTCCTTTGGGCGACAAAGACTTAAAAAAAAATCAGGATTTTCGGTTTTATAAAAAATGTTATTTATCTGTTTTTGTATGCGCATATATAAATATATATTGAGGTTGTGAACAAAAAGATACTTCTCTAATCGTATGACGTCATCTGCCTATTTGATAATAAAAATCCGTAGTTCATAAATAGATTCTGGATAATAAGTCTTCAGACATTTTGTAAACAAAAGAAGAAAAAATTGAAATTCATTGGTCTGCATCATTATATGAAGGCAATGAAATAAATAAAAACGGCATCGTTATTATTTTTAACTAGAATAATGTAGTTTATGCACATTTTGTTTACACACAACTTTTACAGATAAATAGATTATTATCCCTTCAAAGAAAATGTTCAAAGCTTCTAGTCTCTATACTGTAAATATAACCAGAAATTGATTTTTTTTTTGTAGAAATAAAAATATGATGCATTCATCAGATATATATCGTGGCCTTATAACGAAAAGATGAAGAAGGGGGATTAAGTATGATTTTAATTATTCAAATAAAAATATTTCTCATACTTGAAGGAAGTATTGCAAATTGTGTTAAAAAAATAAATAATTTTTTAATATGGACCGAGGTAGAAAGATTCCATTGCCCCATAAAAATTTTTTTTTAATTATTATTTAATCCTCAACAAATAAATAAATATTTGCGGTCTCTCTTAAAAAATAGCTCTATTATAAACGTGTGACCTGCAATACCTAATCATCTATTAAACATTGATTATACAATGTTAGTTTTTTATTCATTACTTCGACCTGCAACGTGTATGACGTGGATTAATTAATAATAGAAGTACAAGAACATGAATCCCCTCTTTCGTTTCTTTAAATAAATATTTTATTTGCTCGTCGTAATCTGTTTGCCTATCGAGTAACCTCGGATTTGTTTCAAAATACATCAAATTAAAATGTATTTCCAGTGATTTTATTTATTCTGCTAAGTAACTTTAATCTGAAAATCTGGACAATTCGTATTTTTTCATATCGAAATAAAAATACGATTATATGCTTTTCGCTCCTAAAATACTAATAAAAAAAGCATGATTTATGGTGAGGTAAGTATGATAAATATAAAAATTCAATTTTTAAATAATGTATGATATTGAAAAACACTTTTATTTACCTGAACATTTGCAAATTTTTGTTATAATCTTTTGTTACAAATCGCTTTTAATTTCGTGATATAAAAAGATACAAATTTTTTCAACTTTGTCAATAGTATTTTTCAAACAATTTGTTCAAAATGACGTCTGTTGCGAAACATTTCCAATTTGAATACATTATAATAATTTGCGAATTATGTAATTGGAGTTATAAAAAGAATACGCTAACTTCTGAGATGAAAGGCTGGGGACGAATTAAAGATTTATTATGTAAGTCGCACTGATGAATCGAGAATAATTCTGAATAATAGTATCTATAAATAAATCGACATAATCGATAGTCAGAAAGACTCCAAATATAAATTTGCAAGTCTAAATCGACCACGCAAGCCGCGCGAGAGGAACTTTTAAAAATAGCGCGTTACTTTTTTCAGTTCGCAAGATGGCCGTGTCCTTTAAACTCGGAAGTGGGAGAAAGAACGTCATAAATGCGGATATACGATGTACTCGCAGAGAAGTTTTAATCCGCCTTGCCGTTAAAAATATACAAAAGTGCATATGGCATTTCGCGCCAAGATTTTGACAGCAGGTTGCAAATATACCCAATACGCATGCGCAACATTTCCTCTTGGTCAAAAGACAAAATCGTCTGCTCATTCCTACTTCGTTCTTCGTGGCGTGTATTAGTCTTGATAGTTCGTACCTGTTAGATCTGTTCGGTTGAAAATACACAAGTTTTTTAAAATTTTATTACTAAAATTTTGAATTAAATGTTTCATTGCATTTCAAAAAAGATATATTATGATTTATTCAGCCATTATTCCGGATAATTTCGAGTTTGCTCTTTCATATACCGCTGAGAAAAAACTTATAACCTCACTTTTTTAAGAAAACCAATAAATAATATTTTTATTTTTAAGAAATCGTTCTAAAACCAATTCCGATATTACAGAAATAAGATCGTTCCGAGAAAAATAGTTTTTTTCAAAGATATTTTTAAAACGGTGTGGGAGCGCTGTTTATTTCTAAATTTATTAATTTCAGAATTTTCAAATGTTCTTTTATGTTTTCGAAGACATTTAGGGGGTTTTTGTAAGTCGCTGAACTGATTCTGTCCACAGAATTACAAAATTCTTTTCAACAATTTCATCGTTTCTCATCCAATAAACCCGGGATTTTAATTTTACGAGGTTTATGAAACTTTTCATCCTTAAAATTCTTTTTGTATTTTGAACGCAACTGAAAAACATAAAAATAAAAAAAAAACGTTCAAATCGCTATAAAAGTAGAATTTGTATAATTCGTTTCCGGTGTCAGAATAGTGATCAGCGATTTTAAATACAAATTCTTTTGCTGATTTGATGACACCTACAAAGTCCCCAAATTTGAAAGGAACAAGTGAAATAATAGTACATTTTGCACCTAGGGAGCAAAACAGTATTTTTGCACTCAGAGTGCGAGAAACTTATTGCCTTTTTCATTTTCTCAGCGGCATTCTAAATCACCACATAGAAAACGTTAGAAATGGTTCATTAATCGAAATGTATATTTTTGGAAATGCAGTAATAAAGAATCAAATTCAACGCAAAACGTCTGTAAACCTACAAGAAAGTTAACCGAACGAACTGAATTGTGAAGGCAGCATATCAACTGTCACTTGGTTGACAGTTGCTAAAAACCACCTTAAATTAGTTCGTCCACAACCTATATGAAAAATAGAAAATTGAACTGCGTTTTCAGTTATTTTAAAAATTTTCTAACTGCAACGTATCTGTTTTTCAGTGATTTCACGATTCAATTCAACATATAATAAGTTTAACATTTTTTTTTGTATTTCCATACTGCGCACTTTGCATATTTAATGGCAACATATTCATATATTATTGATACAAAAATAAAAACAACAATTTTTCAAAAGTTTGCATGTTTTCATACACCTTAATAACAGGTATAAGCAAAAAATGCATTCATTAAATTTGTATACTATCATGAAATTATTAATTTAAATTTGTAAACTCCTAATTAAATTCGTTAAACTTTATTCATTAATTTGTATTAATCTCCTTTTGTAATTTTGAGGTTAGTTTCCTAATTTTTGCAGTTTATAACGAATCCAAGAATGTATATAACATTATTGGCGCATATTTTTTATTGTATAATGATTTTGGAATTTAAATAATCCTTATTCATTGCTATACTTTAATTCTCAGTTGTTAATTGTTTAAATATTCCAATTTCCAATGTTACATGTCAAAAGTTTTCATATTCTAAAATAAAAAAGTTATACGCGTTAAAAAAAATGGATGACATTTTTTGGTTTTATTGTTAATTTATTGATATTTATTATGGGTAATGGCACTGTCATACTTCTGAAAGACACAAATATCGTGTAAAAATGAATTTGTTATCCGGTAGCTAAGCTTCTTTGAAGTCGCTTATTGCAAATGTGAAGTTAGCTTTTGAAAATAAAAAAGGTCTATTCAAATATGGCGAACAAAAATATTTAAAGTTGATCGGATTCACTTGGAACTTATACGGACTAAATGCGCAGTGAACAATTTTTAAAGAATCTTAGTGTGCAAAAACACGCACTAAAATTGGCCTCTTGGATTCAATTTTTAATAGGAAGAAGTCAATTTGTAGTAATAAATTTACTGATCCAAAAGTACCACCATTCTGTAATCGAATGTAATTTTATGAAATGTACCTCAGTCTCATGTCTAATTTGTAATAAGCGTATTTTTTATGTAAAGCGAATAAATCTGTAACTGATTTGAAAGCTTTAATAAAAAAAAAAATCTTATACAATTTTTGGGGTCACTGATGACCACAATCGGATTCACTGTTTTGAATATCTAAAAACTGATCCAGAACTTCACGAAAAAACATTGTACATTTGGGTGTTAAAGGGTATTCAATAATATATTTTAGAAAGTAATGTCAATTTGAATAATATTTTCTACGTTACTAATGAACGTTTTCATGAACATTTTCTCATTCATTATCTAAACTATTTCAGATTTGCATTTTCATCTACAACTCGAGACACCAAATGTCTTATTTTCTGGTCTGCAACTTTGGTACCAGTATAGCAAGCTACATATTGTAATTTATTAAAATAATATTTATATTCAGATAAAATAAATAAAATGTTTTACGATTTTGTGAATTGTTATTATCATAAATTTATTGCTTTTGAATTCGATGTCTACTGTTGCATATTAAATAATGAAAAAAAAAAAAAGGAAGTTTTTTTCATCGTTTCCGTAATACCGACGAAGAAAGATTGATTAGTAGAAACTGCCTGCTATTATTGTCATTTGACCATGTATTACAATTCTAAAACCTCTTACATCACCATTATTTAAAAGAGATGTAACATTTCTCGTTTTAAGGTGTATGGATATAAAAAATATTTGTTACGAAGGGAAATAATTAAAATTCCTAGATTTGTTGTTACGAACATTATACAAAGCATAAGAAATTTTCGCAGTCAACTAACAACATTAAAAGATGACTATGATGTTACTGAGTTAATAAGAAATATAAATTATTACCACGACACCAGTTTTAGAGAATCATCTCTCTAAACTTGAATTAATCAAAAACGACTTTACTTACTATGTACAGCGAAAAGTGGGTTACCATCAATTAGTAAGTTTTTTACTGACAAATAGTACGAAAATACTAATTCATTAGTAAAATTCTACTAATCTACAAGTAGATATTGACTTTTTTATTTTAGTAGTTTGTAGAATTAGTAATAAACTTTTTATTAGGAAAATTATTACTAATTAATTTGGTGACTCAACTTATTGGTAGTGTTTAACTAATTCAGATTTGGAGAGATTAATTTTTGTGTCTAAGGAAATAGAAATATAAATATTGGCCTAGTATGATCTAGGTATCATGTACATTGTTGTTAACTACAATTAGTTAGTCTTCTGTCGGCGCATCCTTTATAAAGAATCTTACGATTAATTAGCACTGGTAGAAATTTGTCCATTTTTTTGTTATACTGTCCATTTTCCCTATACCTTTAACATTGTAAATAAGAATGTTATACAAGAATTTTACAAAAAAATGTTTTCATTTCTACCAGGGGACAAACAAAATTAACTATTGTATGTAATAAATTATACAGAACTGCAATAAAATGCACTGAGATCTGAAAGAATTCACCTTATTTGTTAATGAAACCGTAAAAAAAGGTAGAAATAGTTGTAACACATTATAATACCGACTAAACATGTAGTCGCAGCGACGTTTCAGTAACGTTACAGAAACAGAGAATGTCATACCTCAGGGACGTTGCAATGTAACTTCATTTTAGAAAAATATACACTTAGAGGTTATAAACTTGAATTAAATAAATTACTTTAATTTTGTATTTATGAATATTACGCTTATTACAGTTATTCTTACTATGACAAGAAATTATTCTGATTTAATCAATTTTATTACGTCTATTTTACTATTCACAAATGTTCAAACTGACTATTTAATCGTGAAATTGCGTTAGAGGTTATGTACTGAATATTTAACGATCAGAAAATAGTAAATGGAGGAATATTATTGTTTTATTTACTATCGAAATGGTTAATTTAACGATTTTTTATGAAGTGTATTGCATTTGTGAAATCGTTGGTTAACTATATATATTTTTTTCTGTGTATGTCATGTATTTGTATCTATCGTCATGTAACTGGTGTTATCGGCGGATCTTTTAGCTTGCGCGAACAATTATAGAAACTAGAGACCTCTAGTTTATCACCACCCGAGGAAATAGACCATTGCAGTATTTAAAATATGTTGAATTTCCAATAAGGAAAATAATCCTAGCAATGCTTTTACTACTAAATGGAAAGAATCTGTGATACTAATAAAATGAACAAAGAAGGGCTTTTAACCTACAAAGTGCAAGTAACATCCGAATGCAGGACAAGATCCTGTAAGCACGTGTTACTTGCGAAGGAATATATATAAAAAAAAGTGTTTTTTTTTAATTATTTTCTTCTACGTTTCATACCTACTAGGGTTCCTCATCAGGAGGCAGAATTTTACTTCTGATTAACCAATGATTAATGACTAGATGGTACATTAGCCTGCGTTTATATACCCATACCTACGGAGGTGGGGGGTAATATTTTAATTTCATAATTTTGATTTTATTCAGTGAGTTATTAATCTGTGATACTCTTTAAATAAAGTAAATGTTATTTAGTCTCTAGTTTTTATTAAGTTTTCTAATTCATCGATAACTGTGGATTTACAATACCTACTGTACCACCCTTGTAGAAAATGAATCCAGTTTTTGGCTAGTTTCTATCCAGTTTACATTTTTACCATCTTAAAATAGAGAAACTGGACAGAATTCTATCAGGGCAGCAACTAGACAGAAATCATTGGTATTACCAGTTGAAAAAAAATTTTGATTCTCTTTGTCTTCTGTCAAATATCAATTTTTTTTATACGAAAATTCACAAAATTGCTAATTACATATTTTAAACGTGTTTGCAATTAGTGTAGAATATTAAGTTCATAATTTATTTATGAAACTAATATATAAGGAGTTTTGATTTATGAATCGAAGTTCTTTGCATTTTGTATTTTAAGAATTATATTTTAAAAACGACTGGTTTCAAGGTAACGCATTCCTCGACGATTTATTTCAGCTTCGATTCCGCTCTGTATTTGTAAGTAATTAATCGTTTTCTTATATTAAATCTCAGGTGTAAGGAATTTCAAATTTAATCTAAGTTGCTGCCAAAGTTTTAAATCATTTTAACACAGAAAAGAACGTCATGTTATATTAATATTATTAATGGTAATATATTTGAGTCGGTTCACAGATTTACAACCATTTTCTTCTGTACTCTGGAACGAAAAAAATAGCTTGCCACGACAAAATAGTAGAATTCCGATAAATAATACCATTCGATTTAGACAATATGTATTAGTATTTCCGTCGATGATTATTTTTATTTTTCGATCGAATACAAAAACCATCGTTGTTCGCCATTTTGTGCGCAGTTTGTCGGTCATTTTGACTTACCTTTTCGATCTAACTCCGTATAGGCACGATACCCAACCGCAGTTCGGTTGGGTGTATAACAACCAAACTTTTATTTTCTAACAGGCAACCAGAAATTCGGTCCTATCGATCCAAACTCTTAAGCATAAGGAACCAGAGTTTTGTAAACTAATTTTAACCTAATGAGATATTTTACGCTCTCGTAACAAGAATGGTAAATACTTAGAAGCAGTCTAAATGTATACAAATGTTGATTCTACTGACTAATTCTCACTGATTCAATTTGAAAATTTGTAGTTATACTAATTTTAATTATTGTTTCGATAATTATTGTGACTTAATGTAATTTATTAATATTTTAGCACTAAAATAAATCGGCTAAATTAGCCTCTAGTATACTGAGAGAAATGTTTTTTTGCAGTTACTGTAATAGCTTCATAGTAAAGCTAACAGAGTTTAGATTTTGATCTTAAGGTAAGGAACTTTATCCTGAAGTTAACGAACACTCATTGAACTCATAAAATATGCGAGTTAATATACAATATCTTTGCTGACATACAGTAAAGTACTAATGTTTTCATCTGAAAGTTACCTGTCGTTTTTGCCTTAACAGTTACTGTTATAACTTTACAATTAATGTAAGTGTCTTAAAATTAGCTTGCATTAACTATTATTAAATAATTTCTCTCAGTGTACTCTACTAAAAGCGCTCCTATAGTCTCGCAAGTGCACTAAAGTGAGGTGCATGATAAAAATTGACGGTATTTTCCATTTGAAACCTAATATAAAGTGTCGGGTCGAAATATGTAACTAAAATAATTCCTTTTTTAGACTAATGGTTTAGTAGTCGTCATTAATCAAATTAGTGGCAGCCTTTTGTTCACTCCTTCATTAATAGTTCTTGACTACTTCAAATTTAGAAAGTATCAACAAATGTACGTGCGCTCGTTTCTGTTATGGTATTTACGGTATTTACTATGGTTTTTTTGTACGGAAATTCGTCACAGTCTCCCATTGCGTTAAATCACGCTCTGATACCACAAGGTGAATGGAATGCTGTTTACCTATATCTACTTATCGAGAAGATATCAAGGTCGATGGATGAGTGAATCCCACGCGTCTAAAAATACATGATTTCATTCTCCGACATGGTTTGTCGGAATTATGCTTCGTTTGTGAACCTTCAAATTAAACAAACAAAATTGGATTGCCCAACCATGTCCCAAAAAGTTCGTCTTCTTTGCATCCAGATAACTCTATTTATGGTCAATCAGATTTTCAGTACGTTTATTATAGATTCATGTTTTCTCAAAATTAAACTGGGAATTCTTTTTCATAAACTTTTGAAAATCAGCCACTAATGTTTCTATTATTTTGTTCTACTATCATGTTACTCTGTTTCTGAGCTCTCAGTAACAGAGCAAATATTGAAAACAAAATCAATACTTTGAATAGCGTGGGTGAAAGTATTTATAATGGACGTTTTTAACGGTTTCATGTTATTAAAAATAATTTCATCACTAACATTTTTTAGCAGCCTCTACAAATTATTTCTTTTATCAGTAAGTTTTTATGTGTAGCTTGAGGTAGCTCAATAATTTTTTTCGTAGCAATAATCATCTTTAGAGAACTGGTTTATTTGCTTTACTTTTTCAACATTTTCGTTACCTATTTATCAGTTTAGAATTCTGTAAATTGCATAAAATAAACAACATACGTCAAGGCTTTCATGGTAATATATTGCACAAGAATTCTACAATTGTTTGATACCACAAACAGATGGAATATATAAATGACTATATGCTCTTGCATGAAACGTATAGTATTATCATTGATATATGTGACGCCACAACTTTTTTATACACTTAAAATGGCAAATAAAGTAAAATATTGTTTAATGTAATGCTGTGAATAAAAAATTATTTACTGAGAGAAATTATATAGGCAATTTTGCTATTAGAAGCAGAACTCCAACTATATTTCTTATAATTACTATGTTTTTAATTGTAACAGTAAATTTTCTTATTTTTTTTTTAGAATTAGCTGTATAGACCGCGTTGAGAGAAGATCTATCTAAATTTTAATCTTTACTGAAATAATAGTGTACTCTATAAATTAGAATTAGTCAAAATTTAAATTATATACTCTTACTAACTTAAAAACACAGTTTTTGGCCGAAATTCGGGTGGCGCATAATTTTTTTTCAAAAACTAGTAGTGTAAACACCGTTAAAGAATACGTAAAACAAGAAGATTTTGAGCCACCTCAATATAGTATGCTCCCTTAAGGTGGTTAGACATCAGAATATCATATGTTGGGGAAAAATATTTACGTTTCCAAGAATGTCATTTTCACTATTAATGAAATTGATGAAGAGAAAAGACATTATTCTTCTTGAAAAAATTGAAACCTGCAAAAATAATTTTTAAGTAACTTTCGTTGCTTATCCAAATTTTTTCCAACTCCGCTGTTAAGAATTTTGTTAAAAATGAACGGATTTTAACGAATAACGGCTTATTTTTTCACTTTACCACATAATTTTTTTAAGATTCTTTGTCTGATTACTAAAATTAATCAGAATTCGTAAAAACTGATAGTTCTTTTTTTAAAATAAATAGCGATATTCTATCGTTGGCTCAGGAAATTTGAATTAATAACAAAAGTGGCTTAACAAATTATTTTTGCACATTTCAATTTTTTTTTCACGAAGAATAATACTTTAAATTTTCAACAATAAAATTCTATTTTCATGACTTTTTAAAAAAATTTCTAAAGTAAAGACTCGTCAGAAGAACCACGTTTTTTAGACTTGCTACCGTTTGTTTGGAATATATCTTTATAACATTTTCTATTATATTTGCATTAAAACTGGACAAAAAACGTTTCTAATAAATTTTCATCCAGATTGATTTATGATAATTTTATGAATTACAAATAAGTGTTTGATTACATAAACTGTCTAACAATGGAATTAAAAGTCTAGCTAAAATCATAAAAATTTACTTGCTTTTTGTATCAGAGCGTGTGTGGAAATTTTGCCATACATTAACTATGAAAATTATGCAGAATGTTTCGGTCCTTATAAAAGAGCATAAAAAACAATAGAAAATGGATAAAACATGTACAAATAAATTTCTAGATTATCATTAAAAACCCCTTTGTCTTTTTATTTAATTATAATTCTAGCCTAAAACTTGGACAAAAACTGATGGCGTTATGTGTTTTAAATATTCCGAATAATATCTACCTAGAAACTGGACAGCAGCTGTCGAAGATTTATCTGAAAAAGCTATCTAAAATATAGTCCTAAAATTGTTACATTTCCAACTTTATTGCCAAGTTTATTGTCCACAAACTACCCAGTATGTGAGTTTATTAGTCAAAGACCTGGTAGAATACAAGTGCTGTTTATTAGGGAAGTGGCCACCATTAAATGATGAATGATAAAAAATTGTTCAAAGGTATATAGATTTATGAGTATGAGTTCTTTTGGCTAGCATCCGTGAATAATTTCTTATTTTCCATTATTTTAAATTCTGATTTAAGAAAAAACTTTTGATTTTAAAACATCCAAATAATTGTTCTTCATTGAAATATTATCAATATTTATGCCATAACTCGAATACTCCAAAATCATACTAAATAATTGTCGAACAATTCGGAAGCATTCGCAAGCTTTCACGGTGTACTTATATAGGCTAAAATGGTAAAAATGTATTTTTACATTATTATTATGCGCATATTGTTAAGTAAATGATCGTAATTTTTTTATATTTAAATTTGCGGCATTTTTTGGGGGAAAAACGTCCATTCCAAAATTTGCGTTACTGCGCTATAATACTACCAAATACTGGCAAACTTTATATTAAATTTATGTAGATTTGGTCCTCAAAAGGTTACAATGAATTAGTACAATTTTAATGATTGTTGTACAATATTTACGAGTAAAATTAGTAAAAAGTCGGTTACTAACAATTTGTAGAAAACTACTGGGTAACTATATTAGTTATTTTTTTCTATTTATACTATTTCAATCAATGATATAGAACTAATTAAAGTAGTCAAATATACTGTTGAAAGAGAAGTTAATCAATCAACGTAACGAATGAGCTACTTATTACAAACTCACATAATAGAAATACAATTTTAACATTTTTGTAAGCAACGTAGTTATTTACAAATTAAATGAATTTTCTATAAATTATGATTATCTGAGTCCGGTATCAGTTCCAAAATGTTTTTAAACTTTAAAGAGTGTTCAAATTTATAATTAAATACGTCCCGTATTTATTAAGGAACGACTTAATAAAATTCTATCTGCTTGAATAAATAAAGGTATTTTTCTTAGCCAACAATGCATTTCACGTTTGGCTGAACGTTAGTTTTTGTTTTCTAAAAAAAGAATTTCTGAAGACAATGCAATACAAACAATAAGTGGAAACAATGCCTTAATCGAGTTGATTTTCTGGTGATAAACTAGAGGTGGCAAACTAAAAGATCCGCCAATAGAAACACATACAAACTCGCAAAAATGCAAACAATACAATAATTAAATTGTTTATATATGCTATGTAATTAAATTTTTCATAGCTCCTAGAGCAAATTTAATTATTCTCTTTGGTTACAGACGTTCCAGGAGAGTAGGAAGAGTACTTTTATTTGATCCTATAAAACCGATCAAATAAAAGTATGCACGGAAGGATTGGAGTGCTTTCATATTCTTTTGAAAGTTTCATAATTATTCAGAACAAAGCTATTAGATCGTTGACTCCTAATTGTAAAATACTTAAATTATTTAAAAGAATTTAAAAATGCATTTTCATCACACTGGGACGAAAACAGCAACTTTCCTCCCTGTCACAGTCTTAGACATTCTTTATTTTGTCTCCCTTGGAGAGTAATATACTATTTTGTTCAACAATATAAGTAGAAATGCTCTCATCGGCACAATTTTTATCAAATCGAATAAATAAAATGTTACATTGTAGGTATTTTTCAGCTTTACAATTTCTTTTCGGTACATTTCACTAGCTATTAAGCGAATTGAGTGACACTTGAAAAAGCGATGAATAGTAAATTGTGCAACTAGGGAGCAAAATAGGTGTTTGCCGATGAGTGCGTGCGTGATAAATATGAATTTTTCCTGCTTTAATTAGCTACAACTGAAGACATATGATTTGATGATCATGACTCTCGGCAGGAGAATTGTAAGATTTCAAAAGAGCATTAATATAAGCTCTGATTTGCTTGAAACAAATTTTTTTGGTGCCATGTACGAAAAATTGAATTTTTCGGCCTGTTTTTATTTCTTGAAATTGGATTTTTCGGATTTATTTCAACTAATATGATACAAACCTATGAATATATTAATTTTTATAATGAAAATTTTCTTATATTTATAATATAAAGTTACACTCGCAGTTCATTGAACTCAGATATCGTGTCTTCTTTTTTAAAGATAATAATTGTTCACGACTTTTGTTCCTACTTTCATTTTTTGTTTTTGTTTATAATCCTTGCAAACACTGTCACGCCTTTTGTGCTATTTTTGTGAAGGTTATCTTATATAGATTATGAGTTACATTAAACAAAAAAACATCAAGCGTGGTACGCTACATAGATTTTAATCTCGTTTATATGCAGGTATGATATATATGTATTATCATACCAAATCGAATTTTTTGTCTACGGTATCAAACATTTTTTTCAAGCAAATAAGGTTGTATTAAAGTTATTTGGAAGCCTTAAAATTCTCCTATTAAACATCATGATCTTCAAGTAATGTGTCTACTGTTGCAGCTGATTGGACCGAGAAAATTAATATTTCTTCGGTTTTTCACGTCTAAATGATTTTGATCAATACCTAGTATATTATGACATAAAAGAAAATTGTAGAGCTTAAACATACCTACAATGTACCGTTTTATTAGATTCGATTTGATAAAAATTGTGCTGATGAGAGCATTTTTACTTATATTGTTGAACAAAAAACCAGTTGTTTTCAAACTCTCCTCCCTACCCTGCCCGCATTTCTTTTGTTTTCAGCTTCAAAATGTTCGTACGATGTTCAGAAACAATTTCCAGCTGAAAAAGCACCATATGCCCGAATTTTAAATGAACTATTACATAAAGGTTAAATTCACTGACACTAAAAAATTCGTTAATTATAGAATAATATTGACGTATTGCAATAATAGGATTGAAATACTAAACTGCTACAAAGATTTAATTACTATTGAAATTGAATAGCATTCAAAATAATATAACAAATACTGATTCACCCATTTCAAATCATTGGTTTTAGAAAATTATTTATAGGCATAAGAAAAAGGATTTAGAAGTATTCAGATGAATTATTCTTAATTATTTTCAATAATTTTTAGTTTACTGACCCAGTAAACGATAAATTGTTAAAAAGTATTGAAAATTGAATTATTCTTAATATACTTCTGAATCCTATTTCTTGGCCTCGAAGTATTCAAAATGATTTGCACCTACGATATTTTCAAAACTAACATAATACATCTAACTTTCTTATTTCTTTGATAAACTATAAAAATACGTAGTTAAGTAACGCTTCCAATTTTTCAAATATAAATTATAAGACAAATTACAAGAAGACAAGGTTTAATATTTGAAAGATCATATTTTATTTATTTATTTAATGGGTTTTATAGACAAATGCACTATAGGACGATTGATTTATATCTTTATTTTTTTTGCATCATTTCTGACAGGTGCCGTTGCTGACGTTGGTTAAAATGTCTTGGCAAGCTCGAAGCCAATGTCACCAGAATAGCTTGAAATTTCTATCTTTCTTTGTTCTGTCAGTCTCGTAGTTCACGTAGGAAAAAACACAACAAAACTAAGAATATAAGTGCATCAAATTTTATATATTATGCGCGGGTGAATATAATTTATTTGTGTCATAAAGTAACAAAAAATAAATGACTTCTATCTTTTGTATGTTGTGAAGTTGTGGTGTGATTTTTCTTAGATATGATTTGTTGGAAGATGCCCCAAAGATTAAAAATTCAATATTTTCACATGTAATAAACGTATTGAAGAAAATTCGATAATTTATGGCCAACCATTATGTTGTACATCTTGCTTTATATTCTTGTTAATCCAGTCATTTTAATTAATTTTGTACACTATACAGGGTGTCCCAGAACTCCCACATAATATTGCAGAGGGTGAATCTTGACATCATTCTGAGAAAAAAAGTTTAATGCCAAAATTGGATCTGAAGCTCAGAATTTGAGTGGCGAGCCATTAAAGTTTAAAAAAAAAATAATAGTTTTTTTTGCAATAACTCAGCTCGTTTTAAAGTTACATTAAAGAATGATGACTGGTTTTGAAGGTTTTTTATAGCGCTACAACTTACCTTGTAAAGCCTATGACCTGCAACGAATATTTCGTCAGTTATCGACCTAAAAATGGGTAAAAATTGCCTTTTTTGCAATTTTTCGCGTCTAACTCATTTCCGTAAAATGATAGTAAAATATCATATATAACAGCGTTGTAGAGCTTGAAAAGGCGAATAATTTGCCCCCTCATACGTTTTGTTTTGACAAAAATTGAGCCCGTGGGGAGACGTTAAAGATCAGAAAATAGGCGAAAAACACGCTTCAGCAATGCCAAATCCATTTTTCGCCTGTTTTCTGATTTTTAACGTCTCCCCACGGACTCAATTTTTATCAAAACGAAACATATGAGGGGGCAAATTCATCGGCTTTTCAAGCTCTACAACGCTGTTGTATATGATATTTTGCTAGCATTTTACGGAAATGAGTTAGACGCGAAAAATTGCAAAAAAAGGCCATTTTTACCCTTTTTTAGGTTGATAACTGACGAAATATACATTGCAGGTCATATGCTCTATAAGGTAAGTTGTAGTGCTATAAAAAAACCTTCAAAATCAGTCATCATTCGTTAAAGTAACAATAAAACGAGCCGAGTTATTGCAAAAAAAACTATTATTTTTTTTTAAACTTCAATGGCTCACCACTCAAATTCTGAGCTTCAGATCCGATTTTGGTATAAAACTTTCTTGCTCAAAATGATGTTAGGATTCACCTCCTGCAATATTATTCGGGAGTTCTGGGACACCCTGTATAATGGTATTATAGCACATTTTTAAATTGGCGTTTGTAAAAGTTGGTTTATTCGGAGGTTAATTTTACAATCACAATCAAAACACTGCGGCTGCTTAGGGGCGATTCATGTACTACGTATACCTTTTTTTGGCATTTTTTACCCCCCCTCCCCTTTCCACCGTAGACTACTTTATGATTTTTATACGTACATTTTATATAAACCGTAGTTCTTGGCCGACCGCCCACCCTCCTAAAATGATAACGTAGTTTATGGATGGTCCCTTATGTTTTTGGGGGTCTAATTACTTAAAAATTCAAAATGACGGATCCAATATATTGGAAAAGTTTTTCAAAAGTATTTATATTTGCTGACTAGTATCTACTTGCCACCCAGATGTTTGTGGAGTCGTTCATAACGAATCTTCAATCAGATGTCACAAACTGAACATGATGGATCAAAAATGGCGATTTAGTTTTTCAAAAAGTGCATGGATGTGCTTAAAACTTACTATTCAGGGGTTTTCAGGTCGCCGATTACAAATCTGGAACAAGATTACGAAAATTCAAAATGACGGACGATTTTTTCAAGAACGGTCAGTTTTAAGCAAATGCAAACACATTTTAAAAACTCGTGCGCCATATCGGACCCCCCGATTTCGAATTTTGAATGCAAAGTCAGCGTCTATCCATTTACAACTTATTGGATTGACCAGGCAACGACAGGTTGACCCAAAACAAATTGCGACACGATATATCTTTACGTGATAATTACTAAAATTGAGTTACAAAACATATCCAAAATCGCTAAACATATACCTAATTTTATAAATAAATGGTTGTAACTTTTCAACGACGCATTAGAGCGCCAAGAAAGTCAAACGAAAGTTATAGGAAATGAAAAAATCAATAAAAAAGTTAGGAACAATATTTTATCTATCTGTTGATATTTTTGAGATAATGGCTTGGAAAGTTACAACTTATTGCAATGTTGATAAAAAAGATCTTTATTATTCTATTTTTTGTAAGGTACATACAATTTCCGTTTTATTTTTGACGTTGGAAATGCTAATGCTCACAAAATTCCCTTTTTATATCGCAGTTGTAAGAAAAACAAGGTTATGTCGGACAAAATAGAGATTTTATATCACATTACCCAATTTCTTCAGAGTCTAGTAGCATAAATAAGCCCAACAAAAATTTAAGAATTGCATGTTGCCTTATAAATAAGTGTCGATTCTGGGGGGATGCTTGCATTCAAATATGATCGCCAAAATATCCAATTCGCTCTAGTTTTTGAAATATTGAAGGTCAAATGAGTAAAAAATCCGATTTCAGGCATTTTGAACATCTATTCAGATCCAAAAAAAATGATATTGTCCCACCAGCAAGAGTCAATTCTGATAGGAATTTTCCTGCAAAATCCCAATATGCACCCATTTGTTTATAAAATTAGACCTATTTTGTACTAAAAACACTTTCCCCCGAATTTCGATTTTCGGTGATTATGTTTTTCAACTCAATTTTTAAGTAATTATAACATAAAAATCGGTTGTGTTGCATTTTATTTCGGTCGTTTCTTGGACTATTAGGACTTATACATAGGATTAAATCTTGCGTAATCGGAAGTAGAGGGGAGGTGCTGATGTGAATTCGCGAGGGCGCGTATAAGTTCGTAGAGAATTCTACCGTCGAAATATCCCAGTTCGCGACCCGGCATGCATCGAATTTCTCGTCGTTTTTTTTTTTAATCAAAATGATACCACAAAATTGTACAAAATTTGCTGTCATTTACTATTACGAATATTAAAATATTAGTGCGTGTTCCGTCGTAAGACATAATTATGTATATGTATTGCACACGTATTTGAAAGTAAATTTCATTTTATGCATTTCATTTCACAGTAGTCCTTCCCTTATTCTAATTTTTTCTCTTCTCCTATTCTAATATTTCCTCTCGCGCGTTCTCCCGACTAACGTGTGTTGACGTGTGGATTTTAAAAATACAAATAACGGCGCATGCGTAACAAAAGAAAAAGAGACAAACGTGAGATAGCAAATCTAAGTAGCGGGAGAGAGGGGAAAATTAGAATAAGGGAAGAAGGCCGCCATCTTGCCTGACTGGACAAATTAGAATAACGGAAGAAATACTGTACTGTAGCCCACCCCCCTAAGTCATCTCCTTAAGTCTTATACCCCCTAACGCATATAATTCCCTTCCTCTAAGTCTATATTTTTTCCCTGAGGGATTCTCCCACCATTCGCTGGTTGAAAGTCTCGCGCTGTACCATTGTACGTGTTTGTGTGCGCATCTGATAACTGGAAATTCAAGTGGTGGGAGGTGCAGGGAAATATGATTTAAGGGAAGGCGCCGCCATCTTGTTTCCCTCAAGCATATGACTTAATAGAGGGACTACTGTACTTGAAAATTCCTAGAAACTGTAAACGCTTAGTGAAGATAAAAAATTCGGCGAATAACTGTCCCTGAAATGTGACAAAGCAATCAAAAAACAAGAAATGTGGCCTGCAAATGAATGTCAAGATTTGTATTCTGATTTAACTGAGGATTGACGTTATTCTATTTCTTTCATTTGTTTGCTAAAAAGAACATTCAATTATGTTCTAATTCAAAAATATCTGCACGATGATACTGTCATCATAGTTTTTTCAAAATTGCCATTTCTAATATCGAAATCGTTCTTATGTAATAAATGAGAACCGAACGTTCCTGAACAGTATCTCAGCTGATGGACAAAAAATGTGTTTTTCTGTTTGTTTGTGTTGTGAATAATTGAGCTTCTTCAAGGAAAACGAGGAAGGCGATCGTTTTGTGATGAGTTTATAAACGTCACCATTGGAAATGAGTGATAATTCGAGATTACGAGCAACAATCGATATTCGTCATGGAGGTTTTGATCGGAGTGTCCATCGGATTGTAGCGCTGGCGGCGACAGGATCCGAAATAGCTAAGGCCTCCTCTCAGGCTGGCATCGGCCCAACGGGCTATACTTGGAGATTCCCGCGCTATGATTATTTATAGTGAGCACGAGCGCGGCCACTGGCCTTCTTGCGAACTAAACTAACCGGCACCCACCAAGATCCGCCGCCCGTAACCTAGGCCCGTATTAATACGATGCCTACCACAGAGTCCGTCCAACCGTTATTCTTCCGTACATTCCCACGGACAGGATTAATTATGTCGTTCGAAATTGTTTCAATTTACGATCTCGTTCACGATATGACCTTTAATTACAAGAAATTTTCAACTGAACATCTTGAGTATTTCCTGTTGTCAATGGTGTACGACATAACATCCCCACAAGAGGTGCAAAATTGTAGGCGTAAAATTTAATTCCAAGGGGTAAAAATTGAATGGTTGGGCCGGAGTCAATTTTCAAATTAAAGGATATTGTGTACTAAGGGTGCAATTACTCCAACGCAAGGTAGATCGATATTTAGCCCGAGTTTCATACGATATTTTTTAAAACAACGGGTCCGAATACCCCAATAAACGAAAAAGCATACGGAATCGATATTTTGCATTCCGTTTCTTTCTAGAGGCGTATTGATTATTCGAGATTTTTATTCCAATTTATACTATTTTATACGATCTGTAATACCAGAATTGAATTCATTCGATCTTATACCATACCGTATTTAACGCATTACAAAAATTGATTTGTTGCGGCTTAGAATAGCTTTAAATTCTGTTAATTTAATCGAAGAATTGATTATATCGTTTTCCGCATTTCATAATTTTCGAAGAAATGTTCTTTTTTCTAGTTTTGAGTTTAAATAATTCCATAATCCAAAGTAATCGATTCTTTGAGGTTATGTGCGTTTATGGATCGCGTATAATATCGTATACACTCGCATTCGTAACGGAAAGAGTGGGAAAGAAACAGACTTATTTCGTATTAAATGGTACACAGATTTTTCGTATACTTTTTCGTTTGTTGTGATTTCACTGCAGGGCGCTAAATAGAGTTCTACTCCCGGAGAGGTTAATTGGAGAAGATATTAATGATTTTCACCGTGGGATTAAAAGTCTACTCCCATGGCTAAAAATATCTTTACTACTCGTTTACTATCCGTTCAAACTATGGCATTTCAACATCTAATGCAAATTGTAGGTTTAAGCCATTAATTATATTAATCTTTACTACTCTTTAGTACTCAGTAAGTTTCTCATTTTTATAGTGCACAGCACGTAACCCGCACAAAACCTAACCTTACGAAGGTTGAGTAAGATTGTCGAAGGGTTATCAACCTTGCAGCAACCTTAACATAAACTTGCAGAAAAACATAGTTTCCCTAATAGCACAAGAACATACTAGAAAGGTTACTGTAAACTGAAAACTTACGAACATAACATGGAGGGTTATAGAATGTTTCTGTAACTTTTTGATGATATTACAGAAATATACAAATATCTGCAAATTGTAATGTCAACGTGAATGTATAATATGATGGTAATGCTGATGTTGTATAAGGTTTTCCAACGTTTAGACGATTTCGTAAAAGCTACCAAAACTTAACTGAAATTAATTAGCAATGAAAAGGAATGGAATATTTAAATCTAGAATCAAATAAAGAATTTTCAGGTGATGAATTTGAATATTTTAAAATTTAAACATGTGAAATTCAGCATTTATAATAAATCTTAATATTTGCGAAGTTATTAAAAAATTAGTTTATGTTTAAAAACTTTCTTAAAATGAAACTTATTATAAAAAATTTGATTTATGATATTTTTATTTCATTCAGTGCCTTTCAAAATATGAAGACTAATTTTTAACTTTTTGACTAAATTTCAATTTTTTTAATAACGTGTTTTTTTTGTACCTGCTATTCTTGTTTTTCCCCATTCCGCCAGAAGTTTAGAAGTTCATTAATATAAGTATCATATAAGCCCGAAGAATATAAGTTCATTGAACAACGTAAAAATTCTATAAAAATATGAAAAGAAATAAGGAGGTAAGCAAAATTTAATGATTTGAAAGACATTTAAATCATTAAAAAATAATGTCTAATTCGTTAAACTATTGTAAATTATCATTTTAAGTTTATAATATTTAGTATTTATTTGTCGCCGTTTAATGAATATTCTAGTTATTTTTTGAAGGGTTTGATAAAACGTATACAGCTCTCCCATAAAATTCCCTTTCGGCTGGTATGACCTTGAGTTGGGTACAATATTTATTTGAGAAAGTTGTTTATGTATATGAATGATACATTTGTTGACTGGTATTACTCATAAACAAATTTTCCTCTATTGTTGCGACGCACTTGGTTATAAACCTTTCACAAGGGATTTTTATTAAATATTTCGAATTACACTTTATCAGGAGGAAATTATTTAAATTTCGCATTCTTATCCATAAACGACTAAATTAAATTTAAACATTTGTTTAGCATGAAAAAGGTTTTTTTAATACAACAAAATAAACTATGTATTAACGCTAATTCAAATTTAATTAATAGTTAATAAAATAATAGTTAAAATTTACTTGTGTTTTAAAAAATCCATAACTGAATCTAATCCATGAAAAATAGTCTTTATCTTCAATTAATCATTAACAAATTTTATTGATCATTAGCAAACTGTTTATTTCCTCAGATTGAAAGAATTCTTCTTTATGACAAAATAAGTTTGTGGCAATAAATGAAGTTTTCATGCTTGAAAGCATCATGGAGAACATTAGTGTAAACCAATGTTTCTATCCTAAAATAATAAAAAATAATGATTATTAAAAACTTTAAAATCCATAATTAAATAAGTTAAAATCCGGCTTAAAATTATGAGTTATTATCTGGATGTTTTTCTTCCCCCTCAATACAAGAGGACAAAATTTTGTTTTCCAATACGCGAGTGAAAGAAGAAGAAACAAAATGAATCCCTTCCCCGACAAGTGAGGAAAACTTCAGAAAGCAAAAGGACCAAGATCTAGGGTTAACCTCAATGTTTCGGATCTCATCCATCCCTCTTCAGGAGGCACATGATCAACGAGGAAATCGTTAATGCCCTATAGTAGAAACTGGTATCCTTTTTTACTCAGATTTCATTGAACGGATTTTTATTGAACGCATTAGCTCGCAATTTAATATGGAATATTTCGGATAATCTCCTATGAAAAAAATTTGTTTCTGTGCGAAACATTTTTTTCTCTTGTATTATGGGGGAAGTTTTCTGTTTTTACATCGTGGTAGATTTCTGATTATTTGAACCATAATTCTGTTGGGGTGCATTATTTAGTAACGTTTTAACCACAATATTACGCTAATATTATAGTTATATTGCAGAGTAATATATCAGACTTTAGAAACCCTGCGATAGTATGTTATATTACGCTGAAATATGTCACGTTGTCACGATACGGTTGTATTATCTGCATATCACATGGTAATATGTATATTGCACTACATACTAAAAAAAATGTTCTGTTTAAATAGGACCGTACTACTTTTTCTGGTTTAAATAACCAGAATTCTGTGTACTTCAATTAGAAAAATAATTGTTTTAACAATATTGCTAGTTAAACCAACCAGAAAAAATAATAAGGGCCAACGTAATCATCTTTTCTGATTATTTTATATTTTTTTTCTAAGTGAACATTTCATCATTATTACGGTTATTTTCTGAGTAACCCCGTACGAGAAAAATATAGATGCCAGATATATCCTGATTCAGTGAGGATATATTTCGGCCAAAAGTACACTATCCAAGATATATGCCAGATATATCCGCTGTAAAAATCTGGAATTTAGGTATATCTTGGATATAACCGGCTATATGTTACATCTATCTTACATATTTCCCATTTATATTTCTGGATATATCTTCGGATATATTCTGTTTTCTGTGCGGGACATACCACCCTAAAATATAGTAATATTACAGTTAATTTACAGATCATGGGGTACCGTATAAATTAGTCAACTGATTGAATCTCTTTTCTCGCAAGTGGTAAAGATTTTTTATACTCGGAATAAAAAACTCGAAAAGTACCGTCTTATATGGTAAATATGCCACTTTTTTCCAACAGTTTTTTAATTTTATTTTTACTCGGTCATCATAGTTGAAGCATATAAATAGAATGGTTTTGGCTATATATGTAATTCTAATACCGATATTTTAAATACTTATGGCATATTCTGAATGTAAGGAATTCGAAATCTGCAAGTTATTTGATATAATTTTAAGACAAACGTATTAGTATAATCAAATGTTTGGATATATATTTTTTGTCGGGCTTTTCTGACTATTCAAAAAAAATGTACATTTTTTCAACTTTGTGCGAAATTCAATTTCACACATTTTTTGGTCACTAGCTCCTAGTCTATTATATTATCATTTTTAGGCTGAGCTTAGACTTCAAATTAGCTCCCGTCGACAATCAACTATTTTGCTCCCTAGTTGTACAACGTACTATTTATGAAATTAATTGATATATGTGGAATGAACCTTAACTTAATTCAAATCGATTTTCGATTCGGAATTTACTTATACGAATAAGTCAAAGGAAAGAAAAGCAATGCGAAATACCGATTCCAAATAATTTTTGGTTTGTTGCGAGGAGAACGTAAAATAGTATTTTTTTATGCAGTAGGCGTGAAATTGGCATTTTAGGCCCACAAATTGAGTTTTACGCCTTTGATACAAAAATAACTATTAATGTATACCTCTAAAAAGGGATCCCTGCCACTGCATGGAAAATTCACTGAACAAATTCAGAATCGTAACTTAATTTAATGTACAGTGGCTCTGAAATTTTGCATCGAAATATTGGTAAGATATTGGCTAATAAACTTAAATACTGGCCAGTTTGTGAGTAATAAAATGTGGCTAACTTTTCATGCAAAATTTAACAAAATCATAGATTGCATTTCGATAACTTTTATAGATAAATGATGGACTGTTTCAGCTAAAAGTAGTAAGAATATTTAACGCGAGTAACCTAAGAACTCTTTATCTAATTTCTATCCGATAACTTAGGTAGTATTATCTAGATGTTTTTTCACAATAACCCAAAAGTTGTCTTAACACTTTTATGCAGATAGTTTTACCTGTAGTTAGTAGAAACTTCTTTTAGTAGAACCTTTTTGAGCACAAATGTTATTATGCAACAGATATCTTGCACGATTTTAATATTCAACGTGAGTACTTCATTTACATTTGACTACATCATTTAATTTTAAACGGACAAGAAGAGTGACCTTATCACCAAACTCACAGAATGCAGTCTGGGCTGATTCATGCCTTCTAATTTAATAGCAAAGTACAATTTTGCTAAGAACCTCAGACAATGAAAAAAAATAACAACAACCGTGAAACGTAAACAACATATGTTAAAGGTTGTATATTTGGTATGTGTTCCCCTCCAATGCACGTGTATTTCATACATATTTTTTAAAATAATTTTGATGAATATTTATTAGGTAGGATTTTTAGACGAATCTGTGCTCATATTAATTTGATGATTTGTGTCTAGCCATTCCCTAGCTTGTTATATAAGGAAGGCCTCATGCACATGAATCTGCCAATTATATTTTTTACGTCTTTTGAAATTTCATGCACTTGAATATTAGCAAAAGCACAATAAATATCCTGCACTCGAAATGTGCATTCTTGAACTGAACTGAAATTTGAACAAATACACTAAATTGTACATAAATAAAAAATAATGCAAAATTACTTGAAGACGTTCCTGCACATTAAGACATAATCAGTCACAAATTCATTAAATTTAATGTAATAGTAGGTATTGACCATGCATTAAAATTCATGTCATTTTTAACAGTGTTGATTTTGTTTTGCAAAATCAATACATTGGAACAAGGATTAACTTACGAAAACGTCGTTTCTCAAATCTGTAGAAGAGAAGGCGGAATCTTCCAAATGGAAGAATTGACAACAAAATTTTTATTTTTATGGGATTTTTAAACTTTTTAGTGTTGGAAGTTAATAAAAAATCACGCGACTGATTTACAGCACTTCCGATGTAAGAATTTGCATGCCGAATTTAAGACTGTTGACAATTTTGGAGACTAAAATGTTTGAAAAACTATTGAAATTCTCGTTCGTGATGCAGTTTTCCATCGTTTGGAATGCAGTTTATAATGAAAACTTATTAAGTATGGAAATATAGCATTTTAATCAAATTTTCAACTCAACTTAGCAATACCACGGACATCATAATTTGTCAGAATTTCGAAATTTTGACTTCAGATTCGTAATCAGCATACCAAATAACATCTTATAAGATATAAAATTCAGTTGGAAATTTGTTTAAAATGCTATATTCCCATACTGCCAACATTTTTTAAAAATTTCTTGGAATAAGCCGCCATTTTGGATATTTCAAGATGAAATAAAAAATGTCTACTTGCACATCCTTTGCACTTTTCTGGTCAAGGAAATCGCGGTATCGACAGGAAAAATGAAATTTAAACAAAATGACCCCCAGAAATGTGATTTTTTTACATACTTTTGCCAAAATCAAAGGAAAATGCTAAATTTTTTCAAATATTAAAGTCACCATTCGAAAGAGCACCCTCGAAAATAGTAAATAAGGTACATTCCGAACTGCTTGTGTATTATTTTCAGTTTTAAATATGCGGCGGAATTTGTACATGGGAAACGTGCATTCTTAACGTTAAAGAGTTAAGACACTCAATTCAGAACCTAAAATCTGAATTTCATTTAATTAATTTCCATATTTTCTCTGTTTAAGTGCTGGTCATTGTCATTCCTAACTAAGAGGATTGAAAGTCTTTGCGGAATGGTTTTAGTAGTATTTAGATAGGATTGAAATGTACAAAAGAAATTAATTAAATGTACGTTTGTTATAAACAGACTAGATTGCATTCGCATTTGCATATGCAATTTCTCAGATTACCAAGTATTAGGTTGAATTCGTATTCGATTTCTATGCGATTGTTTAGTCGAGAATGCTGCAATACGCGAATATATTAATAACGACATTTCTCCTAGGTTAGATTATGAATAATAATTATCTGAGCTTTATCGGTCACTGACTACTATTTAAAATCTAAATTATTTGTAAAATTTCAGTTTAGTGAAAATTGAGAACGGCATCATCCATCTAGAATTATCAGTTCCAAAGTTTAAAAATTATATTTTGTTACAATATTAGAAAGCATGAACACCTCACTATGATTCTCAGTATAAAAAGCTAAATATCCTATAAAATAATCAAACATATAATAAAATGAGTAATTAAACTAAAAAAGAAAGTAAAAGTATAAAAAAGTACTTCGTGCAGTTAATCAAAGTTGGTTTTTACGAAGCGGTAAAATCTTTTATTTTCGTTAGAATTGATGGAACGATTTATTTAATTAGCTTTGTATATACTGTGTAATTTTCTTTCCTCTTCCGGCGTATTATTCCTGATCAGCCGGTTTCCCTAAAATGGTAGTGCAATCGTCAAAAGCAAAAATAAACCAAACGGAGCGAAACTCATTACTGTAACTAAGAAAGTCCCGACTCGTATGCTTTTTACGATGCTGCAAATGCATGTGGCGAAGAAACCATAAATAGTATAAATTTTGACTTTACTAGTAACTACTCTATCCACAAGCTACTAGTTTGTTTATCAACTTTTTCAGTGTGACATACTTCGTTTTAATTATCCTCAAATCTATAATCAACCGCTTCATACAAAAGGCAAGTTTTCGAGCAATTTAAAATTTTTTTGTAATTCATTTTTTTTATTTTTCAGTAGATTAAAATTGAATTTTAGTGCAAATTTTTCCTTCCATACTTCGATAATATGTTTTTAAATGTAAAAAAATTAATATTTATTATCAATTATTGTGTTAAATTGTGTATAATGATGAACAATGTATAAAAATTACGCGTTTTTGTATACAAAGAATGTATAATGGAAAGAAACCGTCGTTGAAATAAGACGAAACTGGGTACTCGGGAGTTTTCGGAGACGCTATTTACGAATCTGGCATCAGATTTTCAAAATTAAACACGACGGATTCAAAATGGCCGACCGAAATGTAAAAATTTACTTGATCGAGGTGAATCTTGGTACTCGGGGGTTTTCGAGGGTGCTAATTACGAATATGACCATAGATTTTCAAAATTCAAAAAAGCGGATCCTATATGGCCGACCAAAATATAAAAATTTACTTGACTAACATCAAACTGAATACCGAATATTGTTACATTTTTAAGAAAAAAATTACTAGATTCAACAAGCGGTCACGAATGCTGAAATTTCATAGTTCGTCTTTTACGACCTCGAAAACTATTTACATTCTGGCTTTCATATTGAATCTGAGGTCAGATTCGTGATCAGTGATCGCGAAAACTCCGGAGTAACAATTAAGTTTCAGATATTTTCCGTGCAAATAAAAATCTATGCTTCAAAGGGTTAAGTCCCAATTTTTAATTGATTTTTTTTTGTTTCGATTTCAATAGGAAATTGGATTAATACATATTGACTTGAAAGTTTACTATTTTCTATAGTATTCTCTTTCGTTGGCGTAGTCGAAATTGCATTTGAATGTCTTCTAAATTAAAAATGGCGACTTTTAAGTAAATAAACGCTGAAGATTTTTTAATGAATATTTTAAATATTGAAAATGCAATGGTAATAAATCTGGGTTTCAACCAAAAGTGTGTTAGAATGTTCAAGATTATAATATTTTTGTTTTCCGTCGAATCTCTAAAAAATGTCAAACTCTGGTCTCGTATAACGTCTTTTTTGATAAACCTGAAAAGAAAATAAACGCAACACGAACTTCATAGAAAAATACTCTTGTTTGAATGTCATATTTCGCTATTACGATATACCATTGGTAAAATTAAAAATGGCGGATACAATATGACTGATAAAAGTCAGTAAAACTCTGGTTTCGCGAAATATTTACAGCAATATATTGATTAAAGTTTATATATGTTGGTCTTTATTTTAGAACTTTTTTTTTAAAAAGAATGTCGTAATAATAAGCAACGATTTTCAAAATATATACGTGTATTATTTCTGAGAAAAAATCGGTTCATAGAAAAGTTCGTCCTGCCATGGGTGTGTTCGTTTTTATCAGTACATTTGTTGTATATGACCATAATGATATTTTATCGGTTAGGGCGATTTTAGATGAAAAACCTCATATAATCTTTGACAATTTGATTAATTTTTTGTTAAAAAGTCTGGAATAATTGCCATTACATGTTCAATGTAAAAAAAAAACAATCTTAAAAGAAGAAGGTTCAAATTTCCGTTGATTTTTTTGTTTAAGAGCCGCAGTTTTTGGGGTTAGAATAGAAAGCATTTAATCGAAAAAGCATACTAAAAATTGGTAGCCCAAGACCTCTTTACGTCAATATTGATTAATTTTCTCGTTGAGAATGAAGCTCGAAAATCAACGAACAAGTGTGTACCTCTAAGACTTCATAGTTTGTGGTCAGAAAACAATTACCCGAAAATTTCATAGGAACGACGACTATTGACACACGCAATACATGTCTAGATTTTGTATAGTGCAGTACATACAGTCTGCAATTTATTATAGACTTTTGTAGCGTCTAAAAATGTCGTAAACAATGTTTTCTTACAAAAATGAAAAGTGAGGACAAAAGTGCAGTGTAGCTTTTTATATAGGGATGCTGAGCAGTGACGATCTGTGACTTAGAATCGTCGAAGACCTTGACTTTGACCTTATGACCAAAAGTTCCGCTGCAAAATGCGAAAAAGCTCGAAGTAGGGGAGAGTGTCGAAAAAAGCCAAAGTGCGTATTAATTTCCAGGAGACGCTTTCGACGAAGTACGGTTTAAATATAAAGTGGTGCTTATAGCCGCGTTTTTGACGGTGGCACGGACAAGTAGACAACCTCGAAAGAAAAATGAGAAATATGCCGGTTCTCGCATGATGCTTGTAGCTACCGATATATTTATAGAATTCAAACACTTGCTTGTACATTTGTGCTCTCTCGCCCTTTCAGCCGTCAACGTTGTGCAGTTTTCTCTTAAAGATTTCGCGCGAGGCGAGAGCGACGTGTTTACTATCATTTTTTAAATATATCTCAAAGTTTTTACAGAACCGTACTGCATAGCTGCCGTCAAAAATAAATGGAGCATTTTAGAGATTCACGATGATGCAATTTAAAAACCACTCTGCTTTGGAGATATGCTGTGCATAGTGAATCATTGGCAATGCAGTTGATTAAGAGTCAACATATAAGGCAAAACTATAAAAGTTTCAAATTTTGTATGCACAAAATGTCCTCTTCCACGCTCCCACCATATAGAGAAGGCAGGCAGCGGTCATGGACCTTATTCATGTCTACCGATCAGATTTTGCGAGATGGACCTCATAATGCCAACATTCTCAATCATGATAACAATTTAAGTCCCTGACCAGGGCCTTTATAAATTTTTACTCAGATAGTAGTCTTTTTCATTTCTTTATGTTCCTCTGGAACAAAAAAGTATAATATAGACGTTTCTATGCTTGGGGTTTAGTAGAACAATCTTAGGTCCAATACATCCAGTGCTTGTTGCTCTCTAGTATACAATCAATATTCCTCTTTGCTTCAGGTGAATACTGATTAACAACATCTTATGTACTGAGTTACATCCAAAATATCAGCACTTCTAGCTATTGCTAGAATTATAGACGATCTCAGGTCGACAGAAATGCGATGGAAGTGCTACCAGAAACGCCAAAGCAATATCATGGCTGTCATTAGTCCCGTGCAGCAGTTGCAACACATGTTTGTCATTGTAATGATAAAATACTTTTATATCACTAAATGCAAGCTAACTTAGAGTATATTTCATACACTAATTGAATATAGGCGAGAGTACAAGATCCTAAGGCTTCCATGGTAGATTACCACTACATCCAGACTATATTGAAAGGTTAATAACATAGTATATTAAGAAATTTGGATATGAATCAGTAGACAGCATTGATGTAATTTTAAAAAGCACCAACTATTGAGAAATTCAGAATACGATGAATGGACGTCAATCGATGACAATTCACCGGTAGGAGGTGGTTTATAGAATTCCACTTTGTCATGACAGCCCGCAGAGAAATATGAATTTTTGGTACCTGCATCTGGCAGCCCTTGCTGCTTATGCTGCCGCCTGGTGGTTCAGTTTGAGTATACATGGGAATTTCGTTGTCTATTTAAAAGGATCTACCAAGGTTCACTAAAGCCCTTTTTAGCATAGGCTATCAGAAAACGCTTTTGTGCTGTACCCCATGACAATGTTGCAGCAATAGCACCACAATAATTAGACTCACTGCCTTGTTATCGGCCTTATTCAATTCTCAGGACTATCTATTTGTACATCAAGTTCGTTTTTTTTATTCCATTTTGGAATTCGTAATACGACTATCAGGCGAAGAATCCAGTTATTAAGGGAGATCTGAGCAGAACCTAATGGACTATTAATTTAGAGTGCCCATCATGATGGCCAGAATATCATCTGTTTGAATCCGAAGTTTGTTGAAATACTTGAGTAAAATTTATATGCAAAAGGGCTTCTCAAAGGCTCACATAAATTAATTTTGATATTGAAAACCTACGACTTTTCGTACTTCCACATTTGTGTCGTAAATCATTTTCTTGTCATCAGGGTCGCAATAAATCGTTTGTAATGTTCCTGTCAAATATATTTTTCATTTTTAGATACGATAATAGTCTTCAGAAAATTACCGTTTTGGCTGATCGGAATCCAATTTTATTTCGAATAACACATCATAACATTTCTTATTCATTTTTTGAAAATTGACTCAAATATATCTATAAACTTCTTTTGCTATCTTTCTGATAATAAGATCTTTAAAAAAATGTCCATTCTCATCTTTTCACGACAAAGGTCGCTCATATAAGTCACTAGATAAAATGCATTTCCCCTTTATTCAAAACATTATTTCTATCCAATCCTTCTTTTTAAACATATGGTATGGCAACAAAGGGGACTAAATATCATCTGAGATGTCCGACAATATAATATCTGTTGGATGGATATCGGCGTAAATAATAATCAGTAATTAACTACTGACTTTATTTTCATTTTCGTGTTTGTAAGTTATTATATTAATTTTTCAGTTCTTTCTTATCGCATCTCTTTAATGTGGCAGGAAGTATGTTCGTTTTAATAGGACGTATCTCTTTTCCGGTATTCGATGTCGAAATTCATAATTATTCCTGTATATACTTATTTTCGATAAATGAAACATTTTTATTTCTTTAATTTTAAATGAAACGGGATTTTATTTCGTGCTTGCTTTTATTATCCACACTCACCCTCAGTTAACAGTAGTATAATTTTTTTCATACTCTTTTTAAATTTAATAGATATCTGATTGTAGTTATTTGAAATTTGTAAAAATATAAATAAACACTGGCGAGTCAGTAAAGCAGGTTTAGCTGTGGCTCGCCCTTTGGTTCAAAGAGGACATTTTTGTAACTCTTTGTACCAATAAAGACAAAGTATTATTATTATATCAAGTTTATTTTGAATTGTTCTTCTTCACTAAGAATAATGCTGAAAAATGTTTCTTCTTTTTACTGAATTATTATAGGAACGACTTTTTTTTCTTTATTTATACTTATTAAACCTATATACATAAGGGTTTAACATAGAGAGTCGGAGAAGATATATATCTTTTCTCTTTATATTGTAAAGATAGATTTAAAGCAATATTGATGGCAATAGATTCAGATATAAAAATTAAATCAAATTTTAAAACTAATTTTGTTGGAAAAATTAAGTTTCGAACAATAATATGATGCGACATTCTTCATTTTACTGCAGTCTGTGAAGTAGGATAAGGAGTCTTCTGGTAGGTGTGAGGAAAATGCATTGAACTAAATATACGCTAGCGGATATATTTTTAAAGAAATTCCAACATTTATTTCACATGATGCAAAATTCATAAGTGGTGAGTGTTTGGAAAATTTCGAAAAGAAGATTTAATATCCGAGTAAAAAAAATATCTTGCAATAGTCTCCCATTAAATCTCGCGAATATGTCTCCCGAAAGTACTGCTAATAGGTAAGTGCGATAGTTTAAGCGATACTTGATACTCACGGATTGAAAAGTACCGCTGGTATGGATTAAAAAAAAGTTTTATTCAGTCCAGCAATGTAACCTCCACCAACGTCCGTTTCAATATCTTTTGAGGGTGTACAACAACGAGCTCTAAATTGTATGATATGATAAATCACGATAAGATCTACTTGAGGAAATGCGACAGGTAGTTAAGCCATGAAATTCAGTTAAAAAACCGACGTCTTTTGTCTAAATTGAAACAATGGCCCAACATAAAACTTTTAACTTTTAATTAAATGAACAAATTAATAAAATTGGTAAACACTTTTGGTAATGCCTCTGCGATTACTCAAATTATTTTTTATTTTATATAGAATTGATTACTCTATGAATAAATTGGAATGGTGAATATAAACCATAAATATTATGTGCACACAAGTATTTTACATATATGTTTTATGATTTAAAAAAGAAAGTCAATTATATTAACAGATGATACCAATTTTACTGTGTCATAAAGATCGTACAGTTAGTTATGTGTAGCACCGTAGCTACGTAACAGAATAACGTAACGGTTTTAACGCGGTCAGCAGGCACCGTCTTTAATAATTACATCACATTGTAGATACAATCTACATTTTTAAGCTCGTTATTTTTGTACATATTTTGACGTATTCTTAATTATTTTTACATTTACAGTTGAAATATAACAAAATTTCATAAATCTTATGATTTTAATTTTAGTATGTTGGAGTAATGTTGATTATTATGTTGGAAAATTAGTGCATTATTGTGTACACTGTAAGCCGAAATTTATTGAAAAATTCAAACAAATGCAGTAGAATTTCATCAAACATTTTGAATATTTTTCGTAATTTAACAACATTTGTTGGAAGTTAAATAAACATTTCTTATAGTACACTAATAAACTCACCAAACTTTTAACTATCTAGGTAAATAATAAATAAAAAAAGTCACAGTTTTCTTTTATCATTGTATTATTTTTTAAGATTGTCATTTCGTAAAAAAGAAAATGACGAAATCAAATTTTAACGAAACTAATTTTATTGTATTTTCTGCTTTTATTTCCCGTTTAATTATATATTCCGTTGATCAATTTTCAATTAAACTAGCAATTTTCATTATTTCTACCAAAGAAATGAACCTACGTACAAATTTATATTTTAACTGCAACTTCCCCCGGAGTTTTGATCGAAGATGACAATTCCTCCCTTTGAAACAAATTAAACAAATCTCTATGACAATTAGATGAAACTGAACAATCTTAACATATTATTGTAGTCGTACGACAAATTTTCAAATGGAGGGATTAAAATTAATTTTCCAAACTACACGTTCTCGAAAAAAATGTACTTTAGTTTTATTGAAATGTTATTGATATATTTTTAAAAGTAATTTCGGGGTACAAAATATGTTGTCTTGAGTAACCCCATCTACACCTGTATTTTCAAATTGTATGTAATTTGATTTACATCCTATTTTTATTATTTTAGTATTTAATTATCCCATTAACGCCGGGAATTACATTTTTGTAATTTCAATTTCAATCAAGTTTTGTGCAACAATATCAAATTTTAACAACATTATTAGGTACATGTGTTACTATTTCGAACTTCAAGATTCTTAGGTTAACATTAAGTTTCAGCCATTAGGAATTCCAATATTGCGCAAAATTTGAAAAAATTATCAAACAATTTGAAATATTTATTTTTGTTAATTTTTTATCCGCTTTCAAAATATTGGAATTTCATTAAAATAGTGAAGAAATGTGAAGAAAATATTTGATTTTTAAGAAAAAAATTTACTTTTATGTCCCATTTTATTTAAACGACCTCAGAATGTCGACTCCAATGAAAATTTGTTTGAAAAGTTTCAGGACGCTTTAACTAAAAAATTATGAGCTTCTTTAAAAAAAATGTTAAGACTTAAATGTTAGAATCCATAGGGGAATATTTTGGAATTTTTTAGGATTATTTAAGTAATATTTTAAGACATGTTTTACTTAATTTTTTTAATCTTTCAAGCATTTAAGAAAAATTATGAATTTGACATTCTTTGACGAATTCCAAGCATTTTTTTTGCGAAGAAAAAAATCTTAAACTATAATATTTGATATTCCTTTTCTTGAAAACCATAACCTTTAAAAGAAATTGCAAACAACAAAAATGATAGAACGTACCAACACTTTTTCAGAAAATTTCATAAATATTTGAAATTGTTTTACAAAATTTAAATAAAAAATTTCTCAAATTATCCTTTAAAACACCTGGAAAATGTAAGTATATTCCTCGTTGAATTCTAAGAACATTTTGTTCTAAGCATTTTTTTAATAAAGCTCTATTTCAAGTTCCTTGACGTAACTATAACGTTATTAATATACAATTATTTGCAAAGTATGATCCCTGTAGTACCATTGCACAATAAGCTTAACCTTTTTATTAGCATACATTTAAAGTAATCTTATCTTCTTCGTATAAGTCATCGGTATTTTTGTAACTGAAGATTCATATATGCTAGACCATAATTTATAGACGTAGTACTGTCGTATAATACTCCTGTAAACGGTATAATTGTGACTATCACCTCGAGTACCTATTAAGTATATACGACATAGTAATGACGATTTCTCAACTGTGCTTTGAGGTAACGGTGACAAGAAAGAGGACGTTATTAACCTACCTTCTTCGTGAATGTTCAAAAAGGAGTATTCATAGTAGCACTATGCACATCCACAATATCATGAAAAATTCTACACATGTAGTAATTATTGTTTGATAACCTATAAAACTGTAGAAAATAATTTTACATATACATGAACAACATTACAACAGTATACATGAACAATAATAAATTTGTTGCTAGAAATAGGCCATCCCTTGATGCAGAACGAAAAACAAAATAAAATTAGTAAACATGGGTTCAAAACGTGCGAATCAAGTCGAATGACATTGTTATTAAAAACGTTCCTGCCATAATTGATTGTTTCCAGATTATCTCAAAACTTTGTGAAAAGATGAAATTAAATGTTCTCAATACACTCTGACTTCATTGGAGTGAAAATTGAGTCACTCTTTAAGGGTGAAGATTTCACTCAATAAAGATTGACATTTCACTACATTAAGAGTGAAAGAAAAATAACTCACTCCTGAAAGATTCAAATATGACTCAATTCAGTGAAAATTTCACTCTTTGTGAAAGAGCGGCTCCATTTTCACTCCAAGGAATTTATAGAGTACTCAAACGAAACCGAAACAGATTTTAGCAAGTGTTTACCACGGAGATTTGCCTCTAATTTTTCCGGTGTAAAAAATAAGGAACTAGATATGACATAGTAACTGCAAAATTATCGAAACGATTAATCAGATACGTTAATCTATACAGTTTTTGAAATTTGTATAGCAGAACTACATTTTTTTGTACCTAGTTAATCTAGCAGACAGAATTTTGATGTTTTTAGTTATTACCAGATGCTATGTAATCAGCACTTGACTAAAAACGGGGAGAAATGCAAAAGAAGTTATGAAGGGAGCGACTTAGATTGATCATAAATAAAATTTACAAACTAATATAGAATTCTTTTAATTATAGTTGTCTATATGGTTGGTCTGATTTTTAATTTATTTCCCTAAATGATTCTATGATTTTAAGAAGTATAATTCTCCTATTTTAACTTTTCCCTGCATTCTTTGTTGATTAGTTGTTGTTTACTATCCTATTTGGTTATGTCAGCAAAATGCTCATCCCAACAAACAAAAAAGAATTAAAACAAATTAAATACGATTTATTTCTGTTTCTTGACCATTTTAATTGAAATTCTTTCGTTCTAAATAGGTATAATACGTGTATAGAACATAAACATAACCTAAAAAATATTGACTAGCAGTTTTTACATGAAAACACGAACTAAAATGTAAGCAATTTCACCGGAACTAAATAATAATTATATATGTAAAGGTAAACAATGCCTGTCATGGACGTAACTTTTGTTGTTCTTTTTCCTTTATAATAAAGAAATATATATTATAATAAAACCGACGCATTAAAACGAGTTTTCCCGAATTCAAATATTCGGAAATCCACGTGAAAGGATGAAATCGATGAACTTGGAATTAAGTTGTGACGTTTCTCAATTCAAAACGTCAAGAAACCGGATTGAAAACGTAATTTCTGAATTCGATCTTATTCTTTTTGTTGGGATGTTAGCTTCATACAAAGAATATTCAATTATATTTACAAAACGATGTACTTGTGTTTAAAGCAAATGCGTATTATATTCAGGCATACAAAGATTTATTAATGATAACTAAATAAGTCGTGCCAACGTATTCTAAGCTCTAACTATTGCACAGCTTCAGGTGAAAAGATTTAAACTAAAAAATGTTAGGTTATTAGTTCCAACTAATTATTACATTTTGCAGTATGTTCGCACTTATCTAACTAAAAATAGTATTGTTCGATACAAGGCCGTAAAACCAGATTTTATGGCCTGAATGCGATACTAGCGTACAAGGACCAGCGAAGCTTGAACATTGTTTTTCGGAACTGAAAACTAAAAATTCGATTTCGCGGACTGCATTTAGTCCCTATGGGTTATGTTTTTGACAGCGCAGATTCATGTTTCACGTGAACTGTGAAATTTCATTTTACGGACTAAAAGTAGGCCGTAAAATCGGATGTTTCGGCTACAGTACCGAAATAGTAGTTTTTGCAATTGTGTGTGTAAAGTTAGTGCGTAATGTACTTTTGATGCCTGTTTTTCGTGCGTAAAGTTCACTTTTACGCACTCCTGACGACAAAATTCGTAGAGTGAACGGTCGTGCGTAAAGTTGTACTTTACGCACTCAACCAGGCATCAAAACTTTACGCACTCTCTTTACGCACCCAATTTCAAAAACTAGGACCTAACGTGGGTGTAACGTATAACTTTTACGCATCGGTCGGGAATTTTACACATCACTCGGCGCCTCGTGTGTATAGTTCCCGCCCGATGCGTAAAAGTACACTTTACACCCTTGTTAGGTAATATACTATTTTGATACAAGTGCGTAAAAGTTTTTTCTACGAATGTGAGGGTGGTGGGCCGAGCTGAATGCGAGGTCCGCATTCACATTAGTACAAAAAACATTTTTGCACATGCGTCGAACAATATTTTTTGATGCAAGTGTGCGTAAAGTGCACCTAAAAAATGAAAAAATGCGTAAAGCCGCACTTTACGCATACTTTATCAAAAAAATATATTATTTGTACGCGAATTTTACATGAAAAAAAGGTTGCCAACTCGCTATTGCTGCGTTTTAAAACTTTAATAGTTAAAAACTTACATAATGTGTCGTACAGAACCACAACAATGTATGATTGCTCAAGATATAACTTTAGACCGAACATTTCGATATGAAATCCAGTCACTGTGAGGGTTCGATGTTCTCTTTCTCACTTTCTCTTTTTGTGATTTCTTGATTCTATTCTTCGTATTTGTGCATTGACTGATAATTTTTATTTTACAATATAATTGATGTTACTACAAGAAAAATTTTCTTGGGAATTTTTCAATTTCAGATGATAACTTTGGGACATGCTTTAAGAAAGAAGGAAAATTGCCATTTTCCTGGTAAAAATGACTAGGTTTTATTGTAATTTTTACTGACTGAATCGTATAAATTCCAAGAACTTATAATCATTTTTATTTGCAAAATTGAAATTTGTCCGAAAATATAATTGTCAAAAATATTGAACAAAAACGCCATTTTTGAGCTACGTTTTTTTTAATGTCAACAAGAAATTGCCTAGATTTTAGACATGTATGGCAGTAATGTCATGTACATATTTTTCAACATTTTTTCGTTTTGATTTAATAGTTTGAAGCACTAGAGTATCGAAGTAATTATTCTGAGGTAGTTTCATATGCTTTCTGAAGTTCAAACATTCCCTTCACCATCTAAATTGGTTTCAAGAAGATACGGACAATTGATCCAAAATGGAATTAAAAAAAATCGGTACTTTTTAAACTTAAACTCATTGTTTAGTAATAATGTTTTTTTCTGATTTTGGATATCACCACTGGAAAGATCGATAAAAAAATCTATCAATTTCATATGTTCAAAAATTGTTGGGTTCCGAATTTATCTCATTGATGTTTTGTTTGCTCCAGAATCGGTTAATTTAATTTTACTCTTTGTGCAACCTTTATTTTGACTCTGTATAGACTTCAAAGTTGGCAGAATTAATCGACTATATAGAATTGATTTATTTACAGGACACATATCTAGGACATTTGTACCGTTCAAAACGTAAAAATAAGATGTCGAGAAAGTGCACAGATCATATTATCGTCATTACGAATTTTAGGTCATCCCTGCCATAACAGATCGTGTACTTCTAAACTTGACGAATGATCAACGGATGTTGAGAAAACCCCAAAGAAATAAATAATGAAATGAGAAATTTGCGATCTCTCGAAGTTGATCTTTTAAAAATAATGAACGAGAATTACCAAATATCCAATTTCGCTGACGTTGAATGTTTGAAATCTGGAATGTCACTAGCCTTTTTCCATTCTTATTATTTTGCATTTGTTTGTTATATTGTTTGGATTTTTTTGTCAATTTTTAAAATTATTTTATATAAATTGATAGAATTCTTAAGTTTCGTTTATATTTTCAAACTAAATTTGAAATCTGACATAGCTTTCATCAACAGTGGTCAAAAACCGAATAATACATTTCAGCCCAAACGAAGAATAACGTTAAATAAAGATGACACATTTTTTAAAACAAGCGTGCAGTGGTTATTGATAATTATCTTTCGTCAAAATTTATAAGACGATATCTTGAAATATCCCATTAAAATGCGAAACTGTTAGTAAATAGGAATTTCTACTATCCCTAAACAGTATATCGCTTTGTTAGGTAAAAATTAGGATAATTTTTTAAATTGTATGTCCAGGGAATCCTGCTAAAAGAAAATTGACTTACCAAATTCTGCATACTGAGTTTGGTCCAAAACTACATTTCATCAAATTATTAGAATTTACTTCATTAATTTACCACTTTCCGTCAACTACGTAACTGTCATTAAAATTGTAGAGATTTTTTGAGTATTTGTTTTTTACAGGATTCGCTTTATTGTCACTCGAAAAATATATGGCCGCTGATAATTTTTTTTATTTACGATAACCTACTTTTTAGAATCATTATCAATTCAGTAATAATTACTAAACATATTCTAAAAATGGTTTTAGGAAACTTTCAGACTAAACTTTACAGAAAGGCCTCTAACTTTGTATCTCTAATCAGATTTCGAATATTCAAAGCGGCGAATCTAAAATGGCTGACAGAAATATAACAATTTTCTTTAATGAAACGAAAGTGGGCACTCAGGGTTTGAGAAGTCGCTGGTTTTGGATCTGAACTCGGATTTTGAAAATACAAATTGGCAGTTTCAATATGGCCGAATTAAAAATATAGGATCCCCTCTTTTTTTGTTACTACTGGTTTTGCTGTACAAAACCTCGTTTAAAATTTATTTTATTCTAACTATTAGAACAGAATACAAGTATAGTAAACTAGAGGCGATGCTGAAGGTTTAACTTGTGAAAAAGAATCCGACGAATATGAATGTTCAAAATCTGAAGTCGTGTTTGCAATCAGTACCAAAGGAAACCCTCGGGTACCCAATTTAATCCAGTTTCATTTTGATAATGTAACTTTGAATAATTCGGTCGGCCATCTTATATACCATATTTTGTATTTTCAAAATATGAGATCATCAACGAAACCTAAAAACGTTAAAGTGTTAAATGGGTTGAAAGGTTTAAACATGCTAATTTACCAAAATAATGACAGATGTCAATAGAATTTTGGTACTCTCGAGATTATGGCTAAAATAGTAAAATTCCCTATGCAATATTGTTGTATCGTATACAAATTCAACAAAATATGACAGACATGATTGTTACATAACAATGGTAATTTGAATGGACGGAGAAACACGTGCACGACCGGAAAATATACATATTAGCGTTGAGGCTGGTCAATGAACGATTGGTAATGCCGGCCGCAGACGTCATAGTTGATTTGCTCTAATTCATTTGAGAATTAGCAACATAATGAAGAATATTTCACCTACTTACACTAACGAATATTAACATTTGGTAATGACAAAAATTATACAAATTGTGCACATTGTACTCTTTAAACGTATGAGAATGATTCTACTTGTAAATAAGTCGAGCCGATTAAAGCAAATAATATTTTAGTGAAACAAAATTTGTGACTAAATTCAACTACTGTTTTGTAGTTATTTGAATGCATTTTGAAAGTTTGTTTGACTGAATTTTAAAAAATGACTTGACTAAAAATTCTAAAATGAACTGCGCCAACAGACTTCACTTCCGTTACAACTCTCCGTCAACTACTTAATTGTCATTGAATTGGTTATAGAAATTTTTGTCAGTATTTGCTCTTAACAGGATTTGCTTTATTGTCACTCGAAAACTATCAGGCTGCTGGTCCTTTTTTTATTTACTGCAACCTAGATTTTAATTTCTTGGAATCTTGGATTACTTGCCAATTGTTTGCACAGTTTAGTAACTGTCTACTAGAATTATAGAAGTGAGTTTATTAAATTACACCTATGTGTAACTAATTTGGCTACATTCAACTGTTAATCTTTGACTTAAAAGATAATACTTGACTTAAAATTGACCATAGGAGAAACATTTACCTGTATAAATAAAATATGGTTCTTCCTATTTTTAGGGAACTATTTAAATTCTTAGAAACTTGGACTGTTTTTCAACTGCTTGCACAGTTTTGTAACCCACCCAAAGTAGTTAAAAAGACTAAGAATGTATAACGAATCTTAGAAGTGAGTTTGAATAAATTAAACGAAAATGTAGTGGTTTACACACACGAGCTGTTAGACTGAAATTTCATTCCAAAGGACTAAAAATGGAACGGTTGAACCCCGAGTCAATTTTCAATCGAAGGGAGTCACTAATCAATCTAAACCGGTTAATTCTCAGTCGTTTGTAGTAAATAATCTACTCTTAATTGGGGTTGTTACGATTTACTCCATGGGATTCAAAGTGTCCTACAAAGGATTGAAATACATGACTAACCTACGAATAAATAACCGACTGAAGAAGTTAATCCAATCCTTTTAGATTTTTAAATTTAGCAATACAAATTTTGCTTTATCTGATCATTAACAATTGGATAAAAAATAACAATTTGAATTAATCTCTATAAAACCATAGATAAATTTGTTCCATGCATTTTTGTCAGTGTACTAATTAAATGTATTATATTTTGTTTTTGGGAAAATGAACGGAGCAACCCAGTACTTACACACTCTACAACAATCCTGGTATTGGCACTATGTTTAAGATGGACACTTTATTTTAATTGTGTTTGATGCACGAAAAAATCAATTACAAGAGGTGAAGATAGAGTTACGAGTATATATACGCGCCGGAGTCTTCGGTACGAGAGGTACTAAACAACTGCCAGTATTATGCTGGAAGTCGTACAGAGAGTGCGAGCGAGTGGTGGTAGCAAGTCTGTATTGGTACACCTTACGATTCACCGTTGAAAAAGACTTTCACTCCACGATCAGGCCCTATGCTTTGTCGACACATCCGTTTTTCATTAACGTTCCTGCACTCGAACAAATGTTTTCGTTCTTTTCAGTAAAGTGAAATTCCTCGTTGAACTATTTTAATACTCATTTTTTTTTAAATTTATCTCTCATGATGCACTACGCCCCCCTCTATAATAACAACAAACAATTGAAATAATTCTTATTGCATTTTGTTAAAATATTTTTTACAAATGCCACGCCAGTAAAGAAATTTTACAATACTGGTGTGGGACTTTTCCAATAAATGGGAAACAATGTTTTGAGATTTGAGTTGATTTCAGGTATACTAGATGGCGCACAAATCCGAAAATGAATTCGACCGTCATTTAGCTCAAAAACCGAACTCAATTGCTTCATGTACAGTCAGTGCCCAAATAGCCTTCGTTATTCCATTCGTATTCCAGGAATAGTCTTTTGGAACATTCGGAATATTCTTAAAAGATATTCCATCCATATAACGGGAACGGTTAAATGTCCAACCTTTGGAATATTCCTATAGAATATTGCAGGAACATTTAAATAAACTAAGAATTTATCAATTTTTGGTTTCATTAACGAATTAGGCGTATTTATGCATAGCAAATAGATGCGCTAAAATTTTATTATCAATTGTCAAGAAGAGAGGTTAGAAAATCAGCGGACATGTTTATAATATTCTAATATTCTAACCTCATTCGTTGACAGAGTTTAATAGCGCTTCTATTCGCTCTGCATAACAACGCCTAATTCGTTAATATACTTCTATAGACATGAACTTTTTTTTATTGAATCGCAGTAAATGATATTGCTTATGCATGCAAATTATTTGAATAGGATGTATGGCTGAGTGGTTCTGAATATGGGTTTCTATGCAGCAGCCTAGGGTTCGAGTCCAACTCAGGATATTTTTTTAATTTATTTAATTTTAATGGAATAAAAAATCGATAAATTCTTAGTTTATTTTAATGTTCCTGCAATATTCCAAAGGTTGGATATTTCACCGTTGCCGTTATATGGATGGAAAATTTGTTTAAAATATTCTGAATGTTCCAGAGGAATATTCCTGAAATATGAATGGAATAGAGAGTACTGTTTGGGTGAGTTTTCGAAATTAGTCCAAGAGAAGGATATGTCGATTTGTATTACCTACGATGTAGTTTTCGTAACAAACATACAGGTTCCAGATTGTCACTTTAACGAAACCGTGCTCAACATCTTTTGAATTTGCCTGCCACCTTGCGTTCGACGAAATAAATATATGGGGGAACTTGGAGAACGTTTTTCGTAAAGTGTATAGTGGCCCCTGTCGTAATGCATATGTTTCGTTCAGAACAAAATGGCCGCCCCTTTCTAATACATACGCTCCAGAGTATCCCCAAAGTTACTCTCACCCTAGGAACGTATGCATTAGGACGGTCAAAGAATATGTATTACGACAGGAGTATGCAATAGGACGGGATGCATTAGGGCAGGGACAACTGTACCTATGGCTAGACGATTATCGCACATTGCTGTTAGTGTTTATAATTTTATAGAAACAACGCATAGTTTCAGAGATATCCCAAACTTCAACAATTTACAGTTTTTTTTTTGTATTGAAACCAAACCTGCTACATGAGTTCAAAGAATTTCAAGTAATTAAAGTAAATATTTAATACATGTTCCTCGACCGACTAAATGTTGGAACATATTGATATAAATTTCCAATAAATGTCCGGCTTCATTATCAGTTTTTGAATTGTATATTATAAACTTTTTGCGATGCGTATTTTAATTTGTAAGAAAAGTTAGGCTTGGTTTGTTGAATTAGTTGTAATTTGGTTGGGACAGAATGTTTAGTTGGTTCGAAGAACTAATGTTAAACAATGTTCGGTTACTATATTCAGACTAACGTCGATGAAAGTTTAAATACTGATAATAGTTTAGGTCAATACTAGGAATTAATAATTGGACAAAGTTGCAATTCGTAGAAAATAGATGAGATTACAAAAATTTGAAGAGAACACAAATAATTTAAAACATTTGTTTTAGGAAGGTATGGAGAAGAAAAACAATAAAAGAAAAAGAAAAAACAGAAATTAGTCTTAGAAGACATTTAAATATAATTTTGATTCTTCATTCTTGAAAATGGTAAACTTGGTTAGATTCAAATCAATATTAGTCAATTTTCCTCTCGAACACATGAAACTAGAAAATCAACAAAACATGTGGATTTTTGGATATTTATGGACAATGTCATTCGTGAAATTTTTATTAATATTTTGCGGGGGGAAATGCTTAGTTCGATTATGGATAAGATCCATTTCTTCAAAAAGAATATCATGATGACGTATTCTTATCTTGATTTCGTGAGACAATCGTCAACCAAATTTAATGGAAAGCATCACAACTAGAGAATTTTTCAATGCAACCAAGTCCTTAGTCATTAGGCAGACTACCAAGGCGTGGTCCATTCCAAATTCGATCTGGATGAAAAGTCGTATAATACCACTTGTTACCTAAATGTTTTCGTGCGTTCGCATAGGAATATCTGGTGATAAAAATTTATGGAATGATGATTCTTGAACTTTACAAGATGAAGTATATCACATAGAACTCTTGAGTACTTTATCAGTCTTTTCAGAGCATCAGTTTTTCAATTTAAATAATTTCAAACTATATATAAAAAAACTTTTCTTTGCTCGTCGGTTTGAGTCGATATATGACATCATGATAAATTTGCAGATGGAGTTGAAGGTTATACCTTCTACGATCTATGTAAAGTGAATAAGAATTAGCTTAAATTATTTATAGCTGTAGGTCGAAATCACGAAAATCACAAAAACTGTTTACTTTAATGGAGTTCTAAAGTGTATTTCGATAGAGCTGTAATATACACGAAATAAATCTATATTAAATGATTTAATCGATATTTAAAATCATTACAGAAGATTAATTTTACAAGCTAGTCACGATCTCCTATGGATAATATTTTATCCATGTTTTCTAAGAATGTAACTTACTTATCATTTAACTGCTTTGATATTTTTCAGACAACCGACTGTAGTATGGAGAATTTCCTGAGCCCAAATTTTAAAAGATCGTTTTAATCGGTTTGGATCGGACGTCGAACCGAGCATAAATTTTTAATTTTTATTTTACATCATTAGTATTAAGTTATTACCAGTAGTATTTTATAGGTTAAGTGTATATCGACGATATAATTGCAAATTTTGCTTAAACCGTAAGTATCTAGACTGCAGTATTATCTGTATAATTTAAATTAGCAGATTTAGATTAGTAGAGGTACGCAATTATTTTTAAAGTAATGAAGAAGATTCCTAGATATCCGTTTTTACGTGAATAATTCTCACAATAGTGTCCTACTTTGTAGAAATCTACATTCATTTTAATAAACTTTGATCACCACTAATAGACGGTCAAGTAAAAGCTGAGTTTTTTTGAACTTGATTTATTTTTGACATTTTTGATCAAATTCTTATTGAAAAAATCTTAAACTGCGGTGGAAATTTGAAATACAATTCATAAATCTTATTACATTCAGTTTGATAAGAATTTACTGGATCAAGAAAAAATGTGGATAGAGTGAAAGGCACATAGAGGATTGATCGACAAAAAATAATAAAGAAAGGATAAATTTTTTATATAGGCAATTAAAAGAGCGATAAATTTTACGCTCAAATTCAATATAAGTAACAGGTCAATGTTATCATCTAAGCATGATTTAAATTATACTAATTAGAAGTTTTGATAGTACCTTCCAAATCAATAGATTATTTACAGAGAGCGCGCAAATATTTTTAAAACGATGCAAACAGCGTGACCTAGTAGGCATTAACCTCCACAAATATAACAAAAATTTTTATAAAAGAGTATTGAATGAGATTGATGAAGGTAAAATTTAAAACATTTTCAAAAGAAGCTCAAATTAGATTTCTTTCTGAGCCATTTAATATGATTCCATTCGCAGAAAAATGCTGTCACTACGATGTGTCATAGTAAATAACTTTCTTTGGAACCTAAATGAAGCAAATGAACAATTAAATGTTGTTCGTGTTTCATGTTTTTACTGACCCTAATGAATATCAAAATATATCACAAAAGTTGCAAAATCTTATTCCAATTGCTTTTGACCAATATTTAATCATTTTTTTTTTATTCGTAATAACTTGTAAAAATTAGAAGGTGACGTGAAAAACAGATACCATTTTCCAATTACATATAATGTTTGATACGGAAAAAGTAGAAACGTTTTCAAATGTTTACAAAATCTAAATGAATTCTTGATCGCGTCCTGACTTATTCACATTTTTTAAATATATTTGTTAGAATGGTGACAAACATTCTAGAATCAAAGTAGATCCGATATATTCCTTTGTTTAGTTTTTTTCAATTTTACCAAAATATACAAGGTTATAAAAAAATATGGATACTGCCGAAAGGTACGTGATGTACAAAAATGAAAATAATAAAGCAATCGAATGGTGATCTCGGATTTGGACATTGGCAAATAATAAATAGCAAAATGTAAAATGATAAAGTGATCTATAAATGTCATTGAAACGCTAAGTATAGCACCTGCATAGTACATAACTAAATGACATTAAAATTATCTGCCAAGAGGACTAAAATACTTTCCATTATCCCCAATAATACCGTTTACGTTAACACATTATCGCTTAGGTGGACGAATTTTCAGCGTTAGTTTGAACATCGATAATTAGTATATAAATGCCTTTAGAAAAATATGCGCTCCACTGTTTCTAACGTAAAATTATATGCTCTTTCAGAATCTTTCAATACAATTTCGATAAAATGTAACGCCAAAAAGTTATGTACATTTTTCTGTTAAAAAACATGTTACATTTTACATTTTGTTTTTCATAAAATTATCACTTTACCCTCGAAATAGCATTGGGAACATATCTAAGTTGAAAATATCGCGTCCATGGACCCCAGGATTAAAATGTATAATATCTGAATTCATAATTCAAGATGGTAGTTTTCAAAATGGCGCCTAGAAGCTCAAAATTCTTTTTAAAACTTAAACATTTCTTTCTTAAAAACTATAGACTTTAGAGAAAATTTTTTAAGAACAACAATGCTTTGGAATTAGTCAAAGTATACTCTCAAATTTTATCGGCATACAATAATAGACTGCTTGATTTGTCAAAAATTTGAAAATTGAAATTTGGAAATTGGATTCTTTTGTAATTTCGTATAATTGTTTAGAATAATTTGAGGACCTTCAACAATTTTCCTACCCTGCTCGTATATTAAGTATAAATTTCTATTCATTCAATATGTAAGACGGTAAAAGGACACAAAATTACGACTCACATCACTTATGTTGAAACCTTTAATAAGGGAATATCGAAATGTTATTGGTCTGTGGTTTTTTGAAAAATCAGTCACACATAGAATTTTCCGTTATATCCCTTTATTTGATGAAAAATGTGGTCTTGCGTTTTAAAAAGTCAAGTTGAGATTAAAATAATACTCAAGGTCATGGTCAAGGTCATCTCTATGATTAGAATTGAACTGCCAAACTTAACCCATTAACGTCAAGAAGGACACTTTTTTCACTTAAATTTCATATGAAAATCCAAGTTCAAATAAATTGAAAGGTACATGTATTACTATTTAGGATAGGTCAATTTTGACAACAGCATTGAAAAGAGCGACCTCGAAAATAGTAAGACATGGATCTTTCAATTTATTTGAACTTGGATTTTCATATGAAATTTTTGATTGAAATTTAAGTGAAAAAAGTGTTCTTCTTGACGTTAATGGGTTAAAACGTGTTTTCTTACTATTCCCGCAGATTGCATTCCTTCAATTTTATACTTTTTATCAACCTGTATACGTGATGTTCGTCGTACGGATTGGTATTCGTATATTAAACTTAACCTACTTTATTGAGTTATAAAGAGGGACGTATAAATAAATTCATTGCATAATTTTTATTTGAATGGACATTTAAATACATCAATTATCTCACTGAACAAGTGCTCGTGATCTCTTAAATGAGTTTAAATAGCCGTAATGACGACGACCTTCACGCAAAGGTGTAATTTCTATCTCACATCGCAAAAGGTTACATCATTCTGGTCATTGACAGACTGCATATACACCATCGCGACATTAAATCAGTAATCGAACAAACACTTCCGATCATCTCGAATGCGATAAAAAGATTTTTTTTCAAGGATTGGAATGCACAATAAATAACAGCGTAAAAACGTCGTTAACTCCTTGTAGAGTATGCGTTACTTAAATATAACGATGTTATTGCGCTACGATAATTTTTAGATTAGATAAGAGCTGGGTTATATGGTTTCGTAGTCTTGATTGGAAACGGTTTCGATTACATAACTTATATTGTAAATCAGGACAAGATCCAAAATTTATTTTGATACTGTGAAAATTCGAAAACGCCTATATATTTCCTTATCAACCATTATAATGAATTTGCAAGGGTACTTTAAACGCGCTCAATATTTACAGTCGAACTTTACTGAATTTAACGAATTTATTGTAGAACTTTTTAATTTAATCGTCGAATAAAATAAAAATTACACGACGTATCTGTTTATGCATACAGTATACAGCAAGTTTACCAATTGACTAAAGTAGGCAAACATCACTTACACGTATACCGGGTGATTCAAAAGTATATAAACGACAATGTGTAAAATTTGAGGAAGGCAAACTGCGGGAAAAGTTATTAAGCAAACATTTTAAGTTTGGCAGTTCAATCATAGGAATAATCTTCACCATGACCTTGAGTGTCATAAAATATTAAACTTTTTTAAAAACGAAAACACATTTTTCATTAGCGGAAAATGTTACATCATGTGATTTTGATCATTGCTTTTCATATCTTTTCATGGTTGAATTACTGAAGCTTTTAGGCTTTTCGAACAGCAAACCAATAACTTTTGAATATTCCCTTATTAAAGGTTTCTAATTTATATTTTATATTAATATTGAATGAATTGAAATTCGTACTTAATATATATCTAGGTTAGGGCAAAAAGGTGATGGAAGGATAACCTCATATGGTTATAAATAATTGTACGATATTACAAAGGAATTGAACAGTGACCTAAATTAACGTAAGCTATATTATTGCGGATAATGAAAAGTATTTTAGTCCTCTGGGTAGGTAATATACTGATATAGTTATGTACTATCCAGATGATATAATCAGTATTTCAATTATAGATCACTTTAACATTCTACATACTAAATTCGAACGTAAAATAAATGGCTCTATTAATCGCCAATGTCAGAAATATTTCTATTTAAGCAATTAAAATACAAAATCCGAGGTTAACATTCGATGCCATTATTATTGTCGTTTTTGCAAATCAGCTTAACTCAATTTAACGAATTTGTTTTAAAAACTTTGGAGTTTATGGTCACAAATGTGTAAAATATTTTTAACGAAATCTTTCAATTTATCAACAAGTTATTGCATATACGAAAAATTGATTGAATGTTGATCAAAGCGATTGCAGATTTTAAAACTTTTGAGATATATTTTGATCAAATTCAATTGACTAAAAATGTGAAACACGTAATCAGTATAAACAAAATCATTTAGTTGGTTAGAAATGATCAAAATCAATCAAATATAAACAAACTCTAACATCTTTATCACATTTTGATAATATCAGAGTTGGTTATAATAGATTTGAAATAATTCCCAATTCGGTTTTATTTTAATCAACCTGATTAAATTTTGCTTCATTTAAGTTTCAAAGAAAGTTATTTGCGATGGCACCTCGTCTTGACATAAGTCTTTTTTGAATGGAATACGATTTTAAGAAAGAAATCTAGTTTGAGTTTCTTTTGCACTTTTTTTTCGAGTCAAAGTAAATCTAACAAAAATCTCATATTTCATATTTTTTTGATCACTCTTATTGAATTCACAGTTACTAAAATGTTATATTTTTTTTTTTGCTTGGAGAGGTTAATAGTTTCCAGGTGACGCTTCGTTTTAAAATATTTTGTCCTCTTAGCACATAATCTATAGATTTGGGCTAGTACTATCAAGAGATCTAACTAGCATTTCAAGCATGCTCATGATATATCTCTTTGATTTGATACTTACCGCATGTGAGCGTAAAACGTATCTCTCTTTTAATGGCCTATGTCAAAATTTTAATTTTCATTTCAGAAATTAAGAGACCAAATCCTAAGGTCTCCATTCCCTTTCTGAATTGCTCTTTTCAGAGCTACCCTTTACATGTCTTTCAACTCTATTGATATTTTATCTTGAGCCTGTAAATTCGGATTAAAGTATGTATAAACTATAGTAAAGATTAACAGAATGAAATAGATTAATGCATATCAAATTTTATATTCGGTTTAAGGGTTTTTTGGATCTACTTCGATCAAATTTGTAGAATTGTTGTCAAAGAAACAATGATGAATATGAACTTGGTAAATAATGATCAAAATCAATCAAGTATAAACAAAATCTAAGTTAGTTGGCACACATTGATCTTTTTAGTTTAGCAAAGTAAATCCTAAATAGTCCTCAAACTCCAACTGGACCTACTTCTAATCAATCTCATTCAATCTGGTTTCATCTCGATCGTTAAAGAAAGTTATTTACGATTACACCAGATACTAACACAGTTTCATGTATGAATCGAATCATATTAAATGCATCGGATGGAAATCTTTTTTGACCTCCTTTTGCAAACTCTTTTCATTTGAAATAAGTACATAGAATGAAAGAGTAGGTAAAATTTCATGGGTTTCAGATCAAATTCAATCGATCCACTTTTATCAAGAGTTGAAAAACATTATTTTTTATTAGGGTATATAATGTATAAAACGGTGTGCACTTCAAAAACCCGACAAATCACAGAATAGACACGTCAAAAACCTGACATTCAAAAACTGGACATGGAAAACTAAACATTTCAAAATGCACACATATTTTGAAAGTTTGTTTTTTTAAATATCTGGCTGAATTTCTATTTTTTGAAATGTCTGGGTTATGACTGTCTGCTTCAAATCTCAGTTTCAACTGAAGTTCCAGTCAAAATTTCAGCCTTCTAGCTTTTAGCATTTCAGCTGTGCGTGATCACCATAGTGAATGAGTCAGTCAGTCAGTCAGGCAGGACAAAGAACTTTATATATATGTAGGATAATAGATAGGCAATGTGAGTAGCGTCACTTTGTAAACGCGAAAATACAAATTTTCTGAGCATTGAAATTTTATCAAAAGTTTGTTCTTTACCGATTTAGCTGACATTTGACAGGACATTTGTTCCTCAAGTCATATGAAAGCTAAATAGATTATATAATTTTCTACACTAACTTGGACAGTGACTAGGTTTTAAAAATGTTATTTCAATTCATCATTTAAGTTATTTTAATTCATCAATTAAGATATTTCAATTTATCAATTCATGTGACAATTTTATTGCACCTGAACAAGTACGGGTGTCAATAATATTCTTCTTCATTGAACTACATAACATTGAAAGATGTTAATTTTTCGAATACGAGTTTGTTTAATATTTAATATTATGCCGCATGTTTCCTAGATGAACAATTAAATAATAGTACATTTCGTTACTAGAGCGATTTCCCGCACGAGTGTTTACGTCAATCATTCGAGTGCGGGGACTTCGCCTTTCCCGTTCATTTTTATATAAAGATCGATATAAGAAAGATTATCTGAAAGCAATGCTATCGTAATAATTACACAGGTCCCAGCTCAAAAGGCCTTTGTTTTTTTATTTCGAGAAAAATGTCCTATTTTTGTACTTATGTTTTATTAGAATAAGCTACTTTTTTAAAATTGCATTACAAAAAATTGTAAGGCGTCGAAATTAGTTTGAAAACTTTAACGTAATTTTCTACCTATTTACAATTTTCGAACATAATTAAATGCATAACTTTTCAAAAAAGAACATTAATAATTTTTTGAAATCCATGTAATGAAGCATTTATTTGAGATATGACGTATTTTTATTTTCGTCGATGAAGTACTTCCAAGTTGAAAATGAGAGTGTCCGCTAGTCATAATATCCCTCATATTTGGTATATTTCAAGTAATGCTAATTTATATATGTATGCATGATTTTTAGATATAGAATTGGCGGGTTTGAATCTGGTTTTGCACAGATAAAATTACGACATGAAATATATACATACATATTTAAAGACCGCAAAATAACAGTTTCTAGCGAAAGTCTAAAATCGCCCGGCAGTGTGGAAACTAAGCCAACGGCCTGAATCACGCGAACAAGGCCATAATTAACGAAGATTCAGAAGTGAAAATACTTGATTTGTATGCAACGCAACGTCCTTTTCCTGTATATTTGGACGAATATCCAGAAATGTTTACAATACTCCATCACTACTTTTCTTTACAATAAGGAAAATACTTAATTATGATTGCGGTGCTAAATGTGGTGGATTTCAATGATGGTATACATTTCTCTCACAATTTCGTTTTTATTAATAGGAAAAACATAAAAAAAATCTATGTTATTAAATATTTAGATTATTATTATTAGCATTTTCGATCATACCTTTAACCTTTCGAAATATAGCTTCCTCAAATCGAAAAAATTCGAAGAGTACTTTTTCGACGTATTTTTGTCTGATTATGAATACAACAATAAAATTTGGCTGTGGGACAGACCGATTTTGAAAAACAAAAATTATACGAAAAAAATGCTTTCTTTACAACAACCAGAAAGCCACTGGAGTAGCGACACCGAATAAAGTGTTTCAACTGCCGCAACCCCGTCTAGTGGTCTATCAGTTAACTACGAACAATGCAAGTATAATCAAAGCACGCAGAAACTTTTTTCATGTGATTTGAATTTATTAAAATAAATTAAAAAAAGATATTCTCATCGCCGAAGTTTGTTTTTATATTTGTAATTACGTGATAAAAATACATCAGAAAAGGCTAATATATGTGCGCAAGGGACTTTCAATATTCATTGAAGCTAAACAACGATTAAGAATTTAGCAAAAAAGAGTATCGGCTAGGGCGATAAATAAGTAGTTAAGCCTACCAACTAGTTTGTAACCACGTAATGTCTCGTTTATTAACTAAACTACTGATTTGTTAGGCTAGCCAAGACTTCGTTTAGGTGTAACATTCTAATGTATAATAACTACGATTATAAATAGATGGGACTGACCGAGAATATCTCTCTTAATAATTATTGAAACCAATATTGCTGCAATGCTATCTTTGTGTTCACGTATACTTGTTGATCACCAGAAAAATAGTGCACAACAGCGATAAGTATAATCAGTGCGGACACAAATCATCATCACTAACTGAAATGGTATGTTCCAATATCATAATTTGACGTATTCAGCACTAATTTTGATAAAGTTAACACACCGTGATACAAATTAATTAACCACCGATATTTTATACTGATGGTCACGCTCTTTTCCAGATAAATATATCGATGTATATCTGCGAGTCCATACTCGCAGATGGACTCTTTGCTAACGATTGAAATAAACAAAATTTTCTGTAAAATAGTTGAAGAGAACATAGCGGCCAAATGGAACCACCGACCTTGACCTTCAGTTCGATTTTCAATGTCACTTGGAGGTTGGAATGATTTTTTTTAAACTGGCCCCCTTATTATTGAACTCTATTGTTGAAGTGCATAGAGCGTCAAGATTTACACTTTCTTAGGGTCCAAGGTCAGTTCAAGGTCAAATGCAGGAACAGTTATTTTTTTTTAAATTTTTAATAAATTAAACGTTGTAAAAATACCTTTATACGAATGATCGACTAACTGTAAAACCAACCATGTTCATTGTAATTAAATCACCATAAAATGGGGCACAATCAATGTGACCTTAAAATATTTTGGATATTGATAATAAGGTCAAGGACGTTATTTCCTTCTAATGATTATTCATTTTTGCATTCTTAATAAAAACAGTTCTTTATAAAAATAGCCCTCTGATCTCTAAATGAAAAATGCAATTTTTGTATTTCTCTTGTTATGTGAAGCTCGGCTGTGGGTCGACAAGTACAATATTCTTTTTGTACGCACGCGAAGTACGATAAGCAGACGAAAATGTCAAAATAGTTAAAAGGATAGTTCCAAAGGTAATTTTACAGATACATTAGAGAGTGTAAGACAGTAAGTGAAGATCGTTAAGTACAAAATAATGACGTTAGTTTTAATTATTTGTATACAAGGTAGATATTTGAAGATAAAAACGGAGAAAAAACTTTCAATACATTTACAATAATCCTTAATATTCATTACTGAATCCGTGATATTTTTAATCGTCTACAGTGAGAGAAATTATTTTCTAATAGTTAATGTAAGCTAATTTCAAGGCTCTTACATTAACTGTAAAGCTATAACAGTAACTGTAAAGTAAAAAACGACAGATAACTTTCAGATGAAAACACTAGCACTTTCCTGCATATCAACAATATTATTGTATATTTTAACATTCAATGAGAGTTCGCTAACTATTAATCAACCTTACATTAAATTCTGTCGTTTGAACTGCTCATGTCGACAATGCGTCGAAAAATTCGCAGAAAATCAAAATCTAAAATCAAAATCTAAATTCTGTTAGCTTTACTATGAAGCTATTACATTAACTCCAAGCACACATAATTCCTCTAGTGTATATTGTGAAAAATAATTATTACGTGTAATGTTTTCAAAAGATGGCATTAAAAAAAAGTTTTTGTGTAGTTATTCGCACTTGCATGTGATTACTAGCTACCGTTAATCCTAGAAACATAAACTTGAGTTTTATGTCCGCATAAAAGAGTAATTATCCCCTACGTAGATTTTGATTGAATTTTAACATTTAATAACCTCTCTGCACGGAAATCCGGACTCGTAAAATCATTTTCCCGTCATTTCCATCACTAATATATGAAAGGTCCTTTTAATTTCATTTTCCCCGTTATTTTCACCGGAATGTCGGTTCTCTGTCATTGGATAATTGTAGTCCAGCACCTGGCCTGCGCACAATCGAGAGTTTACTCCATGACGCTCGCGTTCCTTGACAAAAGCACCATTAGTACAGTTATTTTAATTAATTTTATTATGTTTATTTATACGCTGTTGAGAGAAATGAAGCGTCTTATGCTTCAGAAAGAAAGTATTTCCAGCACTTCACTCGCAATTAACAACTAGTCGTTAGTTAAGCAGCCTCTCAATTCGATTAAAGTGTTGATAACCATTTATTAAACATAATTGAAATCATTCAAAGGAAGATGAAATCAAAAGTTGCAAAATGGTAGAAAAGGTCGCAAAATAGTAATAGTTCAAGTTCAAATTGGTAGTGTAATTCAGGTTATTTTTTTTTTGTTTACACATTTTCAGTAATATTACCAACAGCCCATTCTTGTTTAAAATCGTTTTAAATATCACTTCTTATATTGCATTTTAATACATTGGTAAACTTTCAACAGATACGACGATTTTATCGAATTGTATGCAAGGTGACTTATGGTTGAAAAAATATTGTCAATTAAATAAAGACAAAAATATTCTCCCAATGTTCCTGTATTTTGATGACTTTGAGGTTGGGAACCCACTTGGCAGCCACGCGGGTGAACAAAAGTTATGTGGCATATATACGCTTCGTTGCCTTGCTTGCCTCCTCACTTATCTGCTAAAGTTGACAATCTTTTTATTTCGACTATTTGTTATACCAAGCATATGAAAGATTTCGGAAATAAGCAATATTTTCTAAGACCATTAATGATTTGAATAATCTACGTGAAAGTGGTGTAAATATTCATGTTAATGGTGAAGACATTACCGTTTATTTCCAATGTCTTTTAATAATAGGTGACAATTTGGGCTTGTATTGTACTTGTGGATGTGCCCAAAGCTTTACTTCAGCTCATTATTGTCGAATATGCACTACTACTCACTCAAAATGTGAAAAAAAGGGTAGAAGATACAAAGCTATTTAGAATGGTTGAATCCTATGAAAGCGATGAAACACGATTTTGCAATAACGGGTGTAAATGAGCTATGTGTTTTTAATGAAATTTATAAATTTCCATATTGTTGAATAAAATTACTGTTATGCAGAATATCTCAGAAGGTGCTGAAGACAAGTGCAGGAATATTTACAAACCTTTCCTTACAATGATACTGAAATTAACAATAGACCAAGACCTGCCTTTTTTAACTGAAATGAGAAGGAAGGTACAAAAGTAAAACTTAAACAATCAGTGTCAGAAATATTATGTCTGATTAGATATTTAGGGCTTATGATTGGCCATTTAATACCTAATAATAAACATCAGAAGTTGTATCAAATGTATTAGGCAAATACTTGGAATTATTGTGTGTCCAATTTTAAGTAGAGGTGAAATTGATAATTTGCGGCATCTCATTCAAAAGCATAAGATGCATATCTTATCAAAAAATAAAAAATTAAAAGATTTTGCACTTGGAACAACATGTAGCATGAATTTGCCTCTAACTATATTGCTATACGTCATCAACTACAGTTGTGTTACAAACAAGAAATGAGTGCAAATATGTTTGGGGAGGTTTTACTTGGAGCTGTCAAAAATGTCAGTTTTCAGAAAGTGAGTTTAAAAGGTTGACAAACCATCAATTACAAACATCCGTTCAAACTCTAAAATATGTAGAAATTCTTGGCCACACATTTTCGGTAGGAACAACTTTACTAACAAGATTTAAAGATGACGACCCGCAGTTTGGTAAAATAGAAAACGTTTTCAGTAGTAATAACAATGTCTACTTTTTAATTGAAGAATACCATATGTTATACTTCGATAGCTACTATCATGTATATTGCGTCAATTCAAGTCACAACAAACCAAAAATTTTAATTAATGTACAGTTTGTTCCACGATTAGCATCTTGCTTTTACATTGTAAAAAGTGATAATGAACTGATTGCTACTAGGTTGTATAAAAATGTATAAAATTTGACGTTAAATAAAAAGTAAACAAACCACATTAATGAAATGAAGTATTATTTTGTTGTCCCAAGATCAGATATTTGTCATACACTTGTATCTTCTCATTCCTGATTCCTGGAAATTTAAATAAAAAAATTGCACTTTTTTGTAACACCATATCGTAAAGCACTATTTAGTTTAACCTGTTAATCGTTTTTATCATTATTGAGAAATAACGCTTTCTGTTTATTATTAATAAATTTATATATAATTTATATATAATTTAATTTGTTCAACAGAGTAAAAAAAATTTGGTCAACTTACATTTGATTTGTAAATTTACAGTCGATGGTAATTTATACAATGATGAACATTGTACATCTTCAGTACAAAAGGTGAATATACCGACAAAACATATTAGTTTTTCTATTTACTACGTTAAACGTTGAAAATAAATTGAGTCAGGTTCAACATAGTAGATTTACCACAATGAATGTTCCTCAATTTATTTCAAATATTTAACATAGTAGAACTACATTAGTCGTGTACATGTACGCCGTTTAATGTAGTAAACTGCAAAACTTATATGTTTTGTTGGTATAGTCATTTTGTACTGTAGATGTGCAACGTTCATCATTGCATAAATTGTCATGCAATCATCGATCAGCTGATCCCGAACAGAGGATCGACAGTAACGTAACGTCAGTAGTGTAAATTTCTTTTATTTGGGCGAATCTCCCAGCACTCATTACGTGTCCAATAAATGTAACAAGTAGATGGAGTGATGTTTTCAATGAAATGTTTATATTGGAATATTTAAATATTATTTGCCCTTTTAACGCTTCTATTGTGTGTGTAACTGTCAGAGAAACTGGGGTCTACGTGTATGCCCATTTTATTCCCGTGAAATATTTATGTTCTGTTAATATTAAAATACCATTAAAATATCACTCAAATTTGGTACAATAATGATTCACCAAACTGTTTCCTCTGAAGTCAATAAACAAGGCAGAGGAAAGACCGGTAACTGAACTATCCATCAATATGTTGTACGGTACCGTTAGTTTGCCTTCTTTTCGAGTGCGCCAACTCACCTCGGCAAAATACGACAATAAACCCCAATAGCGTATTTGACAGATGTGCTTATTTCTTGATCATAAATGTAAATTATATTCCAAATTTAATTACTATCTTCCAACATAAATGTTTAGAGCACATAAGTACATATTTTTCTTAATTGCAAAACTTAGAAGATAAAAATTTACTTTTGAGTGTCAAAATCTTTATTCTTACATATTTTTTAGACTAGCTACAAACACAAACTTATTATTCACCACAAACATCAAAATATTTCAAAGATAACATTTTCCAACTCATAGTTTTTAAGTAAATTTAAATGCGCTAACTTGCCCCTGCGCCAACTACCCCGGTCTCCCCTACGCTACACAACGGTCTCTCTGTATTGTGAATACTCTCAAGGCACAGTGAAATAGTTTGTATAACATACAAAACCTTTTGATGGTACAAATACTTTAAAAATGGTTGCTAGCACTTTCTAGTTCGTAATTCATTCCAATTCACCTACTGAAGTTAGTATTTGAGAATGACCTAACGAGCTAAATGAGTGGTTCATATATAGCTATCTCAATTAGTAAGGCTAATTATATTCTGGTTGAAACAATCACCGATTTTTTTATGCGTATCCACAAAATAGACATTGTAATGGCAGTACTATTTCTGAATGTCTATACAAATCATATCAATCTGTTCTAAAGTAAATGAGATTTTAGTAGGATACAATATATATACATATTTAGTTTTATATATTTCTTACATGACAAAATTTATAAGAAGTGGTATTCATATTTATTAACCTTTCTATTAAGCGAATAAAATCAATAGTTGCTATTTGTAACTGTAGACGTGTGAAACATAAACCTTAATTCTTTATATAGTGGGATGATTTTAGTATTGCCCAAGGGCTGTAAATAGCATATAATTATATATATATTTGTAAACTTTTATTTCAGCAGGCTTTCAAGATGATTATTTACAATGTTATTCATATTATTTTCGAAGGTCATGGCATGCTTGGACTAAATTTATAATAATGTCAGAAATTTAAAGAGACACGAGCATGAATCACTGTCGTCAATCTGGGAGTGAAGTGGTTTAATAATTAACTAAAAAAATGAGTGAATATAATACATGCTTTTTTCTACAATGTTCTCTCGTCAATGTCTTTATATGTGGAATACGATATGTCAGATTTTAAACATAATATGCATTTAAAATGACAACACGTGAGATTCTACAATAAATTGGGACAGTAGGCATTCGTAACATCTTTTTACCGATAGAATATTTACTATAATTATTATCGTATGATTTTATCGAAATCATGTACAATTTAGTACATGAGTTGAGTACTCTGCGACTTAGTTTAAACACAAACTCCGCCTTCGTGGCATGAACGAATTCTAGTAAAATATCTCATTAGGTTATTAAACTCTGAGTAAAGCAGTATGGCTCTGTTAAGTATATTTCTGTTGACAGTTTTGTTGTTCATCGCAATTGGTCGATCGCCAAGGGTTGGACGGGGTCAGAATTTTCAATGGTTACAATATTTTAAAAAACATATAACAGAAAGGAATCGTTACAAGAACGTTGCACTGCTAATCAATCCAATGAAAAATGAGTTCTCATGGACTATAGATTCAATCGAAAATGTTATAATGGATCATCTGCCAACATTGGTCACCACTGTTCAAACTTCTAAGTGGGGAAATAGACTGAATAAAGAACAGAAGAGTAAACAGGCCCATTTCTTGAGGAATGTTATTTGGTTGAATCCACCTAGTCCGACGACTCTGTTCGTAATATTACACAGCGTGCAAACAGCTCGCTCACTTTCGACAAGTTTTTCTAATGCTCTTCAAAACTTCATCATGCCATTGGTACTAAATACTCCGTATCCTAAAATTCTTGTCGTCACATCTGGAAGAAGCAAATTATAATATTCTGAGGAGTGGTTGCGTAAACTTTGGATGATGAACGTATTGGACGTAACGATTCTGGAGCGTACTCATACAATAAATGGTTCAACGTTAGGTTTCCAAAACGATTACAATATACATGCAGCGGTTCACGTATACAATGCATTCAATTGTATAACTTCCAATACCTCATTAATGCCAGATAAGCGTCAAAACTTATATAATTATGCTTTAAAAACATGTAGTTTAGCTGTAGCATTATAAAAATTAGAATATTCTATTGAATCAGGACGTTTACAAGCGCCCCAACTTTTTCGTTATATATATTAAACTATCTATGGAAGGCAAGATTACACATAGCCAATTAATTCATGATCTACAATTCGCTTTAATTGTACCTGTAAAGTTTACAACTCAAACGAATCTATCACAACATTTATTCTTTAATGTTATTGCAGTACTAACAGCTATATTTATGGCATAACAGTTCTGGGAAGCGTGGAATATATTTTACGGGCTGCTCGGTAGGGAGGCAAGGTCTCCTTATACTACTAGTAGAGAAAGAATTATCTTTGCATCCATGCTTATAACTTCAATGACAATTTGTTCCGATATGATAACTGAAGTAGTAGAATTGGTACTGAAAAAAGAAATTCATAGACAAGTCGATAATGTTGAAGATATTGTTGAAGCAGGTCTCACCTTGCGTACTAAGTATTTCCAACCTACTTATTTATTAAACGATTATAAATCTGCATCAAAGATTTTAAAAGAGAAAATGAGAAATGATTCGGGATGAACAAGATATTTTATGCATGAATGATTTCCTTAATTTCCAAAATGTTACATGTTTCTTCCCAGTATATTTTGCAAAGAGGATTGTTGATGCTCTTAATGTAAGTCAAGAAATCATGAGGTTTTAAGTAAATTTAATAACGGAGGAGTTCAAACGAGATTTACAAGCTTATATATTTTCACCGAAATTCCCACTCCTTTCATCTTTTAATATCTCGTACAGACGTTACATTGATTTTTGTTTTGTTAGCTACAGGCAGTTTCCTTCTTATATGAAGCAGCAAGGCTTTTGGCCAATCAATTATATTTCAGAATGCACTGAAGAGCCAACTCTCAACAAATTCAGAATATCATATTATATTGCTCTTGCTTTTCTGGTAATAGCGTAGTTGGTTGGAATTATTATTTTTGTTATTCAGTTGAGAATTGGTCAGAGCAATTCTAAATTATTGTCTTCATTGATAAAATAAACCAGAAGAAAGTTAGGAATGAAAAATCACAATTTCTCACATATTTATAAGAGAAATATTACGGTTAGATCAGCGCCGCGAAAAGTGGATTCTACCGAAATACTCGACTGACAAAAGATTTTTCAGTATTGCGGTTGCTTGCAACAGAATTTATAAGACTCGTAAGGGTTACGGGAATGTAAAACACATTCAACTTTGCGACAAATTTTATCCATTAAATATTACATTATTTTTTTGAAATGTTATTACGCAATAAATGTTAAATGTGAATACTTATATAGAATAAAAGCCACTATATGCGGTGTTGGGTTTTCAAAAAACTGTATATTTATTTTCCTAAAACTATTTACGACTTGATTGGCGACGATATTAACCTTTTAAGCGGATGCGAATTTTCGAGCTGTTGATTAACTTTCGGCTCATGTTATATTATTTCGTCGCTAGGAACGCTCCATTTCGAATGATAGGAATTCGCTTTATCGACGGGTATTTGATTTTTGGTTTACATAAAAAGTTCCACCTTACTAACCTCTAAACTTCTTGCTCACCAGAGGGCCAGCATTGACCAAGAACAGAGCGCGACTCTGTTCTACGTACTCGGAATCAATTGGCTACTATCCATTTAGAGACGATACAGTGGAAAATGGAACATTGTACACAATCCAAACTTTATGAACTTCGTGTTCACAGAGAGCTCTCATGAGTTCAAACCAAATCAAAATGCCATGCTTGGGACCAAAGAGCTACTGTCCATTTAAAAGTGAGACACTAGCCACATAAAGCTTCATTCCACATCTTAAAATTAACATGCATTATATTTATCCATTACATTTCACGAAATGCCTTTAAACTATTTTTACAATAATTTACACAGCTTAATAATTCATATCGTCGCCAGTTTATCACCTTTACAAATGTACACCTATTAGGTCCCCGTCCACAATTTAGTGCCTTCATTTGGGTGTGCAATGGTGTAGGGAAAACCCACAGTTTGTAGAAAAAAACCTACGTCCAGTACCGTTACTTTATGTTTATGACAATTATGTCCGTAACGCCTTGTTTTCTTGTTCAACCTTTCTGATATATTCATTGGCAAATGTTTTGGTACTCTTGTTACTTTTCACATTTTAGTCTGCCATCTTGGATTTTTGAATTTTGAATTTTGAACATTTGGGATCAGATTCCTAACCAGCGACCTCGAAAACCGAGGAGTAACGAATTTCAGCTGTTTTCCTTATATGCAGAAAAATATATGCTTCGAAGAGTTAGAGATTACGAGTTGAGATTCCTCGGAAGTTTTTTTGAAGTTTCAGTAATTTAGGTAACCTTGCACATGCCTCTAAACTCTGTTCAGTTGCTGCAAGTATTTACGATGTATTATTCAATACACACTAGAAAAAGGAACCCCCGTTAATACGTCCTAGTGAATGCAAACAATGTTGTTTAATTTTAAACAATCGTTATTTTAATTCGTTCATGAATTAAATAAATATAGAAATTAAAGTGTCTACTATCCTGTAAGATGAATAATACATCAAAGCTGCCTGACATTTAGATGACGTTAGAATTCTCATGAGCTGCATTTTAAAATGGGCCAATACGAAGTGACAGGATCACGCTAGATATTTCCTTCTACTTTAGGGTCGATTATAATATTTTAGTTCATTTTCATTCCAATGTATGATAACAAATGTACTAAATTTATAAGAAATTTTTAATCGGCATTGCATACGTCCAATTGTATACTATTAAAAAAGCCTGCAAGACCTAGTGCATGCTGTGTAACGGGGAAAAGTACTTCTCTTGAACTTCTGTTTTAACCACCAAATAAAAAAATTCAAATCTGCTAAATAAAAAGTATATAGCTTTTTTATTACCACGTAAGATATTCGAAAGTAGTAATTTATGAATTATATATATTATGATATACGTGCATATAAACCAATAATAAAATGGAAACACGTAAACATTGCGTGCCATATTTTCATCCTGCGCTATATCGGTAAGTAGAAATATATTTGACAGCTAATGTTAAAATTACAACACACGAAATACTAAAAATTTAAGTAATTTGAATTTATCATGTACTATAATTACAACTTTTTGGTGAGAAACTGTGTTCGTCGGTTCCCATAAATCAAATACATCGTTACTCCGATCAGTTCCTGTACCGCGGAATGTATTTTTTAATACCTTTGCAATACTGTCCAACATATTCGTTCTGTTGTGTATTGTATGGTTTCCCCATTTTAATAGAAGGTTCTAGTAGCTTTGGAATATATTTTGTATACTCTCGATAGTTTAAGAAGTTGAAAATGTTTAAAATCATTCAAATGGTACTTTTAACTTTCGCTGGCAACCAGGACTTGTGGTAAAGAGCGTGGAGATAGGTGGCGATGTTGGACATGTGACATACTCGCGAGTGGTGAATGAACTTAGAATTATTGTTAAGCATTTTTGTCGTGCAAATACTGATGCGTATATGGAATTGTATAATTATAAAAAGGAATAGGCATGACTACCATCTTCAAAATTTCTTCTCGACCGCTTGATGAATATTAATAGAAAATTCTTATGAAGAATTTTAAAGGTTTCTCGGTACGACGGTCTATCGAATAGAGACTATATGGTTTTTTTTAATACGTTTCGGCAACCAATCTGTGCCTTCTTCAGTTTATTATTACTAAAAAAAATTGTTTAACAATGTGACAATATGGTATACAAATTGGTATAAGAAAGACTTGAGTTAAAACACTAATTTTACTTACACTATTTGAAAAAAAAAACATACAAAGTTTTGCCTTATGGTTGTAAATGGCAGCTAATCCGGTGCAAAAAATTGGTGATTGTCAGATGGATAATTGTTGCGAGAGTTCCTATGAAAGTGACATGATGACCTTAATTTAAATCAAATTTTAAGGTAAAATTGTATAATGTAGCCAAATATAGCGAATGTGCTTCGAATTATGAAACAATCGTAAAACTTTACTATTTGAGAATAGTTAGTTTAACTACTACCATGCACAGTCCTCATTTCACACTATGATTCATTGTAAAAAATGCTTCATATCAAACCCCCAATATTTTATTGTTACATATTTTTAAGCATAATTATATAATGAACAGGGATAAAATAATGTGTAGATTCTACGGAAAAGGTTCTAGATTTGAGAGAAAGTGGCTGCAGAAAGTATCTGTAATTCTTGCAGATTTGATCGGTAAATTACAAAGCGTTTGTTAATATTGACCAGAAGCAGCTATTAATACAAAAAAAAGTATTTTGACAAGAATATTTATTGTCTTCTATTTTTTGTTCTGTCATCGACTTAAATCTCCTCCTAATTTTTTATAGACATCAAAACGTAATTTTATAAATAGAAAAGTACGTAAGCTGTGTTTATTTTTCGATTTGCAGTGGTATTAAACATCGTTATTTTGCTAAAAAATCATTATTAATATGTGGATATACCATGTGCGCTTTCAAGAGAGAAAATAGGCGGGTCAGATGTGATACCCACGCATCTAGCATTACAAAGGAAAATTTAAATACAGCTGTATGTTTCCAAGCAAATTAGTTCGGTTCTTTGTCGTCGTTGAAAGGTTCCTGCACTGCTGTGATACAATGCTGCATCTGTGAGTCACTCCAATGGCATTTAATGAAATTGAGTACGCTTCAGAACTAAAATACAACATATGCATATAGTCAAGTAATCTTTCAAATGATCTTTTGTGATATTTTTACTATTCAAAGTATCCATTGTAGGAAATATCTATTTGAATCGTCTAAACAAAGTTGGCAGTCTTTTTATATCATGAAACCATTGTAAAATTTGAACAAAATTTTCTGAACTTTCGAATCCACTTCACACACTTCGATGTGTATTTTGCTACTTAAAAATATGACATAGTCAGGGAAACGTTTTAACGGAGTGTCTCTGCCGAACAAGACAGGTATTGGTGATCGCTGAACAGTATCTAGGAGGAAAGTAACATTATAAAAACATGCCAAATGCAATAAATTAAAAACGGCTAATACTTTCAAATATTCTTATTATGAATGTAGGATAACATGTAAGAGTTTTAAGTGCAATTGGTACATATTTAGCATATTTAAATTTTATAGATGCCATGTTTGTATCTATAAAACAGGATTTTCATAATGTTTTTTAGCCAAAAGAATCAAATATAAAATACGAAAACATTATTTATAACAGGAAAAAACAAGTGTAGGTTAGGTTAGATTACAGTAGAGTAGATTAACCCTTTGAGTCACGGATTTTCCATTCTATCCAATTTATTTGACTATCTTTACTCACGGGATTTCGAAGTCGCTGATACTGAGGTTACTTTTTCAAAATTCAAGATAGCGGATCCAATATGGCTGATAAACATTTAAAATATAACAGGAAAGTAACAGCGTGTTTGATGGAATTTGAAGAACTGAATCGAATGCAACATGTCTTAGTTGTGTGCTTTCAGTAGGAAAGAAGTCAGAATCACGTTACTCATCTTCAAATTTTGATATTCGTGATCATTATAGTGTGATGTGGGTGGACAGTGGGTACTTAAACTGCTAAACTGACAATTTTAACAATATGTTAATTATATATAAATAAATATGAATAATAACAGTGTGTATTAATCAAAGTAAAAATTCCTAACATTTGTTATCCCAGCTTTACAGGTGACAAAGACACATTTGACTATTTCTTGATAATTTAAATCCTAATTCGTACTTGTTGATAAGACAAATCCATGGTTGTTTTCGGAATAAATACCGCATTTTATGAAGCAAATAACAAATAAAAGCTCTTATATTAATAAACTAGGCCTGTTCATATTGAGGATTATACTGACATAACTATTTAAAAAATTTAGTAGCCTAGGACGTAATAACGAAGAGGTTACGATTTTAATATCCGCATTAATTAATAGTTGTGACTATCCAGCAAAATAGTTTAGACCCGAATTATTAAAAATTATAAAGTTCTATAAGGACCAAGTAACGATTATTTTTTGATATCCAAATAGTTCTGATATAGACAATTTAAAAAAAAACTGTGATTTTTTTAAATAGCTACATTATCAAGTTAGCACACCGTTACTATAAAGCATATTATTGTTGTTATTATATTTTATATTCCTTTATATAGTAGGAAAATGGTTATTTTACCTACCATATACAGGGTGGCCGATTTATCTGAAGACATCGAAATATCTCGAGAACTATGCACAGAATCAAAAAAGTTGTCGGATGAAAGTTGTTCGACACGAAGGGGGGCATCCAGTGATAATTAAATTTACCCTCTCCCCCATCCCCTGGAGGTGGAGTGGGGGCAAAAACAATAAAACTTAAATAGGAACCCCCAGTTTTTATTGCAGATTTGGATTCTCCGGAAAAAAGTACACCAATTTGACCTAGGAGCTATTGCATTTTGGTTCACAGGTGGCGCTGTAATCGATAAAAATCCAAATTTATCCGAAGACATTGAAATACCTCGAGAACTATGCACAGAATCAAAAAAGTTGTCGGATGAAAGTTGTTCGACACGAAGGGGGCATCCAGTAATAATGAAATTTACCCCCTCCCCCATCCCCTGGGGGTGGAGTGGGGGCAAAACAATAAAACTTAAATAGGAACCCCCAGTTTTTATTGCAAATTTGGATTCTCCAATATTGACAATTTTCGCCCGCGTAGCGGATATGGAATACGGTCATTCTAATAAAGCCGGGAAAAAATACATTTAGCCCAGGAACAACGACGTGGACGTAGTATTTTTCTGTTCCCTTTGGGGTGCTTGTTTTACGTGAGTCCCCTTGCCTCTCACTGTCTCACTGTTCACTTACTTGAGTAAGTGTTCGAAATGTTGACCTTCCACTTCAATGCATTTATTTATTCTTTCTTCAAATGACTTTATACATGATAGAATCATATCTGCAGAAATTTCTGCGCAAGCAGTTCTTATGCGTTCCACCATGTTTTCACGAGTCGTTGGTACTTGTTCATAAACCTTACCTTTTAGGTAACCCCATAGGAAGAAATCCAGAGATGTTAGATGAGGTGACCTCGCAGGCCAATTAATGGGGCCACCTCTACCAATCCACCTACCATTGTAATCACGGTCTAGTATTTCCCTTGCTACTCTTGAAAAATGTGCTGGGCAACCATCATGCTGAAACCACATTGTCCGTCGGACGTCCATAGCAACATCCTCAAGTAGTAATGGTACTTCTTGTTCTAGGAAATCTCGATATTTTGTTCCATTCAAATTACCTTCAATGAAAAAAGGACCAATGAGTTTATTTCCTATGATTCCACACCAAACGTTCACCGACCAAGGACGTTGATGATTAACTTGTCGTAACCAATGGGGATTTTCTACGCTCCAATAATGCATATTATGCCTATTGACGCCACCATGGTTCGTGAATGTAGATTCATCTGAAAATAATACATTAGCAAAGAAATTGTGGTTCGTTTGCATTTTTGGAAATGCCCATTCACAAAACACCACGCGGTTATGAAAATCATCGCCATCTAGTTCCTGGTGCAGTGAAATGTGATATGGGTGAAACTTATGACGTATTCTTTGAATACTGTCTCTGGAAATGCCGGAATCGCGATGTAATTGTCGTGTGCTTACATGTGGATTTTGGTGAATAGCTGCTAGCACAGCTACGTCGTTAGCTTCTCCTGTAACTGTTAATCTTCGCTTCCTTTTTTTAATTTGTACGCTGCCATCAGAGTGAAAGGCATTCACAACTTTGTAAAAAAAGAACGCGAGCGAGCATTATCTGGAAAACGCTCAGCATACAACGCAACAGCATCGTCAATATTCCTCTTACATTCACCATAAATAAGAATCATTTCGATTTTTTCGGGAACTGTAGCAGGATTCATTTTTAACTTGCAATTCGATTTAAGCAATGAAGGGTAGACAAAAAATAGTCACGTAAACGGAAAGTTGTTATTCTAAAAGCAAAGTGACCTCCGACCGAATTACTACCAATACAATGGACTTCAAAAACAGTCTTACACTGAGAGACCGTGAATACTAAATTTTAATATGGGGATTAGAAAGTCGCGATATCCATTTACTTCCCTTCAGGAAAGTAGAGAAAAATGTAGGTGAACTGGTTACGTGTGACTCAACTTATGTATAAAATGATATGCTACTTTATTTTCGAGTTATGTCGCCCTCTAGCGTTATGTAACAGAACCGGCGCCGGTGATGGCCGAAATGCAAGCGATGTACATGTATGAAACCACGTGAGTTCTCTCGGGGTCCGGTAGATGGCGACGAAATCCCCAAATGAAGTAAGAGTTTCGTTTTGTTTAATAGAAGCTGGTTTGACCGTCAATGCTCAGCTTATTTATTCTCATTTCGGAAAAAACATACAGAGAGAGAATGAATGAGCTGAGTGAAGGGACCGGACGCGTTTTTTAATGGATTGCGTGATGTCCTCTTTTTGTTTATTAAATAATAAATTTAAAACCTAAAATGTAATTTTATTGAAGGTAGAAAACTTATTTATAAAATTGCTTCCATATTGTATGCACAATTTTTATGTAATCAGTTTTGATTTTTAATATGAAGAATATCAATTATTCATAATCTTAATTTTTCGAATGGACATTATTAAAATTTCATATTCAGAATAACACTTTTCGCAATTGATATTACTAAATTCTAATATTAAAAATTCTAATATTAGAATTTTTAATATTAAATTTTCATAAAGGGATCAAATTGTCCCTATTTGCCCCCTGGATGCCCCCCTTCGTGTCGAACAACTTTCATCCGACAACTTTTTTGATTCTGTGCATAGTTCTCGAGGTATTTCAATGTCTTCAGATAAATTTGGATTTTTATCGATTACAGCGCCACCTGTGAACCTAAATGCAATAGCTCCTTGATCAAATTGGTGTACTTTTTTCCGGAGAATCCAAATCTGCAATAAAAACTGGGGGTTCCTATTTAAGTTTTATTGTTTTTGCCCCCACTCCACCCCCAGGGGATGGGGGAGGGGGTAAATTTCATTATCACTGGATGCCCCCCTTCGTGTCGAACAACTTTCATCCGACAACTTTTTTGATTCTGTGCATAGTTCTCGAGATATTTCGATGTCTTCAGATAAATCGGCCACCCTGTATATAAGGAATGACATTTTTTACTTTTTATTGCATAACGTAAAAATTGACACAATTCATAAATATTGCATATGCTTTAGTAAAAGTTGGGAATCAGAAATCAGATATTCATATAAAAGTGATGACAGTTATTTTTAAAAATCATCTGTATATTAACAAGCTTTAGCTTCATTTATATTATATATCGATGCAATATGGAAGAATTGGAAGCTGTCTATCGTCTGTCCAAGCACCACGCACAATACGTGTCATGTACATTAAATACATGCATATATGCATGTAAGCAACTCATCATTCTAGTACATCGATGTATACGCCACGCTGGGCAACTACACAATGGACTATTGAAAGGATTTTAATGCAAATTAATTACACCCAACCTTTCTAATTTCATGCTGTAATGCCTTCGGAAATTAGCATTACACTCACCGTTGACACCTACATTTTCTGTGATGAAATTAATATTTTAATAACAAGGTAACATAATAGCAACATAAGTATTTGACATAAAAATTGTTCGTGTTCTATAATAATATTTTTGTACAAAAATTTTCCATTTATGAATACAGTGATGAGTATAGCTGTCGAGCTAAACATTGTCGAAAACATTTTCAGACAATGTGTTGTTAATCATCTTTTGCTGCTATTTCCAATAATAATACATGCCTCTGACGTACAAGCTGCCAATGCCATTCTGCCATAAATAAAATTACGGTTAAAAAATACACTGAATACGTATTTAAATACTTTTGATGATAAACTATTCCTTTTATAATTTCAAAAATTTTTGTTTTATATTTTTACGAGTTGCAATGGAAGTCTACATGTACGATATGAGATAAATTAGAACCGAGAAGAAAGAAGTATAAAGACACGGTCGTTGACTGAAATACTAAATATAAATTAAAAATTAAATGGGAGTAACAAAATAAAGAGTAATTTTAAACAAAAGTAGGGACAATAGAAATGAGATTTTTTAAATATTGATAAAAATTAAATTTTCGACCAGGAATTATGGCCCTCTTCAAACAAAAACAAGATAAATTATAACCGTTACGTGTAAGTCAAAATGAGTAAAAATTCGAAAAATGTCGAAAAAACGAGGACCTTTGAAACTTTTTCGAAAATCTTCCCAAATTTTTTCATTTTTGTCGAAAAATCTAAAAATAGTCCAACCTTTCCATCTTTACTATCATAATAAAAATTGTGGATTTTTCTCGTAAAATTTTCATTATTTCTGAAATGTGCTAGAAACATTAAAAGTATGCATCACAAGAACATCGCGATTTGCTCATCAGACGTGCATCATTTGTTTATTTATAGCTTTATAATATTACGAGCAGAATAATACATTTATTCATTCGAAATGACTTAATTTTACCGATTTTAGATGTTCTGTTAAGTATAAAATCATAACGCTGAATAATACTTTACATCAAGCAAAATTCACAATTTACCGAATAAAAATTGAGCCTCATCCATGAATGAACGAAATCTCACTCAGTATGGACTTAAAATCCACTTAAAGTATTGGAACTCGCTCTTTTATTAAAACTGCAAAATCTACAGAGTGACTTTTCTTTAAACTAAATAAAGATAGTAGGTCGAAATCAGTATTAATGCTTTAGTAGCAAGTAAGTATAGAACGGTAGCTGGGCAAGGCATAATTCAGGAAACCGAGTATAGCGCACTGAACAGGCTAACTCCATATAAAAGCCGGGTTTTAATTATCTAATAAAAATTCCGAAAGACAGTTATATTTATCATTCTAAACAATAGGTAATAGGAAACGATTCCCGTCACGTTACACAGATATGACGTTAAACCTTGCTTGATAAGGTACAAAATAATAAGTTTCTTTATAACGTAGTTAAAGTCTTAAAGGTGAAAGTATCATTTTACAAATGCAATTTAAAATATTTAACACGCAGAAAGTTTACATTGTAACATTTATAATTATAGTTCAAGAGTAATCCACATAATTGCCCCTCAAGTCTATGTTGATAATTCCATCAGAATCTGTAAGCAATTGTTACTCCGTGGGAGTGTAACTCCTGAGTAATTTCTTTAAACGAATGTTATATATTTTAAGATAAGTCTTCAATTAATATGGATTCTAGACTAATTTTAAAAATATATCCGTACCGAATAAAAAATGTATTCACCACAAGATAGTAAGAATGTAATATTTAATGTGGATTTAAACCGATCAGAAATATGAAAATTAATTGGTCCAAAATATTGCATTTTCACGGGATATTTTTACAATAATTTCTAGGAAAATAGAGAAAAAATAGTATTACTATCAAGAAACGTTTAGGAAACCACTAAATGTAAGGGACACGTATATCTTCTCAGAGTAATATTACTAGATTAATAATGAATTCTGTTATATAAAAGGCAAATTGGTAAAAATGATCCTCATCGCGTGGAAAGTCATCAGCCACGGTTCTAATTCGACTTATTTTTATATTTGCTTTGTATTTTTTTCCAATACCAAACGTACGGTAACTAATGTTAATTCGAATTAAAAATAGTGATTAGCATCACTTAACTTTGTATTTTTATCACTTACGACAGTATTGCTTGGCTGTATATTCCATCTGAATTACAATGTATATATTTCACATAAAAATTCAGAAAATTACGTCGTCAACGTGGAAATTACCTGCGAGATTTTTTCAAGTTTTTCCTAATTGAATAATCTAAATACAGATAGGTACGTACTTTTATGTTAAACAACAATGAATTCTGTTCAAAATGAAAACATACTTCGTTCCCCTACAATAAAAATTTACGAAGTTATGGTCAGTTACAATTTTCACATATTAGGCCCCTAAAGTATACGTGTCTACGTGCTATTCTGGGACCTTCTTTAAAGACTTCTCTTTTTAAACTGATTTTTATTACAATAAACCTTTTCATCCCCTGTTTTTATTATGATCTCTTTCTCCATGAGTTTATATGATTTTTTTAACACTCCGTGCGTAAAACACGATTTTACGCACTAGGGCGAAATTTTCATGTACATAAAATTGCGCTCTACTCACGTCGTATTAAAAAATATCGTATGCAACATGGGCGAAATATCGATCTCCGTCGATCTTGATTGTCACCCTCGCTCCGCTCGAGCGACAAACTTCACACTCGTCGAAGATCGATAATTGCGCCCTTGTTGCATAAAACAAGGTTTACCAATGTAATAATAAATTTATTATTCTTCGCAGATTGAATTAAGAGTAAAAGTATCTTTTTTCAGTAAAATTTTGATTTTAAATAACTTGCTGAATAAAGGAGCAGTTAATGATTAAAAGTTCGAGCACGAATTCAAACGAGAAATTCAAGTTTATACGATATGGCAACCGGAAATCTACAAGTTGTTAAGTAACTATTAAACGGGAAATGAAAATCTCCTGCTTCGCTAAACTTTCGCTGACGACTGCAAGTTTTTATGGATTTTTCAATCGAAGTGAAGTAATCAATTACAACAAAAATCTTAATTCTTGTTATTCCGATTACATTAAGAAAGAAGCAACGCAATTTTTCTACATTCAATTTGCATATATGAAATGTGAAATTCACATTTCTAATTTAAGTGGAAACAAAAAAGTTCTTGTCTGAGATAGAATTTTTATTTATGAAGTAATTTATATGTATAGGTAATGTTGTACTAAGGTAGTTGTTGCCACTGTCATATTTTGGGGAAAGTATTTACATTTTCAAGAAGTAGTGCATTGTTGTACTTGACAAAAATTAAAACGTCAAAAGTAATTTGTTAAACCACTCGTTTACTAACAAAAATCTTGTTTATTTTATTGCCTTGTAAAAAAAGTTTAAAATATTTTAAAATGTTTGTCGATTTAATGAATAAAAACTTATTTTTTTTATAAAAATGCATTTCAAGAAGTTGTTTAACAAATTATTATTGTAGATTTCATTTTTTCCAAGAAAAATAATGGTTGTTATTCTCAACAATATGATCAATAATAAAATCTAAGTTCATGGAATTGTTATAACATTTTCTTCCTCAATATGTCTTCAATGTACTACATCTCGATGAACAACTAACTTAAATCGTTAAAAAGAAATATAAAAAAAACATTTTTGAATGATTTTTAATAAAATAATCCACTTTTTAACACAAAAAACGGTTTATTTAACGATCAATAATTATAAATCAATATCCACGGAAACGTAAAATCTTATTTAACAAACTTTATTACTGAAGAAATATGCTGTCAATTTTATTCCAATTTTTAAATAATTTTTATTCATATGGAGGAAAATTGTTTACAATATTTCTACGTCATACCTTTTTTTATAGATTTTTAATGGTTTCAAATAAATGTGTATGGGATTAGAATGATGTGTGGTTTAGAATAAAACAAAAATTCTTAATATTTTATTGACTAGACCATTTAATTATCGAGGGAAAATTATTTCTTTGTTGTACATTACGACAAAAATTTAACCAGTATTCCTCTTCAATTATGTTTGAAAATTACGTAACTTTCTTTCAGTACCAATATGTTCATCGCAAGCTTTTCAAATCTAGAATGTTTTAAGAATAAAATTTCAATCCTAGTTATTTTAAAAAAATTACTTCTCGTTATTCTTATAACGGTACTTTTCTATGGAATTCTATTTTCAATATTCTAAAAATGATATCGAATGCTGGATTCTTCAAAAACCCTATAAATTTCCTGGCAGTAATTCGGCGAATGCCAGAAAGCGCACGCGCGTTATATCGGTTCTGTGGACTAAACTTAGGACAGATTGACACGTGGAATTGTTTATATGCCACTCAACCCAGATTGGCAAATTAAGTTTAGCACACGATCATTTGGACTATCCCATACTAATACTGTCGGATTTTCCATGAACTTTTTCCTAAAATGACCAATGTCTGCGCATCACAAATTTACAATTTTAGATTTATTTCTAGTAAAAAAAATCTAAAGAAATATATTTTTTTAAACGTTGTTCTTAAAATTCACTATCGTTTATAAAAATTCAGTGATTGAGTTCCATTACGAAGAAAAACTTATTTCTGACTAGAATAGCATTGTCAAGCAAAAAAATTATTACCATTTGAAATTTAATAATTCCGTAAATAATTCGGAGTATGTTTTTTATGCATTTTATTGCCAATCAGTCATGCAATAATATTAAACATTCTTCTTGTGGCTGTAGCTCCTAAATCTTTTTTTTTCAATGTTTCGGTTTCGAAATAAGGGCTTTTGTTTATTTCGATGATTGTTACTGCTCTTTGGACAACAAAAGTCACTCTAGTCGCTCACAACTATAAACAGTGTTTTACATATCGGGTATTTTACAGTCGACTCTACTTCTCCAAATTTTAAAACTAACAAAAATCAAAAAACTATCAACACATTAGAGAAATATCTATGCAATTTAAAATTTGTAAAGTTATAGTGTTATTTTTTCTTATAGAAAAAGTTCAATTTTGGGGACTAGCTGAAGCATTAGCAAAAATTAAATGTTTACTATCCGAAAATCTTGAGCTGAAAATCTTCAGCTAACTTAATTTAACAGAATTAATTGTAGTTTTAACCTGGCGTTACACTTTGCAAAATGTTTAATTTTAGTTGTAACAATTTACAGACTTATTTATGTGTGGAGAATGGATCAGAACTATATATGTTTACAGTTTCTGTAATAGCTTCATAGTAAAACTAACAGAATTTAGATTTTGATCAGGTAAGGTACTTCATCCTGAAGTTTCCATAATCTGAGATTCGGTTAAATTTGTTATGTTAATAGTTAATATAAGAATTTTGAATATTAATGCCGGGATCATTACGTGTCATGTTTACACGCTTACAGTTTCACCGAAACAGACATAAACAAACATACACACGTGCAGTCATTCGATTTTTTGCGAATTTTTCGACGCGTTATTGATATGCGCAGTTTAAATGACAGAATTTAATGTAAGATTTATTAACAGTTAACGAACGCTCATTTAACGTTTAAATATACGAGTGCTTGTCGTTTTTTACTTTAAAGTTACCGTTATAACTTTTAATAATGAATGTACGAGCCTTGAAATTAGCTTACATTAACTATTAGTAAATAAATTCTCTTAGTATGCGATAATTCTAATAATTCTTGTTGCCTTTACTTTAAATATTTTATGTCGTATCGTTTTGAACTCTCTAAAATTTGAATGCAACTTTCATCGCTGTAACTTATGACCAAAATTGAACTGTGACGTCTGTTTCGAGGAAAACATTTCCAATCATTTATTTTTTAAATTGCTGATGTTTCTTCACAAAAATCGTGTATTTTTTTAGATTAAAAAAAGGTAATATTAAATTTGAGCACTGAAAAGGAGCTAAAGACGTATTTTTTATCAGCTCTTTCTTCACACGTTGGGTTTTTTTCTTAATTAAATTAGCAGCTGCAAGATGACGACTGAAAGTTGTAATTTTACAGTTTGTTGCTTAAATACCTATTGTTTTACCTTTAAATGCGCATCATGATCATAGGTACAATATATCCTAACCTACAAGTGTAAAAAACACCGTTTTGTTCGTTTTCGATAAGGTTTCGTGGTAAAACAATATTTTTGTTCTGAATTTTGTAAAGCGCAGATTAATCCATTATTCGTCAGCTTTGAAATGCTCTTTTGGTCATGTCGATTCGATTGTTGTTCATCGAATTATTGAAGTGTTTGTTAATACACGACGAGGATTTTCGTTTTGTGTACTTTTGGGTTAGGATATCTCAAAATCTTACCGTGATAGATCATATACTCAGGTCTCTTTCCAGCAAAAGAAGAATGATTGAGAAGCAATGAGAAGTATTCATTTGTGACCTTTGAATCCTATTTGTTGATCACCGTGAATACTTCCCTATCGTCAATCATTCCAAATAAAATTACAATAATTGACCACTACTTTTGAGTGCTTCTCAATGCTTCAGCATAACAATTATAAAACTAATACTTCCCTATTCTGAATGAAGCATTGATCTATATGTTTTCTAACATTCTGAATATTTCCTGCGACACGGAAGTCAGTTAATTCTTTCTTCCTTCCAGAAGGATTCACTGAGATATCCTCAATAATTCTCAATCTACGAACTTGGGAATGCTTCCTAATCCTTCTGGAAGTATTTCTGTGAGACGTTCTCAATCATTCTCAATCCAGAAAGTTGGGAATGCTTCTTAATGCTTTTAGCAGTATGTCTGTGAGACTTTCTCAATCTTTCTCATTCCAGAAACTTGGGAATGCTTCCTAAAGCTTCCAAAAGTGTTTCTGTGAGACATTCTCGATCATTCTCAATCCAGAAACTTGGGAATGCTTTGTAATAATTTCACTTAGTGGTCGTCCATAAACTACGTTACCATTTGGGGGATAAGCCAAGAACTACGGCTTATGTAAAGTGTATGATTAAAACGGCTAAAGTTGGGTACGGATGGGGGAGGAGGTGGTCAAAAATGTGCTATATATAATATATAATAAAAATTACATATATTCAGAAAAATTTTCGGTTATATATGATTAACTACGAGTTAGCACTGAACCGTTTTGAGGTTAGGTATTCACATTTCGCAATAACTTTTTCATCCTGATTCCCTAGGTCTTGGATCTTTACTGAGTCAAAGAATGGATACCTGTACGAGAAAATGCGAAATAAATAAATCTCAGAGCCTTAATATTGTTTCTGAAAAAAATCCAACAAGAGGAAAAAAGGATCGATGAAAAATATGCAATTAATATTGTTTACAACGGCCAGTATTCCATTTGTCAATCTCAAAATATGTCATTTACATGATCATAACCTTTTTTCTTATCGACAGCTGATTGGAACCAGGTTTGAAAGAACATGTTAAAAACTATCGATTTTATTTCAATTTTGTTACGACGTTCAGATCAAAAGTAAAAGCTCTGTTGCGTTAAAATGTTGAATTTTCAGGACGAACAGGATTGTGGTTGAGGGATATCAGATACGTATAAATTACATGCTACGTAAAACCTTGAATTCAAATTAACAGGTTTCCAAGTTTGAAATTTATTCGAGAACTTTAAGGAATTGTATTAAAAAACTGAAGTGTAAAGAAGACATTAAAGTGTAAATAAAAAGTAAGGAATCAAAGTTGCTGTAATGGCGTAACTTTAATAGAATCTCATCTGCTTATATGATTGACGACGAATAAACCGTAAACGTTAACGAAGACAAGTGGCGTTTGCATTTGCAATTTAACCTTCCGCATAATGGACCCATTGCCAGACACTAATGCCAAGTCGAATAAACTTCATACTTTCCTGAATAAAGTACAAAATAGCGCATACATAAGTCGTAATTTACAGCATTAATTATCACTTCATCGAGTTGAGAAACAATAAATGGTAATACCCAGAGGTACAAGTGGATTTAAAGAACAACTGATAGTTTAAAGAAGGCAGAACATTTGGTTGCATGCTATTTTAAATTGGCTTGTCCTAAATTTTATGATTGAAATATGTAGTACAATTTTCTATTTTTTTGTCAACCAAACTAGGTGTTGTAAAGTTCGAGTTAATATTAAACGTGACAATTAATGTACTTGATCAAATGTTTCGGTTTTGTGTTCTAACATTGGAAACCAATGTTAGAAAAGTTTAAACTATAACTTGAATAACATTTTTGAAGTAACAAGTCTGCAAATTAAGCAGAATAAAAATTCCATCGCATATTCGCAAACGTGTACTGCGTAATTTCTGGATTTTAACAAATTGAAAAATAAATTCTAGATAATATTCTAGGTTAGATAAATAAGATACCGAGATGTCGGGTCAACATTTATAAAATTAAAAACGAATGTCCAAATATTTGCTAGTATCATTACAAAATATTTATCCAAACTACTAGTTAACCATACGAATCAAAGTAATCAACAAATATTTAATATAAGTATTTGATTCTTAAGGATTAGAATTATTACAAAATTCCTAATAATTCTTGTTTTATAAAAAACGTACTGTCCGCCATATTGTCACTTTCAAAATTTTCATTATGTATCTAGTTCATATGCCATGCTTAGTGTTAATGTAGAGTAAGAATTTGTTTTTATTTAATTTTTACTTCCACTTGAATCCGATCACAGGCTTCCATAAAATCGAAAATTTTATCAACGGATGTATTAGTTAGAAAAGTATTAATTCGCACTCTCTGGCGTAAAATCTCTTTTTGCCACCTCGAGAATATCAAGACTGAGTTAGAAGTTCCCCACCCATCCCAGTTTCAAATTCGGAGCCTAAATTCGAATTCTACATACGCTCGGGCGAAAAATATTGTTCGTATTACGGGCTTAAAAAAAATCTTTCGCCCTTAATATGAAAAGTACTACATCCAACTTTAATATTACTTAACAGTTTATTTCCACACCTAAAACACTAATTTTAGGCGTAATATTGGATTACTTTAAGAAACTCTTGCTGATTAAAATTCCCCAATTTTAAGTGCAAAACCTTTACTATAACATCATCTAGAAGATAGTTTTCTATATATATGAAAGTAGAATAAACAAGAAAGTTATCGAAATTCTGCACTTCAAGTTTAAAGAAAGCCACATTACAAACTATCAAACCAATTTTTCAAATATAGACTCGTCGACTGATGATCCAGTCACAATATATAATTTAGAAATAACAACTCATTAATGCTCAGAAACATAAACTTTTAGATAACATTCGAGCATTAAGCCAACTCAAGAAAGGAAAGACATCATAACAGAACGAATTTTTTGGATGTACCCTTTCGATTCCCGGTGTCAAAATTGTGTATCCATATCTTAGGAGAACATATAACAGATTTGATTCGAACGAGTACCGAAAAATTGGTAACATTTTTTTAGCCATTTTTCCAATCCTATAAGGAACATCGATCGCTTCCAGACAATAAACAAACGTGAATAAAATAGTTGTAAGTTAGGAAACAAATGTTTGTTTTAAGAGCTGAATTCAGAAGCCGGTTCGAACATTCTTTAAAAAATGGCTGAAAATAGAGAAAATCTAGTAAGATTACGTTACTAACGCTTTTGTTACTAACCTTGATATACGTCAACGTCGAACGAAACTTTTCATTTTTGAAAGAATAAATAACATGAAGCTAAAAACAAAAGATTTTCCCCAAACCTACAACTATTTTATGCACTTTTGTTTATTGTTTGGAAGAAATCGGTATCCGTTACAGGCTACGAAAAAGTTTATTAAAAAAATTGCAATATTTCAATACTTTCAAATTAAATCTGCTACATTGCTTTGCTAAGGAATGCAAACGCAATTTGGACACCGGGAATCCAATGAGCACACCCAAAAGTAGTAAGATACGTCGTATTTTCGTTATGATCTTTATCATTTTTCGATTTCGTACTAATTGCAAGACTTGAATATGAACTACAAATTTGAGGTCTCTGGGCGCAATTGGGTTAAATAAATAATTTACTATAGACCAAAAGTTTATGAAAAAAAAAATCTTAAAATTGTCAATGTAAAATATTGTTTCCATTTTTAAGTCATCCTGTCCTGTGTTCAAGGTCTCGTGTTCAAATCCCGGTTATTCGATTCTTTTCTATTCGGTTGTCACTTTTTTAAAGTCAAACGATGATAAAAATGTCGTTAAACAAAATCTGTCGTTACGATCAGTGTATAGGAATCGAGTTTTAAATAAGATACAGGAAATCCAAGGTAACATCTTTAAACTAGGTTGCATGTGATGAAATGAAGCTATATGATATAGACTGTAAAAATGTTCAGACTTTTTCTGTGCTGAATGTTAAAGACAAGTCCTTCGAACAACTTGCAATGTCAGATTTGACATGGAGATTACTTTAATGTTTACATATATGACGTACCGCACATGAGGAATACAAGTACAAAGTGGTCATTCATATTTTCAAATCGAAATATCTCATCTTGGTTTTCGCGACCGCTATCGTGATTCTTGCAATGGCGGAACAACCTTGAGATCTGGCAAGAATCTTGGGCGATGAAAGCTTGCCTGCGAATTAGCTTGACAGCTATTTTTCTTCTTGATGTTTTTCAGACGAAATTAAAAATTTTCCACACTTTATTCAATACGAACGTCAAAAAAACAGAAAGAATGCGATTCGCAATATGTCGCATTCAGAAATATTTACTAAACGCCCACGCGCTTGCAGAATGATATACTGTTGTTCATAAATATTTTACGGCGTATAAATGTTGCTTCATAATTTGTAAAAGTAATTAGTTGGCACGGAAATCGAACAAAAGGCATGAGTGTAAACGTGACTGCATAATGGATGTAAATTTTTAACATCCAGATAATGGTCTGGTTTGTAAAGCCTTTAGAAACCTTGGGTTGTATTGCAATGCAAGTATGCAGAAATATAAATTTCTTAAAAAATACCAACTAAAAGTAGAAAATAAGGTCGCTAGTGCAAACAGTAATCTTTATACAAATTTCTTTATACGAATTAAAACAGTTTTTAATACGTATTTTATCGTACTGAGATTTCACTATAATGATCTTGAGAAATTTATTTGTGAACTTTCAAATTAGTATAATTTTTTCTTTGAATTTGTATCTATTCTTGTTTAGCTCTATATTTGATATCATTTTAATCCTTCGTATTTCGAAAAGAGGTTAGCAAATAATTATTTATATAATTTTTTATTATTAATAATAATGACTAAAAACCAAAAATTTTTGTCTAAGTTTGATCATTTTTCAAAAATTGTTTAGTTTTAAAGACCACAAATATGTTTCATATCGAAATGAAACAAAAAATCGTTTCATTGACTAGTGAAAGTCATATGATATACGTTTAGATTTTCTTAGTACCTATTCTTTTTTTTAAATTTAGAAGTTTGTTTGGCAAAGTATTTGAAACAATAATAAATGTTTTATTGTTCATTTTATTATTCGTTGAACAAGAAACTGCAGAGATAAATGCATATGAAATACCGGGTGTCTGAAAGTCAAAAATTGAGATGAAACTCAACAACAATTTATAACAACAACAAATATTTAGAAACTATATTTTGAATTTAGCATGTAAACCGAATAATTCTCTAGTTGGTTCATCAATACTTTCCGTTAAACAACTTTTCTTCTTAGATAAATACTGTTTATTTAGTTCATTTTTGTACTTGTAAATCAGATCTAAAGTAAATCTCCTATATGTTGTGCAAACTGCGAAAAGTTTATTTCAGGAGGGAATTTCGTTAAACAAGTTTCATTGCTGACATTCAAGATTGTACATTGCAAAATTTAAGATATATTTTAGTATTAATTTGGTATATACCGGTTGCACATTTTATATGTATTTCGTCTATTTATTGTAAAAAGAAAACGAAAAAGAAATTCTGCAAAGGGGCACCAAAAACGTAAGAAAAGAAAAAAATAATTGTTGTTAGAAAATCAAGGCATTTTTCCCATTAGCTCGTAATCCGAATTTCGTAAAATGGACTTGTAGTAGGCCGATAATTGGTAATATTTAGATAAACTCTTTTATACTTAGTTTTGAAATTTGTGTATCCGGTTTTGTGTGGTATATACGTGGCAAGTCTGTACCGGAGTAAAAAAATAGCCTGTCTAAAGTAATATGTTTAGTATCGTTATGAATGTCTCGCATTAATATTTTTAAAAACTAAATAGGACATTTGCGATCCCGAACAAAAAGGATTTTTCAAGTATCTCGCTAGTATCGATCAAGTTCTTTTCTTTGATTTATTTATTCTTTACTTTACAAATACCGTTACTCGCGAAACTTGATCAGCCTAAGAACTTGATTGATACTAGCGCGATACTTGATAGGTCATTTCAGTTCAAGACCATAAATATAGCGATACTAAGCGTGATATTTTTTTAATCGGCAGTACTTATGTTTTTATATATCTTGAATTAGGAAAACAATTTTTTTTCTTTCTCTTGTATTAGGGTGGAAGAAAATACCATCGTTGTAGGTCATACGCCCGTTTTTAACGTATTTAATTATTATTCGATACTAGAAAACCTATAACCAAAATAATTTAATTTTCAATAATTTTTACGTTTCTGTTAATGCTAAAAAATGCGCAATAAATAAATAAACAAATAATAAAGGTTTCATCGATACTGTCTAGGTTAGGGCTATTTTTTAACTGAAACGACTGGACTGTAACTACTTTTATTCTTGTCTTCTTTCAAACATTATCTCCATTTTACAGAGAATTAAATAGTAAATTTAATAAAATAATCCTACCCGTATTCAATTTACAACTGTCAATGAGAACATTTGTTAAAGGATATCCTTTTTTCATCATGAAAACATCACTCTCAAAAATCAGCAGTTGTTTTGCTTGTTTTCGGATTTTTTTACATATTAATGATAAAGAAAAAACTCTTTGAGATAATAACACTGATCTACAAAATGTTGATTTTGTTTTACCATTGACGAATGAAGTATCATTTTTTTCAATAGTATATTAGGCAACACGGGGTAATTATCGATCTCCAACGAGTGTGAAGTTTACCCATCTGAAAATTTTGCCGTAGTTCCAAAATTGGAGTTTCTCGCACGGAGTGTTAAAAAGTGTTTTTTCTTTTTTGTTGAAAATTATGGCAATATCAGAAGTTATCTCGATTTATTTTGCAATAGATTTATTGTAAAGCACAGTATCATTTCCAAATATTTTTCGATGTTAAAAACGATGGTGTTGCCATATTGCATTTCTGAAAATCGATTTTTAATGTGTTTTGCGCGTTTTTGGAGCAGATGAAAAGGGGTGCAGGTCAAAAACCGACAAACTAAAAAGTCGACAGGTGAAAAAACTAAAGGCAACAAATTTCAAATGAAATCGTGATTATCAATGTTCAAGGGCTTCACTTAGGGGACAAATGTTTAGTAAGCCAAAATCATCAGTGCAGGAAGTTTTTTTTTAAGGTATGATAAATAATTGTCCAAAGTAGTTTTACGTTCGGTTAAACGGTTTAGAAAATATAATCAAAACCTTAGTAATATTTTCTGTTCATTTTTCGCCGAGTACGGACCCTTATAATATTCTTGTCTTAGATTTTCAAATATCGGTTTCAAAGTGGCATAAGTATTAATTTTTACTTCTTTTAGGTTTATTCATTCTACTGTTATTAATCCTCCGTACCTTATTTTTAAATTATTTTATACGATTATTACCAACGACTAAAAAACCAGTATGAAATTGTAATCTTTACACAAAAATAATACTAACATTGCAATGAAACTTGTTAAACATGGTATGGGAAACACGTATTCAACTTTTGTAAAATTATTGTTTATCGTCCCTTTCTTAATCGCAATTTTTTCTTATACGTAATAGCTGACCTTGAGACAGTATGTTTAAAAAAATTAACGTTTACTTCCCTTGTTCTGTTACCGCTACGCAGATTTGTACTTCTATATACACAAATACTACCTATGAAATTATTACAGTTAAATTTCAACTACTGAAATTTGTATACGTATTCCACTTACTAATTACAATTAGTGGAACCAATCTACTAATCAATTAGTAATTCGGTTTGACTATTTGAATTAGTAAAAGGTGCATAGAAGGCATTGTTAACATATTACCAACAAAGGTTTGGCAAATTTGTTAATTTATTTAATTTTTTCAAATTTGCATACTCCTTATGTTATTTATTTTATATAAAACGACATCTAATAACGAGTTAGAGATGTCATTATTTCATCTGGTGAAATGGGCAAGAATAAGAATTTTTCTAATATTAGTACATTACTATACAAATGTTGAAGTGTTTAATCTGCGAATGAATGCCATCACATTCGCAGACAACTTTTAGTTAGGCCTACGACTATTTTTCATATCAATATAATCCTGTATAACAATCTAACGAAAAGTTAAAAGAACGCCGACCCATAGCCTATCGAAACATGCTAGAAGATGTCTTTATGGAAGAAGGAGGAACTATGTACGGAGCAGAAATGCTCTAAAAATATATTCTGAAAACCAAAAAAAAAAGTAAAAACCAAACAATTCCAAAAAAAATGAAAAAATGAATAAAAATAATATAGAAATATAAAATAAATTTATTTCTTATGTTTCAATGAACATTAATTTGGAATTTGTCGTAAATTAAACAGTAGTAACCAAAAAGTAGTTGATTTGATAAAAAATCTAAACACCTAAAAATGCATCTCTTCCATCCAAATATGTCTGCGCTTAATTTGCGAAGAAAAATTGGTTTTTGTTTTAATTGCAAATTAATTTAGCTGAAATCTCACCGGTGCCTCCCTTCAAATTGTTTCAATTGATATTGCAAACTGACCTTTTTCAGAAAATATCTGTTGTAAAAATCCTGTTTATAGTTCGCATTATTTTGTGAATTTTTTAAGAAAAAAATAGAATAAACATTAATTTAACAGTAGTTGACAGACAATAGTTGCACTTAAAAAGTACACTTAATGTAATATTTGTTGAAACCTTTGTTTTTAATTTTTTTTGTGTACAATCACAAAAGTGCTGAAGGTTATAATAATATATGACAGCATAATATTACAAAATGATTACAATTCTGTTAAAGCTAATAATAATAGAAAATAATATGAACCGCTCAATAGTTACAACACATCAGTTAAAACATTCACATTACTTTAAAATGGAATAGTATTGAAATCTTGGACAATAACAATAAATACTACAATACACTAAATTCTGAAACTGTACACGATAATTATATTCAATTAAGTACACACAGCAAAATTTTCTGGGAAATTTTACCATCTCAGATGGTAATTTTGGGTTAGACTTGTAGAATGGAAAAAATTGCCATTTTCCCTAGTAAAAATTAGTAGATTTTATTATAACTTTTACTGGATTTATTAGAACATTTACTTGGAATTTTAAAAATTCCAAGAACTGAACGTTATTATTATCAGAAAAAATGGCCACATTTCACATTCTGCAAGTCTGTCCCAAAATTACCATTTAGAATTGTAAAATTTCCAAGAAAGTTTTTCCCCGTGTAAGTTACGTAATTACTGTATGTCTGCGTACTACGCAATATAATAACATTTTTTAGAAAAATGGTTGTTGTTGTTGATGTCCCAATGTATTTATACCTTCTATCTTAATTCTGTGGGATTTCAACCATGGCATTATGTACCTGGATAGTGTCAAGGGAGTCTATCATTTCACCATTCCTCACTATTTTTGGGGAAATCAAGGTCAATCCAGTTTAGATTCTGGATTAGTATATTTCTATATTAATATCTCTTGACAAAATACATAGATAAATATAAGAGCATATATTACGAATTTAAATAAAAATACAGACATACTCGAATATATAGATTTAAAGAACAATGGCTATTGCAGTAGCATACAAAACAAAACAACGGTAATAAAGGTATAAAACCTTGAAAATTTCGTATACATCCGTCATATGTTAGGTTAGGATTATTTGAATGATTTTGTCTATTCGTGACCCTTTTGAAAACCACCTTTAAATCGACTCCATATATATGATTTGAACCTTTAAAAGGTATGGTGTGATTTAAAATAACCTTAAAATTTTTTCACAGTTAAAAGATTTTGAAAAATTATATTTATTTTTATATATATTATACTTGACGTAAGTGTTTTGTTTTTAGTGAAACTATCTATTTTAAGAAAATATTTCCTTAGTTCCATCAAATAGTTACAACTGTGCAGTGTTATTGAATTGTAGCATATAAGAATTTTTTTATCGCATTCAAAGGTATTCTCTTTAAATTTCTTGGAGTGAAAATTGAGTCACTTATTTAGATAGAGTGAACGTTTGACTGCATTAAGAAAATGCTTGAAACTATAACCTATAAAATCCTGTTGAGGACCTATTGAAATACTTTCAGTAGTTAAAAAGTAGTCAAATCAACTAAAAATTTTTTTCAGTGTGACCTTTTAGGGTTGACTTTTTTGAGCTGCACACTTAAAAGCGTAAGATTTCAATTTTGGATGCGTGAATAAGTCACTCTATCAAGAGAATGGCTCAATTTTCACTCTAAGACATTTAGAGAAAATACCTATATTAAATACATTAAGATGATTACGTTTATAGATCTATTTTATTAACTTCTAAATAATGCACAATACATTTAAATATCGTTGCTTAAGAATATACGGATTAAATTTATTTTTGGTTTTAACAAATGCTCGAAAAAATGTCCAAATATTTCGCTTACACTGCGTACGTATATTTTTATATTGATAAAAATATACATCGGAAAAGTTCGATGTTTATTTTGTACTGTATTGTTTACTGTCGATAAAATCTTTTCGAAACTCGAAGCGTTTATTTTTGGTGTTTCGTTGGATTATATCCAACATCGTGTCAGCAGTGTAACATTTTACATTTACGAGATATTCATAAATTTAATTTCTAGTAATGTTTAATATATATTCAAAACAAATCGGTCGTTATGTAATCGATAAAAACTTTCAGCGTATTTCCCTTTGTTCAGTGATGGATGTCAAAAATGCTAGAAATACATCTAGTATTTGTTACGTTTGATTGCACGGCTGTCTCAGATAAATCAACTATAAAAGTAATATAATAAACACAACGTAAAACTCATAAGATACAACAAATATGTATTTTTAAGGCACAGAAAAATATTTCAAAAATTAATTTCATTTTTTATTGACTAATCATTTTAAGAAGAGACTCTTTTTTAGAATTTAAAAATTTTCTTATAACAGATTCTGTGTAAATACTGTAAAATCGTTTGAAAACTGTTTAATAAAAGGAAAAAGATATTCACCAAATGTATTCGTTAAACTATTTTTCAGTCATTTTGACGCTTTTTTGAAAGATACATCATTTTCCAAGTCTCTTAACCATGATTGATGCTGCGTGTTAAATTTTCAAAACTATTTCTAAATACTTGGTATAATTGTGACAGATTTTTATTATTTAACTTTTAAAATTTTTGTGAATTCATGCCAAACACAGTTTTTTCTCAAATATCGTTTGTAAATGTACCATAAAACTCACGTTTGGTAAAATTAAATATGAAATTTGAGGTTATTTCATATACCTAGTGGTGTTCGGGATTCCTATGGTAGAAACTACCAAAAAATAATGCACCATCGTCCACAAATTATAACAATAAATTATTTAACTATTTTTGGATAGTCATATGATTTTTTTTATGATGGATATCCAAGAGGTTTGAATTGTTGAGGAAACGTCAAAAAATGATCGTAGTTTTAAAACATTTAATTAAATAATACACTTATCTTAATGACTGTGAAGAGTAGTTCACTTAACTCATCTTTTAAGTGTGTTAGTTTTACAAAATAAATGAACTTTTTGTTTTCTCTAAATAGTGAAGCGTATTGTTTACATTCAACTTAATTGTAGTTTAATCAATTTTTCAGTAGTCACTGCTGGCTACTAGTCTGTGAATTTCAATTAGTTATAAGCTATTAATCAAGAAGTGACAAGTCAGTGACAAGTTTGATTAGTAATAAGTTCAACTAATTTCAAATTAGTCATTGAATTTGCTGACCAAGGAATTAGTAGTTTTTTACTATTTATTAGTAAAAATGATTACTAGTTTAATTAACGATCCGATTTTCCTTACTGTTAGTATTTTTCTAATTAAAAAGAAGAGAATATACAGTTTGTTCGTCCACACCCAATAGTAAGTTATTAAATATACTGCTAATAAACAAATCGTATCTTATACTATTTGTGAATAACCCGCAAATCCATTTTTTTACAACTATAGTCATGGCTCTCAAAAGCAACTATTTGTCAGGACAGTAATTTGATTGGTAAATCAGTATTTTTATCTAACAATTTCTAGTACCAAATATTGAGTACTTTATATAATATATAGCAGCAGAGTCGTATTTTTCTAGGCTACATCAGGATTTGTTCGAACTGAACGTCATAATAATTATATTTCGTGCAAAATCTACTAGCAACGGGATCAATGAGATTATCTAATATTTTACAGGTGGTTCTTACTAGAATCTTATATTTATTAGTGGTAGATTAGAGTGATAGAATAGTTTCTATTTTTAAGAAAATATGAATATTTTGAGATATTTCAGTAACGTCATGGAATCTGATGTGAACATCTTATGCCAACATAATGTCATTTAAAAAAAAAAACTCATTTCAATATAAAATGAGAAAAACACTTTTTGTTTGATGAATGAATGTGTTTTTAATGTAAAAGAGACAAACATTTGTTGTTATTTATAAACAGTAAAATTTAATTTACAAAATAATTTCGTATTAGCATAATTTTCAAAGTAGCATATGTATAGTTTTTTTATGTTTTATCTTATTTCTTAGATGTAATTTACAAAACATTGTAATAAAGAAAATAGTCAAAAAGATCTTCTGAAGATTACTGTAAAATTGTAAACATTACTATGTGTACTTTTCAAAATATTTATCACAATAATTAATTTTCGCAGTGAAAAAAATAAATATCTTTTGGTAAAAATTTTGAATATTGAAATTTAACATTGAGCTAATAGTTACTAAGAATGAATGGTAACTAAAATTAGCACTTTTACCACAAAAATCACAAGTAATAAGTTTTGCATTTAGTAATAACCACTGGCAGATATACTCAGAGAAATCTTATAACAAAAAAAACATAAATTAATTCAAGATTTTCTTAAAATTACTAAAAACAATAATAAAGGAGAAAAATAAAAAAAAATGTTTTGAATTTACAATTTTTGTAAACTGTGGGTGATCTAGATGGAAAGTATATAACATAATTTTAAACATTATAAAAAAATGTTGAATTAAAAATGTAAATGTCTACGAAAGAGAAAATAATAAAGCATCATTTTAATTTTAAAAACATGAGAGTTTAAATTCGTTTAAAAACAAAGGAACTATTAAATTAAATGCATTGGTATTATCGGAAAACATGAGAATATTTTTTAACTACCATAATGCACGAAACAAACACTTTCAAAACTATAACTGTCAATACGATAAAATTTAATATACAATTATCTAAAATAATCTTTATCGATAAATTTAAATAATCATTTACTTTTCCAATAGTTAAAAACTTGTCTAAATTTCAATATTTGGAGAAAAAAAATTATTCTCCAGAATGTTAGTTACCTCCAATTATGGCATTATTTCTGAAAAATTGTAAAATATCTCGACTTCATCCCTCTAAAACAAGACTGTATGGTAGTTTTTGTATCAGAAATTTTTTTACGTTACCATTGAAATTGTGAACAATAACAATGTAATGGGAATTAGCTACAATAGTTCCTTTCGTAAGCCCTAAACTAACAAAAATAATTCTTAAAATTATTACGTCTTAAATTAAGAGTTATGTAAGCATAATTTCAGCTCGAAATTGCGAAAATTAAGTCAATGCTTAGTCTGAAAAGACTAACTGCTGTCTTTCATACATAAATATATACATTATGACAATTTGGCTTAAACTTAAATATTTTCAGCTTGCGAAATCTACGTTGAAGTATATCTATTTATATGAATAACAACAATAATATATTTGACATTCGTCGTATGCTACAAAAGATTATAATCACAAGTAAAAAATTATAAACTATCTGAAAAATTAGCACCAGATTTCTAAAATCTTGATATTAACTTAATTTAAGTAGGTTTAAACCATAAGATACTAAATTTAACCATCTCAATGTCAAGAACTTATTTTTTCCGTGTATTTGAGAAGATAGACTTTTACAAATCATCTTTCATTTTGGGTTCGCCCAAGTTTAGCTCTCGAATGATCAGATGTTAGACACTATCCCAATGAATAGGTACTTCAAACGTAGATTATTCTAATCCCCGAAAGATATTTACCTCGGGAGACACATCGCGATAGCTTGTAGTTTTCGTAGTCGTAGTTTTTTTAGTAGTTGTTCTCGTGATGGACGAAATATCGTCGTCCCAATCTTGAAAAACTTCGGTAGTCGCCATGATGACTGGTGAATCGGATCCACTCACAAAATTAATCACTATAATTTGCACTGAAATGATCGATAATTTCAATCTCCGTGATCCACGGGTCACTAAATTCTTCACTTCTGTCGAAAGATTTATCCAAAATTCAAGTTATCCGTCACTCGCGAGCGGGAAATGCTGGTCACCGCTCACCACGATCGGAACACATGATGCTGACGGAATTATGATCTATCCAAAATTGGAAAATCGCTGGGTATCACTTGCACCGCTGCATTGGCATCTTTTCTTCTTTGTATATGGAAGCAAATAATCTATAAACACTCAATGCTCGAGTCTCGGAAGCGAATCGCACGTTTCGGTACTGGCGAACGGAAGTGACAATTAAGTGCGTTTTTTATTTGGAAGGAGAAACGCTGCGAAACAAAGCAAAAGTTACAAGATCCAACGACGCCGTACGAAACGACGAGTCGCTTCGTATTTTCGGGACATTTTCCTCAAAAGTCGGAATGAGGAGATGCGGTTCCGGTTTCTTTGTACTTCCGTCGCGCGGATCGGCAACTATGGTAAAATCGACCATGCATTGGATGGCAATCAGCAACGTACATTATTCACGTTTTCCGACCAGCGCGACGGAAAACGCGCAAAATCACTAATTTTCGGTATTTTCGAAATGCGAGATGATGCGATATGCGAGATGGATCTCGCGCGACTGAGGTCGCCTTGCACGTCATCTGCGAGGCGTACCGGCGTCCCGTGTTCGACGATCCAATTCCAGAAATACGGAGGACCACGAGTATAATATTAGGACGACGAAGAAGCCGTCGGACTCCGTCGGGCATAACGACCAACGGCTTGCGCTGCATTTCCGACACGCATGAAGGACCACCGTCAATGACTCGATGGTTAACCCAAGGGGAAAACCCTCCAGATGACTCAAGACCCTTCATCCCAGGAAAAAGATCAAATAACCTGCATGGTAACACACAATTATTCTTAGACAAATTGGAGCGATTAATCACGATTTTCTGTCAGCGATGCACAAATTGACTAGGAAATAAACTCCTGCAGACTACATTAGACGCGTTTCGACTAAGTTAATGTGCCCGCCCTTCACTGATTCTTGCAAATATGATTTCTGTCACCAGTGAATAAATTTAGGCCGAAATTGAACAAAAAGTCAATTTTTTAGAAATTTCTTTTTTTAGTGATTTTTATAAAAAAAAAATAACTGATATTTGTTCATAACTCGGTACCAAGAAGATAAATAACATCAAGGAGTATTTTGAAGTTCTTTGATGTCTTAAAACTTATCTGTACAATGCTTCTACCGACGGTGCATATTTCTCCAGTTACAGTCGGTTCAAGAAAAAAATTCGTATTTCTGTGGTTTTCCGAGTATATATTTTTTTTTTATGAAGAGAGGAAGAAAAGTTATCTATGAGTGGTAGAGCTTAAATATTTCTCCAGATGTAGGAGTTCAAAGTAACAAAAAGTATACAGATATGATTAAATTGTTAGTTAACCCTTTGCGGCATGGCGGTATAGAATCTATACCACCTATTTCCTCACCGTGTTTCCGTTTTTAAGTAAAACTTTGATGGATTATTTCGTTTTTTTTGTTATTTTAATATCGTAACATGTCAAAGAACCTGAAATTATGTGCAATTAGTCAACATTTGCTGCAAATTTGTTGATATAAATATATAAATGCTGAATAATAACACTTTTTTCAGTAAAAAAGCAATACTAGGAAAAGTATTTAACGTATTTTTGCAACCTCCCGAGTAAACATTTTCCTCCGGATCGAATCCGATACCGATCCGGGACCCTTACCTTAGTTGAATTTCAGATCCGTGTCAGATCAGGATTGTAACGCTGCCGCACATCCGTAACGGATCCGGAGTCCCGGACGTCCGGCAATCCTGATCCGTTCCTGACCTGATCCGGATTTGAATCGGCGGTAACATTCAATAAGGTGTAAATACAGAAAACCTTGTCCAAATTTGCTGACGTGACTATTTAAACACATGATTATACAGATGACAATGTGAAAGATAGTAAAAATCCTTTGCCAATGCGTCGTTTGTATATATAGGCCTTTGCTAAGTTGTCATTCAGGTTATACACGAATAAAACATTTCTTTTTATTGACAGATTAATTCTAACTCTAATTCGAGGTTAACTTTCCAATTCGACAAAAGTTACCTTCTTATTTTGTATATTTTAATATGTATAGTTGTTAATTAAGCATAAAATTAAATAATACACAACATAATAAAATAATAAAAACTGACAGTTCTTATATGCACAGAATATGAAGCCCTATACAACCTACAAATAGAATATAACTATATCCAGTCAATGACGCATCGATTAAATTTTGCACAAATTTACAGAATTAGTGCAAATATATACACAAGAAAATTGTTCTCAACTTCACTAATAAATATAGGATTAATATACCATATTAAAAAATTGAACACAATAAACTTCAAGTAATTTTTTTATCCGTACTATATTCAAAATACATTTATTGAAGAAATATAGCACATTGACGTAAATGGTGTGAACGCATTATCAGATTCGAATACGTATATGTATATGTTTTATCACCATACAAAAATGTGATCCTTTATATATCCATTCCTCTCAGATTAATTGCATATTATAATGTGAAGAAAGTTATATTGTATTTGGAAACTACAAAGGTCTTGATGGAATCTGTGTACTCATCACTTAAAAGAATTGTCGCTCCGGCTTCATGGTTACATTGGCTGTTTATAATTAATACATGTTGAACAGCATATTTAATATTGCGCAATAACATTAAAATAAATTATAGCTAAATGCAGAAAGAGCACGAATTAAGTATAATAATTTAATTTTATAAATGTCAAACAGAGTTTATGGTTTTTAGATTATTGTTTGTACATATGTTATTCGTCTTAATATTTAACCTAAGCTTACTTTGTAAAGAATTATCCACAGTAATTCTTTTGCACACTATCCATATAGTTTTATTCCACTTATTAAATATTAAAGCTGTAAAATGTGTCCAATAATCTTAAACATTAAATATTTTTTGGCACTATAATACTTTTTGAAACGTACCCTATCTTCATTTTTTATACCTAATCATAGATAAGCTTACACGTAAATATATTTAAAAGAAATATGTATTAAAATTATAATAAATATAAATAACAGCGGATGAAATCATAGGCTGCTTTACAACAAGTGTTAAATAGCTGAAGAGAGTTTATACGTTTTAGATTATTTGGTTTATGAGACTACGTATTATGTAATGAATGTTACAATAATTAATAAAATAAATATTTTATTAATAATAAAATAGTTTTATAACACTTTTAAAATATTAAGGCTTTGTACAATGCATCTAATAATCTGGAAACCTCGTACTCTCTTTGACTCTGTAACTCTTGTCGGAATATATCCAACGCTTTGAAACTATTTTAATTGTAATTATTGTAATTTGAATTCATATTTCGGGTAGATATGCCAGGAAATAATGGTAAAACTTGATAGTTAAAGAGTGAAAGCACCGTCAAGTTCCAACAAGAGTTACAGAGCTGAATTGATCCTACGATGATTGTCAGATTACTGCACTTATACACGTTATTGACACAAATAAACATTCATTTTAATTGGGTTTCAATTTAGTTCAATTTTCTTAATTATTTTATTGAATTTATTGCGAACTAAGAAAACGTGAAATACAATTGAGGTTCAGGGAAAAGGTTGTTAATTTGGAAAGTTAACCTCACATCTGAATGTGGGTTAACCTCCCAAAAAAAATAAAACTCACTGACACTATCACATATTTTTTATATTTCATTTTCTTATTCTTTATGTTTTTCTTGTGCATGATAATACTTTAAAAGACCGTAGCACATTTAAACTTTAAAACGAAACGCGATAAAGTCGAACTGTCGAAACAGCTCAGCTGATCAGGTAAGGCGCCACTAGAGCTGCATACTGAATTAGAATTCCAAATCCGGATCAAATCAGGAACAGGTACGGGTTCCCTGATGTACCGAATGTAGCTGGATAACTACAAATTAGGATCGGCTCCGGAACGGATCCGGATTGCCGGACGTCCGGGCTTCCTTATCCGTCCCGGATCCGAGGTAGCATTACAAATCTGATGCGATCCTGATCTGATAGTAGGGGTAGCCCCAGCAAATGTTTACTCGGGGTGTTACGGATTGAATCGATATACATATTCTGCGGTACCCGGCGTGGGTTTTTCTGCAGTTTTCCCCACGCCATTGCACACCCGAATGGGGGTACTTCTCAAAAAGACGGCTGCAGCCGCAACGAAGGGTGCCTATAGGTTTTTATGTACGGGCCCTTCGTAAATGGCGACGACAAGTCCGATATTATTACTCGCGATAATTGTAAATATGCCGGGAAAGTTGAGGAGATTTGATTAGATTATGAGTCGTAGTTTTCGTACAATTTGGAGTCGACAGTTTAGTACGAGGCGAAATTGGAGTAAGGACTCCGTTTTGGAATATAATGCATTTGCCTGCTGGCGATTCGCTTTCGGATGGAGAGTACCCGGAGGTTGCACGCGCGGGGACTCGAGACGTCGAGGTCGGCCGTGGCTGGCCTGCCGGTGAACAAGAAGTCCGAAAGTTCGCAAACCAGAGGTGCATACAAAGATCTGCCGGCGATTCGCCTTCCGATGGATAGTACCCGGAGGGTAACACGCGCGGGGACTCGGGGCGTCGAGATCTGCCGTGGCTGGCCACCCGGGGAACAAGAAGTCCGAAGGTTCGCAAACCGGAGATAGACTGTCGGTAAGTTACCGACATAGGGATCAATGGTTCGGTTCCGTCGGTAACATATTCGGGAAGAGCTGTCAGTTGTCCTTCGTCTTTCAGATAGATAGATAGATAGATAGATAGATAGATAGAGAGAGAGAGAGAGAGAGAGAGAGAGAGAGAGAGAGAGAGAGAGAGAGAGAGAGAAAGAGCAAGAGAGAAAGTGAGCACCGACGAAACAAAAGCATGAATCTGCCTGAGCTCCGAAGTCGAAAATTCTAGATCTTTCCGGAAACGTCAAAAAGACAAAAGTACCGAGTTCCTTGACAACAATGTTTAGTAGCTTAGTAACGAACAAATATAAAAACGGGCTACTCCTCAACTCCAGAGACTCTCGAAAAAACACACTCGAAATCGATACATCTGTCAGCTTGGATCTTTACTCGTTCCGCGATTTGTCGTCGCCGTATTTAAATAAAGATTCATAGTTTTGCGAAGTCAGAATTAAAGTGTTTACTCTATCCGCCCGATTATTATCAAGAAATTTACACGGGGTATGGTATACCAGTGTTTTCAGGGTCGCAGATTGCGAATCCGGCCTCAGATTTGAATAATTCAAGATGACGGATCCAATACAGACCAAATTCAGAAAAATAATTACCACGTCCTCTTCGTTCGTGTCTGCCAAGTTCAAATCGGCATTTTGAATTTTTGAAATCTGAGGCTGGATTTGTGATCAGTGACCCGAAAAACCCCCGAGTACCCAGCTTCAGCTTGATCAAGTAACTTTTTCTGAATTTGGTCCGACATATTGGATCCGCCATCTTGAATTTTGAAAATCTGAGTCCGGATTCGTGATCAACGAGCCCGAAAACCCCTGAGTAACCAGTTTCAGCTATTTTCCGCGAAGAGAAAAATGCATGCTTCAAAGGGTTAAGATGGATTTTACAGTTGATCACTGATCATTGGTCATGGAGTGATGTAGTCCTTGCTTGTTAACTTGTATGTTTCGAAAGACTATTTGGAATGGTAACGGGAAGTTAAATACTTATCTCGTGTAAAGTTTCATAATCACCAATTGGTAAAATGTGATACTTCGTTTAAAGTAAAATGTATAAATACGTTTTTACCATAAAAACCATGATTTTTAGTCAATAAAATATTTAAATAGTGCAATCGATTGGAAATTTTCCGAGGAATTTATTCCCGAAAAAATTCGTTACACAGCTTTTTACGCAAGTTCAGTAGAACTGAAGAACTGCTTTTTGATAAAAATCTATAATTTTAAAACACAGTTCGACATTAGACTTAAATTTTCGACATTTACAAGGAATAGTAAAAAATGAAAGCAAAAAATGAAAAGATCCTAATTTATTTATATAATCGTTTTAAAGTATAGTATTGAATAATTTTTTTTAGATTTATGCCAAATCGCCATCGGTGTATGTGAGTTCTAAATTTGCAATTAAAAAGCAGTTTTTCAAATCTACTGCGGTTGCCTTCAAGGGTAGTTAAAAAATGTCCACTGAAATGAATTCCTTCAAATATTTTCAATAGATTAACACTATCTAAATATTTTTTTTTACGAGAAATCACTATTTTTGAAGCAAAAATGTATTTTAAACTTTTAACTTAAAAAAGTATCAATAAATTTTACTAAATTCGCGATTAAGAAACTTCTATATAGGATAAGGATTTAAAATTTGGTTTGGCTACATTCTTTGCAATATAGAAAACTTCTGCAAAGTTAGATAAGAATCGATGACAGACGACCGACAAAAGTCTTCTTTTTTAATTTAATTATTGCAAGAAAGTCTTGGTCATAGAAAAATGCATTAGAAAAAGGAATAAAGTTAATAAAATTTATGTTCCGTTGTCTTAAAATGAATTCATACAATGCATTAATTGATGGATAAAATTTCATGAACATTTAATTAAAATAAAATTTAAAAATCTTTTCTTCTAGAGCCGGAAGTGCAAATTCATAAGAGTGACCAGCATGATAGTCGGTCCTTTTCTGTTCGGAATTCGCATGGAAGAAAGAGACGCCGTGAATTTGATCATTCTTTTACGTGTATTTCGAACAAACAATGACCAACCGTCATGGCATCCGTATTTATGGCTGCACTTCCGGATCCAAATGCATGGTAAACGTTCGTAATAGACACGTTTACGAAACGAAAGAAAGTACATGTTTTTAAAGCATCTTTTACCTCTGAAAAACTAATATTACAATACAAATTGGTGGTCGGACAAACTAAAGCCACCTTCTTGAAAAAAGACGTTAATTTTTCAAGTTATAATTTATTTATAAATAGTTTAGTATATAATTGTACAAATCGTAGGTAAAAGTACAACCAGTAAGAAAGTGTAGAGGGGAGCAAAGGTTACGTTACAAAAGAAAAAATCTACACGCACGTTTATAGCGACTAAAATCATGACAATTAAAAAAAAAATCGCCTATACTTTCAACTGTAGTATCGTCAGTTTTTATCAATATGGGTATAGTCGAAAAGGTATGCAGGGTGCACCCCAAAACTCGACAAATCACAAAACAGACAATTCAAAAAGCCGACATTAGAAATCAGACATTTAAAAAAACAGACATTTAAAAAAAAACGCACATTCAAAAACCAGACATTTCAAAATACAGGCATATTTTGTAATTCTGTTTTTTTGAATGTTTGCTTTTTGAAGTGCACCCGGTATGCCTTTCGGCTTGCAGTTTAAAAACAAGTTTTAAATGGAATAGCAATCAGAGCTGTTATGATTTTACATGAACTAGCTTAAAAATAATTTTTTAGCTATAAAACGAAATTTTGCGGCAATGTCGGAAAATTACACCATACCATTTTTGATAGTTTTCCTAGATCTGAAACTTGTGTCTAAGTGCCTAAGCGCCAGTTCGCTGTCATACCGTACTATGATTGTATTTGAAATTCAGCCTTGATGGAGATTCATCGCGTTATCTGGTGCCTAAACCTTATGACTAAACTATTCGAAAATTATAACCTTTGACGTACATTGTATTGTAAAGTGCTCGATGAGTGACTACGGCAGTTGTATGAATAAAACTAAAAGAACAATAATAAGGAAGAAAATATAGGGGTAGTATCTATAATACGATTCAAAATTAATTTCTCCTCGATCATTTGTAATAATATAATAAATTATGAATTTATTTCGCGGCTTGATCAATCAACTGACTGATAAGTAAAAAAAATTAAGGAATAAAATATGTTGTCGATGTACGTGGCATTTTTTACAATAGGCATTTGTTTCAATATTATCGCCGGAGAGATACTGGGTCTAGTTTTAAAGTAACAATATCCATAATTCTTATAAATTCCGTCAGCAGTAAAGAAATTCAATCGCGATAATATCCGACAATAATTACGTTTTTAATGCCTTTTTCTTCACTTTTTACATTTTAATTAGTTTTACATTAACAGCATATTTTATTCCTTAATTTTTCTACTTATCAGTCAGTTGATCGATCAAACCGAGAAATAATTTCATAATTTATTATAAAATATAGGTAGCTTCAGAATGAGAACAAAGTTGAGATTGAACAAACTTTGAGAAAAAAATGTCTCAAATAATGAGACACTTTATATTGATGGCATATGTATTCAGGCGTTTATTCTAAAAAGACATAATTAATATTTTGGAATGAGACGTTTAAGAGTCACGAGTTTTTACAGTATACGCTTACTACTGTCCATCGAGTATACAGCAATAATACGAATTTAGAAATATAAAAACAACATTGAAAATCGTTAGCATCGACAAATTATTTTTGTAATATTTTATACCGATCAATAAATTTCATTAATTGTTTACTTGATATTAATTGTACTCTACATAATTGAATATTAAAAAATGAAATTCTTTACGGCTAAAACTCAATTTTGACCTGAGAATCATGAATAGCGACCTCGAAAATGGTAGGGTATGTACTTTTACATTTTTTTCAACTTGTCTTTGATGCGCAATATTTGATTGAAATTGAAGTGACAAAAAATTATTTCCGACGTTGATGGGAGTAAATTCTATATTTCATACAGTTTACTTGACTTTTCCGGCAAATTTTACTTGAAGTCTTTTCAGTAAAATCTACAAATGACTTTCTTCGGTATATGTTCAAATCCACTATAGATCTCCATTTGTCATAAAAATCGTTTGTATTTTAGAAATAAGTGGCTACGTTAACTTTTTGAAAACAAATACTTTCAGTATTACGAAATGTTTAAACGTTACACAAAAAGTAGAGAAAGATTCGTTTTAAAATTTAAATTGCATTTCTCTAGATTATTAATACATTTAATAAAAATTGTATTCAAAATGCTGAACGTTACTTATTTGTAAAAGCATCAGAAATAATATTTGGCATCCCCAAGATTCCGTTTATGTAAGAGTTTCTTGGATAAAATCGAATCGTGCTGCAAGCAAGAGGAGGGGATAATCTTCGAGTTTTGCTTTCGTCCTTTCCGCGCATTTTCGACGCTATTTATTATATGCATCTGCATGCGGTATTTTGCAGCGTAGGTAGTTCCGTGTGTGATATTCTTGCGAAAGCTCTAGCCAGATCGTGAGAAAAGTTCTTCTGCTATCGTCGGTAGAAACTAAGTTTTTCTTTTTAACTTACGTCAGTTAAATTTTTTCACTTTATTACCGAGCTTTTCAAACATTATCATACATTTGAAAATTTAATTTTATATAAATAAAAATTCACATAAATATTTTTTGTTATTATAACAGTAAAATTTTTTATTACATCGACAAAGTGTAGTAATTTTAGTTGTTTAGTGTGTCGTACATACTCTGCCCCCCCCCCCCCCCCCCAATCCCAGACGAAAAGTTTCTCATATCACTTTACTTTAATTTCACGAATTGTTCTTCATAGGCATTGTAAAGAACCCAGAAGGCATATTCTAGTAAGTACACTCAGAGAAAAGGTTTATTTAAATCTAAAAAATAGTTGTTTTTTTAAGTATTTTCTTTCTTTAAAACAAAGTAAAAATATGTAACGAAATAGAATCATCAATTACCAACGTTTAAAAAAAACATTATATTTATATAATTCTGACAGAGTTAATGATTCTTAATGTTATACAGTTAAAAACAATGTCATCTTAGTTTTACTACACTGTGTTTGAATAAAATATCAACCCATTTATTTTCGAATCTATCTATCGCAAATTATCATTCTACTTTCAGTTTTATATTCTTATAACAGGAAATGAAAGTTTTAATTATTTGAAATCAATATCACGTCTTCCGCTTTTCAAAACCAATTAGTGGCTTCGTCCCTGCGGCTCATGTATTTCTCGACTGGGCCGGGTTTAGTAGACCCAAATATTTAATTGACAATAGAAAAAAAATGAAAATGATCATATTCAAAACTTCCAACCCCAGCACATGTCAACCGGAGCATTATTATAACATAATAAATATTATTATTATTAACTTTTTTGTTTCGTCGTAATATTTATAATTAATAAAAGTTTCATTTCTTCCTGACCGCTTTATCAAATTAAATAGGAAGACTTGTCTTCTTGGTTCCGACTGTCTAATTACAGTATGATCTTTTATACGTACGTTTTTATAGAGAATGTGATGCTCTATTTTTTCTGTTGCAAAATTTTTTGTTGTGTGGTTTCTGTTTTTGATAAGAATTATTTAAAGTAGAACAAATAAATTTTTCTACTTAATTACGTTTATTTGTTCATTATTTAATTTAACTTTTTGTATGAAGGCACATTCGTGGTATTAAATAAATAAATAATAATGAAGTAAGAACTGAATAGCTCTACTTCGCACATGTAATCCCATTCCCAGATTACTGTATTCTTTTTAAACTCTTAAGCTAGATCATATATACTGGGCAAGCCTTGATTACTTTGGTGTTCATTCGTTTTCTACGGTATTGCCGCTAATTTTACGAATAAAATGTTTATACAATTTTTGTAGAAAATGTCATGATTTTCCTTTTTTGTTTAAAACATTTTTTAATGTGATATGTATTTTTGAAAATAAATTAAAAAACGTGCATCTTTCATATTTATTCGTCGTTTATGACATATCCGTTGATTTAGGAAGTTCATAATTTAACCCATTATATATATGTATAGAGAATTTGATGGTCTATCTTTTTTGTTGGAAGTTTTTTTTGTTGTGATTTGTATTTTTGATAAGATACGGGAAAATCGTATTTTTGCCCTCCCTATAATCAAGTATGGATCGACTCCAAAAACTAACCAGATCTAAGTTAGGCCATGAGAAGTTGAACTACTATTCAATCTCGTAAACCTGGGTTAAGCTGCTTTCCGGTATTCTCGACTTCCCTGAATTTAGTGACAATCGACAATGCCCAATTCCCTTGTTCGTTTTCTATGAAAGATTTAGTATGGGCTTCATGGATAAATTTTACTCTTTTAACTATATTTTGTTTTTCATATGACATCTGAAGAGAAAAATAATCTCTGGACACTTCTTGGTGTCACAACTCCTAAAAAAGAATTACTAAAATCGACAAACATTGAAAACATTATTCCAAGATCCATAAAACCATCATTCTCTAATAGAAGTATATAACTTGTACCATAGATAGATTCCCAAACATAGCAGTTGGCCACATTTCCGCCATATTAGATTTAAAAATTGAAAAAGTGACATCGAATTTATAATACAAATTCAATCCTCCCCTCAGTAAGTAGTCTTCTGTGATTCTCATGCCATTTCTATAAATTTGTTCATTAAAAATGTTTTGAAATCGGCTTAATTTCAGTGACATAATAAAAAGGATTAATACCAATAGCTATCTAATTTTAAAATTTAAATACAAGAAGCTTTGTTCAACTGAAAAGTAGACTTATGTAAAAGTCTTAACATCAACTATGCGACTAAATTATAGTACCAAACATTGGATATTAATTACAATTCGGGTTTGAATTAAGACGGTTGAAAATTGTATATTTAAATTATTTAGACTAAAATCGAAACTCTATATACTGAAACAATTTCATTGCACAAAAAAACGTACCTTCGATAACACAATTAAATGTTTTATTTCAACGGATGAAATATTATATTATTACGACGAAAAATTATTTTTAAAAATTAATTATTAGTTTATGTTTTTAATGGAAAGGATCGTTGTTCAATGTAAGAAATTAATTTATAGAAAAAAAATTTGGTTCCGATTGGATAAACTATTCTCTTAAGGAAAAAAAAACATTAGATAATTTTGTAACAATCTATCTTTTTTCTGTTTACCTTTCGTCTTATATATAGAAATTAATGTTAGCGAATAAAGTTTCGACGCACTCTTTGAGATTTTCATGACATAATAAACGAATGTTCTAATCATTATGCGGACATTTCGGTTATATACAATTTGCAAAGGCCAAAATTGTTGAACGGAAACAACTCCAGGCATTGCACTGTATGCGATAGATCAGTGCACTTAAATCGAGCCAGATTACATGCCGAATAATATCCACATTTCATTGTTTTTTTTTTGTTAAGAATTTGTTATAAAAATTCTCGTTATTCTTATTTACCACCTTGAGTAGAAAAGAATGACCGAAAAACATAATTTTTATAGTTTTTAAGTAGCGTCTCGCAACTCTAAAAGATTTTCGGACATTCGAAAAATGAATGTTTTTTTTTCGTGCAATTAAAAAGTTGATAAAAATGATTATTTTTTATGAGAAGAATGAATTAATAACTTGCATTAGTGTCTAACTAAAGTTTATAACTTTCACATATCAGAAATTCATGATTAAAAACAAAACCCGTCTCACAACTCTCCATTACCCTCGATTAAATTAGTTTGCAGTTAGTTAATTAAAAATGTCTTTAATCATTCTGATTAAATAGAATTTTTGAGTTGAGGTCAATCAACGATGATTAAACACGACTAACTAATTCCGGATTGGACACTATTAGGTACTAAATTCTGATCAGGATTTGGTCAGACAGTGTTCAGACGTAGTGAGTAGTGAAGCAGCCTGAAAAGATTTCTGCGTGGGTGATAAGCATTGGTTAATTTCCTCTCTGCTATTTTGTTTTTGGAAGAATCGTCATCGCAACGTCATATTGTCTCAAAGTACGCCAAAAAAGACGTCATGTGTATTCCAAATGAAATTAAAAGCTAGGTAATGTGAAAAATATGACATTAAACAATGCACGAAGTGTAGAAGTTTTGTTTACAAGCTCTGGCTCGTCTTAATCTTTGGTGCATCTCTTGTCCTTTTCAAGTGCCTTGGGATTTAGAAACCTCTAAACTCGCTTCGTTGCGCGATTCGTTGGCAAGCATTATCTCACAGACTCATGGCCGTCACGTGTTAAGATTAATAACCCGTAAAAGAATGCGACGAGAAACCGCTTGCAAAAACCTCTTACCAAGCAGACAAGTGATTTCCTCAAATTATTTATGTTGCAATTGTCTTTTTCATTATTGAGTAGCTTTTATACTAGCAAATCCAAATAAATTGTATTTTTTCACAATTTTTTACTTCACCCAAAACTAATTCAATATCATAGTGTTGGGCCTTGGTATATATTTTCATACAAGACACAGAATTATAAATAAATTATTGTGCTTCATTTTTACACAAAAGTGTGGAGGGAGAAATGCTTTGTAGCACCTTCGGATAGGGTGTATTTAATACAACAACTTATTTCGTCTTTGCGATAATCCCATTTAAATTTTCCGAATTACAAAAGACCTGAAAGCACTTGCCGAACACAAATTCCTAAAAATGTCAAAGTGTACCATGGCACGTCTTAAGATTTCTGGATTTAACATTTTCAAGTTTTTAAAATACTGAAGGTAGATTTCGTCAAATTATTTTATATCATTTTATTGTCTGCATTTTAAGAAATATCAAAATATAAACATTTAACAAATAATCGGCGATTTTGTTTAACAGAAATTAAATGCAAATTGCAACAGAAAAACTAAATTACGAGAAAAGAGTTTTTGAAACCTATGGGGGTATTCGGAGTCATTCTAGGAACAAATTTGAAGGTCATTTCAAGGTCAAACATATTTGGGTCCTATTAAAAGGTTATTTGGTCAAATTTCAATTTCATCAGAATATTGGAATTCTCTTGAAATTGTGGAAAAAGATGGAAAAAATATTTGAATTTCAAAAATAAAATGTATTTTTCTACCCCACATCACAGTAATAACCTCAAAATGACGTGACTGAATTTCTCTGCAACATTTCTGAACGATCTAATACATCAAACTATGAGCTTTTTTAAACAGATGATAAAAATGAAAAGTTATAAGAATTTATCGAAAAACACAAAGATTTCAACTAATCTAAATTGTAAAATTTTAAATTCATAATGACACATTTTAAAAAAAATGTTCGCATATTCTGTGATTAATTCTAAGTTGGCATTTTTCGATGATTAGAAGAATTTTTGTTAAAAAATTGTGAACTTATAAAAAAAATTCAATAGAAAAAAAAACATAAAATTCATAAAAGAAGATATTAAGCATTTCTCAGAATTTTGTAAATCATAAATACTGTAAACTTTCTTTAATCACAATTCTCAAAATGTCAATAACAAATTCAGTATAATTCTCGATGAGTTCTAATAACTTTTTCTCATAGTTCTTTAATAAGAGCGAGTAGAAAACCAACGAAATTTTTATCGGGCGCAATTTTGAGGCCGCTATAATGATGTTGGTTAATTTAAAAAATACATTTTTTTTCTTATAATTGAAATATTTTTGTAATCGAAAATATGCGCTTCTATTGACGTCGGGCTCAATTTATCACTTCCAACGTTTCCCAATAGACTCCAAGATTCATAATGTACCAATTACAAAAATTGATTAGAAATGAAATATTTTGACTGCTCAATACTTTCAATGAAATAATAATTAGGCATTTATTATATTTTCTATACCTATATAAACAACATTCATCAACGTGAAAACGGTACTTTTGCACTTGAGTCAAATTTTCTCAGTGAGCCACCAAAAATCGACTCATTGAATTGGTTTTTCTAGATTCTAAGAGACTGGTATGTAAAATTTATTACTATAAAATATTTTTGTTTAATTTGAATTTTTGACAAATGAACACGAAGAAATGATTTTTTATGCGTCATTTTGTTTTAAAAATTATTCGTTTAAAAGCTTTTATTATTTGTTAAATTCTGTTCTTTTATTTATAAATATGTGTGCTCTATATGTATAAATTATATGTCTGCATATTATGTGTATTACGTACATTTTATTGCATTTTCAAAAATGAAACCTTTCTCTGCAGAACGGTTATCTGTATATACTCTGAACAAAATTTACTCGACAAATTCAACTGCCATTGAGAAGTTAAGTCGAGAGTAGTTAAAAGAAATCATTTTTTTTTTGTTAGTATAACTTTGTTGATGTTATTAATTTTACTATTTTTACTTAAGCTAATATTATTTACGCAGTAAACGAAAAAGTGTTCAGAATGATTGGAGATCGAGAAATGCGATACTATGCATAAAACTCAAAACAAGGCATGCACTAATAGAATAAAAAAGCAACCACCCATAGCTTCACTAAAAAAATTTCCAGAAAAATTCTTTGTTGATTTGACTACATATTAACTACGCTGAGTAGTTCGTTACGCTTTAAGAAAATTTTCTAAGTTGCAGATACTACCATAGAGAAGTTATATCAACTAAAAATGTAGTTCTGCTAAATTTAACTAAAAACATATCGCACCAGCACGTTGAATAGTTTTTAGTGTACTAAGTAGTTAGACTCTTAAAAATGTTTTTAAATGTAGTAGAATTAAATTAACTGCCAAAGTGTCGTTTTCATAACTATATTTTTTGTTGATTTAACTCCTTTATGGTTGTAACTATAACCTGTAAAATTCCGTCGAGGACCTATTAAAATAGTAGTCAATTCGACTAATGTAAGATTTTTTTTTTCAGTGTACTATAAAAAGGTTTATTTGTGAATCTAGATATGATTTCTTTAAATAATTATTATGCAAATAACAACGTATCTGTCACTGAATTTTGCTAAATTAAAAGCAAATTTTTAAAAAATATCCTTACATTGAGCTTTTTTATTTAAACAGTTGCGTGGAGAAGTGAATCCACGTTTATCATTGGATGCTAAAGTTATTCAAGCTTGGAGCTTTCCAACTCGTGCATCCAGATGGCGACATCTCATGCACGTTCTCTCCTCAATGTTCAGCGCTTTATTTTTAAGCTCAGATTCGTTCTGAGTGTAGTCGCAAGATGGTACCTGCTACTCGCTCTTCAGGCATCAAATTTTTCTTCGTGCTGGTTCAACATTCAGATTTTATCGTTTTATATTGTCCTTTTGGTATTGATTTTCTTCATAATTTAATTACTAATGCACGTAAAAATAGTCGCGCGCATATACACATCCACCAATACTGGTATATTTATTTATTTTTAAACGATAATTGCTTTAAAACATAAATAGTCCAAGCTACTAAGTAGAAAGACGCGGATCTTAACTTTCGTAAACCTTCTGAATATTTAAATAATATACTTCAATGGTAAGAAGGTGTTGCTTCTTGAATATTTTTACTTATCAACAGTAAAGGCCTGAACTATCTATTGTTTCGGTAAAATAAACTTCCAATTTTATAATATACGTTTTAGATGCTGGATGTTTTGAATAAAATAGCATCTGAATAACAGAGTATCATCCCTTTAAACTTTCCATAGCCTAACCGTAGTAGCTGCGCCTAAATTTTGCTGATTGTGAAATATGTAGTTGCTGAAAATTACGAACAATAATTGAAATATAGCTTTCAATTAAAATTAATAGTTAGATAGCACAGAAGAAAACAAAAATGTGAATATTTTTAGATTGAAATTATACTGAATAGCTATTACATTTCCATTTGATTAAAGTAAATAGTAACTTTTACATGACTATTGTAAACAAAGTCTTCATAAAAAAGCATATTTTGGTAAGGTCGATTAATTCCATTGCCTTATAAATAAGGCTACAGATTATGAATTTATGAACAGCCAAATGCTATTCTCTAATTACATTTTACAGTATTCAAACATGTTTAAAAAGTAATATAATACGTCGTATAAATTTGATACGTGATACTTCTTTTCAGGTAGCCTTCTTTTTCTTCAGGTAATTTAAGATTTCGAATTTACTGAATTCACAACGAAGCGACATGAGAATGATAATAATAAATGAAATAAACGATTTTACAGAATCAGCTAATCTTTTAGTTCGAGTAGAAGGTTATTGTTATGTATTTTTACCTGTAAAATACGAATTTGATGGTCAAAAGGCCGCATAAGTTTAATTTTTATGAATTTTCAGCAACTTTTAAATTTCTGCTGGGTATTGCTTTCTCATGACAGTTCAAAGTTTTAAGCAGTTGCTTAATTGAAAAGAAAATAGTTGGTAGATCATTCGACCGGCACTTAAAAGGTCCCGGCTTTATTTTTTTCATAAATTAGAAATGCTCCATATGTAGATAATAATTAACATATTTCACAAAGAAAATATTTTCAATAAAAAATAAAAGAATAGCGATTTCATCTTTGTTCAGCAAAGGCATTTGATCAAATTAGTATCAAAGTGTAATGAACGTTAATCCCCAAGTGAATCAATTTTAACAAGTTTTTATACAAGTTGTAACCAACTGATTGTATTCAAAAGTGATTCTGCACAAACTGTATACAAATTGTACAAAATCTGTACAATCTTTGCAAATGTTCAATTTGTTTATAATTTGTATATAAAATGTGTAGATTTTGTATAGAATGGTTCTTTGATCTATCATTAATTAGTTACAAATTTCATATAAATTTTTACATCGAGATACATAATTAAACATAAATTTCTATATATTTCATAGTGAAATTTTAACCTAAAAATAAAACACACATGAGAGAAACTTCCGCACTGAAAAAAAAATATATATGGGTCATTCTCCGTCAACCGGTGAACCCGCCTACCCAAAATTGGTTTCAATAAAAATGATCGAGTAAAGGCTTAAAATTCATAAAAAAATAAGGGCTATCAAATTGATTTGGTACCAAATGAGAATCGTTAAATAAATTTAAGTTTTCGGATTTTCGTTAGTCATTTTGAACCCACCATTTTGGATTTTGAAAATCTGGTACCAAATTCGAATTCAGCGACCTCCATAATCCCCCGAGTAATGCGAATTATTCAAGTAAATTTATATTCCAGGTATTTCATCCGCCATTTTGAATCCGCCATTTTGGGTTTTAAAAATCTGGTACCAAATTCGTATTCTGCCACCTTCATAATCCCCTGAGTAATGAGAGTTATTCAAGTAAATTTATATTCCAGATATTTCATCCGCCATTTTGGATTTTGAAAATCTGATGATGGATTCGTAATCAGCGAACTCAAAAACACCGTAAGTGAATGTCTCCTTTGTGATTAAAAATTGTTATAAATCGAATTCTACATTTTGGCCGCCATATTGGGTCGGCCATTTTGGATAATAAAAATGTGCATACGGCATTTGATGGCCCTTATTTTTTTATGAATTTTAAGCCTTTACTCGATCATTTTTATTGAAACCAATTTTGGGTAGGCGGGTTCACCGGTTGACGGAGAATGACCCATGTATATATATATATTTTTTTTTTTTTTAAATATCAAAGTAAATATTTATTTAAATAGTAGCCAGTAAATATTTTCTTGAATTAAGAACATATTTTCTTATATTTAATATATATATATATATATTTACTTATTTAGATTAAGAATTTTCCTTAGACGAGGATACGGAATGCATACCGATTTGGTTCAGTGAAACGTTCAGATGTTCAGCACACTTCAAAAAGGATTTCTCTGAATGTTCAATAAAAAATATGTTCCCGTCTACGATTGTGAATATTAATTCAGTAAATATGCAAAAATAGTTTACGAACATTGCTATAATTATAATGCTTAACTTAATGCATTTACTTAATAAAGTACTTCCTTCATTGACTACAAAATCCCACTATATCGACAGCGACAAAAGTTTAATAATATATCTGATTTACTGAAAAGATTTTCATCCAAACTTTTCAAGAATTATAAATTCATAACAGAAAATTAAATCATCTCTTCAAAGTGCATAAAATATAAGTTTCACAATATACCTGAATATCGATGCAGAGTTACAAACTTCTTAAAACGCTTTTATTTATTCCCGTAAAATTAATTCCATTGTTCGATTTTCGATGCAATTTATATATAAAAACTATTTGTTGAGCATATCACGAAAGACGAAACGATCGAGAGTTGTTTAAAAATCCTACATGGCCAGGAAATGATGTTTGCTCTAGTACGGAGTAAAGCAAACATCCAGTTTCGGAAATGCGAATCCCACTTCCCTCAAAACGTGCATCTCGACGACGTTCACTTTAAAAGTAATATTTACAACTGTAGAATACGAATCCTCTTAAATTATTGCATGAAATATTACTGTACTGTCGGCTTAATTAAACATGGCTGTACCTAAGGGCATATGAATAACTAATATTGGTTCTCTATTGCAAATGCTTTACATTATGGTATAATTATGAATCTTGTCAAAGATTTATTAAACATTTTCATTATACATTTAGTTTTGGCTCCGATAACTTAATTTTACTTAAACAAATATATATATCAAGTATATAATCTTTTGTTAAAAATAGACTTGTAGTAGTATTAAACATAAAGATTTGTCGCTATATAGGCCATTAAACCATCATCAAAATTATTGTAAAAAAGGCCACTTTATTTCTTTGACATATAACATACACTTTTTTAACAAATAAATTCATATAACATTGCAGAATTTAGTAAGTATACGAGTCTATGAACATTGACCTACGTAAATGGCTTATATGCATGATATTTTAAGGGTACCTTTTATTTTACTTAAAGTATGAGCAGAAATCTGTCCAGGCTGCCTGAAAACTTAGCAGGGCCTGATCAGGCCCGCCTGATAAGGTATGCCTTATCACTCCCGGATCAGGCCCTGAACAGGCAGAAATCAGGCGCACCTGATAATGTGCCTTGTCACTTCCAGATCAGGCCCTGACCAGGCTGCAATCAGGCGCGCCTGATAAGGTGTCCATTGTCACTCCCGGATCAGGCCCTGAACAGGCAGCAGTCATGCGCGCCTGATAAGGTGGGTCTTAATACTGCCGGACCATGCACTCGTCAGAGGACTACAACCTGCATCTTATCAGGCAAACGTAGTTGTTGCCTGACCATGTTCAAACAGAGGATTGCAAAGCAAACTTTACTTGTAGCTGCATATAAGAATTTGTTATAAAGATCATTAAAAGAGGTTTCACGAGAAATATGAATGCGACATTTGGTTCTACGGGATAAATTATGTGAAAAACGTACATGTATTATTGTATTACTATTATATAGAATAAATAACAATAATAGATATACGTTTCATACATAATTTACTCCGTAATATCTGACGTAATGTTTGACGAAATTGTTTATAAAATATTAATATAAATAATTATATAATTATAAATAAGAAAACACACATATTTTATTTTTATCAAATATCCTATGTCCAGTCGTTAATTTGGCACTAACCGCCATGTGATTAGCATGGGTCAAAGCTGATTTTCGATCATATTATTTACTTATTATTTTTAACAACAAATTTACGACTTTTAACAAAACATTGTACTTATTTTCGGTTCAATTTTTCTCTTAGATTGGATTAAAACCGCCAGATTTAATATAGAACCACTATTGTCGAAGTTGTTTCTTGATAAAATGTTATAAACTATTCTTTTTTATAAACAAAAAAACACGGGTATTTGATTTTTGGCAGGTATTTTATTGACGATAGTTGGTTTGACGCTACCTGAGTTGTGCTAGGTATGGGCCTTAATGGGTTAATAGAAGACACAATTTTTTATAAAATGCTGCAATTGCGAGCGTAACGTAGTGGTTAAGGCGCCAGCGTAGTGAGCGAGAGACCCGCGTTCGATTCCCGGTCGGGGTAAAATTTTTTCTTATTTATTTGAGAGCATTGAAAAATGCAAATACAGGATGCGATATATAAAAGTATAATATAAAATATAAATAATATAAAACATTTTTAATGTTTAAAAATTAAATTCAGAAATAAAAATTAACATAATCATTCGAATGACACATTTATGAAATGTTGGAATAATAATATAATAAATATATATCATTAAATATAAAGTGTATATAAAAGTGACTCGTACATTTGTTTGATTCATTTTATTTAATTATTATTGTTTAAACGAACTTTAGAGGTACCTCATCAGGCCCTTATAAAGCCCTGATCAAGCCCTGACAGAGGCCTGACCAGGGCCTTATTTCAGGATGCCTAATCAGGCCCGGACCAAAATAATCGTTACGTGTCTGATTAGGCCCTGATAGGGTAGCCTGATAAGGGCCTGAAATATAATCAGGCAGTCTGAGCAGGGCATGATCAGGGCCGTATCGAAATTTCTACTCGGGTAGATAAGATATAAGAATAAAGCAGCTAATATATTATAGCCACCGGAACCCAGTTGAAAATTGGAGTTTTTAAAAACAATATATATATATATATATATATATATATAAAAAGTAGACAAATATATATGAAACGATATGTCAAATTTGTCAATTTTTCTTTATTTGGCTTCTTGAAATCATTTCAAATTCGTAAATACGAGGCTAATAATACGACGGCATCTATATTTACTATAATTATGCCTGTTTTATAACATACATATATTTTAATACAAATATGTAAACCAGCGCGTCTTTACTTGCATCGAAGTTTAAAAGTTGTGCGAATTTGCCCATATTTTAAATTGCCTGCACGATTATTTTTATAACATACATAAGCTAGTCGATAACAAATTTCAGTCCTTGACGAGTATCGTAAGTAAAAGAAGAAATGCGGATAACTTCAAAAAATCTAAGATCTAAATCGACAAACAAAAGTGTAGACGATTATGTAGTGTTCGCGAACACATCTTACGGTAATCAGCATATATGAAAAATGCAAAACCCATTTTAGTATTGATTCATAAATATGGTTTCAAAACCCCATCTGGTATCTATGTGCAAAACTCCAAAATGAGTTTCGCTCGAGGCAAACCATATGTGTGCTCTTCAGCAGGGCCATGGTCGTCTTGCTCTGGATGTTCTGTAGTTTAATTAGTATTTAATTAAAATGTAATAATGCACTAAATGGTTCGAATTTTTTTTGACAACATTTTGAGTACCACAGAGAAAATTATATTTACAAAAATTGCAAAAAATATTTAAAATTTGAGGATAACCAGTGTTTTCTTGTACATTTTGCTGTTGAGATTTATAAAATTCACAATCCAACATAGAAAATTTAGCAAACCACGTAAAACCTCGATTATCCTTAAATTGAACATGCTTTTGCAATTTTCGTAAATAAAAGTCTCTGAGTCCATTAGAACATTTTAATATACCGAAAAAATGCTGAAATCGATTAAACTGAGATAAATTGAGTCAATTAATTTTTTTTCCATGTAAATAAAAATAGTTATGTGATCTGAATAATAATCGGTCACTGACAAAGAATATAAATAAAAGAAGAAATTTAAAATATTTTGCAAATTTTGAAATTTTTTCGACTTTTATCGAATTATTTTTCTCATTTCCTCGTCGATCAAGCATCTTATATGGGCATAACTCTATAATTTTAATATTTTACTTAAAATAATAAATATATAAACTATTTTGGTGGGTTTATATATCTATAAAATGTAAGAAAAACGCGGTGCCTCTAATTTTTTGTCATTATTATCTGTAAAAATGCTATTATTATTAAATGAAATATAATAAAACTTCATTTACTGTTCTCTTTGACTTGTAGTCGGAAAAAGAACAAAATAAGGTCTTCACACTCATTTGTAGGATTTCTATGCAATAAACAATACAGACGTAGACTTTAAAGAAATAACATTTATTTTATTTTTAGAAATTTTTCATTCATTAAAACTTTTCAATCTTATAGCTTCTTGTGTTTTTCTTGTTGCCTTTTTCTACTGTTTTGCACTTTCAAACGTTTAACGAGGAGTTATGCACAATTTTGATCCATATTTATTCATAATATATAAACTAAATGTATCAGAAAATAACTTAATCACAGCTCGTTCATTTTGTGTGAACAACTGAGACGTGAATAGTGTATAATTGTGTAAATCCAGTAAAAGGTGAACTGTAATTACAATGAAAATGTTTAATTTGAAATTATTTTCGCTTTTTCCTCGGAATCGGTATTTGCCCTGATTACAGCAAGCGTGTTGCATTAGGGCAAATAATATTTTTATTAACTTGTATTAAATCACACTGTTACACTTGCATATCTTTATTAGTTCAAATAGAAATTGTTATTTACTATTAGAGATATCACTGCGAAAGTTTTGCAGAATAATCAATTTTGCACACTAAAATGAGAAACAAAGTTACAAACCAAATAGAATTTTGCGCCTTCGGATAGAAAGAATATTTTTTATGATAATTGCATAAAATTTGTATGTCTAAATAAAATCTTTACAAAAACTTAAAATAAAAAAGGATTATTTTAATTATAGGCTATTTAAATCTCGTGGTCATATTTATTAAAAATAATTTAATTGACGACGTCATTATATTTCATACAGATATGCATCTTAAAAGTTATTAACATTTAAGAACTTTTTTAGAAGTGCAGATTTCCGTTGCTATGACACCATTCGGGAACCTTTCATAGGGTACAAGACTTTTTTTGAGAGACACTCTTTTATGTACCCAACTTTTATTTTAAAACAAATATAATATAAAACAACGTCGAAAGGGTGAGAATGAAACATTCCTAACTATGATGAGACGAAATTAGCTTCGTGGTCGTTCAATAACATGCAACGCATGCATTCCTGTTTTCCGGTCTGCAATGACAATATCTACTTGAAGTTAGTATATGTAGTGAGATCATTCACTCTTTTCCTCGTCATTCACTACGTGAGAAATAATGGCCCCGAGTCACGAAATATTCTCGGGTTGGCGAAAACCAGTTATTTTTGTATTTATTATCGTAATGTTCCATATCATTTTGGCGGCTCACGCGATGTATTTTGCTCTGCATGAAATTGTACAACCGACAGTAAATACGCTGACGTTTTGATTGGCAACAAATCGGCTGAATTCAAATTTATAACTGAGCAAAATAAGTACGTCGAGTTTAGTACTAAACAATGAGATATTATTTTGGCTGGAATTCATTATTTTCATAAAAAGGTTAATACAACAGAATATTTTTTTTAAAGATTGTGAAATTAAAAATTAATTAATAAATAAGTTATAATCAGGATTCAGGAATGTCTGTAGACATTTTCCCATGGCGAGACAAATAATTTGATTCTCGACGTAATGAATTTTATCAATTTATGTAAAGACACTATGATTCTTACGTTTTATTTTTGGTTAAATGAAAACATTAAACTTTTATGTCGTCAAAAACTTAAAACTCATTTTTGTGCATGCACAGAAGAGTTAAATTTACGACATCCCGAGAGGAGGGGGGTGTAATTTACAATAATATTTGTACGTAACTTTAATTATGTTCATTATTTGTATTATGAATGTTGTAAAACTCAAATAGTTATAAAGAATAAATGTTGAGGACAGACTTCAAAAGAATCGAACTTTTTATTAGCATTTCTTCTACTTCAACAAAATATCAAAAAGAAATCCAAAAATATGTAACAACTTTCAACAACATATTCTGTATGAGTCATGTTTTATTTAAAAATTAGAAATTTGACCTAGTTTCGTGATAGTTGACTTTGATAATCAATTTCCAAACATTCAAACCTATTTTTTAATACAGAACATTTTATGTGCTGTAACAGTTTTCGTGAAGTTGACGGTAATACGGTTAAAAAAATTATTAAATTTACCCTTCTAATGCACCATTTCTGACGCCGTTTAAGAGTAGATGTAAAATATTTTAAAAATGCATCATTTTAGATGAAATATTTTAATAAATGTTGTATGTACAATTTTTTAATTATATTTTTATTTATGTCTGTCATTATTTACTTGCCTGAATCAAATTTTGCACGAGTTTATAAGTTAAGAACTTGTAAACTTGAAGATATAGACGGTTTGATTTAAATTTTTGAACGGATTAGTATCTTTGTACGGTATAAAACACAAACTTTTCATTCTTTTATTTTTTCTGTTATGATTAAGTAATGAAATTTAGTATATAAATACTTATTTAATATAAAATGTGTAGTGTTTTATAAACGACGACAATTCGTAGCAGTGCATACTATTGGTTTTCTTATTTAATAGCACAGGAGCACAACAACAATGTTTTCTTTCTTGATCACTTGAGTCAGAAATAGTGGATCTTATTGATTTTTGGCCGCTTAAAACGAATTCGTTATTCGATTTGGTACATCAGGTCAGGATTTTAAAATATCTGATCCGAAAAATATTCAAAAATATACTTTTTGGCAATTTAAGGTTAGGATATGTGAAAAATCGGAAACGACGAGTTAATTTGGACAAAAAATTCGTTTTCAGCGACCAAAAATCTATAAGATCGTCCACTTCTGATTCAAGTTCTCTTCGTATAATACTCACATTATTTTTCGTCCAAGCTAAAATTCGATTTTATATCTCCGATTTGTGGGCTGGTCGATGGGAAATTCCTATCTTAACCATGTCATTTTCGAGGGCTTAAAATGCCATTTTACGCCTGCTAAGGCGAAAAGACATTTTGTGTATTGGCTAATGTAAAAGACAAGTTTTCTCCAATTTGAAAGCATTAAAAGTAAAATTCAAAGTGTACCCACGTAACATGTAGTTTTTTAGAATTAGTTTCATTCTGAAATTTCTTATTTATATGCATTGTACTCTTCCTATATCGGTGACAAATCACTTCTTACCGTTCAAAAAAAAACAATTAAATATTGGAATAATTAATGGACTGCAGCAGCGTTATTGCAATGTCGAATTTTTAAACAATTTTTCATGCGATTTTCGCTGTTTCCCTTTCATATTCTCACAGAAAGCACATGCTTGTAAGGTGAAGTTTTAAAAACGCTGGATTGAATGAAGTGAAAAAGGAAAGAGTCAAAAAGTGATAAAAAAGACATTTCAAATCTATTTCGTATTAATTTTGATAAATCCCAAGCCACAAGGTTATTTTTATAATTATCAAAATCTGATATTGGTGAACAAGCGAAAATTTAAAAATTCTGAAGATACGCCCACATATAATAAAGACATAATGACTCTCTGAATGAAATCATTTTAATTAGTAAACGTTATGGTTAACGTAGTAAAAGCTTTTGTTATTATTAATTATAATCTCAACTAGTTAATATTACCATGGTAGCAAAATAATTTAATGTGATAGCAATTTCAGTTACTTAGATTTTTCGTAGAAGAAAGTGAATAAGGAAACCGAAATGTCGAGCAAGATCTAAATTCAGCACAGGTTTAACGCTAATGCACCGATTAAATTTAATCTCTAAGTAACAGGTTGAGAAGCATTTATAGACGGTCTGTTCTTTGGCCAAGGCCGCCTTATAGTCATGGATGCTTTACACCTTTGAAACGTATTACGGTTTTCAACCCTGCATTCACTTTGAGAAATTCAGTTACTGTTAAATGTTTCTTAGTGAACCAAGCGAAATACTAAGTACACGTAATTAAGTAGAATAATGTAAAAATTCGATATTAGCTGATGCTCACATATAAATTTAATTATATAAATACTTTATAATTTATCATTATTCAAAATTTAGATAAATCACGGTTTAGAAATACAAATTTAAAATAAAAAAATTTAATTAAATGATAACAAATTAAATTCAATTTTTTAAGTTATTGATATCTTCAATTAAGTAATTATTAATTGCTTTAAAATTGTTATTCATTAAAATTCCGATGAGATTAGTGTCCGATCTAATGAATGAAATTACTATTACCCATTCGTACATTAGCACGAGATTGATCATAACCACGTGTTGCACACATATACTTTCTTCGCGCCAGAAATGACGTAAGAACTTTGATCGTTGGCACTTGTCGACGTGTTTATCTTCAAAATTTGAAATAATGCCACCATATTCTGCAAATGGTATTTCCGCAGAGTCGAAAGTATTTTAAGAAATTAAACTTCATTGTTTAATGTACTATAGACGCGTATACGGACAGGAATGTTAAATTTTTATTGATCCAGAAAGCGATAAAATTTAAGACGTTTTTTTAAACAGAAGTACTGAAAGGAGGGAATTGCATGCAAGTTTTATAATATATTTTATTGTGTTCGATTGAAAAGTCCCTTATAAAAACTGTCTAGAAAAAGTGACTTTTATTTCTATCCAGAAGGTTATGTACGTCCAACACTTAACTTTTGTAATTATAAAAGAAGCAAAAAACAGTATTAAACAAACAAAGTAAATAATGACGCTTAATTATTTACACCCTTTTTGTGCACTTCAAATTCATTGCATTTAATTGAGTGCATTCAAGAAGCAAAAAATAATCAAATATAACAGAAATGTACCTTTAACCATTTTCATCTTGTTTCAATAAATTTGACAAATTACCCTCATGGCACAATTTTCATACGCGATGAGATTACGACAGTGTGATGTAGTTTTAACGACAAAACTTTCTACAACAGCACTGGTATATTAAATTCCCAACTTGTAATGCCAACGTCCATGCACTTGATGGTGTGCGTTTAGATTATCCAGATTGGGGAATAGTAGATATACATTTCATTACTACTTATAGTATTTTTTTTATTGTTCTGATTTATATGAGAACGAAGTGAGCGATTGATAACTGCTGCATTGTTGAGAACTTTTAACCAAAGGGAGCGAAATTGGGAAAAACAGTGTTCAAAATTCTGTAATATTATTAGTATGTGTATTACTATACAGCAAAGTTTAATCGTTATAAAACAATATCATGAATTTTCCGAAAATAGTTTATAGTACGTAGCACATCTTTACCTGCTTCTGACAAAGATTACAAGTTTTGAACAACAACTAATCCTTAAACTCGATTTACTATTTCCACTCTTAAAATTTGTATGGGCTTTCCTATTTAATCACTACCTATTAATGGGCAGTGGTCATGTCAATCCTGCTTTAACCTATTAATGCCCGATTGTAACTTTGAACTAACATTTTTTAATGAAACTGCGATTAGTTCTTTTTAGAATCAGTTATTCTGGACGTTTTTGGGTATGGTCTATACACGTTTCGGCCATTTTGCACCGTTCATGAAAATGTTCATTTTGTAACGATTTGTAAATAATTATATTATGTAATAAATGTACATAAAAGTCGCGTTTTTCTCGAAAATTAGTTCAAAATATCTCATTAGTATTAGTTAATATAGTTTGTTAACCATGCAGGTAGATTATTCAATTTTCTTTTTCACTAATAGTAGGAAGATTTAAAGTGCACTGGCATTACAAGATTTTTTCAGTTTTGCACTATTTTAAGATCCGATTATTCCCAAAAGTGTCTATTCCGGGTTTCTGAGGATTTTGATTACAAATATTTCGTAATTTTGGATAATTAAAAATGACGGATCCAATACGAGGAAAAGTTTTGAATAAACGTCGATTTTGGAGGAAAGAGTTGCTAAAACGAGGTAGTTGAGAACATCTAACTATCCTTCAGCTGTCAAAATTGGATAAAAAGCTGAGCCGTATAAAATGTCAGAAATTTGTTTAAATGCTGCCATCGAGAAAGCGAAAGCAAATGTTTGCACATAAAATTAATGGTGATATTTAGATTTTTTTTAATATTAAAAAATGAGGATCAATCACGTACGAATCGAAATATCAACCAAATCAATCCCGAGTAGAAATTTATTACGGCCCTGATCAGGTTGTCTTAAAATCAGGGCCTCATTTATATTCGTTTTAGATCGGACTGATTTTGATCAGATTTTGATCTAATTTTGATCACCTTTTTTTTCTCTCGGAGGGTTGATTATACATATAATCTAACAAAAATGATTACTAATTCAATCAGCATAGTTCATAAGTAGATTATGACTGATACTGCAATGTCTTGAAGCCAAACTTCTATTTTTTTTTCTGCACTTTGGCATAAGATATCCAATGTTATTGTCAATTGTTAGTTTATGTTTGAGATAACATTTTAGCATTCAGTTTAATTTGACAGCAATATTTTTGGTCACATACGACCATTAATGGCACTGTTTCGAGATATATGTCACCTAGTAGTAAATACTACGAGAAAGTCGTAATCGTCATCACGTCTTCATCGTGCTGTAGATAATATGTGGTCCTCATCCGTAATGTCAGTGGTCCAATCCGTCGCGTCGGATCCAGAAAGCAAATTTGGCAACGCGTTGTAATTACGGCATCGATATGTTTACTGGATGGATGCGTTGCGTTATCCACGGTGCTACGTTCCGTTCCGGACACTCGAGCGTACACGGGATCATGACGCTTTTAAATGAGAGTGAGATTTATCATCCGAAATACCTCCTACTACTTTGTTACTTCTTATTGCATAATGCATTGTCTCCCGTGTCCTATAGGAAATGTCCAACTGGAATCGTCGTAATTTGTCAAGAAATACAGTATTTTGTAATGCTATGGAAGCCTAGAACGTTATACAAGTTTTTCCGTAATTATTTAGATTTAGATTTCATTCAAGTATTGGACAGTTTTTGCCTAACACATGTATATATTGAACAGTTTGTGAGTAATAAATGAGGTCAGTTTTCCACACAACATGTGACAATTTCTCGTGTAGTGTTTACATATCTTTTTTAGATAAATTACGGACAGTTTCGGTTCTGTTTCTGCATAGAATTACTCAAATTAGTCAAAGTATTATAATCATAAATAACGTAATTTTGTTCAAAATTATAGTCGCGACTGACCCAAATGGAATTACTTAAAATTTGGATTGCCGGGGTTTTTGGCGTTGCTGATTCAAAATTTGAAGTTAATTTTCAAAAATTCAAAATATTAGATCGAACATGGTAAACATATTTACTAAAATCAAATAAAACAACTTCATTCTTGGAACTTCGCGGCTTTTGGGTAGCTGATACCGAATATTGCACCCGCCATTTTGAATTTATGAAAACTAACATCAGATTTGGACTTAACAACCTCAAAAGCGACAGGGTACCAACCCAAACAGCACAGACATTGCAAATATATAACGGTGATGTTGCAGGAATGTCAAAATGTCCAACTTCATAACCGTTATATATCAGTAAAGTATTTGGTATGTAACAAAATAATTTGAGCTATCTGGGAAGTTTGAAGTGATTTAATTCGGGTCGATCGATTGATGATTTTGAAAAAAAAATCGTCATCAGTAGGCAATTTTGAGCAGCCATACTGATATATAATTTTTGCAAAAGTTCTATTTTCTAGTCCGAATATTTTTGATGCGATATTTGTAAATAATTGAGGTATCTAATATGGGAAATGATACAAAAATAACGATAAACGAAAAAAAACTAAAAAATTCATGATTTTTGTTAAATAAATGCTCTTAATTTTTTTCTGTTAACTTTCCGTATTTGTCGATACACCATTTAAAAAAGCAGAGGTGGGGCAATAAAAAACGTCAATTCCTAAATTTTTTTCACTGCGTTATACTACTAAAAAGTACTGTCAAACTTCACGTTATGTACATTTGATCCTTAAAGGGATAAGGCGATTGTAATCACCATCATCATCCTCATCATCGTTATTACTGTTATTATTATTATTACTGTCGTTAACATTTCCGTATATCCAACCCTATTAGATAGGTTTTCTTCATTATTTTCCTAAAATGTAACAGGATTCGGCATCAGCTTCTATGTGTCAAACACAAAAAACATACATTGTAAAGGAAGGAGTTAGCTTATCACAAAACTCAGAATATTTATTATGGCTCGAGCAACAGCTACGTAGTCAATATATCAAGTAATTACAGAGTATATATACAGATAATAGTGTAAAAGATAAGAAAAATACAGACTTGACATAATAAGTAGAATTAAGATGCAATTACTAATATCTGGAATAATGAAGCAAAGGAAATTCAAGTAATAAAACAGGAAAAAAGCTTAAATGCGAATACAATAACCCAACGAAAAAATATTTGTGCATCTCATTGTGATTTTCAGTGTGAATCTTTTTTTTAAATTAACTTTGGTTCTCTAAATATTTTGTCACATCTCTTAAAATCTTCGATGTCTAAACTTTAAATAATTACGAAAAATAATCTGAAAACATACTTTGTTTAAACAAAACGGCGACCACAATGACAAATTTGTGTTTAGAACTTAACAATTTCTTCTTTTTTGAAAACTATAAACTTTTGAGAAAAAGTTCATAGGACAATAATATCTTAAGTATTGATCAGAAAAATCCTGAAATTTGTTTTTTCACCAACTCAAAAAATTGAAATTTCGAAAAAGTAAAAAAAATGTTAAAGTAATCATTACCAATTTTATTGAAGTAGATATCGAAATCAATGTAGAAACTATATATGCTTAAGCAAAAAATTCCTTAGAACAAAAATATCGTAAAATGCTCCTAAATTTTTTAATGACTTTTTTAACAAATTTTATTCTCTAAATTTGTAAAGCAAAAAAACATCGCAGATCGTTAGAAAATCTTTACCAAAATAACTATGCTTAGTACCCAAATTGTATGTTAAAATTTGGTGAGTCAAATTTAAAAAAAAATCGTTAAAAAATCTTCTTTAACCAAATTTACGAAATGGCTGCGATTCAAATTTGAAAGGTAGATTGCTAATAATTACCTAAATATTATCAGACCAGTACAGTTCAATTTTCCAAAATTTGGACTACGACCTGTCGAGAAATATATTATCAAAAAATTTCGACGTAAATTAATTTTGTCTTCATTGAACGTAATTCGATTTCCATTTTCAGCAAATAAGATTTGATTAAGACAATATCTCGCCCTGAGAGAAGGTCGGAAAGGCATGTAACTGTAAGCCAATTTCCTGCTTCAGATCTGTTATTTCGACAATTAATAAATGATATCGAAGTTTCTTCTTCCTATTTCCAAAATGAAACATGGCTCATTTGAAACTAGGTTATCGATTCGGAGAGTAATCACTAGCGCAATTATTTGGTAATTAAAATGTCTCTTGTTTTTCGTTGGTACATCACGCGTCATTATTATCCAATTCCGCGCATAGGCTAGCAAAAAGGATTTCGCAAGAAACCGTTAGCGGTCATTAGAAAGCCGATGACGCATAAGAACAAATTGAAAATTGAAACGCTCGTCTGCCTCACCGAAAGGTCCGTTTCTACTGGGAACTTTCCATCGGCAGCTGTTTCAGAATGGCCACGTTATTTTTAGTTTTTGTCCGTCTCTGGTATGAGCAGAGCAGGTTCGTAGAGTTAAAATGCCCCTGAATGAAAACCGTAATGTGGTCTGTAAATTTTTCCATTTTGGGAGAAAGTGGGTTAAAAAAAAAAGTTTTCCTCGAGTAAATATTACCGGTTATGTATATATATTTACAAAGTAATATTTACTTTTTAATATAAATATTTACAGAGGCGAGGGCTTTGATTGTCAATCAGCTGACCAATCAATTATAGCCATTGAAATAACAAGAACGAATGAATTTTGTATGAATCAAAAAAGTCTTCAGTATTTATTTGACTGTGGTAGGGATTACAATAAACAGGGTGTCCCGCAACTCATGGGATAATATTGCAGGTACATATTCTACATAAAATTGTAAGAAAAAAAGTCCTCTACCAAAATTGGATCTGATGCCTAGAATTTGATTGTCGAGTCAATGAAATTTGGAAAAAATAATCACTTTTTTGCAATAACTCGGCTCCTTCTGAAGTTTTTTTAACGAATGAGGGCTCATTTTAAAGGTCGTCTCAAGCCCTACAATTTAGATTTAAAGCTCTTTGACCTGCAATAAATATTTCTCTTATTGTAGCCACAGAAAGAGAAAAAAAATGCCGATTTTTGTGGTTTTTCACTTTTACTTCATTTCGCTAAATAGCTAACGAAATATCACAAATGAAGAAGTTGTAGGCCTTGAAAAACCGAACAATTTGAACAATTGAGCTCACGAGGAGCTTCTTAAAGTCACGGAATGAGCAAAAATCGGCTTATTATTCGAAATATGCGTTTTTCTCCCATTCTGTGAGTTTAAAAGGCACCTAGTGGGCTCAATTTTTATCAAATCGCATCGTATTAGAGGTCAAATTGTTCCTTTTTTTAAGGCCTACAACTTTTTTCTGTGTGATATTTCTTTAACTATTTAGCAAAATAACTTATACGCGAAAAACCGCAAAAATCGGCATTTTTTCCTCTCTTTAAGACTATAACTGCAGAAATATTCATTTTAGGTCGCAGAGCCTTCAAGATGAATTGCAGGGCTTAAGAAAACCTTTAAAATTATCCATCATTCGTTCAAAAAACTTCAGAAGGAGCCAAGTTATTGCAAAAATAGTGATTTTTTTCTCTCAACTCCCATGGCTCGCCAATCAAATTTTGAGCATCAGATCCAATTTTGGTACAGGACTTTTTTGCTTAAAATTTGTTTTAGAATATGTACCTGCAATATTGTCCGCGAGTTGTGACTCACCCTGTATAACGTGAATAGGAAAAATAATTTAGAAAACAACGGCATTTGATTTGACAGATTAGTTAATCTCAAATGTGAATTTGATATATCTACGAACCAGCCAAAACAAATTTAAAACTTTTTTTTACAGTGCAGCTTTCGGAAGTTTACCTCAGAAATTTTTTTCAATGTAATATTTTGCCAGAATTATCTTTATACGTATCCTTTATGTTTATCATATGGACAACATATGTGCCAGATTTAATAGTTGAAAATCCTTCGACGTAGTACTATTTTCGTCATAGCTTAGGTGCCATTGCTGTGGAAAGTCAAAATGTCCACTTACGCTTTCTATGATAAAATAGTGTATTGTGCAACTAGGAAGCAAAATAAGTATTGCCTCCGAGGATGAGTTCGACGCCCCAATTTCGCGATACTCTACGAATATTTGTGAATAAATATATAAAATATTAAAATAAATTATATAAAACATATAAAATTTATCGAACCAACATTTTCAGCACATAATAAAATTTTATTCATATATTGTCAATGTACTCAGCCGTATCGTCTTAACGATAATGATGTTATTCTATTCGGATATGAAATACTTTATGCATCGCGAGCGCCTCCTGTAGCGATTCTAACGTCGCGTTTGCCCCTGGCGACGACGAATCAAACCATCTTCAAATTCGCTCGCTGATTCGTATTCGTACATGTGTCTGTTACAAGTTTCCTAACTTTTTCACATTGTTGCATAATTTATCTGTTTGTTATAAGTTTTATTAAAATTGTGTTACCCCGGTAATTGGGGGATAATAAAGGGAATATTCCGTTTATATATAGTAGAATATTATACCATATGCAGGATATTTGAATGTTCTCGAAATATGAACAGAAACTTTGTCAGGAATATTTAAGATTTTCCGCATGGATGATAAGAATATTCCACTAATGTGAAACGAATTAGTGTTATGAGCTTTAAATAGCATACTTTACTCCAGTAATATTTCAAAGGAATACAGCATTTATATGCCAGGAATCGTGGAATGTCCAACCTTCGGAATATTACAGGAATATTGAAATATCATACCTTATAAATATTTTTTATCAGTACAGATGGAATATTTTGTTGGAATATTCTAAAAATATTATCAAATAATATAAGAGTACAATGTAAAAAATGTATTATGAAATTTTAAGTAATAAGTAGTAAGCAAATTTCATAAATGTTAGAAAAAAAGTGTTTCGTGAAAGTATTTTATACACTCTTCCGGAAAGCCCTTAAGGATATAGCCTAAAAAATATCGCACATAACAATATAAGTTAAATTTAAAAAAAATGGCAGAATGCGGAGGCAACGAATCGTTGTTTTTAGTTTAATAATATCTCTCGATTTTGATATTCCGCAGCAAATATAGAAATACTTGGATCAAACGATTGTGAAACCATTTTGGGAAAAGTTATTGCGTTTTCTGCGATGGGAATATATATATCGTCGAGCTTTTTTTATATACATTTTTATCGAAGATGAAAATAAAATTTATGTAGCCAAACAAATCCCGCAAATGAATATTAATATCTGTATGTGCACGTCGCTCAAACGTGCCACCCTCAATCAACTAGAAAGTATTGATTTATTTTCAATAACATAAACCCACGTTAAGAATCGATATATAGATTTTATGTAGAATAAGTGGTTACGCTGTCGTTCATGAGCTTCAAATGTTAGTCACATATTGATGTATACACAAAGAGAAAAAAAATAATTAATGGAACTATTTTACCCTTGTAAAAAATAAAAAATAGCTCAATTAACTTTTTCTAAATAAGACCATGACATTGTTTCCTTTATTATTTGCCGATTTTTACATGCGGTGGAGCACATAACCTCAAATTAACTGCAAACGTAACGTCAATAGTCACTTTAAATGATATAACATTGATTAAACCAAAATAATCTCTTAAGGTAGTGAGACCCCGGGATATAGTATGTTTAAGAAAAATATTTAATACCGTTTCCAGGAAATTAATTTTCATTAATGATGTTGTTGACGAGAAAAAACATTACTGTTCTTGAAAAAAATTGAACCCCCAAAATTAATTTGTTTAACAACTTTTATGAATGACGCAAATTTTCTTCTTTTGGGCAGTTAAGAATTTTATAAAAATGAATACATTTTATCGAATGAGAGCCTATTTTGTCGGGAACACCATTCTCTATAACTTTACCTAACTTTAAACATCTTTATTTATTTAAAGAAACAGTTATTATTTTTCACAACTTCTGAAAAATTTTGGAGATCAGGTAAAAAAATTTGGAGAAATTCGTTTGGTAAAGTTGTAGAGAATCTTTTTCTTTAAAAAATAAGCCACCATTCGTTACAATGCATTAATTTTTTACAAAATTTTTAACTAGCGATAAGAAGAAAGTTTGAATCATTAACAAAAGTTGTTTATCAAATTATTTTGGCAGGTTGCAATATTTTTTCAATAATACTTTCTCCCTTCAACAATGTCATAATTCGTGAAAAATAAATTCTTGGAAACGTTATTAAATATTTTTCCCATACACCATATCGTGGGGTCTAAGTACCTTAAGTAAAATTATCATTGTAAAAATTGAAACTTGACGTTGTTAGTTCTACTATTATATTAGACGTTTCAACCATTTCGACCATTTTATTATGGTTCCAAGCATTTTTTTCTCTCTGTGTATAGTATGTCGAACACTTCACCTGCAGCCACTTTATGCGAAATGAATGATCTTTTTGTCAATAATTGTGGGCCACGTTAATTCTAAAAGTCTAAGTACAAAATTATTAAAACGATTATTACAAAAAAAAACTGTTTATATTCTATCAATACTGTTATTAAATGTGCGAATCATATTTTCTTAATATTCTTAAAAATATTAGAGGGAGGGAGGGGGACGGGAAGGAGAGGGAGAGGGAGAGGGTGAGGGAGAGGGAGAGGGAGAGAGTTGGGTTATTAATGTGTGAAATAGGTATTTGCCAGAAAAATAAAAAATTCCAAGTGAATATATGTAATTCATTTTTAGACAACCAGTACACTTTTCGGTTATGCATTTGTCAGTACCTTCAATTTCAGAGTGATAACAGATAACATTACCTAATCGGTTCATATATCAAAAATATAATTTCATCTTTATATCTTCGTCGGGTTTTTCATCCGAATTTTTCAGTTTCCTTGAAAACATTGTATACTTGTATCATAATAGAAATAAAGGTAAACCTTTACAAAACGGGCATCCTCACAAAAAAAAATTTATTTATACTATTTCGATGTAATTTTGCCCGCTGATTACGAATATGATCATAAAAATTGGGGGTCGGACGCATTGAAGCCGCTATCTTGAAAAAACAGCCAAAAAATGGGTATTTTTTTAGTTTTTTGGATTTATTTCGAAAATTAGGCATCATACGAAAAAATGTTTCCAGCAAAAAAAGTAGAGCGTAAAATTTTGTATAAAAATTTTTTTTTCGTAATCGCAAAGGGCAGCACGTAAAACAGCGATGAATGTGACGGTAATGTTTGTTTACGTCTTTAGCCGAGTTTGCGCCCTAGGCCCACGCAGTCGTCATTATAAGGACACATACATTTCATGGGTTTGATTATTACAAACATCTGATGGTTAGAGGTTAGGCTAGTATAAAAAAGGGGGGTCTGGGGGGGCGGAGCCCCCAGAATGCAAGCGCTCCAGAGGCCCAAGCAATAGTAATTACAGGGTCATATACTTCACACATTAGCGTAACCTCTATCCAACAGATGTTTGTAACAATTGAACCCATGGGAAGTGCGTGTCCCTATAATTACCAATGCGTGAGCCTAAGACGCGCTTGCGTGCTGGGGGGCTCCGCCCCCCAGACCCCCCGTTTTTATACTAGCCTAACCTCTAACCAACAGATGTTTGTAACAATCGAACCCATGTGAAATACATGTCTCTGTAATTACCACTGCGTGAACCTAGGAAGTGCTTACGTACTGTGGGGCTCCACCCCCCAGACCCCACTTTTTCCTGATATCTAATCATCCAGATGTAGGTAACGATCGAACCTAAGGAAGCATTCAATGTCCCTGTAACCATCGCACTACATAAGACTATACGATATATAATGAAAATGCCCAGAACCTCGTTTTGAGCACGTTCAATACTCATTTGCGAGCTTATCGTTAGTATTTAAAAAAAAAAGTATTTTATCTTTTCTGTAGAGAATTTTTTGCTCTACATTTTTTGTTTGAAACATTTTTTTGTCAGATTAGTATTTTTTAAAATAAATGTAAAAAACTACAAAAATACCCGTTTTTTGGATGTTTTTTCAAGATAGCGGCTTCAGTACGTCCGACCCCCAATTTTTATGATCATATTCGTAATCAGCGGGCAAAATTACATGAAAATACTGTACTTAAATTTTTTTTTGCGAGGATGCCCATTTTGTAAAGGTTTACCGAAATAAAAATAGAGTAATGAATGTTGCAATGAAAAGGGATTACTTCATGAAAACCGTATAATGTAAAATAAAACGTTGATATTAGAAATTTCAAAAGGGAATCGGTTTTCATAAAACGTATAATAGCAAGGCACAAAACTTAAAACTTGATACGATCTTTAGACACACAATTAATTAATCTGCCACGATTAAGAATCGAAAATAATGTGATAACAATAGCGAATAGAAATTTTGATTCATGTTTATCATCAATATACTTTTAAATTGAAAAGCAAATGCTATATTTAGCGGCGACTAGAAACGCTTGTAGCGTCTTGAAGATATCACTGGCAACATTTCTCTGTAAGATATCCAAAAATTTGTTAAACTTGACGACAGGAACCAAATTAAGACACTTGTTTTTTCAGAGTAATTTGTTCATGAAGGTCAAATTACATTAATTTATTTGTCATTGTTATTTTGATATGTAAACAATTTTCTTATTCAATTAACATTGTCGTTTGGTATTCATGTAAATTATACTTTCTTTACATTTTTGTATCAGCAACAAATCTTATTTATACAGAAGGAAAAGTTTATTCAATTATCTCAAAAATAGTTAATATAAAGGTCATAGTTTGATGGAAAGTAGAAAATCTTTTGCACGTGAGTAACTTTCTTAATTAATTAAACCATTAGCTATTCAAAATAGTAAACATTATGCCTTTAGCGATGTCGGTAATTTTATAAACATACACAGAGAGAAAAATAATGTATCCGATAACATACTGATGTTACCGCTTAACATCATATTGATGGTACTGCATACCATAAGGTGTTATCCGGTACCATCAGTATGGTATCCAGTAACATCTATTTCTCTCCGTGTAGAGAATCCATTTTTTGCCGGTTACATAATTATACTACTTATTCTAAATTGAAGTACTTTTTGTCATATTATTAGTGCACATAAAATACAGAGATTAGTGCACTGATATCGCAAAAAATGATATTTTTTATTGTAGTAATTATAGCAATATTACAAGTTAAGTAGTAACAGATTAAAATTTGTTTGCGACTATAGCCAATATTGTCTTTGTTATTTGTTGAATTCCATATATTGATTATTTTAAAGCATGGACACAACTATTATACGGATAGTAAGTAGAAAAAAGTGTAATCAAGTCATTCATTTTATAGTGCTTTAAAATAATAAAATGATTAAATAATAACTAAATATTTAATGCCCTTCTTTCACTAGTAAATCGCGATGTTTGTGTGGTACAAATTTTTTTGTTATCGTAAAGATGGAATGGAATATTTTAAGATTTCTCCAAAAAAATTAGGACTAAAGTGGAAAGATTCGATGCACCCGACGTTGAACCCGGGACCTTTCGATTGCCGGTCGAATGCTCTACCAACTAAGCTTGCCCTGTGAGATAAAATCCGTCCTTTCAAAACATTTTTCAAAGGGAATAGTTGGTTTTACGGTCTAACTATAATTTTTCCAAAAATTACGGAAAATATTTTATATTCAAATTTCCACTAAAATTAATGTATATAACCATATTTATGAGAAAACAAGAAAATTCGTTCTTAATAAAATGCTGCAAAAATAGTAAATATCAATATATTTTCTAGAGATGTAATGATGGATTTTGAAAAATTTTAATTTTTGCGAAAATTTTAAAACGACACTCGGGGTCTACCGGACCCCAATGCTTAAAATCGTTCCTGTATTAGAAGAGTAAGCTGTAGCAAGTGACAAAAATTCTAAGACCTTGTTCAACCATCCCAAATTATGATCCCCTTGTTCAATTTGCATAAATTTTCATCTAACATAGTAAATAAAATTACAAATTGAAAAAAGTACAGAAAATGACTTTATTTACTAAAAAAATCATAACTTATTATATTTTAAATATTTTTTAATGAAATTTTCTGGACGTACTTTGTAGATTGCAGCCTTGTAGAAAAAAAATAGTCTGTTGAAGTGCGTTTTAAAAAAAAGATTTATTTAGATGAATGAAGTGCATAATTTTAAAAAATAAAATACATAATTTTTACCTACATACTTTGTTTATTTATGCATAATTTTTAAATATAAGATATATAACTGAACAAATAAAGTAATTTACATCCTGATAATATAAAATTTCTGAAGTCTCTTCTAATTGCTTACGAATACGAACTCTTAAATTGTAAGCCATCTCTAAAACTATAAATAATATATATCCCGTAATATTATTGACAGTAAATAATAGATGTATAATACGAATTATTTACCGTGTTATTTCGACTATTTATACTACACGAATCATTAAATAAAACCTTCTTTTATTTTCTTCAAAGTATACACCGTAGACATAGTGGGGTCCACTGGACCCCGCCAAGAAATCGTCTAACTTTTGTAACGTACCACGAGTATACTGACGTTTGTCAGACAATAGCATTACCAGAAATTCATAGGTAGCAATTTAAATTACCGATAGGTGTTCCAAATTTTCCAATTTAAAACTAATAAAACGACTTGTTTTCCTTTAAATTTATCGTGGGGTCTGTTGGACCCCTAGTGACAGGCGAAGGTTAAAGATAACAAATTTGTTAACCTACTACATTTTATGATCGTTGAATTTCTTACAAAAAATTACTAAAAAATAGTTTTTTTGATTTCTTAGATCTTAATATCGTTGAAAATGTAGCCGAACCCTCTCTTAAAGGGTTAACAAGGCAATAGAGGAAAACAAGGGTTAGCTGTAAATCGATGAAACGGGCTTTTCCAACATTAGCTAGTACTGATGATTCTGAGTGACCAAAGTCCAAGTACCCCGTTTTGTTCGAGTCCCTCCTACTTTCAATTTGCGGCGACAGCTGCTGGTAATACATTTCCCGTTACATCGGCGCCATTAAGAACGACTATCTTCGGATCGTCGTAGAACTGGACGCATAGATTCACTTTAATATCGTATTTCCATCCCGACGGGAGACCAAAGAGAAGCCAGTGTCCGCAATGCCTCGACGAGTACTCAAGCTTCCTGTTTGAAGTTTCGAATTCGAAACTCGCGGAGTCGAATGCGATTCTGCATCTTCGCGTCGCTCTTCATGACGTCCCAGCAATCTGTCCGTTTGTCAGCAAACGAATCGCTGGTTGACTCTCGCGAGATATTTACATTTGGAATCGCCAACGACCGAAAGTATGCCAAACGAAATTTTTGAACCAGTCCGTGTTTTTCGACGTCTCAATTTCTACCAATTCTTGGCATTTTGGAAAAAGTCATTTTTAACTGGTCCATTGTATTACTGCATAGTTTTCAAGGTAAAACTGCAACTGATGCATTGGTTTAAAATCCTTTTATGCACTTTTTGGGTCACAATAACACAGAAATGCGACGGGATACGAAATTTCTAATAGCACCGAAATCAAAGCTTGGAACTTTTTGATTTGGTAATAGGGGAACTTAATTTATCAACCACCTTTTTATCACAGCAAACATAGTTGAGGTTACTAACTGACAAAAACGGTTCTTCATGACACAAGTCACTTCAATGTTTTTATGGGCTGCTGTATTCGGTCCTCAATAAAACTTACCGTGGCCGAAAATTAAAATTGGTACACACGAACATAATCGTGAGTTTCTCCGTTACATAAACAGGAATCTCATCGTTAATTGTGAATGCTAAGATGGAAGAAAAAAAATGCTGATTCTCGTCATTGGAAACGCGGAGGTTAAGCCATCTATGTTCATGACTCTATCTTATCAGATTGTGCCCTACCTTCATCTCAAGTCTTATCCTCTACCAGACCAAAACTGAATATCTATTTATTGAGCATTCTTTTAAAACGACCTCCACCGTATTATTTGTCTCTGCTTATCATACTCTTACTGCCGCGATTTTCAAATAATTGGAAGTACAGCTCTCTATATTGTTTGCATCAACACTCAAGCATCATAATAATGGGTAACATGATGGATACTATAGTAAGTATAAACCTAAGGAAGGATGAATCTACTTGTAACCTTCGAAATTTCGCCTCTTCCTGTAACATCCATATTGTTCCTTATTGATCTACCTATATATAATTATCATAGATCTATCTTTGCCTCGTGGACGATAAGTACAAACTTTTTTTTCAATCTGTCGGGCCTTTGACTTCCAATCATGATCTCACCGGTATCGTCTATAACCTAAACATAAATTTTCCCCAAATGCCATTCAAATATTGCAACCTCAAGCATTTCTCAGCCGATCGATTGAAGGCTGACCTTCAGGCCATTAACTGGATTCCTTATACGTCTTTACAATCTGCTGATGTTAAAGCTACCTTTATCGTACTCACTCGGATTGGACTATATTTCTCCTTGAAAACGTCGTTGTTACTACACAACTAGAGACATTATAGCACTTATTAAACGAAGTAATCAACAATAGTGTACCTTCAAACGTAAGAGATATATATTGTTATATGTCGACTGTAAAGAAGTGATACGTACAAACGTTCGCGCCAGGTTTTTAGTGTTCATACGTTCACTTGTACCAGTCGTTTAGATTCTTGCAGATCACCTGTCAAGAAATAACACGTCTACAACTAACTATTTAAACCTAAACTTCCAACATACGGCTTCACCTGCATACTTAACGATTTTAACCGTTACTTCTACTCAATTTCAAACAGAAATCTTATCCAAAACTCCATTGATCTTCCGCTACATTCCTTTTTTGGAAATATCTCTGTTGAAGCGCAAACAAGCTTCCAACTCTATACAATCCAAATCAGCAAGGTATGATGGTCTGGGATTTTTCCACCTAAACGCTGATTGGACCGTCATGTCAAATATTATTATATTTGATATTTTTAATTCTAGTTTACGTTTCAGTTACTTCCGTAAAGAATGAAAGAGATCAACAATCAAACCCACCAACAAGATTCTCTCTCCTTTACTAGATCCGCCATGAAAAAACAACGGTTGGGCGAGGCATTCGAAACGGCCGGATATCATCATACTCTTTAAAAACGAAAAGAGCATGCCTCTTCATCTACCTTAAGATGGCTCGCCTCATACTTGATAGGACGTTTGCAAGTCGTAGCAGGAATCCAAACGGTCTGATACACACATGTTCTAGCAGGTATCCACAGTATTCTGTCCTGAAATTCCTTTTTTCTCGATATTAATGATCAATATTTCTCATATTATCTCACATACTACTTATATGTTCTATGCAGACGACGTGAAGATTATGCTCCAAGATAAATCTGTGGAAATTACCTACCAGAATACCCCATATAAACTCGGATATTTCCGTGGAACTAAAGTACGTAATAGATACAGGTCTAGCCCTTAATTTCTCAAAAATGTAAGCAATTCTTTTAGGTTTTCCTATAAAGCTCTGAAATATCGTCAATGAGTCTCTCCCCTGCATAAATGTAGGAGGGTTCCCGGTTCAAATGAAAGATGAAGATATAACCATGGAACGCCGACTTGACTCATTGTTCAGTTGGAGTGTCCAAACTAATCATATCTACAAATGTGTTAACCTAATCTTACATCGTATTAAATATAATAAAAATGTCCTGTACTCTAAATTAAGAAAGCACCACGTCGTGTCTCTATAATTCATCTTCATTTAAATGATTGTTGTGTAGCTTACACTGACATATTATCATCCAATCGCAGGGACACATGTCAACGACTTCTGAATCAGTGTGAAAGCTTCGTTTTTAACCTTAAAAGGTATTTTAACTTTAAAAGTAACCACGTAACATCTTATCGGAGGACTAGGTTGGCTTCCCATTAAATACAGACACCTTTACTTTATTGAGAGCTTCGCGTATTCCCAGCCCCAATGCCTGTATTCACTTTTCTTCATATCTGCTATATTTAAGGCCATGTATTGTAAGTAACCAATTTTATTTTCAAAAAAGTTTCTCAAAGTCCACTTTTCCCTTCAAAATCCATTCTGAAACTTAACAAAAAATCTATTTGTCATTGAGAAATCATGTGTTGCATTTACTGTTCTCAGGAATTGATTTGATGTCTCTAACTTCCTTTAACGCGCAGGCAAAACTTAGCTTATATATAGTGACAAGTACAATGTTCTTTACAGTTGGTGGGATCGCTGATCATGAAAATGAAGTACCGATTTAAATGAAGTATGAAATATCGTACCCAATATAGCTGGCTAATTTAAAAATTTATCTGTTTTAAAAATAGAAATTTAAGAATTAAACTAAAATTCGACTTTAAATTCATGTTCATCACCTAAAACTCTCTCTCAGTCCAATGCATATCTTAAAATGCATTTGCCAATTAGATCTACCATTTCGGATTTTTGAATCCTGCTGAGCACCAGTTTTTCTTTCCCCACGTGGAAACAATGTAGTTTGGTCAAATATAAATTTGTCATGACGCACAGGTGGGTTAAATATGACTTCAGTTTCTTGTCCAGCGACCTCCGAAAGTCCGGAGTATCAACTTTCCAGCCAATCCCAGAGGTTTTTTTAAATTCGCCACTTAAAATTGTTGAAATCTCTCTTCGTTTTCAGTGGCCCTACAATTATTATAAATACTGTTGTATTTATGGCTATATCTCTGCTCAGTTATACATGTGCGACAAAGAGAGATAAAAACACCAAATCATTTGCTACGAGTACTAAATTCAACAGACGATTTCTGAGAAACAATTTAAGTTTTTTTTTTACGTTTCAAAATGGATTCTAGAGGCGGAAAGAAGTACTTTCAGAAGCTGTAGAGATCTTTTTGAAAATGGAATCATCTACTTACATTATATGGCCTTATATATAGCAGACAAGCGCATTCTTAACACTTTTACTTATCTTCTTTACCAATTTTAATACATTCGTAATTTGGAATTCCGCGCTTTAAATCAAACTTCTCTCTTCCTTTTATTTTGATAGTCAGTTTGTTTTAAAGTCATATTTTGGTTATCTGTAACGTTACCGATTTTCATTAAACCTCACATATTAAAGATATCATTGGCGTTGTTATCAAGTTAAAGATATAGAAAACAGGAAATAGAACATTGTCAGTTCTTGGTTCCAATTTTTGTCATCCCGTTTTATTATTTTTGTCTTCTTTTCTCAAATTTATTCTTCACCTAGTCGCCTTTACTCATCTTCTTAATTCAAGTCTATCGACGGCTTTCTTACAATTCGTATAAATTTCTGTATAAATAAATTCTGATATTAACCATAAGATTGCGGGATGTGTTGTCGTCAAGACTTAATTTTCAATAAATACTCTTTAATATAGGTTTCGAGATTCTCACTAAAAATTAATAAATCGTTTCGAACAGTTCTTCAATCTAACATAACTTACTGCCCGCTAGGTGGCGTTGTAACGCATAATATTCTACTAGTCGATTTCGTAACGTTATACGTAAGAGCGCATTATAATAAGCAATTGTGTTTTAAATTGCTTGAAAAGTTGTTTCCAATTTTTTTACATATATTTAATAAATTTGACGTGAAAAATGAGAATAAATAAAATAAATGTAAATTACATATATAGGATGATATAGATGGCGACCGAATCCAAAAGTCAAGTTACTTAATTTTTGTATTAGATTACAACGTAGTGCTCCTTCTGAAGGAATCTCCAAGTAATTGTGCCACATTTAATAAAATTTCTTTATGCACATGCCATTTTTTCTTACAAAGGTCCAGTTTGATGTAAAAATATAATTAAAATATTTAAGTAGACGGATGGTATTTTTCTAAATATGTGAAAATTGTTATATACTTTTGCAATTTTTGATCAATTCTGGAACAGTTATCTAATATACAGGGTGGCCGATTTATCTGAAGACATCGAAATATCTCGAGAACTATGCACAGAATCAAAAAAGTTGTCGGATGAAAGTTGTTCGACACGAAGGGGGGCATCCAGTGATAATTAAATTTACCCCCTCCCCCATCCCCTGGGGGTGGAGTGGGGGCAAAAACAATAAAACTTAAATAGGAACCCCCAGTTTTTATTGCAGATTTGAATTCTCCGGAAAAAAGTACACCAATTTGACCTAGGAGCTATTGTATTTTGGTTCACAGGTGGCGCTGTAATCGATAAAAATCCAAATTTATCTGAAGACATTGAAATACCTCGAGAACTATACACAGAATCAAAAAAGTTGTCGGATGAAAGTTGTTGGACACGAAGGGGGGCATCCAGTAATAATGAAATTTACCCCCTCCCCCATCCCCTAGGGGTGGAGTGGGGGCAAAAACAATAAAACTTAAATCGGAACCCCCAGTTTTTATTGCAGATTTGGATTCTCCAATATTGACAATTTTCGCCCGCGTAGCGGATATGGAATACGGTCATTCTAACAAAGCCGGGAAAAAATACATTTAGCGTTACCCAGGAACAACGACGTGGACGTAGTATTTTTCTGTTCCCTTTGGGGTGCTTGTTTTACATGAGTCCCCTTGCCTCTCACTGTCTCACTGTTCACTTACTTGAGTAAGTGTTCGAAATGTTGACCTTCCACTTCAATGCATTTATTTATTCTTTCTTCAAATGACTTTATACATGATAGAATCATATCTGCAGAAATTTCTGCGCAAGCAGTTCTTATGCGTTCCACCATGTTTTCACGAGTCGTTGGTACTTGTTCATAAACCTTACCTTTTAGGTAACCCCATAGGAAGAAATCCAGAGATGTTAGATCAGGTGACCTCGCAGGCCAATTAATGGGGCCACCTCTAACAATCCACCTACCATTGTAATCACGGTCTAGTATTTCCCTTGCTACTCTTGAAAAATGTGCTGTTTAATAGAAGCTGGTTTGACCGTCAATGCTCAGCTTATTTATTCTCATTTCGGAAAAAACATACAGAGAGAGAATGAATGAGCTGAGTGAAGGGACATGACGCGTTTTTTAATGGATTGCGTGATGTCCTCTTTTTGTTTATTAAATAATAAATTTAAAACGTAAAATGTAATTTTATTGAAGGTAGAAAACTTATTTATAAAATTGCTTCCATATTGTATGCACAATTTTTATGTAATCAGTTTTGATTTTTAATATGAAGAATATCAATTATTCATAATCTTAATTTTTCGAATGGACATTATTAAAATTTCATATTCAGAATAACAATTTTCGCAATTGATATTACTAAATTCTAATATTAAAAATTCTAATATTAGAATTTTTAATATTAAATTTTCATAAAGGGATCAAATTATCCCTATTTGCCCCCTGGATGCCCCCCTTCGTGTCGAACAACTTTCATCCGACAACTTTTTTGATTCTGTGCATAGTTCTCGAGGTATTTCAATGTCTTCAGATAAATTTGGATTTTTATCGATTACAGCGCCACCTGTGAACCAAAATGCAATAGCTCCTAGGTCAAATTGGTGTACTTTTTTCCGGAGAATCCAAATCCGCAATAAAAACTGGGGGTTCCTATTTAAGTTTTATTGTTTTTGCCCCCACTCCACCCCCAGGGGATGGGGGAGGGGGTAAATTTCATTATCACTGGATGCCGCCCTTCGTGTCGAACAACTTTCATCCGACAGCTTTTTTGATTCTGTGCATAGTTCTCGAGATATTTCGATGTCTTCAGATAAATCGGCCACCCTGTATAGCCAGTTGCCAAAAAAAAAAATGGCCGACAATTGGAGTATAATATTGACATTTTCGAACAGGGATGAGATGTGAAACACGCGAATTGTCCGATCTTACACTTGATCATCGTGTATTTCGTGTATTCTATTTTAGCAAAAAGCGAAAGTAAGTCTGAAAGTACAAAGTTAAGCACGGTCATTTCTCTAATTGAGCTGACGAGGCATCGACCAGAAAACTAAACGGAAACACGAAGTGGCTCATTAGAGCCGAGGCGCTATTGGTCTTTGCCGTCATGCTCCCGACTAGGCGACACAGTTCTCGATTAACGAAGCGATTCGAGATTTTGCAAAATCCCATTTCATTCGTGAACAAACCAAATCTCACATGTCAAGGCAAAGAGATCGGTCGTTGTTTCACCAAAGATCTCCGCTACGTGGTCGAATTTCTGATAGACCTCTCTTAGAGGCTCTGTCGCGTTATGACCAGCTGGAACCCCATGAAAAATATATAGCAATGGAGCATACCCTTGAGTTTCTAAATGTTAAATGGGCTCTAAATGCACTCTATTTCATTTTGTGTTACGAATGCATAAAGCTATTTATATCTAAATCAAATAAGTAATAAAGACATTATTAATTTAACAACCAAAGTGCCGCAGTGTTAACTATACGTAAATGAGTAATTCCACACCAAATTTATTAGAAATATTTTTATTATGAAATATTTGGTACTTATTTTTTATTAAAAAATATGCATTTTTCTTTTATTTGAGTATGATATGCCGCACTGAGGAAAAATCCACAGTTAAATTCACTATATCACATAGTTGGAAAAATATAGTTAAAACTACTGTGAAAAATAGTTAAATTTACCACTTTCATAGTCGATTTTACTATAATTTTGTTACACCAACTATCTCTTCATAGTTAAAAAATCAACTATGTAGAATGATTTTAATAAATATGACAAATATAGTTAAATTAACTATAATCTAGTGCAGTCCTCATTTCATACTATGGCTCGTAGTAAATCTTTATATTATTCATAGTTAAAGTTTGTATTTACTATAAATCCATCGTAAATACTGCCGCACGTCGTGTGTTCTTATGCCGCTAGGTGGCGACGCATTAATAATACGCAATTCGTAACATTTATATTTAAATTTGAATTGAAGAATTCGCTGACGACTTATGCGTACTGATCTGATTCAGTGCGTAAAATCATACTTTTCGCACACGTTCTGAAATATACTTTTGAATTTTTTAACTTTACTTCTCCGATTTTCTTTAACATTCTAAATAACAAACTTAGTAAAATAAGTAGATATTTTTAGTTTATTCAAGACTTTTTATGCTAGCAGGATATTAAACGACGATGATTTACACAATGTAGAAAACAGTGCGAGTTATAACGATTGGTCATGTGATTCCGCAAAATAGCCTTCATTCATATCTCATACATTCAATAAATGCAAAATCTCGAGCCAATATTGAATGCCAACTTTCGATTTCGAACCAGACGCGAGTTTTGCATAGATGCACAACAGTCATGTAAATTCCTTAAATTATGAGTCGTGTTGGCAAGATCCAAAATTCAGGAGCTGTCCAATGAAGCGGTCCGGTCATTCGGGAGCATCGGTCGCATCCTTTAGATTTTATTTTCGTATTTACTGGTAACGAGCAATCTATACTTCGAGCGGAAAATTTGACGGCGAAATTGATCATTATAGATACTGAAAATATCAATACTATACTACAAAACTAGGTGTTTTGTGCATGTCTTAAATGAAGACGCTTGGAAGTGTCCCCTTTTAAAATGTTTGTTGATTTAGGCGTCTGAAATTCAACAAATTTTAATACGAAATTAAACTTAAATGTTTTCAATGCGCCGAATGTCTTCCAAACTTTTTTCGTCTTTCGAGTTTATCGGATCATCGGATGTCATACGTTGCATTCTATTCTTTGTGAAATATTCAGGACAAAATATTCATTTTTCATTAGAAATGATACTTTTCATATGGCCTGTTTAAATTGAATTATTTTTCAATCAATTTAATTCACATTAGCTGTTTTTTCTTGTGTACATTGAACATAGCCTCAAACTTAACAATCGATTAACACTGCTGATAGATTCGTTTGAAAGCGTATAATATCGTATTAAAATTTGCTAAATTTCATTCAAAGTAATCTTTTTGAAAATAGAATCATCTACTTATATTATATGACCTTAAATGTACACGATCTCCTTTATTGGAATTCGAACAGTAGAAATGACCGTTTAGTAATTTTGACAGCCTTAGCATAACATGAAAGTGCAGAGAATAATTCATTAAACTACGTACATATTTAACTACGTATCTAGTAGGTAAATTAAATAAACAATTAAGTTTTTCTCGGTAAATCGGTCGTCTTATTAATTGTTAAAATGTAAACAAAGAAAAGTATGACATAACTGGGATATCAGTTCACATCTAGCGCAATAAATCATCGATTTTTGTAAATCGTAGTAAATTATATTTCATTTGGGCGTTATGATTTATAAATTGCGAACACACAATTTATACGCAATTAATAACAGCAGCAGTGCCAAGCCAACAATAATTTGGCACTGCCTTACAATAAACTTATAAATTAATATAATCGTTTCACGGTGGTGCTCTTAATAAAATACTAAAAATTTTAATTTAAAAGATAATTAAACCCATAATACAATTATGCAATTTCTAAAGACGTTTCAGATAAATGTATGTAAGTATATTTAACAGCTTCATTACTCTTCCCAAATAAATCTTCATTGGTCTATAAATACTGAAATTGACAATTTCTTTCTCAAAATGTGAAGAATAAATCGAAATTTTCCCATTATTGCGGTGCACAATCGAGTCACCGGGGAGTTCTATACCTAACTAGTCCAACGTTATGGATTGATTGACTTGTGTTTGACTCTTGAGGTTGTAATCATGAATTCGGCAACACTGTGCATGGCGTTATCTCTGATGTATACATGTGCTTTGATGTTAATATTTTGTGCAACGATGACGAATGTTATTTATGGTTCCATCTTAAAATATCGGTGCATTAAATAACATTAATATAGATTATTGTTGTTGTTATTGCTTTATATATTTCTTAAGCAACAAATATTTTTATATGATGTGTGGCTAACGTTTAATTAAAAAAATGTCTCAACGTTTAAATATAAATATTTTTTTTAATAATATTGTTTTTTGTTAATCAGATACAATAAAAAACACCATCCGAGAATTAACTTTCATAACTAATTTTGGTATTCGACTCAATAAATCGTTTGATTTATTGACGGAATACAAAATAATGAACACTCCTTCGTTGCACTATTCAAGAACTCAAATAAATAAGATTATAATAATAAATTTATAGCGATTAAAATCCAACTTAAATTGTTTTTGGGCTCGCTGATTACAAATATCAACTGAATGTGGACGTTGCCATAAACTATATTGCGATTATTGTAAAATTAATGCAATAATCATAAAAAAAAGGTAAAAATCCACTTATTCTAGCATAGTATTTGTAGTAGGAAAATTTTAGTAAAGTGAGCTCTTTGATTTTCTTCTGTAACCGTATGACAGAAATATTCACACTAATATTGATGTATAGAAAACATAGTTGTAAAAATGTACTGGTATTATACCCAGTATAAACAACGATACAAGTCGGTTCACACCAATAAAAATCGGTTCATATTTTAGAACTGCCGGCCGCCATTTTAAATTTCGAAAATGTGACTTCATATTTGTGAATGACCTCATATTTGTAATCAATGACAGGAAAACATAAATTTGGAGTTATGGAGCAATGACCGATTTAGAAACTGCTATCGGTTGGCTAACAAGAAAATAATATAGAAAATTAGCTATTCGAGTTCTGTTTACAAGTCGCCATTTTGAAATGTTTAAAAGTGGAATTTACTATTTTCAAGATGAAATGTTTTTAACGCGATAGTTTGCCGTTCTGTGCACTTAGTGTTGCTGTTTCGGGTGTAAATTAGAGATTTAAGAAAAAACCCCTTAAAAAATTCGAAATTTTTTTAAAAAAATTGGCTGTATCTTTTTTAACTGCTTTTGGACTAGCTCTTTGGCAAAATCTGAAAGAACAGATTTTTGCAGGTAGGAGACTTTGTGTTCGTATTATTTTTTGCCATAACATTATCCATTACAGCCATAACATCAGCAAAAACTTTATTTTTTATTACCGATATCGTGCGACAAACTTCGCACTCGTCGAAGATCGATATTTCACCCGCGTTCCATAAGATATTTTTTAATACAGCGGGCGTGGGGATAATTTGCTCCCGAAGATTGCACTCAAGGGCGCAAAATCGAGTTCTACTCCTGCAATGTTAAAAATATCGTTTTTGCATGATAAATGTGGACGAAGTTACATTTAAATTTTGCAAATAGTAGTCCCCTAAAGCGCAGGCATCTACATGTTATTTAGGGGCATTATTATTTGATAGCACGTTCAAAATAAATTTTTTATACCTTAAACCTTTCCGTCCTGTGATTTTTTTCAATATCATTACTTATTCTCTATAGGTTATAATCATTTTCTGGGATTTCGTACATTTCTGCTTGACTGGACCACGGTGTTAAAAAGAACATTGAAACATTATTCACATATGCGCAACCAAAAATGCATAAAATCTATGAACTTCAACAAGAAATATGTTTATTTTGTCCCGAATCAACATAACCTCTTCAAAACGTCAATGTGTTGAAAACAATTTTTTGACAAAATTTTGTTCTTGATTAATATAGACTTAAATAGATTAATATAGAACAAAAATAGTTTGGAATGATTCAAAAGAATACTCTCAAATTTTATCAGAATGCATTCATACACTTTTTGATTTGTTTAAAAATTCGAAATTTAGAAAAAAGGAATTTCAAAAAATCTGAAAAATTTGAGAAGGTTCTTTTCTCAATTCCAAGAACTTTTTGTTCTATGGAAATTTCCTCTAAAGTCTACAGTTTTCAAGAGAATGAATTATTAAACTTGCCTAGATTTCAAAACTGATAATTTATTTTTTGAAAACTATAGACTTTAGAGGAAATTTCCGTAGAGCAAAAATGTCTTAGAATTTACTAAAGAACCTTCTTAAATTTTGTCAGATTTTTAAAATTATTTCATTCAAAATTTCGAATTTTCGAAAAATCAAAAAGTGTACCAATGCATTCTGATAAAATTTGAGAGTATTCTTTGACTCAATCCACACCATTTTTGTTGTTTGCAAATTTTCTCTAAAGTCTATAGCATTCAAGAAAAAAATTCTCAACAAAATTCGTATATTTTTTCAACATATTGACTTTTTGAAGAGGTTATGTAGATTCGGAACAAAACAAACAAATTTCTAGTTGAAGTTCATGGATTTTGTGCAGTTTTGGTTGCGAATAGGCATCGATCTCACAACATTATTGATGCGAAAAAAACTTCACAGTAAACGAAACGCACGCAATTTTGTTTATTTTTTATTTAAAATGCGCTACATTGGTTTGTGAAGCAATTTAAATGCAATTTTGACCACACCAATCGAAAGGGCATACTCGAAAATGGTAGGGTTAGTAACTTTCAAGCCAGTATTAATTTTATTTCCTGTTGAGAATGAAGGTTGAAAATCAACTAAAAAACACGCATCTCCGAGACATAATGGGTTAATTTGAGAACTTTTTTCCTGAAATAAAGAGTAACATCTTATTCTGAAATAGTTTAAATTATTATGCCCCAATGCAGTTTTTCTGGTTTAATGAATGCATCTGCATATATGCATGAGATAGTTTGTGTACAGACTAATTGTAAGTAGTCGATCGCAACGTTACATTGTTTATAGTTTTTTTTTACATATTATCTAGATCGCACGATTACAACTATCTAGTACAACTATAGACAATCATTATAGTGCCACATTTATGTTCTACAAGTGTTTAAGCGGAGTAATGTAAAAATCAGAATTATTTCGTTTCTCTCTAAACATAAAACGAGTAAAATGCAATATCTGTAATATTATTTAATTGAAAATATTACAAATTACTCGAATATCTGTTAGGTAACCGTTTGTTTATATTTAATAGATACGACTATAATAAAAACAAAAGATAATTCCCGGTTAACCAAAATCAGTTACGTAAAATGCAGCGGGTTTTGAATAAACGAAACGATGTGTTTCAAATGCTTTCAATTTGACGTACGGATGGATCTGTGTAAAATAATATTTGTATGTAATATTTTATATGTTATTCAACAATTAAATAAACAATTTTAATATTGTACATTGCACGTAACGCAGATAAAAATTACATCCATAAATGTTATAAATTGTAAAAAAAGCTACATTTTAAATACTGCTTACAAACAGAATGACGTTGATTTTTCTATGAGAGTAGAACAAGACCCGTGCCATAGGATATAACGACATTGTGTTTACTCAGCAGGCAGTTGTTTTTAGAATTTACGAAAACATGTCGTTGATGCGGAAAGCATTGGCTTAACCCATGCAAGTTTTGAAAATAAAATATTATGAGCAAGCATAATACAAAGTTATGACATCGATATTAATATTAGAAATAATAAATATAGTGTACAATAGTACATCGAGAAAGAAAATGGGAACAACACATATTATTAGTAAATTTTAAACAAAACTATGAATAACTAAGTTTATCTTAATGATAAATATTGTCATTGATGTTAAAAATTTATCCTTATTTATAAAAACTTAGTATTTTTATGATTTCTAAATAGAATCGCAGTTTTACATTGTGTATCTTCTCCTCTACTAGTTTTTATCTCAGAGTAAGAAATAATTATTTAATAAGCTAATTACTATATTTCACGGTTTAAAGAGAATTTTGTGAAGCGGTCAGAGTTGCATAAAAAACTATATACTTCCGGTTTTCTCATTAATTTTCCTTCGCGGGGTGTCTCGACGGGGTTGGATGGGAATTACCATTTCTAATCCGTTGTAAATCTACTTACACTTTGTCGGGTAGCTTTTAAATCACCCATAGTCGCGGGAAAGCATGAAGAAAGTCTACCACGTTTACAATTTACGAGTTTCTGCTCTAAAAATATCATCCCCGGCATCGAAGCTTCGGAAAAGTATTAGCGGCCCTCGTGAACTCTACAAATGTCTCAAAATAGGTCTTCGAATTTTCAACCGATTCACTTCAAAACCAAGAAACGTGTAAATCCCTTGTCAACGAAACATCATGCTACGTTATCTTTTCTAATTAATTTATTTCATTCAAAAATTATTTGTCAGTTATGAGCATGGTAGAAAAACTGGATCTGTAATTTGTAACTGGTAGAGGAAGAAATATTTGTTATAATTCATTTGACGACGTTATGCCTAAAATGATTTTTATTTAGATAATATCACATCTACACTCAGAGAAAGTACAAATTGTTATCAGATTTAAAATAAAAGTGCGAACAAAACTGACTCGGATATAATATCTCTTAAATACAATTTTGTTATTTTAAGGTTAGTTTCGTAACTGTTCTACTTTATTCTATCACAAACTAACTTATTTAATTAATGTTGCATACTATAAAGAACATCATGTTCTATGATCTCAATAAGATAATATAATAATTTCCTGGTCTATTTATCGCCACTAGTGCCTCAATGTATCCAATAGAGGGATACATTTTAGTTCTCAATAACTGAGGTTGCTTCATGCTTAAATCAGATCTTACAAAAGTGAAAAGAGTACCCAGAAACCTACTAAAATAAATAATAATTATGACGGAAAATTATATACTCAATTCACTCTTCAGCGCAGCTAACTTCGTTTGCTGCCTTAGTTTTTTCATATTTTTATTTTAATTATTCCAAATTGTCGTTCCAACTACTTTAGTTCACAAAAAAAAGGTCAACGATGCACTAATTCAAGTAGGGGGTTTAATCAATTAAGTTTTTTCGAATAGAATGATTAATTCCAAACCTACGACATGTTACATATGGTACCTATTTCTATTGGTTCAGGAACAAAACAAAAATAGTTATGGCAACCAAAAAGAGTTCAGGGGCAAAAATGTCTAATGTATTCAGTTAGTTAAATTAACGGTCTTTTTGTCTTTGTGCCAATACAAACATGCAAATATTACATCATGAATTACCCCATGAATGATCGCGAATAGCTGTAAGATTAGCACTTTTTGGTAGAATATACTGTTTACAAAATTATCTGAAATTGAATTAACTTTTAATTTACACCAATATCTGAAATTGAATTATACACTATCAATGAAAGTCATTTTACAGCAATGAGTGAAATTTAAATTGTTTGTAATTAAAATAATTATTAATATAGGCGCTAATGAACTGTAAGTTATTGAAGTATATGCTTTTCACATCTCTAGAATTTTTAAATTATGAGGTATTAAAAAGCTTAATTTTTTTAAAAGCACCTTCACGAAACTAATTTTATTATCTTCGGTATTATTTAAGTAACATTACAATTTCGCGTAAATACTTTTGTCCATACACGGAGAAAAATGACTCCGCTGGATTAGCTGATTCATATCAGCTAAAATTTTCGGCTGGAATTGCCGAAAATATATGCAATTTTAGCTGTTTTGATTCCGCTAATGTAGCCTTAACCCTACTCAATTCGCGCTTAGCTCTAAATTTCCGCTACATTAGCAGATTTGTTCCGTTAAATTTGCGGACTTTTTCAGTAAATTTAGCTGAAATTATCGGCTATCCCTAACGGAATTTCAACAGCTGTCCCTATAGGATAAAATTGGTAGAATCTGCGGATTTTTCGGCTGATTTTGCTGATTATTTTTCTCCGTGTAGCTCTGTTAGATATTCGGCCTAAATATTGGCAAGTTGTTGGCACATAAACTTATGTACTGGCCAGTTTGTTCCGTAAATAATAAAAGGTGTACATTTTTCCATACAAATGTAATCATGGATTGTAATATGATACATTTTTTAAGATTAATATGTATATTTCATTTCGTTATGAAATATAATGTAAAATTACTCGAAGGCTTGTGATCCTGTACGTTAAGATACACGGAGAAAAATAATCAGCAAAATCAGCCGAAAAATCCGCAGATTCTACCAATTTTATCCTATAGGGACAGCTGTTGGAATTCCGTTAGAGATAGCCGATAATTTCAGCTAAATTTACTGAAAAAGTCCGCAAATTTAACGGAACAAATCTGCTAATATAGCGGAAATTTAGAGCTAAGCGCGAATTGAGTAGGGTTAAGGCTACATTAGCGGAATCAAACATCAAAACATCATATATTTTCGGCAATTCCAGCCGAAAATTTTAGCTGATATGAATCAGCTAATCCAGCCGCGTCATTTTTCTCCGTGTACATTTAAGTTACATCAAATTGAATGTATTAGTGGGAATTAACCTTGCATTAAATTTCATGTCATTTTAACCAGTGTATTTGACGAATATAATTAATTAGTCCTCTTATAAAAATCTCAAATATACAATATGATCAATATTTCTTTTCCAGATGTTCGAGTTCAAGAGAAGGAGAAATAACTGCCCATGCAAATCCAATTAACATTGCCCAGTACGTGGGCAAACCTCGTCAAATTAAACAAATGAAATTAAAAATTAAATAAAATAAAATACTCATTATTTTCTACGTAGTGACATTTTGTATTTTAAAACAAAAAACAACAGAAATAACACAAAAGTGTTTAAAAAAACATTTTTTTCTTTTACGCATATGTACACGTGTCATGAAAACGCGGAAAGTCGGAAAATTGCAGATTTTCGATGTATTATGGTAAGAAATATCTCTCCGTTAAAATGGAATCATCACGATCAAATTCTAATATCGCGTTCATAACACAAAATTCTGGACATTTTTGGGGCTATTTTTGGATTCCGATAAAACAGTTTGTCTTGTTGCAAATGCGTTTACAATTCTTAGATATTCAAGTTACATTGTTATGAACCTGAAGAAAAGTGCTCTGTAATATCCAAATTTATTATGTAAACCAATAGTAATAAATAGTTCAGTATTGAAAACTATTGGCTTACATAGTAAATAGGGACATTACTATTGGCGGCGAATAGACGTTATCGAAATATGAATTTTAACCTATTATTTTATGTTTCAGGTATATGGTTTGTAAGATTTCACCCATCGTCTGTAAAATATAGATCATGGTTGCAGCCTGCTAATAATTTAAAGGTGCACACATAAATAAAATTTATCACAACGGTGATTCGAAAGGTTGTTACTTGGAACATAAAACAATTTCATTAAATTTAAAACAATTTAATTAAAAAGATCCAAGGAATTTTAAAAGTTTTTTTTTTATTTTAGCAATTTTAATCTCACAAGAAATTATTTTGCATGTACTTTATTTAAGAAATACATTTAAGAATTTTAAAAGTTAATCGTTTTTTTCAAAGTAAATTGTCATAAAAATGTTATTGTATATTTTTCGAACATGTAATAAAGTTTTCCGCATGCAGCAACTAAAATTCGTATATATTGAAGTGCTGTAATTGCTCAATAGATGATCTGCAGTAGCATATTCTCGGAAGTGATGGATGTGTTTACATATTTGAAAGAAATTATTTACTATAACGTAACCACGCGCTAATAAAACGCGGATTACAATTTTATACAATGTGGGGAGACATAGCTCAGTTGGTAGAGCATTCGACCGGCAATCGAAAGATCCCCGGATCATACCGTGGTGTCTATCAAATGTTCTTCCACGTTACCCGCTATTTTTTCTGAATTTTGTATACGTTTGCAGTTTTTTCATATTTTTCATATATTTAAGATAAGAATTTAGCATTTTCTGTAAAAATGTTTATTAAAAAATGCCGCTGTTCGAGGATCCGAGTGATTCCATCAGAGGGTGCTTGAAAATATTTTCAACCACCTTGGAAATGTTTAATTAAGCCACTTACCAGCAGTGACTTTAGCAGGGTATAAACCGCGAAATTTAAATTATTTAATTTAGAATTTTAAACTGCATAAAATTCAATTTAATATTCTTGTATATAATCGAAATATGATTTCCTTTCCTCAATTTAATTTCGATCTAGTACTTATTTGTGAGCTTGGAGTTTTAATCAGGATGTTTCTTTCGATCAATACGTATATTTGATGTTTGGTTTACTATATTTTATATTTACATAGCTGCTTTATTTGTACTACATAAATATCGATTGAACGCTAATAAATATTTTTAATATCATCTGTCGAAGGACGTGAATGAAGACAATAGGATTTACGATAACAGTTTGCATTTTTAATAAGATGCGAAATATTTACTTTCTATTTTAACGCATATTATTATAATTTACTTTACGACACCCGACAGTAAATATTACGTTTTTCCCCTATCTCACTTTGAACCTTAAAATAATAAAATCTAATGTTGCTGCCTCCATATGTTTCAATAGAAACACAAATAATTTATCTTTTATAACATTTCTTTTAATGGGTGCTATATAGATTTTGAAAACACTCCGCGGAAAAATTAATTAACATATTTTTTCGAGTGTACACTGCCAACAAACACTGAAAGACTCAATTTTTGTCTTAGTTCCCCAGTTTGCTACTGCTCACATTCTCGGTGAAATTAAATTCTGCTTTAATTACGTTGAAACTACCCGTGTAATATTTTGCTAAATTGGGAAATATTGTTCGAAAATCTAAAATTCACGAAACTACGATAGGTCAGCTGTTTTGGCTCGATACGTGTATTAGCATTGGCCTCAAATTTTCAAAGTCGAGTCTTGCAAAGTAAAGGTCTCTGGTAACGAGAGCTGTCCACTGCTTTGCTCGTTTCTTCTCAACTCCTCTGATGATCCGCTGCAAAAGAATGTAAAAATGACTTTAGACCATTGAAATGCAGCTGCGTTTGTCGTTGCACGGCCAAACGCTGCTCGCGTATTGCGAAATTCTTGGCTTAGGTCTGATAGTTATTCTCACGAAATCGTTGATAATTGTACTTTGATGTTAATCATCGAATAGCTGTGATTCCGAGAGGTTAGGTATGTCAAAACAGTGCAAGAGAAATGCCATGTCTATAAATTTACTCCACTAGTGCGCGAAGTGCAACTTCACTCTCTATTCGAGTAGAAATATTCCATTACAGATCATAACAGGACCTGGGAGAGAAGAAATATGTCCACTGACAAGTAAACCCACCGAAGTGTAAAAAATAAAAAAACTAAAAGATACGTATTATTGTTTAGCGACGGAAAATCGATTTGAGTAGAATTTGGAGGATGATAAAATACGGCAGAACTTCACTTTATTGTCCTAATCGAGGTTTTGCCTTTCACATTGTTGTCCGAAAAATGCGCAACGGTTCTCGCTCATCTTCCAGTTGACACAATAGACACGACACTGGCATTATGAAAGAGGGAAAAAGAACTAATGTTATCTGCGCTAAATACGTGAACGGAATCTCGCTAATAATGCGAAGGCGTTAACAAAGTAAAGGACAATAAAGTGAAGTTCTACTGTAGTTATTTTCGTAAGGAATACGTGAAACAAACGTTTACACCCACAAGCTACTCGAAGGACTTCGAAGCCGTCATAAGGAAATCGGATGGTCCTCTTTTACGTGTTAAAGCTTACGCATGTGTTACAAACAAAATTTTTCGTCGAAACGGGTTCAAAACCTGATTTAATGCTGTATCTATAATTTTGAACACATTATGGTTAAGATAACAATAAATGATTTCAGGAAACACATGGGAAAATGAAATTAAAACGTGCAGTTTTGACAGATTATAACCTCAAATCAAGATATGATTCGATAATTAATAAAGTCTAAAGATTGAAGGTTATAACTTGAATAATTAATTAACTTTTTCCTTCGCTTCATAATTATACGTACATTCGTATTTGTATTAATTTATACGTATATTAGCAAAATGTAGATGTATACTTGCATAAAAGAAGTAGTGCATATATCAAAGAAGCAGAAATTAGGGATACGGACCCATACAGGCAAGTGGCCGTTAAACTTAAATTTTAAAATGAACTTTTAAAATCTTTATGGTCTCCTGTAAGTGTCCAGTTTAAGAAAAACAAAATGATTGAATTGTTTGAAATTTTCCTCAGTAGGTCTCCAAATTCAACCTTTTTTATTCAGCAAAGATATCCTATTATAAATCTTAAACTTTTTCATTTAATTTTAATTACGCACATACAAGGAAGATGCTTGAAATATAATGAAATATATATATAGATATATATATATACTAGGCACATTTCTAAATATCTTACCAAACCGAAAAATGTTTCATATAATAAATTTGTGTCTACTTGCTACCTATATTATTATTTCATTAAATAAAATATTAATTGAATATTTAATAAAATATAAATGAATAATTAATTACTTTAAATACTTTCTAAGTGATGACAATATCACTAACATTTTGTAATGCTAAATCTGTCATTTTAAAATTCACTTTTAACGAGTGAAAACTCATACTTTATGGCGTGAAACTTCACTCTTAAAGAATAAGAAGTATAGATAGATTAGCTAGATAAGAGCTAATTCAACTGACAATTACCGTTCTGTGTAGCACCTCGCTATTTATCTGTCATAGCGCTTAGATAGTAACTGTTAAAACGGGCTAGTACCCGGCTAGCACCAAGTCCAAATTTCCACCTGGGTGGAACAGTTTTTTATACAAAAAAAGTGTAATGCTATTTTTTTTATATCACTGTAAACTGCAATAAGTATAAAATTTCACCAGGCACATTAAATACATCTAGTTTAACCTCCTGAAACAATTAAATGGATTTCTAAAGCGATTCGAACCTAGAGCGATATTATTGTCACGCCCTAACTTTTTTCGAACCGGGTCACCATCGTGGAATCGTGATTAATGTTTTGAGTATAAAACTGAGACAGACTAACGAAGTCGGTTCAAGATCTTCTCAAGGCTGTATTAGAATAGCGCGTTGACTACTCGAAAATTTCAAGGTTATTGAAAAATATACGCAGACACCGAACATACACACGAAAATACATTGCAATCTTGAAAAATTACAAAATACACACTCATTAAAATTAGGACAAAATGCCTTTAGAAAATACTAACGAAAACAAAAAATGTAATATTAACATTCAACTGAGAATTCCAATCTTTATAAAGAAATGTGTAAGTAATTAGTGTTTAAAGAAATTACAATCAGGTGTTTATCAACTTTTACAATGTTTACGTAGACTACATAGTCTTTAATTACACTCCCAGAACACGTCTTACGAAACACGAACTCTTATAGACGTCGTAAAAATTATAGTAACTCAATTTCGATCATGTGAACTTATACGTCGTTGACGATGTAGACTGACTCATTTCGAAAAACAACAAATACATAGCCAAAAATAGTATTTTACAGATTTTTCATTATGACTGAAAAAAATTGGGTTATAATGTGTATAAATAATGTAGTTTATGAACACGGTGATGCTGAACCACTTTTAATTGCGAGTACCATGCATACAGAATTTTTTAGTTAGAATAGATCATTTGCAATCATACGGATGTAACAAGACTAAAATAAAAAAAAGTTTAAAAAAAAAACGTCAAAATTATTAGTTTTTTTTATTTCCGGCAAAAGTTGACCAATCGAAATATAATCGAAAAATCGAAAAATAATGTAGGGAAAAGTTATATATATTAACATGATCTACAACTTCCGTATACATCGTTTTTCACATAACCTCAAAATTTTTAAGATAATTAAAAAAAACGTTTCTCTGTTTTTAATTTTTTTTCTCGCGGAAAAGAAGAAATTGTTTACTAAATTTGGAGGAATCTTACCTTTTCATCTCCAAAATAAGGTGCAATTTTTTGAAAGGAAAACTTTAAGTTTTAGAAAAATATTACTTTTTACTTCTCTAGTAATTAATTACTAACTAAATATGTATATGCAAAAGGTGCGACACAGCACCACTAACCTGTTTTACTGTCTGAAAATACGTTTTTTAATTTTTTCTCAATTGTGGGAAATTTTTGAGGTCAATTTTGTTTATGACCATCTAGAAATAGACATTTTGAAAAACAAAATCCAATACAAAAAAGTTTAAAAATCTGAAAGTTTAACACGAGAATGTACGGTTGAATGTAGGGATAATTTTTCGGTTTTAATTCAATATAATATCTAAAAACGAATATTGTTATTTGAAAAAAATGACACCTTATTTAAAACAGACAAAAGTTCTTTTTTCCACACGAAAAATATTAAAAACGTCTTTTTTTTTTAATTATCTTGAACATTTTGAAGTTATGTGGAAAACGATACATATAAATGTGTAGATCCTTTTAATATATATAATTTCTCCTAAGATTTTTTTTTCCATTGGAGGTCAACTTTCGCCGGAAATAAAAAGAACTACACATTTCTACGCTTTTTTTTTTGCTTGTTCGCGATTTTTTTAAAAATGGTCCGATAAAATATTTTAATTTTCACATTGTTACATTCGCATGATTGCAAATTATCCATTCTAACGAGAAAATTCAACGTACATGAAACTCGCAATTAAAAGTGGTTCAATCCCACTGTGTTTACAGAAAAATAAGATTTAGAAAACCCAGAGAATCCTTTAATAGTCCTCGCACGGATACTTTGAATTCCTGCAGATGTAGGATATAAACTTGATTAATAAGAACTTAAAAATGACAAGAATTTAAAATATCTCAAACAGTTTAAAAAATATAATGAACATCAATTGTCATCCAGGTGGAAAACCCGGTGCAATACTAGTATTGATTACTAACGGAGTACCACACTGGTCGTAAATTGTTAGGTAGAAAAGTTTTATAAAAGTTGTATACAATTCTAAGAATATTACTCTATAAAACATACATAAAAATGATATAAGTAAATGGTTCCATAAGTAAATTTAGAAATAAAAGTTTATAAAAATGAAAATTGCAGAATCATGTTGAAACTAGGGCCTAAATGAGTCAGTAAAGCACTTGTTTTCAATCTTTAATAAGATACATTTTCTATATAATATATACAATTATTTAATTGGCTGAGGTGAGGTTCGTGGTCGCTGATTACAAATACGGTGTCAGTTTTTCAAAATTCATAATCTGGCGGACTCAATTGTTACAAAACTACTAAATTCTCTTGAAACCCTTTATTCGGAGGTTTTCATTCCTTAATGAATGACGACACGATTGAAAGATAACCAAATTCATTAAAAAATTAGTTCCATGTTAGCACTTAAATAATAAACAAAAAATTCTGACCCTAAAGGAGATTTGAACCCACGTCCGGCTGGTCGTAAGCACAATATTCTCCGATATGCCCGATACTGCTCCACGATTGTGGAGATATAAGTTTAGTACAACGCTGATATTTTGCAATTTGCAAGTATAAAACATAATAAGAGGAAATAAGATGCTTTGATAAAGTTAACAGGACAATAAAATCAAACATTTGGCATCCAGAATAGCGATTGAAGACGTCCTTAGGAGGCGTGATATGTGGATGTAAGTAAAGAATGATGTAAAAGGCGTAAAATGATTACATTACCAATTGAACAATATGCGTCATTTAATTTCGCTTAAATATCACCCCGATTTTCTGGAATTAAGTCATAGTTTAGGATTAAACCCTTTTTGTTAATACTAAAACTGGTTCTTTGTAGTCTTCTATCCATGGACAAAATTCCAGTTCATTGTTAGTTGCCGCAAATTCCAGACATCCTTAAGTCAAATATTTATCAAACCTGAATTTTGCTCTCTGAAAGTGAGATTTTAAGCTACAAATTGTTGGATTCAATCGGCAAGAGAAAGGTCAAAGGTTCAACTTCCGGCGCATTTTAATGGTTCTGATTATTGTCAAAAATCTAAAAATATTTTCCATCTTTACGATCTTAAACACATATGTGGATATTTCTAACAAAATTTAAAATATTTCCAATCGTACAGACTCGTGCTGTCATGAGAGGAACTCGAATTGGAATAAAAATTTTGTTTTTTAATTTTCATACGGAGATAACTAAATTTCTTTTTACAAATTTCACGTAGAATAACTTTTTAGACGATATGTTAACATAAAACAAAAATATTCCCGTCTTTGGCTAAGCTAGAAAAGTCTTTTGCCAAAATGCCATAGTTTCCAACATAAAAATAAGATCTTAAGCTTAAAAGTCTTATTCTTTTCTGTGATCGTAAACTAATTCCGTTCAAAATAATAAAAAAGACGTGTGTAAAGCATGAAAAATGAGAAGGCCAAACCAGATATTGAAACCAAAAGTAAGAATTATTTACAATGGAAACAAAAGAATCACGAAAAGTCCTGAAAACGACCAAAAACACAAATATGCAAAATTTGATCTCGAACCTTCAATATTTATTCAAGCATCCATTTTCATTTCGCACATTTGAGTACTGCGATCGTGTCAGACACGATTTAAATCTCCGGTAATTCGTATAGCGATATTCCATATGCGATTCCCCACAATCGCTTGCTGCGAACGAGGAGATGGTTTCCAGACCATTTGTTCGACCTCGATGCTATTTTAAAGTTTCTCTCGATGAGTCTTCGACTCTTCGATTTCGTCCCTTAAAATCATCCGCACCGTGGACAAGATTTTTACGGAAATGATGTATGCCTACGTAACGTAGGTTGCGCATTCGCTTTAAAGTTAACTTTGACGTCATACATTCATCAGTTGAATTTTCGACGAAGGTTGTTGACAACTGATGATGTTATAATTCTTTATTTAAAAAAAATGTACTTCTGTTAATCAAAAACCTGTTCAATTACACAACAATTACTTTATTCATTATGCTCATAGGTTAATAGTTGATGTACTAAATTTGACCGTAATCATGATAGTAGGTAGTACTGACTGATGATGAGGCGACGACGAAGATCAGTTATTGTAGTTGATGCCTTACGAAGATAAATGACGGTAACTGGTAAATGCTTCGAAAGCATATTACCATCTGTTATAATTCGACTTTGGCACCTTTCGTTATCCACGATCATTTCATCATCAACTCTCGTTATCTGCCACAACAAGCCAAACATCAACTGAAATCATTATATACCTTTTTCATAACAAAGTTCATCTTTCGTAGCTATTTATCAAGTGAATGTTCATTCTTTATGGAGTGAAAATTGAACCACTCTAGTGAAACAACAAATTCTCATTCTTTAACAGTGAATTTTCGAGTGTTGCAAAGTGAGTTATTACTAGTTAAGGGTGATTTCGCAGAGAGTTTAATGTTAAATTATGGGTAAACTTAAAAAACTTTTCAATTTTAGGCCATGAAAGCGCAAAAATCTTCCTTGCTTAGCACAGCCTTGAAGCGAAATGGAAAAAATGCTTCCAAACCTGAACCTCGTATAAATGTAAAATGTTGGAACTATTATTTATCAGAGGTGCAAATGTAGAAAGCGCTTCTATTTGAAAGAAAATGACCACTTTGAGGATTTTGAGTTCTCCGATTAGAAATCTGTAATATGAATTCAAAATGTCTTATAAAATTTAAACAAATAAAAGGCGTGCTTTTAAAAGAAATTGCTACTTTCGTTTTTAAATTTAAATTTCAAAAGATTAGATACCTGTTATTTTGAAAATTATTCAGATTGAATAAAATACGACATTGGGTCTTTCGAAAAAATTAGTAATTTATCTATTATTCGAATTTGGAAATCCACAGAACTGGAAAAAAATAAAAAAAAATTGGTACAAACGTTTTATTAACGCTTTTCCATTGGTTCTTTATTAATTGTTAATCTCTAGAATTTTAATTAGTTTTCAAAACATATGGAAGTCATATTATCAATGATTTTGAAGCGAGAAGTAGTTTTCTTACGACATTAAAATATTGATTTCGGACGGACTTTTCAAATAGACTTTTAGTTAATTAAGGTTATCATTAATTTGACTATTGATACGGTTACATATGATAAACAATGTTGTTGTTCAACTGTTAACATACCATTGAAAAATGTGTTTTCCAGTTATGAAAAATCCTAACTTCATGCTCATATTCTAAAGGTTCTTTAAGAGCACGTTCTTGTAGGACATTTAAAGTTACTTCATTCTGGACGCAGAAAACGATTTTCATTTGTAAGGAGTAAAAATATAGTGTAAGAACAGTCGGCGATGAACAAAAGCTTGTTTATTAGAATAACCTGTGACATATTTTGAATACGCCACAAAGCAAAAAAAAATTAAATATTATACCATATAGTGAAACGAATCGAAGATCGTCAATAAATCTCGTAATTTTTTTTTGCATTTCGCTACCTATTTTCCATACTTGTATGTTATTTTTATATTTTTAAAAGCAAATATATCTGTGAGTAAACATCATGCATTATATATTACATAGAAATACGAAACGGATGCATTAGAACGCGAAAATATACGAAATAAAAATACAGAAAATGTGCGTCGCATTCAACGTTACATTTTCTCGTTTAGCGTTTCCAAAAACTGAAGAAAGTATATATGTATAATGTGTCGCATCTTAAAAAGAAGTTTTAAGGTAAAGTAATGTCAGATTCTTAATAATTTCTCAATCGATATGCTCTTTTCGACAGTGAAAAGTAAGGTAACATGAATTTAATAACTTCGAATAATATTATTTACGACCCCTAGAAACTACTACATTTCCATACGATAACTAAAACACCCACTAATAATTATTATGAATCAAGTGAAATCACTTTTCTTTGTTTAATGGTAAGGTTAAAACACCTAATTCATCCTTGAATGATATCTTTTTTTTTTACATGTCGGTCACTTTGGTTTTGGCATTTTCAATTCATAACCTATGCAAGATTAGTCATTCAAGGTCAATCAGCGACTCTAAAAACGAGTTGATAATTATCATGGTTATATCCAATTTTGTTAATAATATTTAACTCTGAGCATGAAAGAATATTTAAGTAAACTAGTAATACCTAAATGGATACACGATGTTACATAATTTTAACAAACATTAAAAACAATATAATGTTGTAAAATTATTCACTATATTCAAATTTGCTTAAGTTCCCTTAAGAGCCTCTGAGATTACAGTTTATAGGCGAAATTATGGAAACAACCTTTTATTTATTTCACTCGTTTTAGCCTTTAGAAACAAATTATTTTTAAGAATGCGAAATTCTAAAACTTAACTTGACAATAGAGTAAACAGTACAGTTGTCGGCAACTAAGGTTCTTATTTCAGTGCATTTGACTTTAAATTAAGGTCAACGATAGAAAAAAAATTAAGCAAAGGAAAATTTGTCTTAACGGATGTCTGTTATTAGTATGCATATCTAATAATAACAAAAAAAAATAATTTTTAGCTAATAGAAAATAACATTTTTTAAAATTATCAAAACAGACAGTAGTCGGCCAGTTAAAATTATGAATTTAGTAAATTTAATGTCGAAAGTACAACTATCGTTGTTTTCTTATTTTAACAAAATCATATTAGTCTTGGGGGTTGTCTAAAAATAAAACGAGAGTAATGTTCGCCAAAAAGTGTTTTTTGCTTATTAAAAAAATGTATTTTTAAAAAATATGAAAAAATACAGTAGTCGTCCAGATGAACCAGACAGTTGTCGGCCAGCTTTAAAATGCGTTTAAAAAATAATATTTCGGTATTAATTAAGTTTAGTCATACTTATAGAGATGTACTAAACCTAAATGTAAAAGAAACATCCATTTGTAAAATATTCTAAACAGTAATTACGTATGGAAAGTAGCCGAATACTGTAGGGTGGCCGAACATTCAAAATGACACGTCCTGCGGCGGTAACAAATTTCAGAAAAATCAAGTTTTAACATTTTAGGTCGATATTGTGAAGTCGTTATATTGAATTTTGGAATTCTAAGTGGATATGTATAATAAGCTATCCCAAAAACTCCTTACACAAATAAATAGCATATAAAGAAAAAGGTGTGCATGCAAAGGATAATTATGAATACTATTATTTTTAGTTACACCAATATGTAAGTCGAGCATCAGTTTGTAAATTTATATATTTACATCTAAAAATAGCTATATTACTTCTATAAGTCTATGATTCGATTTCATACTATACTAACCAATTAATTTACAATTACTTTTGAATGTTGAATAATGCTATGAGATAGCACGATGTATTTCATGCTCGGGGCGTTCAAATACAGCACAATTCTAAAATAGTCGATGAGAGAAGCGAAAGGTTTCGATATTTGGAACGAATGTTGAATAGTAGGGAATTTATATGACAATTATTCTTAAGAATTAGGCATGCTTTTCCCTTATATGTTATTTAAATCTTGAATATTAAATAACATATCCATACACTATTGCATATTTCACATTTTTCATAGTATATGGCGCAAGAACAAAATGTATCGTTAATTTAAATATAGCAAAAGTAGGTAGTAAAGTTTATAAATTAACTGCAGTTTATTCAAAGTTTTAATTTTAATTTAGATTAACTTAATAATTTTATATATACTGAGTAGGTGTACATATAGATAACACGGTTTTCTTTAAAAAATTTGAATGCACCCCGAAAATAACGACGTGAAGTAATTTCTGATAACTTATAAAAACAATCTCCGCTACATAGAAAATCGGAAAACGTACATTAAAACATGCAAAATTTAGAGAAATGTTCGGTAATGTTTTCGTAAACGATGAATAAATTATATTTGAAAATGTTTGATATCCTCAACGTCCAAACGTTTATTTCCACTAATAAATTAAACTTTACTACTAATTTAAATATATTTTTTTTAATGTTATAATATACAGGGCATCCAGAATGTGTCTATCAATATTACAGATTAAAGTTCTGTGACATTTGCAATAAAAAAAGTCAGGTACCAAAATTTGATAAGAGAAATGAAATTTAAATGGCGAGCGATTTCACTTTTTTTGCAATAACTCGGCTGTTTTTAAAAATATTTCGATGAATGAATGCACATTTTACAGGTTTCTTTAAGACGTACAATTCTTATATCTCCTCTTTTGACATACGATGAATTTTTCTCTATTTAGAGTCAAAAAAATGCCGGGTTTTCGAGTCTAACGCATTTTGCTAAACCGCAAGGAAATATCGGTTCATAAAAAATGGTAGATCTTGAACAAACGAAGAAATTGACTCTTTATACCTGAGATTTCTATAAAAATTGATCCCATGGGAAACCCATTAAAGTCAGAGAATTGTCGAAAATGTTGCTACAGTCAAAAAAATGTTCTGGTTAAATACGACCAACGACCAACGACCAACCAATACATATAATTGAAGATCTGTTTGAAGGTAAAAAAGAAACTTTCAACCACGAAATTGTAAACAGTACAAAATCCGAGTACAGACAACATCATGCAGATTTTGAGCATATCTATACTGACGGTTCTAAATCAGAGAACGGAAGCGGATGTGCCTTTGTAATTCCAGGGAGAGAAATTGCATTAAAATTAACAAATCAGTACACTATATTTTCTTGCGAGGCATACGCCATACTAATAGCAGTAACACACATAAAAGAATTTAATAAAAATAAGTATGTGATTTTCTCGGATTCGAAAAGTGTACTAGCTGCCTTAAAAAACAAAAATAATGAAAATCCAATTATAAAAAAAAATAATACAAATAACATCAGAACTATATGATCAAATAGAACTACGCCTATAGTATGGATACCCTCACATGTCGAAATAGCGGAACATGATAAAGCTGACGCTGCAGCAAATGCTGCTGCCTCAAACAAAAACAATCCAGCATCGGCTCTAGTACACCACAAAGATGCAAAATCAACCATAATTAAAACTCTCGATAATGCATGGAATGACGTATGGAAAAATAGTAAGACTTTAAAAATCCATAAGATCAAATCCAGTTTCTTTGAACTTAATAAATCACGGCAAATGGACAGGAAAACCCAAGTGATTCTGCCGAGAATAAGAATTGGACATACAAACTTAACCCACTGTCACCTAATCACAAAAAATGAACCAAATCATTGCGAAATATGCCAAACAATCCTTACCGTGGAACACATACTCAACAGCTGCCCAAAATACAAAGAAGAAAGAAAAAAATACAGAATCCCTTCCAACCTTAATGAAATTTTTACAAACGAAGACTCATATAAAAAATTGCTCCAGTTCCTGAATGAAATAAAAATTGTGCATCTCATATGAAACGCTACGACCATGTTAAATCACAACCATAACTTAACTGATGTAAACCTACCTATGTGAAATTAGTTCAAGTATGTACCAATAAAATGTAACAATAGTCGCTAATAACCAAGCAGGTGGATGCGACTTAAAAGAAATAAATAAAAAAAAAACGACCAACGAATTTATTATTCTCGTTATAATAACCAGAATTCTAAGTAGTTTAATTAGAAATATAATTGTTTTCACAATAGCTGTAGTTAAGTCAATAATATTTCTGGTTAAACTAACCAGAATTCTGGTTATTTGAATCAGAAAAAATAATACGGGCCTATTTAATCATCTTTTCTTGTTATTTTAACTATTTTTTATGGGCGTATGACACTGCATGTTTTATCGATAATTCCGCGGCTTTTTGAAACTATGGGATCAATATTTATCTAAACGTAATAATAATAATAGTAATAATAATAATAATAATATAACAAATCACTCCGGAATGAGATTTCAATAGCTGTTTAGCAAAATGCAAATCACATTATATTACTCTAACTATAGAAATATTAATCGTGGTTGAAAATGTCAATAAGAATTGTACGGCTTTAAAAAATCTTTAAAAAGTACTCACTCGTTGAAATGACTTTAAAATCAGCCGAGCTATTGCAAAAAATTGTTTTTTTTCTAAGAATACAAAATTCAATACCCTCACCTCACCGCACTCGAATACTATATCCCACATCCAATTTTCAAATTAGACTGTTTTACTGAAAATGCCACATATAATCTAGATTTGAAATATTGCTCCCTTGTTATTGAACACCCTGTATATTTTATTCATTTCTTACTTAGATTAATTCATTTCTTATTTTCTTTTATTAAAACAAATCAAATGCATTAGATTCGTTATAAAAAGGAAAACTCATAAGACAGATCTTCTAATTTGGATTTGACCGGACAAATTATATATTTAATTTCTTTCTGTAATAGCGAATCAAATTTTTTGTTTCTTAAATAACATAAGATGAAAGATTTAAAGAAAACAAAATGCCACTATAAAGAATTGAAATGAAATAGACTTAGCGACTAAAAATTTAACTTTTATTTTCTGAGGTAACAAAAATGTTAACGTAATTAACATGAATCATGATTTTGTCATTTATTACTTAACCTATGTAAATATCGCATTTCCTCAATTATTCTTTTTTTAACATTTTTGAGAGATAAACAAATTTCTAGAGTGAATATGTATGAGAGCCTTACGCAATGCAATTTAATGATAGTGACGTGTAAAACAAAACAAACAAAATATGCCAAATCATCATAGCCGTTTTTCCATTTCCCTTGCAAGTTATTTCTGTTCATTCTATTTTAATATTGAATGCTATGATTTTTGCATTCCCTGAAAAATAATGTTTCTTACAAACCGCACCCTTCTTAAAACAAAATTCACTTTTCCTGACCTACCGCTATAATATTTTTACCGTTCGATTCTGATGAAGACTCGACCTTCGATAAATTTATAAAAATTATACTATTAATGTGCCCATTTCACATGATGTCCTTTTCCAAGATGTCAATATTCCAAGAGTAAATGTTATTTTTATTTTAAAAAATTGCTGTGTTAAATAAACAGAAACTAAGTAGAATAACAACATCTTGTGACATCGTAACTACACAAAATTAAAAAATGTATTTAGACTTTATTATGTCCTAATCAGTTCTTGGTCAGTCCTGGATTTAAAAAACTTAAAGCATTCAGTATTTTCTAAAAATGTTAAATAAAATAAATTTTATCAAAGCTATTCTGGTCATAGTTTAATCAGGTTCGAACTGAATATTTTAGAAAATAAATATATTTTGAATACATTCTTCAGGAGTAATAAACATAAAATTTTGAAGGTATGCAAACAATCTAATACAGTTGAATAAAAACTAAGTTAAAGTACATTGAACAAGTGTCACATCTCTGTTGCAGTTGTTTAACCTGATAATCTATTCATGCATAAAAGGTCCATTTTTTTATCAAATTGAGATAATTCTTAATTCTGAAAATTCTTCATTTTAAAGTTCAGATCTATCGTTTAGTGCACATTATAACTATTGTTTATCTTTTTTTCTGTTGTCAAAATTAGACAAACATCCATCTAAATTCAGTGTAACACAATATCATGTCCAAATTATTCAACTTCATTATAAATTTTTGTAGTGTCTGTTTACTATAACAACAATTCGACCGTTTTGTTTATTTTATTTTGTTTATTATATTATTTATTACAATTAAGTACTAGTCTATTTATATTATTTGATGCGTGTTTTTGTTGATTTGTGTATGCCATTACCAACTGTTGCAGTTTACCCTAGTAACAAAATTCCAATAGAAATAACAAAAATTGAAGATCTTAAACAAAGCGTACATAACAAATAAACAAATACAATTATATTTCCTGATTGAATGGCCTACATTAACTAACAAGACAGACGAGGAAATTTTGAATAATCCCCGCAGAAAGGACGACAAGTCCATTACTAATTTGCACAAAATTATTTAAAACTGCCTTTAACATTAAGCATGGAACCACGTATGCATTATTTTAAATATATAAAAGTAACATTTCTATCGAATAATGTTTCAGTATTCATTTGGTACAAAAAGTAAATCAGTTTTTTGCGTCTATCCAAAAATGATAAAAACTGACTTAATTGTTGGTATTCTCATGCATGGAATGATTTATCTACAAAAAGACTGTAAAAATAAAATACAAACGCTTTTGAGTTCAGTGATTCATTGCCATTTTCAATAAAAAAGTGTTTTTGTGATATTACTTTGATATTTATTTAAGAATCAGAATTCTAACACATTAATTTCATACGAGTCCCGAGATCGTAAGAAATTTTATAAAATTCTAGAACCTTTTAATCATTCGGCATCTTTATTATTGAAAATCGGACAACCGATAAGAGTTTATTGACCTCAGAAATATAACAATGTACGATTATAAATTTTCTATCGCTTCTTGCGAATATTAGTTCGCCACATTGGATCCGTCATTCTGAATTTAACAAATATGGCTAGGTTGACATTCAGCGACTTTAAAAACTAAGGAGTTTTTCATTATGGACAACTGCATCAAATTCCAACAATTTTGGCCGACATTTCCCACTTGCGACTTTGAATTTTGAATATTTGATATTAATTTTGTATGCGAGATGACAAGAATCATGTACAAACTTTCACTAATAATTGTTGGAATTCGGGAGATGTGTTCGCACACCTTCATTTTTTCAATGAGTACAATTGTATTTATTATTTAACAAAAATCAGGATTTTGGTAGTTTTTTTTAATTATCATTCTGTTTTTATCATTTTCCACATTAGAGAACCTCACATATTATAAATATCGCGTCAAAAATGTTTGGGCCAGAAGATAGAATTATTGTAAAAAATGGCTACCAAAGTCCATATTTTTTAAAAATCCTAGTCGCATGTATTGTGTCTAGAGATCCGAATGAAATGACTTTAAACTCGTTACCCGGCGGTTTTTGGGGGTCACTGAGTCCAAATTTGATGTTAGTTTTGAAAAGTTGAAAATGGCGGATCCATAATCCGGTATCAGCGACCCCAAAAACGACAAAGAACCAAAAATACAGTGATTTCGTGTGATTTTAGTAAACAGTTTTGCTAGCTTGGATCCATGTTTTGAATTTTTGAAAACTAACTTTAAATTTGGAGTCATCAGCTCCGAAAAACCCAGGGAACATGTTTGAAGTGATTTCATTCGGGTAGATCGACGTGATGAACACATGATTTTGAAAAAAATCGAATTTATCAACTATTTTTGAGCCACCATTTTTAAATTTAATTTTTTTCAGAAGTTCTATCTTCTATACCAAAATTGTGATTGTTGTTAAATAAATGCTCGTTATTTTTTTATTTTCAAATTTGCGGCAGGATTTGGGTAATACAAGCGTTTATTCCAAAATTTTGTTTCGTGCGCTTTACTACTTAAACAATTAAATACCGACACCCGCACCAGTTGAAAAAACAAATATAGCATCGATAAACATATATAGTGTTTCAAATTTTACTGAATTCCTACTAAAAGCATGACATGTTTAATACTGTTCCTTTTGTTAAAAAATACCGATTTTTCTACACTATATAACATGTAAACAAACAAAAAATAAAATAATAAAAATTAAAAAACGATTCTTCCAAGCATCCATGCCATACTTTTGAACAAATGGGTGTTGTAGATAACGAAAGATAGTTAACGAGATTATACTAAATAAGGACACTGTCTTTTCGTACGCAGAGAAAAATTTACCGCCATGTATGGAAAAATGATCAGGCTCTCTAACAAATTAGATTTGTTAATTCAAAATCCACAAAAAGATCCGTTAAATTTTTTGTTCTTCCTATGAAACGAAGAAAGCCACTGAAACGAGCATCAAAACGGTAAAAATAACAAAACATCAATATCCGTTTTGTCTGAATCCTGTAAAGAAAGAAAACAATACAGAAGAAAAGAAAATATATTTTGGAAGAAACAAGGAATACTCGAAGGGATATAAAGCGAGTCTTATATAAAATTTGAGGTTAGCAATGATTATTTGAGGTTAAATATTCCTAATTGGTATCTGTCAATTTTTCTGATCAAATAATTTGTATAAAAAAATAAAATGCAACTTTTGGAGCCGTCATTTTTTTTTAGAACAATATGTCAAGGGCACAAAAATAAAAAACGAAATAAAATAACAATAACAAAAAATCGAGGTTACTACTAAATTCAATTGTCAGTATTGTCTGTTACTATATCAAAATAAACGATTTTTGCGAAAAAATATTGATGTGCACTTCGTGCATATGTAGACCAAGTGTTATAGATTAATGTATTTCAACAATCACATTCAGTGATTAAATTTTCTCTTAGAATTTTAAGCAGATGGTCTAAAGTTATGTAGTTTGGGTGACTTAATTTCTTTAAAGACCTTAAGGTCAAAAGTTACAGTATAGAATTTGTCATCGACGAATGTATTCGATTTCTGGTGTTCTTAAATTTCGACCTCATATATGTAATCAATGACGTTAAAAAATATAACTTATATTCTCATATAATGAAAATTTAATATTTGAATTTTCACTTTTGTATAAAACATAAGAATGACCATATGTCTTAATGCTGTCACCGCCATTTTTGAAACTGTCATCTTGACTGACGAAATTATTCATAGTACATTTGAATTCTGAGAGTCCATGGACGCAATATTTTTATATTAAAGCTGGCGTCAAAAATGGATCCATCTTTAGCCTTAAGGGGTTGAGTTTAAGGCTGTCGTTAACTTTGAGGCAGCACTGGCAGTGCTGACCTGGTCACAGGCAGAAGAAACGTTTTTGACCCAGTAGTAAGTGTACTATAACGTAAGTAACATACACGAAAAGGGGATAGGTTAAATAGTGTCGAAAAGAAACAAACTTTGATTCTAACAATTTATTATTTTGCCCTACATTTCGATGAATCTTGTCGCTCTCTTCATAGGCTTCACAATTACATTGAGTTACCTTAACATATAAATACATTCAAACCTCCGTAATTGATACCGGGACCAGAGGGGAAGTTCAAACTCGGTAATTGATCTCCCCTCACCAGCCCTTAGATTAGATGCCATTCTCCTCGCTCAGGTGGAGGGGTTGCGCGCGCACATTTTACGACGGTACAAGCCTTTGCCTCCGATGTGTTCATTTAATGAGTTTTCGAAATGATCAATTATGGCGGGGATCAATCAGGGAGGTCAAACGGCATTGAAGTTCACAAGATCAGGATTTATCTTTCGACTTCGAACACTCACAGCAATATTAATCCGTGTGCAAAGTTCAATATTCGTATGTTAAACTGACTAGTTAAATGTTTAGTCTCTGAAGAGGACGATAATATGGCTATTAGTATTCAACACTATTTTGTCTACTTTTGTGCGGTAATTGGGAATTCCATGATGCTAACCTATTTCCAATCATGGTATCGATTAGCCTTATGGTAATGACATTCGCCTAAAAAATCTCGACAAAACCGGCAGTCTTGCAGGTCGTCAATTGCAAACAACTCTTAAACCGTAAAGTCGAATTTTGTCATTCGTTAAAACATGTAGCCTTTTCTATCGAAAACTACGGAATCACAAAAGCTCAATCGACACCAAGTGACATTCGGGCATTCCCGTGCATAAATCGTCTAGACATTCGCGCGCATGAAATTCAATCGTTCGAAATACGCACGTAAATTTCAGCCACGTGTCGCTCGCTATTTAAAAATAAACTCCATCCGGCTTGTTTACACGTTCGGTCCGGAAAGTTGCTAGAGATTCGTGAAATTTCGCCGTTCGAAAATAAACGCACTTTCGAAAAAAAGAAACGGAAATAAATGAAAATTCACAAAAAACCACGAGTGGGGCAGGCCCATCGTCGGTTTCGTCTCCGCCCGAGGGTCATCCCTACGGAAGAACCGTCTTCGGGGGGTCGGTTTTACGACGTCTTTTGGACGCTTTTAGATAGCTCGTAATTTTCCGCACCGTGAAGTAATTGAGGAAACAAACGATTCCATTCGCCCACGCGCGAATCCACGAAAGCTAAACGGGACGTCACTTACTTCTTGTATCTTGTAGCTGGTGCGAACGGTTTTTCGTCGAGTCGTGGTGATCTCGTACGTCTCCTCGACGGTGGGCGCGTCATCGTCGTAGCTTTCCTCGATGGTTGGTGCATCCTCGTTCTCCGTCGATGACGTGACGGACGGAACGACCGCGTCCATCACTTCCATGATTGCCACAACCGTTGCGAACTTCGATTCTTGCTATTCCCACAACGATATTCCTTTTTGAATTTTGCTTTTATTTACGTTTCTCCAGATCACAATTTGATTTTAAACCGGATATCCTTGGCTACCAACCTAACTAGAGGTTTACGCGAGTACAGGATGTTTCGAGCCAACAATTTCCTGTAAAAAACGATTTTTTCTAAATTTCACTACTAATGATTGCTATTCTCGCGAACTATACTGGCTGTCGCTGTCGAACTCGACGCCTCCCGTTTAAACTATTCCGGGATTGTCTGCACGTTGCCGAGAGACCGGCCGAACTAACGAAAAGCACCGAGAGAATCGTCGGGTGAGAAACCGTCGAGGGCGCGTCGCCGAGTGAGCGACCCCGAAGAAACGAACGCACATTCACGAAAATAGATTTTCGTTTTTCACGTAAAAGAGCGGCGCTTCGTTTCGTGCAGAAGCATATAGCCGCGTCAAACCTGTATGTCGAACGTCGCGACGCCGGACAGTTTCCTGCCGGGTAGTCCCCTCCTTCCACATCCCTAGTTTTGTGCCAGTACTGATCGGTACCTTTGTTCAGTACGCCTCATCGAAGCTATTCCAGTTGTGCAAATCACTGGCAATAAGGTACGAATTGCCAGTACTGTCTAGCATCGATGCCCATTTCATATTCTCATTCCCCATTTTATAAGTTAGCAGGGGAGAGGGCCCCAACGTGGACACCAGGAGAAAATTTCTGTGCATTACGGGATAGCGGTGAATGCTTGATTTTGTTGTTTTTAATTGCAAAGTTTCGAAGCGATCAATCGTGCTCGTGTCTTTCTAACACGAACGTCGTTAAATATACGTTATCAAAATTTAGACACTTTTCTTTAACAAGGTATTAAACGCAGCGAAAGAAACGATTATATTTTGCTGAAAATCGTTATCATTGTGCTTTCATATCGGGCAATAATATTCCAAACGAATATAAATAATATTGCCTGTTTAAAAATAATTTCATTGATGCTTAAAAAATAGCGTCTTGGCCCTAAGGTGGACACTTTTGGCCCCAAGGTGGTTACTTCAGAAAAACGTGCTTAGACATTGTATTGATCAACGCATATGGCTGAAAGCTTAGCTTTTTTCAATTTTTGCAAGTCTGTGATTAATAATAATAAAATGGGATATATTTTGATATTTTAGGATGCCGTCGTAAAAGTGAAACTCAGCGTTTGCAGATATTGATTTCGCTAATTTAGCAAATGCAGTAAAAATTATTAAGAATGAGAAAATCGGATTTTTAACAGCTGCTAAAAGGTTCGGGATACCTAGAAGTAGTTCAAAGAGATATTTCTCCAAGCCATATGTAGAAGAAAATAACGATTTTTTCACGATTAACGATGAAGAATTGATTCATTTATTACGATATACAATTTCGTACAAAAGTTTGTCGATCGCAATGATGATTTTCATGCCTGAACAAGAAATTGATCTTGTCCAATATACTCAGAAATGTGCTAATTTATACTATGGGCTAACAATGAAGGACCTAAAAAATTTAGCATACGAATTCACACTAAAAATCGGAATTGAATATCCATCTGAATGGAATGATAGTCACTCGGCTGATAGAAAATGGTACAGGCACTTTATGGCACGTCATAACGTATTGAGCCTATAAATTAAAGACAATTAATATTAAATCAAAATAAATGCCTTTCATTGTGTCTTTTAGCACTTTAAAAAGAATTTTGGGATAGTGACCACCACTTTTTTTTAGTCGAAATTTGAACTACATTTTCTAACAAGCTAAAATTTTCTTGTTATTAGTAATATCAAAAATTGTTTTGGTAGAGAAAGTTAGCTAATTATATAAAGTTTCGGGAGGTATGTCAGTCGGCGCTTTATATAGTACGGTTTGGGTTCTATAGTCGTTCAAAAGATAGGTGACCACCTTGGGGCCCTCTCCCCTACTGAGAGTTATTGATGACCAGTACTGATAGTAGGAGTTGTTGCAGTGGTGTAATTCAATAATGCCATTCGCTTCTGACGTTGTGCTGTTTAACTGCTATCCACTGGTTTTTAATATTGGCGATCCGTACTGCTCTGGTATTGCCACAATACTGGCGATTTTCAAAGTCCAGTGCCGGTGCATTGTAATTACTACTGACATTCACTCTCAACGCAATGATTGTGTGTCAGTCCTGTTATTGTGACACTGCCGATTTCTACTTTCGATATCCAGTAAAGGTTATGTGAGTTATTGCAGTAGTTCCAAACAGTTCTGACGTTCACTTCCCGTGAAGTGTCATTTGACCGTCTTTAATAGCCCCGGTCAATGATACTGGCATACTACGCCATAACTGGCAAGAAACCATGTCTAGTACCAACGGTCGGAGTTAAGATAACAGTGCAAATTTATACTGGCCAATTCAGCAGTAATCTGGTACTGCTCCAATTTCGACATGCACCGACATTTAATACAGATTATCGGCGTGAAATTGCATGATTAAAAATCAGACAATGAGTCGTCTACTAGCATTAGATACTGACTGACACTCCTCCTCATCTCACACAGGATTTATACTGGCCTGTCACTCTTTCAATACTGATAATCGTAGTTATTGCAGTAGTGGAAATCCAAACAGGCAGCACTGATCTTGACTTGACTTGACTGATCAACTGGCATTGACTTAAGAACGAATACTCTTGCACTACTTACCGTCATTATTCAATATTTATAATCAGTACACATGTGGTACATGTGATACAGTTCAAACATATATATATAAGTTATTTAGAGTTAATAGTCGTTTATTTATATTTCCGAATACGCAAAGTTATATCTCGTTGTCGATTTTCAAGATGGCGGTTTGCTCGCTATATATAAAAATTAGTAATATTTCGTTTTTATTATATAATCCGGAGGAACTGCAATCTATGAATTATCATTTTCATTAGTTTCGGACATCACTGAATTCGAATTGGAAGTCCCTTTTTCCGAACTTAAAATGGTGGATTCAATATGGCGTCTATGGTTTGTACAATTTCTTATATCCAGGAGACAAAAGAACCGAAATGAGGAAATTGCGAGGAGGTGGGCAATGTGGCGAATCGCTTATTTCTTTAATTTTTTTTTTTTCGTTTTTATTGTTTCCTAGTTTTGAAAAAATGGTGTATTCTAGATCACGATCAACTTTCTAACATGTGGGAGACAATTATAAAATCAAAGAAATGGACCTGGATAATTTTCAAACAAATCATTAACTAATGCTACGATTTTATATAATATTTGTAATGAAAATAAAAAAAAGAATGATAAGTGCAGAATATTTAGCAGTGAATATTGCTAAACTATTAACAATGACATGGACAAGTCGATACAGACAGCATATAAACAGCAACATCTCTTTCGATACTGTTATGCCTCAAACTATAAAATCAGAATGAGAAAATATCGTAAAACATGTTCATTATATATTATTGTTATACATGTTTTGAAAGAATCTCATGATAAAATCTAATATACACCATTATTTTCAAAACAAGAAAAAGGAAAAAAATGAAAAAACATATAAACACAAAAAATAAAAAAAAGTGATTCTCCACATTGCCCACCTTCTTGCGATGAGAATCGCGCCACTCTGATTATTCATAGACAAAGGGCTTGTAGAAAGGGCAAATTTCAAGTAGAAAAACGTGGAATTTTCGTCTCATCGATATGCACAATTTTACACCTCCTGATCGCCATATTGGGTCCACCATTTTAAATTTTGCAAAAATTGTCTTCCAATTCGAATTTAATGATGCCCAAAACTAAATAAAGAGGCAATTATTTTCAATATTTCTACAAAAAAAAGTGTCAAACGTTATTTTTTGAAAAATTTTCCAGCGCCATTCTAAAAAGCCACCTTAAAAATAGTCAGATATCGAAGTCTCCATTTCTTTAAAATTTGTATTGTGTAAATAGAACAATACAGAAATCCGTGATAAAATAATGCATATTTAAACGTTAAAGGGTTAACGTTATAACTGGAGAGATACAAAAATTAACGTAATTTTTTTTATTATGATAACAATGCTCAAGCATATTTTAATTCTCGATCGCAATGATTAAATATTTCAATAGTGTTTCATTTTTTTATTAAGGCTAAAAATTATTCATTGGTCACAGAAATGACATTTGCAAGAATCATCGATGGCCAGGCACTGTTTATTTAAACTTAATAAAAGGTCAGCATGAGTACTGCGACTACAGCAAAATGAACCTCAAATCTAAATTCTCCCACCAAAAGTAAAATACAAAATCATATATTATAATTCCAATTTTTGTTATTCTGAATATATATATTTATATATTTATGATTATGGCACTCATGTATATACCGTGAAAATAGGCGTTCTGTCGTTTCGGGGTGTATGATCCACATTCCCAAATGCATCATTTACGATTATTTAACTATTAAGAAATATTTCTTTACTTTTGAAGGATATTTTATAGAATATGAAATATGTTGTTTTCCTGAAAGAAATCATAGTTTTATACGAAATGAATAATTTTCCACAAATTCATTAAAAATAATTTTTTGGTTCGTTTTCATCTCCTACGATTATATTATAAAAATCACCGCCATAACTAAGAAAGGGATTACTTTTATTTTCCTATTGTGCATTTCCGAAGTCGCACACATGTTAGAAAAGATCACGAAAATTCCTCTCATGATGCATATACACTCACACATGGAAGACTACTTTCTCTTTCAGCATGAATACCTTCTTAAATGATCATTTATTCCTCATTATGGACAATCTGACAGTAGACTGATTAGTTTCCGTGTGGCATTTTAAATATATCTCCAAAATAATAGCTGTCTTCTATGCACTGTTCCTTAGAATTGAAATATTATTTGAATTAGTAAAATCCTAAATAACCAATCTTTGTGTTTGACAATCTGCAACATGTCCAATTGGCCCACGTGTTGGAATTTAAATAGTTTAAAATAATTTCAGATATTTCTGAGAGGTTACATGTCCAATCAACAAAAAACAAACTCATCATACAAATTCAACATTTGCAAACTCAACATTTAACAAAGTCGACATTTTCAATCTCAACAGTTGACTAAAACAAAAAATAATATAAATAATATAAAAAACAAAATTGTCAAACGTTACATTACAACAAGAATAAATATAAATTGCTACAATTTTTAAAATGTCACGTTCATTAAATGCAATCATGTTACATTTACACATACCATTCAACAGCATATCTAACCTCACCTAACCTAACCTAACTTAACCGAACATAATCGAAATACTAATATAGAATATCTCCATGGACAAGAGCAACATATTCATGAAATTCTTTAATACAACTTGTTATCATTCATTTGTATATTATTGACCATTATTAATACAGATTTAAGATTTAATTTATGTTATCATTAATGTTATTACTGTTGATTTTCAAAATACGCTATGAGTTTCCTAAATGTTGAATTTGTGGAATGTTGAGTTTGCAAATGTCGAGTTTGAATGTTGAAATTGCAAATGTCAACATTTCATAATGTTGATTAGACCTATTACCTTCTGAGATGGACACTTGAAAACTGAATATACCCGGAAATTTCATTACGTCCCTGACCTAATAAGATGGCTTGAGTATACTTCCGGGTTTGGCCAGGCTCCCTTGTTTCAGGTCATGGTCAGGCGTATCAAATTTATTATAATTTCATGGATACAGTAATTAAAATTCTTAGCCAATTTTTAATTTCTCATTGCAATACATTGTTTATATTATAGATGATTTTCTTGAAGAAAAACAAATTCTTATTGAAAATTGCCCTAAAAAATTTATTTTTTAACACTTAATGGTCTAATGTGGGACAATTTTGTCGCGAGAGAAGAGTGATTTTACACGAGGTACCTCTATTTTTAATACAAAACTATATAGAAATATAATTTTTCTCTAAATACAAAAATCTTTTTAATTAAAGAATTAATGAAAGTCCATGAATTTATTCGAATTTTTTAATCCTATTATTCTAAGTGAGGAGCTTATATACGATATATTTTCATATACAACCCATAAAAGCTTGAATTTTAAATATCTCACAAAGTCCAGTGAAGCACATAAAAAAAAGATTGACCTTGGCGAAGATTTAAATGGCAAAAAGGTGATTTTTCAGCATATAGATTTAATAATATAACCAGGGATTGTAATAACCAAGACTAATAATATTGGTTCTATAACCACCCCTTTCACTTTACACATTTAGGTTATAAAATTAGAAACGTTGTAGAAAAATTGCACTTATGATGTTTTCCTGTAAGAAATCAAAAATATCTTAAAACAAAATTATTCGACATATAATTCCAGCCCTAAAATTATTACAGTGCAAAATATTATTTGTTATATAAGAAAGTCTTGAATCGTTCAAATAGTTATGTTGTTTTACCTTATTTTGTCATCATTAAAATAAGATTTTTTATGCAAAAGCGGGAGAAATTCCTGGACATTAAAACTTTCTCCTACTGGGAACATATGGTTAGCACGTGCTACTGACTAGGATTCTGCCGGACAATCATCACCCCTGTACAAACTTAGCACAAAATTTACTGATGACACTAATTAAGAATTTTATGTTTGATATTGAAAATTGGAAACAAAATATAAAAGCTTTTTTTAATTTGACAGAAAAATAGTAGTTTTAGGCATCATTTTGAGGCGTGAAGTTCTATTTTACGCCTCCGTGAGCGTTAAATTGACGATTAAAAATCTATACTTTCAGTGGAAAAAGGTTTGTACATCAATGCGGCTTACTTATTGCATAAAACAAAAACGGCAAAAATGTATAATTCTTCGTGTTTTGAAACCCGTTAATGGGTAAAAAGAAATCTGATTCATTTAAAGACGTGAAAGTTTAAGCAATATAAAGAATCCAAAATTGTGTTTTTTATCTAATGTTCCACTATACAGTTGACTATGTTTCTCTTAAGAGGAGGGTTCAAGCAAAATAATCGATAAAAAAATACCAAAAAATGATTTCATTACCCAGTTTTACGTGCAATTCCGTGGTACTACAATAAAAAGTGTAACAAACTTTTTTGACCTGTAAAAAAAACTTGTTATTTTGAAAAGAATGCTATTACATTTTTCTCAATTAGGTAAAAATTAGGGGAAAATTCCAGTTTTTTATTGAAATGACATTTTTTTAAGGAGCAAACAAAAATTTGTTACATATTTTATTCTAGCACCACTGAATTCCGCGTAAGAAATAATTTGTTGACCCATATATTTTAGCGCAAAAAACATTTTTTTTTGCAAACAATGCTATTACATTTTTCTAAATTAATTTAAGAATTGAACAAAATTATGGTAAACATAAAAACCCAGTTTTTAAATAATTAAGGATAGGTTTTTAAAAATTCCACTTTTTTAAATAAAAATATTTTTTTTAGTACCACTGAATTCCGTATAAAAAATTACTAAACAAATAATTTATTGCTATTTTTTGAACCACTGTTTCATATAGATAATTTTGTGTCTAAACCCTCCCTTAAGAAACACTGTGATCGTAAGGTTCAGTAGGTTAGATTTATAACACACAAAACCTTCCATTATGTTCCGAGATAAAATGTTATATTCTTAGCAAAACAGCCAGGAGAGGTAATTGCATAAAATCCTCACATTGACCTCACATTAATCTTCAAGTCACTAACATCGATAAAGTCAATTAAAAGAAGAAAAACTTTGTGTTAACAGGGAATAAAATAATGACAATAATTATTAAAAATGTATGATTAAGAAACTAACAAAATTTTAACACATTACAAACCCTTGCATTTTTAGTTGTATTTTCCATCTTTGTCCAATAAATTTAGTCAAGTGATCTAATTAAAAAGACCCACAAATTAAAGTTATTAAATCCGAAATTCGCAACATCGAATCATCTTTATTTCTTATACAGTCACGTTGATTTCCCGCACTGTCAAATAATTTGCATTTTTTTTCCCCATCCAGGGATATAAGTTGTCGAACTCCATTGGTATTAAGGTTTTTTGACATGGCGTCAATTCGTATTTGGAAATAAAATGGATCAACCCCAGTTTTGTCTGCATATATCCGACACGTATACCTAAAACAACAAATACTACTCATATATCTATAAAAAGAAATAGTGGGCCTTATAACATTAAAATCATATTATTGAATTTCTGTGATATTGCGTTTTACACAAGATTACATCAACTATGTTCTGAGAGAAATAAGCAATCTTTTTAATCCTTTGGGATTTACATTTTTCTTTTCACGGAAAACCACTAAAATTTACTACTCGAAGGTTTTTGGATGGCCGATATTATCAATCTGACCTCACATTTTGAAAATTCACGCTATCGATTTGAGACGGTACAACTTTCCAGAAATTACTTTAAATTTTGATTATTTGTAATACAGTCCAATTTGTTGCAACCTTTTCTGTAAGTTGAGTCTTCAACCCCATATGTGGCAAGATTTAATTTGAATATCAAAACCTTTTTCAATTAAAAAATGCAGATCGTTTTCATTTCAAAATTTATATAGAATAGAGCTGAATACATATTTAATTTTGCTCATCGTCTCCGAAAACTCCTAATTATCCAGTATCATTTACACAAAATAATGTAATTTTGAGTCGGCCATATTGGAGCCTCCATTTTTAATATCTATAATCTGAGTTCTAATTCGTAACTAGCAATCACAAAAAAAGACGTGCCCAATTGCGTCTCGTTAATGTGAATTTTTACATTTCTGTCAGCTTTATTATATCCGCCATTTTGAATTTTCAAAATGTTAGTTCCGATTCAGTATCATCGGATTAATAGTAAATGTAGTGATAATTAATACTACTTTAATTGGATCTAAAACTACATGTCGAGGTGTCCACGAAATTGGGTGTACGAAATGCCAGTTTTGCGCCCTTATACAGAATTATTGTATCCATTGAATTATATTAATATAATATAAAATTATGCTTACCCATACAAGCTCGAGGTCCTTCACCAAATGGAAAATAAGTGTAAGGTACAATTCTCTTCTTATTTTCTTCGTTAAAACGCTCCGGGTCAAATTGTTCAGGATTTTGAAAATATTCAGGATCCATATGCAAAGCTCGCATTGGCAATATAACAGGAGTCCCTTTTTTAATTATTAATTTAGTCCCAGGAAATTGGTAATCATTTTCAGGTATACGATCGATAAACGGTATAACGGGATACATCCGCAATGTTTCCGATACCACCATGTGTAAGTACGGCAGCGAGGTAATCTGTGCCATAAACAGAAAAATTTAATCTTATCTTCTGATGTTTAAAACAGTGAAACATTTAAATAAACTTGTTTTTCTTAAAAGATATTTTAACTTTAAAAAAATATGTAACAAAGATGAAGAGCATCGGAAGAAACTAAATGTATCCATTTCTAAAATATACACGGTTTTTCTTCAAAATGGTCATTAGCCGGTTTTTTACCAATTTTTGGACTCTTACCAGGAGGCGTTTAACATATAGTTGAGAGTTGTCTTCTTTATTGTATTTTTTAGTTTGTTCAATTTTATCTATTTTTTCCTTTTGTAGATTTTTTTGATATTTTTAACTTTTTTCGATCGTTTTGAAGCACATTTAATTTTTAGAAACGCATTAAAAGGCGAACCTAATCATTAAATCCAGTTTACAAAATATAAATAACGGGATAAAGGCGAATTTGATATAGATTGATATTGTAATTTGTATGGAATAGTGAATAACAAGTCTTGAATTATTTGCAGTAAGACACACGCAATGAGATATTTGTCCATCTCTATATTTGCTTCGTCAGCATAATAAATAGCGCAAAAGATATATATGATAATATATAAAATCAAATAAACGAATGACATTCTTCCAATAATTTCTCAGTAATATGACAAATCAAAATAAACTTATACAACAATATTGAAGGACGCACGAAACATCGGTGTAAATGGACTTACATCGTTGTTTGTATTTTGTATAAAAACTGTAGACTTTTTTATAACAACACTTTTATTTAAGCAAATATTTAAGTTCAAATATGTTTGTCATACGGTAATAGATAAAAATCAAAGATTTCACTTTTCTGCATTTTCGCTTCGATATAAAGTACAAAACAACGTAACGTACAAAACAAGGGGACCAAATTTATCCACAATTTAAAATTATTATTAATCTTAGTTCACATTAAAAATCAGCGAGCCTACAAACCCGTTAGTGACCATTTTCAATAAAATGCAACAATATTTTAAAAATGACGTCTGCCATATTAGACCCGCCATTTTGAATTTCGAAAATGTTCCCTCGAATTCGCAATCAACGCCCCAAAAATACTTTTATCAGTTTCGGCTAAAAAATAAATAATGTACCGAATAATTGATTGCCATTTAGAAGTCGAACATTTTGGAATTTTGAAAAGTGTCAGGCGCCATTTTGAGGTTGGTACACGATATTTCGTCTAACTGTTTTAACAATTTGCGATTTTTTAGAGAAAAACAGCTATATGTTTTTGGAACTAGTTTTGGGCCGATTCTTTTAGCAGAATCTGAAAGTGAAGACTTTTGCACATAAGAAACATGGTTTTGCAGATTTTTAAAATACTCTTCATGATATATAGAGCAACAGCAGCTCGCGTAAGGAGTAATTGATGTGAAAATGAAGTATATATAAGTACAGTAAACTGGTCAAATTAAACTTAAAATAATATGTTTCCCGATTAAAAATGTTTTGAGTGAACAAATTAGATACGATTTTTTTAAATTAATTTTTGTTTTAAAATGTTAGAGACAAGCTCAATAGACTGAATTCTCCGGGAGTTTATCTCGGAACTATTGCTGGTTCAATGCTCAAAAATACAAAATATCAGACTTTTTTTTCATGATTACGTCAAATCCTTTTCTGGAATGTTCTGGAATACACTTTTGAAATGTTCACTCGCGTTTTCAACCGCGAAATGAAACCGCTGGAGGAATGAAAATAACGTTGCAAAATTGAATTTAATTTGTTCAAGCATTTTTTATTATATTTATATCATACGGTGCGATCTAAGCAGAAAGGGTTCCTATACTTTTTAGATATGCTCTTTTCGAATCTGAAGTCTGTTTTTCGATATCATTTCTCATTTAAAAAAAAAAAACCTAAAGAATGGAAAACCTTTTCAGTATATACTATAATTTATAGTTATACTAAAAGTTGGTCCATATTGTAATTTAAATTACAATTAAATGTCATCCTCAAATTGGCGCTATTTATTAAAATATTTCTTATATCTTATCATATGTTTCTATAAATCTATGCGTGTAGAGGTTTCCGAGTTCGCCGAATCTGAATTCGTTGTTAAGATTTGAAAATTCAAAATAGCGATTTCAATATGACTGACCTCAATTTTAATAGATAGTAATTTTGGTATAGGAGTTCTTGTGGTCAATGAATCTAAATCCGTATATCATTTTGAAAATTCAAAATGGCAGATCCAAGATATCGAATCCATTAAGTGAACTATTGTAAAAAATTAAGAGACTAATAAAATGGAAGTTTGTTGAAAGTCTGGTATTTCGGTCAGTCATATTGGAACTACCATTTTGAATTTTCAAAATTTAATAACGGATTGGGATTCAATGCCCTGAAAATATATGACTCGAAACATGAAATATTTTAATAAAATTTGAAATCAATATCACCATTTTGTAATTTAAATTCGAATATTGATCAAATTTTAGTAAAATTCATTACGCTACAATATTCTGAAGCCTGTTCCGCAACTATTTTGCAATGAAAATGACAGTGAACAAATATCCCATTTTTTCCATTTATTTTTCCTTTCAAGTAGTGTTACGGGCAGAATCGATGTTTTATCGACTGCGGTACCCGGCGTAGGTTTTTCCCACACAGGTGGTTTTCCCTACGCCATTGCACACCCGAATGGGGGTACCTCTCAAAATGAAGCTGGCCTGTTAGGTGATTATGTAAAAGGCCCTTCGAAATGGTGACGATCTCGATACAATTATTTGTAATTCGAATAGTTTAATATCGATGTGTAATATGACGTTGTAGTCTATTTAAATGTTCGAGAGTTTGAAAAATCGAACTAAGATAGAAAAAAGTGACGATCGGGTTGAGAGAGAACGTTCCGGAACGCGAGAGCGTTAGGAACTCCGCGTCGCGATCGGATCTTCACCGGTTGATCGTTAATAAAAAGTTAATATTTTCTTTCGGTCGATCAAATCGTGTGTGTTATTAAAAAGCCCTTCCACCAGTCGTTTACAAGTAGACATATTTCAATAATTACAAGTGGTATCGAAAAACGGATTTTAGATTCGAAAAGCGTACATCCAAACACTACACGAACCCTATACAATAGGAAAATATCTAAAATATATCCATAAACTTAAGGAGGATGAAAACCGGCGATAATCTTTGTCGTTTCGGAATGAAACTCGTTAAGCAATTTTTTAAAATGAAGTTAATATTTACTCTTCAAATCTTGTTTTTAATATGTGAAACTATCCTTTATTTTTTTACAAAACTTATGTAATTTTATCCCTACCATATCGTATGTTATGCCACCATTACTCATCTGTAAAGCCTTTAAAATTTCATTTCTCAATCTCGTTTGTATATTAGGATTTTTCGCCAATTCATATAAAGCGAAGGACATCGTGGTTGAAGATGTTTCGAATCCTCCCGTAAAAAATATAGCAGCCTGACTTATCATGGTATCGCCTTGAAGCTCTATAACATTGTTGGTAAACATGTAGTAAGTTAAATTTAAACATATTCCAAGTATATTCTATTTATTTATACTAAATGTAAAAATATAAACATTTTTTTATTGAATAAAGCCTTCCAACATCGTGATTGTGATAGAACACTCACACCTTAAGAAATTCTACTGTTCTGCATGCCAAAAACCATGCCGTAAACCATTGCGAAGATAATGGACAACAAAATTTAAAAGATCCTTGTCAAACATTTTCAAGGGTGTTCTTTCGAATGTCGCAATTGGCAAAAGCTTAAATTATTATTATTATTATTATTAACGTCCTTATTGCAAATAAACCTGACAATACATATAAATATACAATTTACAATACCAAAGGGCGAGTAACAGCTAAAAAATTTGGTTTACAAACTGACCCATATTAGAAATAGTGAACTTATTTTAAAACACGTTACATTTTTTTTAATTTCCCATTTTCTTTACGTGAACGGAATTTTTACTAAGAGGAAAGTGCATAAAAATTACATAAAATATTTGTACTGTAGAGATACGATCTTATTTATTTTTACATAGGAAATTCAGAAGCTTATTTGGTGAAATTTTGTTGTAAAATTGATTTTTGGTTGTTTGTATATTTTTTAAAAAAATAATAAAATATAATTTCTGCCATCGATTGATAATATTGAAATATTATTTTGATCAGTTTCACTGTACACATTTCGCTGTAATAGATTTCGAAAAAAGTACAAAACAAAAAGCCTAAAAAATTACAAAAATAAAAACACAAACAAACACCTCAAAAACCCGATTTTCAAAACTCCGAAACATTGATAAATCGACATTTAAAATGCTGACATTGTTGTTTTCATGAATAATACAGCTTTATGACTCATTAGCCTTTTGGCAGTCATCGTTTTTGAGTGTCGACTTTTTAAATATGTCGATTTATCAATGTTTCGGATTTTTGAAATTCGGGTTTTTGAGGTGTTCCCACAAAATTAGAAAAAAAATCTCAATAAATACCTACTTGCAGTCGGTAAAAGTTGGGAAACATTCATTTTTTCCAACAATAAGTTAGTTTTTAATTATTTCTTAATAAGACACAATAATTCATGTTGTTCACAGATTAGTAATTATAAATTATGAGAAACCACATACGATATCATAGGTGACCTCAAAAAATTCCCCGTGCTTATATTTTATTGTAATCGAGGGTTTTCAATTTTGCTCAGCCATATTGAATCCGCAATTTTGAATTTTCAAATTCTGCTGCTCATATTCACTTTCAGCAGCCGGCGAAACCCGCCTATAGATATCACATTTAAAGACAATATGAAGAGCCAAAAATTGTTAATAATAATAATAATAATTTGTCTTTATTGGCACAAAGTGGTACAAAGATTGTCTCTTTAACCCAAAGGCGAGCCACAGCTAGAGCTGCTTTACTGACTGACCAGTATGTTAGATGCACTGTAGAAATCTATTGTTTCAATCTAAATTCTAAGTGCATTCACTACAAAAATATTAATTTCATCTACACTCTTAGACAAAAAACTCCGCATTTTGCCAAAAAAGTGGCTATATATAAACCGCTGTTTGGATATTCTATGTAAAAATAAATAAAATCTAAGGGCATATCTTTAAGGTGCAAACATCTTTTACACTTTTTATATATTTTCCTCTTGCTAAAAATCTGTTCTCTTAAAAACAACTGGATATTAAAATAAAATCACGTTGTTTAAAATAAATTAGCAATTTTTATTGAAAATTTAGATTTGTTGGCAATTTTACCTTCGCCATTCGAAAGAAAACCGTTAAAAATATTCGACAAGGTTCTTTTCAATTTTGTTATCCATCATGTTAAGAATGTTATACGACACGGTACAATGCGGATATTATAATTTGGGCGCTAATGGGTTAAATGAAATTGTCAAAGGTTTGAATATTTTTACTGTTCCTCTACTCGAAACTTACTGAAAATTGATTTGTTTGGTTCTTTTTCCTGGTTTTTTCTTGCTTCTATCAGTAAATCCAGTAAATCAACCCTCTTGATTCCTTTCTCAATTCGTTCGTCAATTGTTTCCCAGAAGATACGTCTCAAAAAATTAGTAGAATTGCTATCGAAAAAACGGGCATCTAATAATTTCATATATTTAGGAATAAACATCATTGTCAAGAATTCGATGTAACGTCTGTAACTGCTTCTAAACATAGATCGTCCATGCTTGCGTATTTCAGCGTTCGGGTCAGTAAGAGAATTGAATCGCATTCCGTAAGCTGATATGCCAATCAAATCCGTCATGAACATTGCACAAATTTCTTTTACTTCAACTATTTTACCTTTACCTGAAACAGTTTCATGAACGTTGCATAGTATTGTGTTACGTACCAGTCCTGAAAAGGACTTGTAGTAACAATAAGGTATGAAATACACTGAAGTTAAAGTTTGAACTATTTATTTATTTATAGACTATGTTACGCGGGTCGTACATAAGAATATATTCGAGTCGATGGTGGTAGGTTGCGCGGAACCGTTTTAGTCGCGGTCTTAGTCCGAGATTTTAGTGGACTTTGTCATGGATGGAAATTGACTGACTGCCCTATGGATTTCATCGACCAGGTAACCTCGGGAAAACGATAAGCTTTCCCGAAGGTACGTGGCTGTAGCTCGTGATGGGCCGCTGGACTCGAAGGGAGCCTGATAAGACTTTCGTAAGAAGTCTGATAAAGTTCTCGTGTTTCGAGACCGGATGTGTATTCAGATATCGTCTATACGTTTGATGCGTCGCTGTCGAAAGATAGCGGTGCATCGAACTAGATCGATTAAATATTTAATTAGGCGTTTATCGCCGAAAATATATACACGTGATGTTCCGAGTGTCGTAAGCGGAAATCCTCCAACAGCCCATCTCGGTATCTAAGGCTGAAGTTTACGGAGATCGTTGTTTGTCCGGAACAACTATGAGTACATTAGAATATATTAATCTACGTGCGCGGTGCCATAAGATATTAGAAGATGGCGCAGCCGCGTACGTAACAATTGTATAACATACTGTGAAGTAATGTTGGAACAATTCAAAGTAGAATGTAATTAAGACCGCCCATCGGATGATTTGATACAAATAATTATATCTTCGGAAATTTTAGTTAGTTTTACTGAAAGTCATGTATCTTTTTAACACTCCGGGAGTAAAACTCGATTTTGCGCCCTGCCGTGAAATCTTCGATCTTAAATTATCGAGCCCCACTCCCGTATTAAAATATATCATATGAAACATGGGCGAAATATCGATCTCCGTAAGTGTAAAGTTTGTCGCACGTGCGAAGTGAGGACGACAAATACGCACCATACTATTACATTCTGTAGGCAAGAGTTTACTCTCAAAGACTATTAGAGTATTCTTGAAAAATCATAGAAATAGTTCTTGAAATCGTGTATTTCTCATCTATTTCTGTAATAATCGCTTTTTATAAGGGTCTACTCTTAGCATCAGATCTGTTGTGCTTTCGATGGGCTTGTTTAATTATAGCATACATCTCACTATTATAGTCCAGTAGCCAGAGGCAAAAACTACTACTGAACCTCCTAGAATAATCCGACACAAAATTAGCTAAAATTTGGTATGAATGTCCACTAATAGTCCCCAAAAGAGATGCAAAAAAGTTGACCACTTGTACGACCGGGCTTTGTTAGAAATTGACCCTAAAAGGGGTTGAAAAGGAAAAACATCAATTTCCCAGAAATCTGTTCATGGAAAAACGAGTTTGAAACAAAAAATGTAGCTGACACAATTTTGAACAAAAAAGTTCTGGCGGTCTACATAAATGATTAATTATTAATAGGTTATGAAAAATTTCAATGGTGTAATGGAAAAATGTTATCGCGCATCTTCACGTCATCAGTCTTCACACATTAACCTATGTTGGTAGGACAATGCATTAGTTATTAAAGGATATAGAAAGGATACGGAAGAAAAAATAAAGAATTATCTTTTAAAAATTGCCTAAAAGGATTAAGAGGAATTCGTGAAAAACTAAAATAGGCTATCGTGAAATCGAAGCTGACGAATGCCATGTAAAAGGTCTTTTTAAATACATAGCAATTTAAATTCTCGTAATGTTACTTACTAAGACTGTACTAATTGTCTAAATATCGTAAAAAATCCAAATCTCTTATGAAGTTCTTTAATTTGAATCACCTCCGATATATTTTCCGGCATATTGTTTATCTACAACCACAAAATATTCAACTTTAAATCTTAAATGGTCCTATTCACAACAGTAGGTGGCAGGGCGGTGGCGTATTTAAAACTTTGGAGTAGTACACTTTAATATAATTTTGTATTAAAATTTACATGGAAGTAGTAATTTCTAGAATTTTTGAACATTATTAAATCATTCACCCTTATCACTCATATTGTCCAATTTAGTTAGGGAAGATCTTGAAGTAGAGTGTTTAAGTAAACTTTCTTACAAAACTCTTTTTTATCATCGATATGTTGATGACATCATAACAGCTGTTCCTATTTCTGGTGTTAATGAAATCTTGAATGTATTCAATAACTATCATCCAAGATTGAAATTTACTTGTGAACGTGAAAACAATAATACTATTCATTTCTTGGATTTAAGTCTTATTAAAAACAATAATAGAATTATATTTAATTGGTATAAAAAAGCAACCTTCTCGGGCAGATTTTTGAATTACAACTCACATCATCCATTATCACAAAAAATTGCAATAATATATAATATAAAAGACAGAGCCATACTGAATTCACACGAATCGTTTTACCATCAAAACATTTCAGATGTGAAAAAATACCTAATGGACAATGAATATCCGGGTGACTTCATTGATAAATACATAAAAAAACGCTTATCAATCTTATTTGGACAAGATAATAACAATGAAGAATTACACAAAAATAAAGTCCAAGTTTATGAACATACAATAAAACTACCATACATTGATGGTTTTTATGAGAGAGTAATAAGTTCTTTAAAATGTCACAATATTCGTGTTGTACCACAACTTAACAACAAACTTGACAACATTATTAAACGTGGTAAAGATGTTACACCAGTCATGGATCAAAACAATGTCGTCTATAAAATACAGTGTAAGAACTGCTCAGCATCATATGTAGGAGAAACGAAGAGGATGTTAAAAAAAGGATTGCAAAACATAAGAGGAATATAAATCTAACATTGAAAACAAAAAATGTAGTTTCTGAACATCGTATTTTATTATTTCATGATTTTGATTGGAAACATGTGGAAATCTTAGATAAAGAAACTTCTTATTCTAAGAGATTAAAGTCAGAAATGGTACACATCAAATTACAACCAAACTCTATAAACATAAAAGAAGACACATTAAAATTAAATAATTCATATGATTTGATGTTGTCTAATTTTAAAAATTAACGTTCCATAGTCATTAGTTACTATAACGACTTTGAATATATATTTTTCACAGAAATTTTCTTTTACCATATTGATAATAATGACAACAAACTCATCGATATGTCAACAACTTTAGTTAGTCTTCGTATAATTATAAAACTGCGACAATGTAAAATATTAATTTTTGCAAATTATATATAGATAGGTATTTAATATTTTATGTTACTGTTCTTTATATACTGTTGTAATTATTATTTTTTATATTATGTAATTTTTAAAAAAATTTTGAATAAATTTTCAGTCTTGAGAATGACAGTAACGCTGTCGAAACGTCGACTACTTGAACAAAACAAGACCAAGTGTTCATTTTTTTATCATTCATTTGACTCGGATAATCGATCTAGCCAATTTTTCTAATTTGAAAACTTCACCGAGTGTTAAATTCACGAATTTTATTTAATATTATTAAATACTATTCATATGTGAACTATTCAAAACATAATGTTAAATAGTATAACTTTTTGGACAATTATTCCATTTTTATATAATTGCAGTTGTTGAGATTTGAAATTTATATTTACAATGTATGTGTGTTATGTGTTTCTTGTACCTCAGCGTAGGTTTTCTGCAGTTTTTCTACACTATTGCACATGTAGAAGCCGGCTGCAGACGCAACAAAGGCTACTGGAATGCACGGAAAAAATAGAATAGTTGATTTAAGTATCTGAAAAATAGCTAAAGCAACGAACTAGTTTGTAAAGATGACACACGAACTATGGTTAAACGAACTATTTTTAATTTGTTAAATTTTTTACTATAAAAAATGGTAAATTTGACAATATTTTTCGCCATTTTAGCAACGCCATCTAGTCAGTCTAACTATTTTTAAATGGTTACAAAAATCCAACTAAAAAGATAGTAAGTCAGTTATTTCCGTTGTTGAACGAACTATTTCCCTAAATATTAACTATTTTTTTTAGTGGGTTGACTAACTGTATTGTGTAATAAAAAAGCGAATATACATCCTTCGTTCGATATCACGAAATGGGATGCGGAATTCGGAAGAATATATGCCGTACAATTTATTACTATATGTATACCGATCTGGAAATACAAAGCGACCTTTGCGATTAATAAACAAAGTCACACTTCATGTGGAGCACACATTCGAGAGTTTGACAGTAAATTGCATTAAATTAATGGTGTTAAAATGGAAATCATGTGTTCGTGAAATTTTAGAAACCTGGGGACTGGGAAAATATGCTGAAAAATTTGAAGGTCAGCATAAATTGATGAATCATATAATACATACAGAAATCGAAAATTCGTCGTCAAATCTTTGATTGATATTTTGCGTTTTGATCCCCATATGAATCTGATCGCATATTTTACCTCAGACTTTTCTTGTGATTTTGCAAAATATTATTGGCACTATTAAAATACTGTTATTCTCGCTGTTGTAATGGCCAGTTATTTGAAATCGTCGTGATTACTATTTTTATTAGTTAAAAGGGAACAAATCTGTTACCATTTAACTAATTGAAATAGTTATGTTGACTACTTTTATAGTTATTTCAATCATCTGAAATAGTCGTGATTACTATTTTAATTAATTAAAACGGGATAAGGCTGTTACCAGTTAACTAATTGAAATAGTTGATTTACACGATCAAAATAGTTGTTCCAACTATTTCTGTTGGGTACAGAATAACAAACTGGAAATAATCACAGCAACTAAAGGAAGTTCTGAGGCATACACACCCAACATTTTTGGCTGAATTTACTATTTTTTTAGTTGATTCAACCATTTATTTTTTTTCGTGTGCGACTGGATAAAAAGTAGATGGGGAATAAATATTGTATATATTCGAAAATATGCTCGAATATTGGAATAAATTACATGTGGACCGATTCCTGGGCCATGTCATCATGGATAAGCGAGGTTTCGGTCCAGAAAAGGATGCGGTAAAAATTCTCGTGGAGAACTGAACTTTGGGCGTTGGACATTCTTCTCTGACAAGGCCAAAAGTTAAACTGAGGCAGGAGTTTTAGTTCGAAAAGATATTACGAACCATTGATTTGGGAAAATGGAAAATGTCATACTATATATATTTAAACTTCGAAATTCATTGGTAAATTTTGAAATGGTTCACGTGGGAGTGACATTCGGATGGCTATGTAACGTATTTGTGGTTGCTAATGGAAACGAGCATATGGTATAATTATACCATGGTAACAAGTGTCGCGACGTGTAGCACAAAATCAGGACCTAATTTGATCAAAAAATCCAAATAGTCAATATTCAAACTGCATTAAACACCGAAAATTTGCTCTTTTTTTAAAAATATTTGCCAATTTTTCTCTAAAATTGCGATGAAGTTCTCAATTTTCAAGCTGTGGACATACATCATGGATGGAATTGATTAGAATTTCACGCCGAATAGAACGGTGCTCGATTTTTTTACGTAACTCCATCCGTACAGCTGCTATGAAATCCGCAACAATGAGAAAAAAACCGTGAAGATTGGCAAAAAGAAATTTTGTTGACGTTTAAAGTCGAAAAATTTTAAATGTCGATTTCTGGGCCAAAAAGGGTTATTTCGGCATTTTTAGCGAATTTCGTGACCTCGACATTGATGGCGAATTTTCGCCTCCGGCAATCGATTTCGTTTGACTTTTGTTCTATGGGACCAAATCGAACATAGTTGGGCTTAAAATGCGTGTCCCGACGTGTTACATAAAATTATGACGTAATTTGATCCAGAAATCTCAGTCGTCAATATTAAAACTCCATTAAACATCGAAAATTATGTTGTGTTGAATCTATATTTACAACGTAATATGTGTTACGTGTTTCTTGTACCTCGGCTTAGGTGTTCTGCAGTTTTCCTACGTCATTGCACTACGAATAAGTACTAGTAGAAGTCGGCTGCAGGCGCAACAAATGCTACTGGAATCTGACTAGATAAATAGTAGATGGGGAATAAATATTCTTCGAAAATATGCTCGAATATTAGAATAAATGGCAGTGGACCGCATGTGTACCGATTCCTGGGCGCTACAAAAATCCATCGACTGGCCTGGAAGTACCATGTCAACAGGGATAAGCGGGGTTTTGGTCCCGAAAAGGGTGCGGCGGAAATTCTTGTGGAGAACTGAACTCTGGGCGCTGGATATTCTTCTCTGACAAGGCCAGGGAGTGCCGAGAGTTAGAATTAAGGCGGGAGTTATAGTTCGAAAAGATATCTCACCACTTATTTAGGAAAATGGAAAATGTGAAACTATATATGTTTAAACTTCGAAATTCATTGGTGAATTTTGAAATGAGTCACGTGGGAGTGACATTCGGATGGCTATGTAACATATTCGTGGTTGCTAATGGTAAGGGTAACGAGTTTATTAATTCGTATTCGGTAGCCTCTGGAAGCTGGTACGAAATATACATATTTTAGAAACGGCTGTGTCGGTGTTTTATATCCTCTAGTTTAAGTGACAGTGATAAATCTTATTATAATTTTGGTAAACTTTAATACTGAATAATTCTCAGAGTATAGATTATCTCCAAAAATAAGATATGTCAAGTTTTATTTAACCGGTGTGCACTGAAACCTCTGGTGAACACGGGTTCAAACCCAACAATTTTAGGGCATTTTCTCCTTCTTATGAATCGATGGGTGTTACGAACGCATACACCAAAATTTGCGGAGATTATATTAAGTACTTTCTTTGGATATCATGATATCACGACTCGATTTCACTTTCATTATACGATTTTTATACGAATATTGTCAATTATAAAAGTTTTGTGGAATTCAAAAAATGCCAATCAAATATATTCAGTTCTTGTGAAAATCAAAGTGATTGTCCAATTTACTAAAAAATATTACACGCATGCATTATAGGTCTTGTGATGATAGGGTGCGTTAAGATTTGCATTTGGACTATTCCCCTCTGATATCAATAGTAAATTGTCGACCATGCATCTTCGAAAAAAAATTTTTGAATACATGCAATATCTTTGGTCGGTGTTTCTTTTCGTCCTTATTCGGTGATAAGAAAGTTCTGACACGAGGGACGTTGTGTAACGCGGTGAAATGGGAAATAGCAGGATGCGTATTATCCGATGCGAGATAATAAACTTAAGCTACATGCGAATTTTCTTACAGAGTGTGAGACGTAGTGGAAAAAATAAATATTATGGGAAAGAGAGGCGGAGAGCAGCATCGTTTTATGCATAAAATAAAAATTTTTAAAATACGAGGCACAAATATCCTATTGTTTTTGAGGTCGCTCTTCCGAATGGTGTAGCCAGAATTTCTAAAAAACTTTGAACTACATAGAAACCTACGAAACCTGAAAATGCAGTAAATTTCCCATTTTTGAAATATTTTTGGCGTTCTGGAGCCATTTAAAAATCTAAATCGACAAAAATTAAAATATGTGAGTACATATTTTTTAATTTTAACAATCGGGAACACGTTTCTGATAAGATAGAAGGTGATCAAAAACCGGTGTCATAGTGAAAGAAAATGGCATTCAAGAAAAAAATTGTTGGTAAAGCATCGAGTTTTTTTGAGTATTTTTGCAAAAACGGAAGATTAAACGACGTTTTTCAGCAATTCTGGCTACACCATTCGAAAGAGCGACCTCAAAAACCGCAGGATATATATACCTCATATGTTAAACAAATTTTATTTTATGCGTAATGCTAAAAAAAGTTAAATATTATTCCAAAAGGTGACCAGTGCTAAGTTTATGAGGTATATACTTTGAGGAAAGTATTGAAAAATGTAGATTATTTTCTTGACGGAACTGTTATTCAAGATTTTGGAAGCTTTCGCACAGAATCATCCGTCATGAATTCTGAAAAGCAATGAATAAAATAGTCAAACGCTCTGTCGCTACTACACGTGATTCAGATTTTAAGTAAACACTTTACAGAACTGAACAAATCCTTCACGCTACAAATGTGTCTCATCATTAAAGATTCACAACATACAAAATCATAGTGATAAAGAGTGATTTATTTAAATTTTGGTACCGTTATAAACGTAATTTCAACGATAAATTCAATTACGTTATAAGACTGAATTGAGCAGTTATAGTTATCTTTTTTAAGAGGATCTGCTACAATGTTGATTTTTCTATTTTTTTTAATGCTTGAACTATCTTTAATCAATCTCTGAAGCCGCTTTTTGTCATCATTTAATGTTTCAAACATCGTTGAGGCCCTCCAAGTGTCAAGTCAACATAAGTTGAAAGTTTTATACAGAAAGAGACGTCACTTGCAGAATCTTTGAAGGTCACGTGAAAAAGGTTTCTGCAGTTCATAATATACTACGACATTCGATTGATACCCCTACTAGTCCAATGAAAATATTATCGACATGTAAGTTATATTAAAATTACGAAATAATTTAAAGCGAAGTTAACCGAATACATCCGCGGTTTTCCAAATAGCTGTTATTTATTTTATTAACATTAAACTAACCTTCCAGTTTCAATGATTCAAGGTATGTTTCGAAATCTTTGCATATCTCCAACATCATTTCGAACATAACTTTTAGTCTTCCAGAAGTAAAAACTGGCGATAGCATTTGCCTAATCGGTTTCCAAGCTGGATTTTTCACAAGAAATACGTTCGTGTTGCTCATGCCATCGTTAGGGTTTCCAGACAAGAACCTATTCAGAAAATTTGTCGAATCCTTTACTAGAACGTGTTTGATCAATTCCGGATCACGGATCAATAAATGCGGCTCGTTGAGTACATAGTATCCTGTAAATTGTTCTCCTTTGCCAGCGTTATAAATTGATCTCAAAAATTCTTCTGGTGTTTGACGGGAAAAGAGGCATGACGCGAAATTACCAAAAAAAGCCACAGGTTTGTAGCATACTTTGATACCAAGTCTTTTCCAATACGAAAAGTTTCGAGTCCCGTAAAGATATAGCACAATAAACACAAAAAATAGAAATATTATAACGATAAATGTCCAGTAAGCTGTGAAAAATACCATATTTTGTACTTCTGCTTCGAATCTAATTATAACGAATTTTTATGAAATTACGATACTAATATTTAAGTTCTACTGCACCGAATCATTTATCAGAACTGTTCGGTCCCGATATCTCATGATGAAGCACAAATCGAGTACATTAATTGCATAAACTGTTTATGATTATATGGCAACGTTAAAAACTCTCATATAATTATGAACCTGGTTGCGTGGATGCGCTTTAAAACTGCATCATCTTTTACATAAGTGTTTTCTTGTGAGGCTTTATTATCCATTCATTTTGTTTATTATAAAGTACCAATCCTCACTGGTTTTTGTTACATATTTAAATTCATATCATTAATGTGCGATGAAAATTATGAACGTATATCAGGCTGTAAAACAGCTTATCATCGTGTTCAATAACAACACTCTTCCTCTTATCATTATTATTATTAGGTTTAGTAAAAACAATGTTATGTACAATTTTATTTTGTTCTACTCTATTACAGATAATAAAATGATAATATATTAGAAGTTATTATATCAATGAGAATTTATTCGCTTGTTTTGATTTTTCGAATATTTACATAGTTCCCATACTTAGCACGTGTAAATGGAACCAAGTTATCAAAAACCGCAGGAACTACCGTCCTTGAACAGGGGCTTAATTCGTATTTCGAAAGTACGTGAATTAGTCCAAGCTTCGTCTGCATAAAAGCAATCCTTAAACCTGAAATGTAAGAAAAACAGTACTTAATAAATATTAGAAATAATATTGTACACGATGTTTACAAGAATTTCTGTAGGAATAAAAAGTGGCGATGTGTCGGCCATCTTTAACTCCTAATAACCTACTGCTTATTTATAGATTTTGCTAGTTATTTGCATCTTGTCATAATTTTAATAGTGTACTGTATCTGACCCAATAATCATTCAAATCTGTAAATTTCTTTACTGGAAAACGGTGCGAAAGAATTTTATAGATCACTTTATTTTCTAACTGTAATATTAGTATAAATGGTGCTTTTCTCGAACATTTTCGAAATTTCCTCAGCTTGGAACGCAAGTATAATATTTTCATCTATATGAATCTAGAAAATATTGATTAATGTATTCATAAACCGAAGAAATAGAGTTAGTGGAACCATTTGTAAAAAGAAGTGATACATGGAGTTTACAAAAATAGCAAATAAGACCATAACATTGTTCGGTTTCCTATTTTAAGATCTTTAAATACTCAGTAGAGTATACCTAAAATCTACCGTCCTTTTACAGTTACATATTCTATAGTAATTAAATGGTAATAATAAAATTGATTAAACGAAAATAACCTATTGTAGTGAATATGTTTAGAGTATGGTATATTTCACAATATTCCGAATGGTAAAAGTAACATACTTTCATCGACGTATTTCACGTCGTTGATTCTACAACTATTGTGTCAACTACTTACATTTATTTACTACGTTTTCCATGAACTATTTTTTTTCTCCCTGTGCAGTGTCCAACATTTTCTAGGAGATTCTAACTTTATTAAATTCTCAACTATTTCAAACAAAATACCAATTTATTCATTTTTTGATGGCTTATTTATTTATTTATTTATTTTTTACGGACCTAAAAATTGTTCCTTTTTAAGATATACAATATAATTTACAATAACAAAATATACATCTAAGGTTAACAAAATGTACAATATTGAAGTCTAGCCTAAAATTAAACAATATAAGTATATAATTATGTCTAAAACGACAAAATTCGGAAGAAGCACGCTGTTGACTCAACAAAAGTGTCGGAATACCATGTATTTATATTTAACTTATTCCAAATTCTCGCTTTAACTCGTAAAGTCCCAAAACGGCATAAATTCGACCCGTTGTTTAACATGCGACTACAGATCCAATTCGCAGAAGTATCTTAATTGAATTATATTTCATGAAGTATTTTTTCGTGCTCTTTTCAAATCCGTCGTTATTTTTGCTCTATCTCTCTTAGATTTTTCAATATAGCGGTGTATTCTGGGATAAACGTGTTAATTTTCAATTTTTATTTTGATCATTCGCGATTTATATTCAGTTAAACAGCTCAGTTTTGCTCCAAATTCTGTATCGGGTGAAATTTTTTATTGTACTTTAAGGTTTTATTGGTATTTTTTTAAAATTCATGATGGTGCTTGATTGTCATGTCGAGTTGTAACAAAATTTATTATTATTTTCTCAAAAATGATTGGCTTACAACAGAAGTTGGTATACTACAGGTTTTGATGTCGCTGAATTCGAATCTGAAATCAGATTTTCGAATTTTAAAATGGCAGTTACAATATGGTGGACAAGATTTCGCTGGTATAAGGTGCAGCAAGTGGACTTGGGTAACTTTTATTAGACTTTTACAAGCCTCAATAACTAATGCAACAATTCTGTGGAATCTTTGTTGTCAAAAGGGGCAAGAAGTTAGTGGGAAAGTAGTCTGTATGGAGGTCAGTAAATCCTATCGTAGCAAAAAAAGGAAAGAGCAATCTTTCTGCTCATAAAAATGAAACTCAATCCAGAGGAAAATGCTCGTTGGAAGGTTGTTCTCAAAGAACAACGAGAACTTGTATAGATTGCAATGCATATTTTTGTTTTGCAAAGTATCATGGTAAATAATAGAATAATCAAGAGGAGTTTCAAGATTGAGCGCCATGAAACATGAGAGGCAACAGGACTTACGAATATTAAGCACCCAAAAGGGATCGTATCTCCGTTACGTCCACATCGTTGATCCTGGTTGATGCTAAAAACGGAAATAGACAAAAAGACAATTTTTTCGAAAGACTTCTCCCTCTTTTTTAAAGAAAAGAGTAAATCGAAAATGGTTTGTTTGTATTATACAAAGAAGTTAGCGACCTCAAAAACAGTGATATACCAATTTTTGTTGCAATTTCAACGTATAACTGAAATTTGGTCCGACATACGGTTCCGCCATTTTGAATTTCGAAAATCTGATTCCAGTTTCGAATTTAACGACTTCTAGAACGGTAATATCTCATCTTTTGTCGCAATCCAAACATTTTATCGAAGTTTGGTCCGCCATATTGCATCCGCCATTTTGAATTTCGCAAATCTGATTTTAAAATCGGATGCAGCGACCTCAAAAACTGCAGTATACCAACTTCTGTAGTAAGCCAATCATTTTTGAGAAAATAATAATAAATTTCGTTACAACTCGATATGCCAATCAACCGCCATCTTGAATTTTTAAAAACACCAATAAAACCTTATAGTACAACCAAAAATTCCACCCGATACAAAATTTGGAGCAAAACTGAGCTGTTTAACTGTGAATGTAAATCGCGATTGATCAAAATAAAAATTGAAAATTAACACGTTTTTCCCGGAATATTGGAAAATCTAAGGGAGATAGAGCAAAAATAACGACGGATTTGAAAAGAGAACAAAAGCAATGCTTCAGGAAATATAATTCAATTAAGATTCATCTGCGAATTGCATCTGTAGTATATTGAAAAATGGTGGAATTTATGCCGTTTTGGGACTTTACGGTTTAAAAGAGGAATAGGATGATGGAATGAGAAATTATTTTTGCACGTAACTTCTAATATAGATCATTCATTTCGAATGGGATAAAGAGACGGTAAGTGAAAAGTTACTGGACGGTAAATTGAATTTTAACGAAATATTATGGTAACTGTGATCAAAGAATGACATAGGTTGCTTATAATTTTAATATAGGTTGCAATAAATTTATGTCAGATTGCCTGTAAACTGGCCAAACAGCGGATGCATACAAAAAATGAGGTATAACTAATGTACGTATCAGGCATGCAATTGTAGATGGATTTTTGAAATCTTTCCTTGCTCTCTGCACAAATCCAAGCATTTTTGCGTCTGTAGTACGTCCATATGTAAGGTGCTTATAAAAGGTAAATTTGTTTGTCATCATTACTCCCAAATCCTTGACCTTTTCTACCCTTGTTAGCGCAGTATTATTGGGTTTTTATAAAAAAACAACATTGATCAGTACGACGACTAAAGAACATTACACTACACTTAGAAATATTTAATATTAGGCCATTACGCAAGGACCACTCAAGGACTGAATCCAAATCTTTCTGAAGCCTCGAAGCGTCCAAAGATGACAATATTCTAGTGAAAAGCTTCACATCATCAGCGTATAATAAAAATGTTGAATATTGGATACGGGAACCAATATCATTAATAAAAATGTTAAACAAAATTGGACCCAGATGAGAACCCTGTATCCCAGAGGGAATAGCACAGGGATCAGATCTAGCACCCTTTATTCTAACTTGAAGCTTATGTTCAAATTTTGAAATGAGTTTCTTGAAAAATTGTTTTTTTTTTTAAACTGCTTAAACCTAAATTTGAATATTTGCCACGTGTTCGTATTTTTAGAGCATTTTCACGATAAAAGAAACGTGAAAAAATGATACAAAAAATGTTCGCCATTACTCCAATTTTTAAGTTTCATAAACTTTAATTATAATGTGTACTTATCATTTTGTTAAATTGGAATTAAAAATTTTATATAATGCTTGATTTACTCAGTGTAATAACAGTTCTCTTCAGATGTGATTGCCCAATTAGCGGCTCGTATTAGCAAATTTGTTCACCTGAAGATAAATCACATCTGCACTAGTAGTATAACGTATACTGGTATATGGAATATAACTGGTTAATAATTACGAAAGATTACGAGAATTTAAAAATAAATCTAAATTGGTACACTAAATTGAAAGCTTAAATATATTCGTTCAGAAGTTTAATCTGGTAACTTTACATATTTCAATATATTATCATCGAAAAGAATATATTTTTATAGACAAGGGTGAAAGCATTTTATCACGCCTTTGGTTTCATTTCAGCAACCTACATATTTGTGGAAAATGATTTCCGCATACGTGCATTTGACCATATTTTTCGTACCGAGAAAGGAACAGGAATCAGGATAAAAAGTTGAGTTTTTCGCCCTGTAGGAAAAATTCAATACTTGAGGTTAGAATATTCATTGGATATTCGTTATATTTAATTTTAATTACGTACAACCGGTGATACGTTTAAATCGAAATTTATTTTTTGTAACGGCGTGCGTGAAGTTCGACTTCTCATCCATCGACACGGTGCGTGAAGCACCATATTTACACACGGAGAAATAATACCGTGCGTGAACCTTCTCCAGCGTGCGTGAACCCTCTCTAGCATGCGTGAACCCTCCGCAGCGTGCGTGAAGCACATTGCTTCTCGCACGGAAATACACAAATGGAAATTGCAGTATACGTTGGTAATACAATCGTTATTAAATTTGATTATAAGAAGTAGATTAACCCATTAATGCCCAAATGCACAGAAAATTTACACCAACTTCAACGCTTATTTCCAATATGAAATAAATTTCGAAAAAAATCAAACTTACCAGATTCTACCATTTTCGGGGTCGCTCTTTCGAATGGCGATGAGAAAATTTAAAAAAAGTCAACATTTGTCTATGATTTTGACATATATATTAAAAAAACATACTTTTTTCAGTGCGCTTTTTTTACAAATATCGAGTTTTCGATACAATATCGTGCTTTGAATGAGCTAAAATATACTAGAATAGTGCACTCGATAGTTATACTTAAAATATACACTGGTATGCATTTGAAATTTTGCGATGTCAGATCCAAAATGGCCACCGCAGTAACGAATTTCTATTCAAAATTTAACATTTTTTTTTCTTGAAAACCATACACTTTAGAGAAAATGTTCTAAGGACAATTTTATTTTAGAATGAGCCAAAAAATACCCTTGAATTTTTTCAGAATGTACTGCTACAATTTTTTATTTTTCAAAAATGCAAAAAATCCAAAATTTTCAAAAAGTTATTTAATAAATCTGAAAAAATTTGACAGTGTTATCTAACCAATTCTAAGACATTTTTTATTTATAGAAATTTTCTCTAAAGACTATAGTTTTCCAGAAAAAAAATATTAAACTTTTCTAGATTTCAAGACAAATGATTTATTTTCTTGAACACTGCTGTCTTTAGAGAAAATTGCTATAGATAAAAAATGTCTTAGAATTGGTTAAAGAACACTGTCAAATTTTTTCGGATTTTTTAACTAACTTTTTGAAAATTTTTGATTTTCTGCAGTTTTGAAAAATTGAAAATTGTAACAATACATTCTTAAAAAATTCAAGGGTATTTTTTGGCTCATTCTAAAACAAAATTGTCCTTGGAACATTTTCTCTAAAGTGTATGGTTTTCAAGAAAAAAAATTGTTAAATTTTGAATAGAAATTCGTTACTGCGGTGGCCATTTTGGATCTGACATCGCAAAATTTCAAATGCATACCAGTGTATCTTTTAAGTATAACTATCGAGTGCACTCTTCTAGTATATTTTAGCTCATTCAAAGCACGATATTGTATCGAAAACTTGATATTTGTAAGAAATGCGCCCTGAAAAAAGTATGTTTTTTTAATATATATGTCAAAATCATAGACAAATGTTGACTTTTTTGAATTTTCTCTTCGCCATTCGAAAGAGCGATCCCGAAAATGGTAGAATCTGGTAAGTTTGATTTTTTTCGAAATTTATTTCATATTGGAAATAAGCGTTGAAGTTGGTGCAAATTTTCTGTGCATTTGGGCATTAATGGGTTAAAAGATAATAAATCTATGCTTGGTTTATAATAAAATCATGAATTTAGAAACCTAGTACACAGCATGTTGTTTTATATTATTCTGTACCTTTATACATTATTCTCAAACAAATAAATCATTCCGATCAAACATTTATCTTAACGGGGGGGGGGGGGGGGGGGGGCTCCGTCCATCTATCCTCTTCGTCTATCTCCGTAATCTAGTGAAAGTAACCATAAATTTAATTGCACCGACTTTTACTATTTTATGTAGCCACAAGTACAAAAAATTATGAATAAATTATACATAATTTATACATAATCATCCATGTATAGATTATGTATTGAATTGAATACACATAATGTATACATAAAATATGCAAATTGAAGAAAAGAGCAAAATCACAATTGATGTGGGCAAAAGTCCAGGAAACGATTTTGCGGAGTGGTCGAAATTGCAAGTGACATCGACAAAAATAAGGTATATTTTATTCAAAAGGAAATGAAACCATCGACATTTGACTTCATCACTGATGCTAAATATTCTTTGGCCACACCTCGTGGATCATCACGAATTTTCACGTAACACTAAGAAAATGATCAGCAGGTACAAATCTAAATTAACTTGTAAAATTGAAAAAAAATGAAAAATTACATTTCATTATTATTTATTTCATGATTTTATTTGATAATTTAGTTAGTCGTTTCATTATGACGCCCTTTTATGGAGGTTCGACCCATACTGCCAGAAAAATTTGCTCATTTTAAAAATCAGCATACCTTAGCAACCGCGTTACTAACAATCTAATGAAAAGAAGAACGTAGTTTATTTTTGACAGTTTCTGCCGAAGCCCAACTAAAGTTGGTATATTAAAATGTAGAACTATATTATCAAATAAATTAATTAAATAAATAATAGTAAAATGTGATTTCTGTCCTTGTGTCATTGGTTTCTTTCGAATTTGGATTGTCTTTGGATTAGATTTTCGGATTTGAAGCAATTGACAATTTTCTTGGGGATATTGGAAAGTTCGTGATAATTCCGGAAAATATGGTCAGTAATTAGCGAACAGCAAGTTCGAAGTTCGGTGGCTGTTTTATTTTTAATGAAATGTTTCATCTGCCTTTATTTTTGTACGTCTTCTTTCCATCACGACACGTTATATTAAATGTATTTATTCAGAAATAGAAATTGCTTAAATAAAACTTATTATTAGTACATTAAATTTTTATAATTATTATTTTTAATATACATTTTGTGTTCATTAAGTATGGATTATTTATTATGTGTGCTCAATTTCACACATAATATATACATGGATGATTACGTATTAATTATGTACAATTTATTCATAATATTTTTACTTGGCGTTGTCGCATCCATATTAAGAAATGTAAGAATCGCATTATTTTTTCCGTGTGAATTCACTAAACTATTTGAAAGATATTAATGTTCGCCGTGAGATGACGATTTCATTGAATCGTATAACCATATTAACAATTATAAGGTCTGCGGGAGAATTAATTTAATCGAAACGTTCGCAAACGATTGCATTAGTTTAGTAAATCATTAATTTTGTTGCATTAAAATTGTCGGCAATTAATTTTAGTATTAAAACAGGGATTACTCACCAATGCACGCTCGCGGTCCTTCGCCAAAGGGGAAATACGTGTACGGTGTTATATTTTTTTTATTTTCTTCATTAAATCGTTCCGGATCAAACCTTTCCGGGTTTGGGAAGTGATCCGGGTCCATGTGTAATGCCCGCATGGGCAACATAACCGGAATTCCTTTTGGGACGATTACTTTTGTTCCCGGAAACTGATAATCCTGTTCAGGCAAACGATCGAGGAAAGGAGTAACTGGATACATCCTCAGTGTTTCCGATATCACCATATGCAAGTACGGAAGTGAATTTATCTATAAAATAAAAATACATCTACATATTAAAATGTTAACCTTCGAAATTAAAATAAATGTCCTAAGAAGATATACAAAGTTAAATTTATACGCATTTCAAAATGTTACTCTTAATATCGGTGTTATACATAATAAATTTTGAACCCAATTTTGCTAAAACGTTATTTTATACCTCGTGAAATGAGTTATTGTATTCGTAGAACACGAAAAGGTGAAAGAGTCAACATTCATCATTTTTTTCTTTTTTTGCCGTTTTAAAAAGAATGAAAAGAATTCAAATGCCGACGTCTGTATGCGTTACCGCAATATTTCTCGCAAACTTGCACGTCTACATAATGTATATGCAACTGCTAAATCACATCACCTGTTTACACACGAATTGAATATGTTTATATTGAAAATTAATTCGTTACAACCATTTAAACTTTTAAATATAACTGTATGTACATAGTAACAGTGCCATATCTGATTACGAACAGGAAATATATTCAATATATTATGATAATGAATCTAATAAAGCGGGTAACTCTTATATCTGAACTCCTAACGATGTTACCATCTATAAACTAAACATGAAAATTAAATCATCAACTTCAAATATCACTATAAACAATCCTGGTAGAAGTCGATAAAGAAACTATTACACTTCTGACATAGTTTCGCAAGGAAAATCAGGGGAAAACAAGTTCGTTTGGTTTGTCAGGGAAGGCCATGTTAGAAATGTTATGCTTTCCTCGTATCATTCCTATAAGCGATATAAACCGAGTATTTTAGTTACAAATTTTTCAAAATAAAAACCCTTTAATGTAGGGTATTTCAATTTCATTTTAACATTAATAAATAATGAAACGAGGAAAACTTCACTGTTAAAAGCTATTCCGGGAATGTTTTTAAAAATGTCTTCAATTAGTTTTCCTTGATTCTGGCAAAGCAGATAAATACCTATAACAAATGCACTATAACAAATGCAATTTCAACGTCCTAAAATCGTCCTGGGAATGTCTTTGGGACGTCTTAATATTTCAGCCGTTCAGTATATGAAGAAGTGATACCAGGACACTTCGCACGAATTTTCAAACATGGTTTCAATAGTCACAGAATAAAAGTGGCCAATCAGGGAACAATACAAGAGCGTTTGATCACAAATTATTCCATCGAATAATAATGGAATGTCCTATAATATATTTGTTGAGTATTATATATACAAATATATCCAGGAAGAAACATTCTGCTGGGAATAAATTTTAAGCCGTTTGAAAGACGTTTCGAAGACGGTTTAAGACATTCTGCTCACATTCATAGGATTGTTGATTTGTGCTCAGACGAATTATAATCGTTCCCAGCGAAAAAGTTTAAAACTTTCCTGGGCACGTTATCAACAGATTTTTAATATTGATTGGAGCAAATGTTAAGACGTCCCTAAAACGATTTTAGGACGTTTGATCACTATTCAAAGAATTATTGTCTATTAGACCGTTTTCACGTCATTCTCAGAACGAATTTCGGCTATTCCGTTCGATGTAATGAATTTTTATATTATTGGAACCGAAGAAAACAAGTTGAAAACAGTTTAAAACTATGTTGATAACTTTTTTAAAACATTTCTTGGCATGCTGATTAAAGAAAACATTAGAACGATCCAAAGACGATTTTCGGACGTTCTATCATGGATGGATTATTCCAATCATTATTTCAGCAAGAACATTTCCACATTCCAAACTTGAAACATTTTAAAACTGTCATAGGAACTTTTTAAAACAAATCTTCGCATGCTGATCGGTACAAGTATTAGGACGTTATTACGATAGTTTTAGGACGTTCGACTGCTATTTGATGAATTTTAATTTTCGCCTTTTCATGGATTCTCCAAGGACTGAAATATGCCAGACATAATACGCTTTTAAAACGTTTTATAGTAATGATTCAGAAACTTTACCAAAAGGTATCCGCGAGTTAAAATGTTTGGAAGGAAGTTAACGAGCTACATTTAAATAGCCATAGGTAAACCTTTAGGTTAAATAATTTCGTTGTTGCACGTACAGTAAAGACTAATAAAATAGAATCAGACCATTTTTCTAAACAAATAATTGATAAAGTTGAAATTACTTAATTTTGCAACACGCAAGTACAGCGAATTACCATGTCATATGTTATTTCTCCATTAGATGATTTTAGAGCATCTAAGATTTCTTTCCTTAATCTCTGCTGGATATCCGGATTTTTCGCCAACTCGTATAAAGCGAAAGACATTGTGACTGACGAAGTCTCAAAACCGCCAGTGAAGAAGATGGCTGCTTGACCTAGCAGTGCATCACCTTCAAGCTCTACAAAATAGTACAAGTTAATAAAATATTAATGAAAATTACAGATTCCATAATAATAAGTTTTAAAATGAATATTTTTCAATATTAACGTTTAACCCTTTAATGTCCAAAAATGCCAATTTCATCAATTTAAAAAATGTAGATTTCATTTTTCATGCCGATAATAGGATTGGCGAAAAAGCGCATAAAAAGTGCATCAAACATATGATCAGACATGCAGGTAGGCATTATTTATTTCAATAATAATGTATGTAGGATAGTAAAAAAGGCCATTACGGTTCAGTTGTTAATTATATTTTTGGCAAATTTAATTTATTGCACAACACATTTCATGCCCAACGTTTCGACTTTATGACAAGTCCTCTTCAGGGGCTTCGAGTAGATCTTAATCTATACTTATCAACCATTTACTATACTACATACGTTATTATTACAATATTTGGTTCATTAAAGATCGATGTCTAATTTACAATTATTTATTTCATCTTGAAATAGCCAAAATTACGTCTTATTTCAATCCCAAAATGTTTTTGAGTATGCTGATCTCGAGCCTCAAGTCTGCAAAATGTTTATGTGCTGAATTGAAACCCGACCTCAGCTTCGCAATTATAATTTATTTAAAAAATTTATTTCAACAATGTATTTAACAATTTTTAACGTAAATCTTTCTTTGGTCTGATTGACTTCAAATTTTATACTTAGGGGTTTCCTGGATCGCCGGCGCCGAAGATATAAACAGAATTTTGAAACTCTAAATTCATATGAATTCAGTGAGCACATATAAAGAGTATACAAATATTTATATCACCTGTAAACGTTATACAATCCTCAGACGAACAAATTCCGAATTTTACACAAAAATTGTCAGCAAATAAGCCGTTGTGTTAGATATGTTATGCAAAAATAGGGAAAATCTAATGTCGTATCCTTTAAATACAATCAATTTGTGTAATTTTTATGCTTTTTTCCGTTTCTAAAAATCCCGTTCTCGTACAGAAAATTTGAATTCTTTTAAATTTTTTTCCATCTTCTTTATAATGTTTTATATCATGAAAATTGCAGTAAGCAGATAATGCAATTCGGGCATTAAAAGGTTAAAATATTTTCATCGGAAGTCAATTGATAAATCACATTCGGGTTTCCCAAGATCCCGTCGTTACCAATCAATCCGCAGATTAATAAGTGAGTAGTTCAGCACTTTTTCGGCGTTTCTGAACGAACATGAGGTTGAAATAGTACATAACAGAACCATAAACAAAACAATATAGCCATTAAAAAACAGCGGAACTGTAAACTTTGTTAATCCAAAATTAAATAAATAATTGTTATCATTTTTCGAATTTCCATTCGTATAAAGAATAATACTATGTATTCGATGCGATCGCTGATAAAAAACCCGCTAAAGCTATTTAGAAACGACCAATGTCGTGGCATGAAAATAGCCTAAAAAGGCTGTCGTTATGATCTGTAACATTCTTTTTAAAATATTATGATCGCAATATAAAAAATGGATATTATGCAAAAATATATATTTACTTATTGGATATTTATCGGGTTCCTTTTCTTGATTTTTTTGGCATTCAATCAAGAGATTGATGAGGTCGGCCCTTTTTTCTCCAGATCTTTTTCTTTCGTTGATAGCCTGTGAGAAAACGTGTCTAACAAAATCAGTCGATTTTGCGTCAAAAAAATTAGCACCCAACGGTTTCAGCAATTGTGGCATAAAAAACATAGACAAAAGTTCAATATAACGCCTGTATGTGCTTCTGAACATGGATTTAGCGTGTTTGCGTATTTGGGCATTGGGGTCGGTAAGCGAATTGAATCGCATATTATAAGCAGCGCAGCCAATCAAGTCTGTCATGAACATTCCACAAATTTCCGTCATGTCTATTTCTTGACCATCACCTGCAATGCGACTTTGATAAGCTAAAGTTGACGTCATATAACCACAAAATACGTGTATTATTCAACAATAGAAAATGATTTGCGAGTAAATATACATTTTTATTATATATTTTCTCTTCTTAATCAGTTCATTTTATATGTTCTTATATGTTCAAATATTTAAACATATTCGATCAAATATTTCGTACTAAGTAGATTGTTCGCTTTACGATTTATTTTTTGACTAATCAATGTGTTGAAAAACATTTTTAAAATAAATTTCGAGATAAAAGATTTTTGCTCGCTCAAATATAATAAACCAGAAAAAGTTACAATAGTACTAGAAATTTTATTTTATCAATAATGTGTATTAATAATAACATCAGGGTTAAATAATTTAAACTTGTGAATAATAGAGTAATTAACCTAATTTAATTGGTTAAACTTCTGTTATTACGAAGAGGAATCCTATCGTATTATTATTATGATACGTGAGGACATGATTTCGTATTTATTATATGAATATACAATAAATTACAGAATTTGGTATCGTTATTGTAGTAATTAAATTTAAAATTAACTAATTTAAAAAATGTAATCTGTAATCTACCGGTTATTTGATTACAATTCAGAAGTTATTACAGCAACTATCCAGACACTTTTTTCATTTAAATTACCGATTTTTTTTTGTCAGAACAACTATTCCTTTCCTTCGTGTGCTTATTATTAATAGTATTTTTTTAATATCTCGAATAAAAAATTATTGTGAACATAACAAAATTTTACAATCAGAAAAAAAATTCCAGTTAAAATTTGATTTGTAGACCTCGCAAAAATTTGTAATGACTTATAATGCAAAATTCTGTAAAAGGGGCGATTCCACTCGTGGAGTAATAAAAATAAACAAAAAAAAATACCAATAAGATGCGCTTAGTTAACAAATTTCTAATTTTGTTATATAACCAGATATATAACCAGAAAATATTTAGTCGAATGATATCTGCCTCCTTTTCTGGTTATATGCATCTTTATTGTTAAAACTTTTTAGTTAGATTTACTTGGAATACGGTTATATACAATGAACACTAGATGGCCAGCGGTATCCATGTACGAAATGTATTCATCTCTGAGATATTGTTATGGAGGCCTATTTATGTAAGGATGAATATTTCAAACAAATAGGTAAGAAAAATAATCGGCCTTTACGGTTCCATTAATTAAATGTTTATTATTTTGCCCTACATTTCGGCATCCAATTTGATGCCCTCTTTAGGGGTTACCTTTAACTCTAACCTTTAAGTTTAGTATTCGAAATTGAGAAATTTCCAGCACTTGAATAAAAAATTGCTATAACCTTGTTATGTTAAAAATCTTCAGCAATTCGTAAAAAACAAAATATTTGATTGTAAAAATTAAAAAAAAAACACGTATTCCTTGGATTGTTATGCAGAACAATATATTTTGTCAGAAAATCAGTTCTTAACATGCTCTCGGTCTGCCTGTATGATTTGCAATGCATTACTACTAGTCAATAATAAAATTAACCAGTTTTTAAGAATATAAAAACTAAAACTCACCGTCCAATTGCAGCGATTTGAGGTATTTTGCTAGATCATCGCCAATTTGTAGCATCTGTTGGAACATGACCTTGATTTTCCCCGTGGAAAATACAGGCGTCAACATTTGTCGAATAGGTTTCCATGCAGGATTCTTCACAAGAAACACGTTCATACTACTCATAGTATCGTTTGGGTTTCCTGACAAGTGTCGGTCCAAAAAATTCGAGGAATCTTTGACAAGCACATGTTTGATCAGTTCTGGATCACGGACCAACAAGTGAGGTTCGTCGAGCACGTAATATCCCACGAATTGTTCACCTTTTCCGGCGTTGTAAAGCGATCGCAAAAATGCCTCAGGCGGTTGTCTTGCGAAGATGCACGATGCGAAGTTACCGAAAAAGGCCACAGGTGGATGGCATACTTTAATGCCTCGCTTTTTCCAGTATGCGAAGTTTCGAGTCATATACATATATAGTCCAATGAAACTGAGAAATAGGATTAAAATCCCATCCAAGCCCCAATGGGAAGTAATGATTGCCATTTTTCTGAATAGTTTAAAATCGATTAAATCAATTTTCAAAGCAGCTATTTATATTATATAATATAATATGTGTATCGCAAATAAAATATGTCTACTCAATACGCATTAAAGGGAATGCAAAACATAAAGATCCTGAAAAGAAACAAATTTTGATTTTTAACGAATTGCTATCAATTTCCCAATAAAACTAATTTAATTTATTTAAATTTGATCAAATTTAGCCGAAAGCGAAAGAATCGGAAAATGATCAAAATAAAATCACTTTTTTGAAGCGTTTAAGATCGTGAAATTATTCGTCAATCTTTTTCCTATACATATTTAATTATTTTTTATCTATTGTTATATGCATGCAAATATCCATCAGAATAGGATCACTTTCTTATCGAAATAAAATCAAATTCAACTTCGGTTGAATTGGACATGATTCGGTTTAAAATGATCCAAAATATACAACAAATTTCATTTAATAATAATAAGTGGCATTTGATAGATTCAAGTCGGAGATATCCCAAATCAGGGAAAAGCAAAATCACAACCGACTTGTTCAAAAGTCCTCAACTATCGTCTGCAAAATATACATAATTTCTTTGCACATGCTAATTTTTGTTTTTAACACTTACAATAAACTCTTGCTTTATGATGGAATATATTCGTTAAATTATAATAAATTTTTATTTGTACGTATTTCGAATCTTAACCGTGAAAAATGTAATAATAACATAATATTATTTGCTGATTTCTATTTTCAAAGAAGTAATTATACTCGTCTTGTTGCCGTTAACAATTTTGATAATTTGACTTTTAAATATCTAAATATAAAAGGTCATAAAATTATAATAATTATTTAAAAATTGATTGACAAAACTAGATACGCGATATGAATTTTTATAATTTGTTATCTCACAATCATTAAGCATACATTTTAATTTGTAGAATCTTTCGTTTGGGGTTTTCCGTAAAACATCTAGCCCAAAATTGCCCACTTTTTGCGGGCACAGCAATCACGATCAGTAGTATTCATGTTTTTGCAATATTTTGTGATGAAATCTTAAATCTAAAGGACCACGCACAGACCTTATGGAAATTGGCTTTCGGTGGATTCTCTTCAAACTGATCTCTTGATCAAAAGTTCTCATGGCCATAACTTCCGTTAAAGCAGGATTTTAGCTCTGTGGGCTCTTAAAGGTCAGTAATTTACGATGAAACGAATTATTTCTTACAGCATACCCCAGACAGCACACTGTCCTGGGGACGTCCTCAGGAGCTCCGGATCCCGAAGTATTCCCCCCCCCCCCCCAAAAAAAAAAAAAATTCCGCCCTGGAAAATTCCCCCCGGAAATTTCGCCCTCCGCAATAAAACTCTCCGGAAATTTCCCTTCTAGAAAATAACTCCTTCGGAAATTTACCCCCTAGAAAACAGCCCCTCCGGAAAAAAAAAGAAAACCACGTTTTATCATTCCCCCAGAAATTTCCAAACATATATTGCTCAGTTTCAGTGTTCACACGCTAGTTAATAGTTGACTCAAGCACAGGAAGTATCAAAATGCCTCTCGACATTATCAAATCGAATCGACATAAACCGATATTAATACTAAATGGATATATGTTTAATAAACATCAAGAAACGACCACCAAAGTGATCTGGCGATGCATTAAGTACCGAAGTAAATCCTGTAGTGCTATATGTCACACCACTACGGCAAAACAAACAGGCTCTATAATTAAAGAGGGTACACCTGACCTAACCTAACCTAACCTGACCTAACCTAACCTAACCTAACCATTTTTCCGGAGGGGCTATTTTCTCGGTGGTTAATTTCCAAGGGGGTTATTTTCTAGAAGGGAATTTTCCGAGGAGTGTTATTCCAGAGGGGGAAATTTCTGGGGGGAAATTTCCGAGGAGGAATTTTCAGGGGACCAAAATGTCGGTCACCTCAGGAGCTCCTCAGGACGTCCCCAGGACAGTGTGCTGTGTCGGACAAATTAGACATATTTCCTCAACAGCAATTAAAATAGTATTGAATAATGGTACTCAGAGGTGTTCGGGATCTCTGATTACGAATCTGAGCTCAAAATGTGAAAATTCAAAATGGTGGAACCGATACGGGGGGCCAAAAATAAGAAAAATTATTTATTTAATGCAAAAGGTTGACCAATGGTTTTCGGGAACCTTTTCGGGACTAAGAGAGTATACGCTCTTTCGACCCATATAGAATATACTATTTTTTCCCGACTTAACTAGAATGATCATATTCGCGAGCTTGCATCGGTCGTAAGGTGGTCATTTGTAAAATAAATCTAACATTTGTAAAAATCGTTGGTTTACATATGACTAAAGAACTGAAGTTGTGATGTGCATTGCAGAAAATCACTTGATAGCGCATGAGGAGATTTTATATTTAGTAACCACCTATGTTTACCGTTGGCATTAGCGTAATCCAATGTGCACCACGTGGAGGTTGCTCGATCGGACTTTGCACATCAATGTGGCCCTGAAAAGGGCCTTTTGATTGACTAAGATGAGACTTCATCTGGTGATGGTCGAAAGTTTCAACGCGCGAATAATCAGAAAGCGAGATCGATTTCATAGAGGAACAGGTCTGTTCGCTGCATCATAAATAATGTTGATGAGCCTGATTGTAGACGGATATTTGATATTTCCTTGGTATTGCGTATTCTGCATGGGACGAAAGAGCGTGTACTCGCTTAGTCCCAAAAAGGTTCCCGAAAACGATTGGTCAACCTTTTTCATTAAATAAATAATTTTTCTTATTTTTGGCCCCTCGTGTCGGTTCCGTCATTTTGAATTTTCACATTTTGAGCTCAGATTCGTAATCAGAGACCCCCAACACCTCCGAGTACCATTTTTCAATACTATTTTAATTGCTGGTGAGGAAATATGTCTAATTTGTATGCTGTAAGAAATGATTCGTTTCATCGCAAATTACCGACCTTTAAGGGCCCGTAGAGCCAAAATCCTGCTTTAACAGAAGTTATGGCCATGAGAATTTTTGATCAGCTGGGTATGAACAACATTTTCCTGCAATTTGAAGAGAATCCACTGAAAGCCAATTTCCATAAGGTCTGTGCTCGGTCCTTTGTTCTTTTTAAGAGAATCACCCGTATACGAAAACGGTGCAATATTACATAACTTCGAATTTTCTGTAACTATCAATATGCAACATTGATTCAAAAGGACCTATAGGCAATTCTGATTATAAAACATATATTGTACGATAAGATTTAAATTTTTTATTTCTGAATACTTGAGACTTATTGTTATTGCATAGAAGCTACCAATAATTTAATAAAAAATAGACAAAAGTTACACTTTTCGACCGTTTCTGAACATACTTGCACATCTTTTTTTTTAATCCGACCCGAAGGGATCAGATTTCTTATACAACGGTATAATTATATCTACAAAACATACTAACAATATAATAAGAATTTGTTCGGAAAAAACAGTATAGGATGATTTCCCGTTATCTTGTCTGGCAAGTACTAAAATGTGATAACATTTTATGCTCTGTAAATATGACGTTACATGTCAAATCTTCGAGGTTTATTTTTTTGTTCAATGAGAAATGAAAGTACTATTATATTTCTTCAATTATCTTTGTTCTGCGTGCAAATAGTTTTCTTACAGTAATATACAAAATGTGTTTATAAGACAGATAGATAAGAGATAGAAGTATCGCCATAAACAGAGAGAAAAAAGTAGTTAACGACAACATTTTACAAAAGTAAAATACAGAATTACAAAAAATAGTTTAATTAACTAAGTCAATAGCAAATAAGACCATGAAATTATTTACTACTTATCAATATTTAAACAGTCATCACCGTACATAACCTCAAATGTAGTGCAGTTTCACAATCGAATAGTCATATTAAATATTCCTGAGTAATAAAATAGTTCTCATAAAACTTGTTAAACAAAAAGAACCTATCAGTAGTTATTGTATGATATAAATTATAATAGTTCGTGTTGTAAATGTGACATATAGCTATCGACAAATTTTCATTTTGTTGATTCTACTATTATTGTATGGCACACCAGTTTTACCCTTCTTCCATAATCCTATTAACCGTTTTTATCTCTGTGTAGTTTTTTTCGAACTGAAATATTTTTATACAGGGTGGCCGATTTATCTGAAGACATAGAAATATCTCGAGAACTATGCACAGAATCAAAAAAGGTGTGGGATGAAAGTTGTCCGACACGAAGGGGGGCATCGAGTGATAATGAAATCAACCCCCTCCCCCGCCCCGTGACGTACTATCTAGTACGTAACGATTACTTGTAGCATGCACTGATAGTATAATTGTATCTGTAATATTCTATTTTTATGGTAGAACTACAATTTTCTTTTAAAATCCCGCCAAAAATGAGGTACGCGCATGGAACAGCATTTTGGCTTATAATATCTATCAAAACAGCAGGAATTCAATGCTCTGCCTTAAAAAATCATTGATGTTTTTTTACTTGAAAGTATAGAGTTCTGTCGAATTTGGCATACATCTTAAAATATGCCTCAATTAGCGGTACTTCTCTATGATACAGCCATTCAATTTTTGTGTAGTCAATTCCGACATTTGTACTGGAATACAATAGGAAACGATCGTATGTATAAACGAAGAAAAATCCTAAAACGATCTCAAAGATCAAATAATCACGTAACAATATCGATCGTACAATTTTTTATGAATAGGCATTAAAAACATAATGCCTTGAATTTGACCTACGTATGTTATGACGCTAATAACCCATGCTGATATCCAAATCATAAATTATATAATTTCAGTATATATTGAGATAACAGATATCGTTTACAATAAGCCGGCGATTAACATAAATTCATTTATCTACAATTTTACGGCTTGTTTTCTTAACTTTGTCTAATTTGCATCTTTAGTGCTGGATGTTTTAGTTTATGAGCACTTTTGTCGATTGCATAACTTTTTAGAAATTTTCCCGCGCATATTATCATATCCGCGGTTTTAATAAATTGATGTGATCTAATTAAAACAACTGCATGAATATTATGAAAGTTTCCTGTTATACGGTTACCAATAATTGCAGCTGCTTATTTAGATATAATGAAACAATACAATAAGAATTATTAATTTTCTAATAAAAATGGCATATATTTCACTGCATTAAGAGTAAACTGTTTAAAATAGTTGATTCCCCGCAAATTATTCATTTTTATGTAAATATTAATGTTATAACGTTGTCTAATTCTGCATAAGGCGGTAAAGCCACGTACAAAATTTAAAATGTCTCATTTTTAATAAAATTTGTTACTAGTGTGTTTTCGGGGTCTCTGATTACGAATGCGACGTCAATTTTAGCAAATACATTGAATCCGGTATGGTACATCTCAGAACATTAACCTCGAATTCGCAATCAGCGTCCCTGAAAACCCTCCAACAATAAATTTTCTTTGAATGGAATCATTTGTAATGTTTGTCTGGCATATTTGATCCGCCACTTCTGACTTGGTAACAATAATAACTTGTAATGTGATGTTGTTTCCAAAATATTGGGCTGAACAAATGGATCCACCATTTTGAATTATTCAAAACCAACACCACATTTGTAATCAGTGACCTTAATAACGAGTTTCAAGCGAATCCAATGAATTTTGACAAATTCGTCCGTCATATTGAACCCGCCATTTTGAATATTTCAGCTTTTTTTCGTGTAAAGAAAAATGTATGTTGCAAAGGGTTTGAAACAAATTTGAAATTATCGCTTCGGACGTCATTTTGGATCATTCGGGTGACAAACTTAACTTTGATAATGCAGTTTCCAGAAGCTCAGACATTCACCCTATTTTCCAAACTGGTTCCAAGATGATTCCATAATTTAAAGGAAGGAAATATATCGTTATTTTCTACACTTAAATTCATTTTTTATTAATACATTTTTTTTTTTAATTTTGAATATCACCATTGGAAACATCGATAAAAAATCTATCAATTTCATATGTTCAACATCTATAGATGGGATAAATTTGGGCCTCAATAGTTGTTGAACATATGAAATTGATAGATTTTTTAATCACTTCTTCCAGTGGTGATATTCAAAATTTAAAAAAAAATTTAGTACTAAAAAATGACTTTTAGCCTCAATTTTTAATCAATTATCTTGCAAATTTAGTTTAGTTAACCCATTAAGTTCTAGGCATTTTTTTTTATTTTCGATCTTCTTGCCAACATGAAACTGCATTAATATTAACTTGAAACTCAACTGTCTACTGTTATTGAGTATGCTCTTTAAATTTTGGCGTTGTCAACTTGAATTTATATATCTCCTAAAATCAAAATTACAACTTTAAAGTAAAAAAAAGATTTGAAATTTTTTTTATTAATATTTTTCATGTAAACAGTGTACTCTCTCAATTTAAAACACTGAAAATTCACTAATTCTCAGTGAATAGTCACTGAGTGCCACAGTGAGAAAGGCGCCACTGACAATCAGTGAAATTTCACTGTTTGAGCGACTGAAATTGGTTCACTGCTTTAATCAGTGAAATAAATTCTCTGCTTGAATCGGTGATATTGTTCAGAAAGGAATATTTTTTAATTGAGAGATTCTACAGCATATTTGTAGTCTGCTATCCAAGTTTTAGGTTAGTTTACGTGCGTCGTTTTCCTTTCCAATCGAGGGTGTGTTCCGATAGTCGTTTCAGTAGAGTTCTCAGTAGTATTGCATCTTTGCCTAACACACGGAGTTAGATAATTATGCAATGCTGCTGTTCTCTACTGAAACGACTTATCGGAAGTTACAAATCAGTTTACTGAAATCTGAGCAGTGTTTTCAGTAAAGCAGTAACTTTTTTTTGCGCATATCCTTACGATATTTATTGTACGTATCTTCTATGATGCATCCAAATAGAATTGCAAAATTATTAAATATGCTTAACAGTTTGCCCCTGCAAAATAATTGACTGCTATTCACCGGTAGAGCAGTGCACGCAAATGTAACAAGTTTCACTGTTTCCTCAGTGATAAAAAAATAGTAATTTGTTCATTTCACTGTTTATGCAGTGAACACGTTGTAAACCACTGATTCCGCAGTGAATATGCATTCACTGATTCAAACAGTGAACTTTTCACTATTTCAAATTGAGAGAGTAAAGAAAACGATACCCTGCTACCAAATTACCCAAGAACACCCTAACCTCTACAAAATGCAAATTTTGGTTTCATAGAAGCTAGGCTGATTTTATATCGTTGACAATTTTATTCACTTTTAATTGACGCCTGAAGTAATCTCCATTATACTTTTAATATAAAAGACGAATCTCACGTAGAAACTTTTCAAAGTCGAACGTGGACATATTAACAACTTTTGACAAATGAAAATTACAATAGATTTGTTAAATTCGTTGCCACTTTTTACAGTATAGGATTAAGGCATACTTTTTAATATTCAAAACGGGTGATTTTATTTATTTAGCATTTCGCAATATTCAAACATTTTGCAACACTTTTCAGCTTATTTTACATACATATTTGATTCCGTAAATCCAAAATGGCGGATACAAAATGGCGGACGAAATTGTAAAACTTATTTCCTACAAAATTATGCTTATATTCTGCATAATATTCAATGCACAAATGCAGTAATCCAAATTTGTCACTGTATGTATTGCGAATTGAATGTAGTGCTTCCATTCTTACATTGCGAATTCTATTTTGTTACAATGTCTTCATAATTTTCTTGATATACAGAGTGTATGTAAAATACAATTCGCTCTTCGGACGATTTCTAAAACTGATTTCTCCGCGTGTATTTTTGAGTATTGACTTGGTGTCCTTATAATGGCCCTATAACGTTGCACAATCCAGAAAAGTGAAACATACCAAAAAATTAACCTAATTTTTCTCGAAAATGCAATACAATAGAGGAATCCTGAGTGCACTTTTGTTTTCAGCATAAATAAAAACGCTAGTGGTTAGTAATAGTGAAGTGTAAATGCAGGATTTGCTTAACTGAAAAAGTAGTACCTTTTCACATTACATGCTAAACAGTAGTAGAATTAGTCTGATTGTTTTACTGAAATATACAATATGTACAAATTTTCGGTTTTACGACACATCGAAAATCTCACCGAAATATCAATTAATGTTTTAAACCTCACATGCAACAATGGTGAATATTGATGATATGAACTCTACACTCACTAATATTTCAATTTGTTATATTTATTAGAAAAAAAATGATTACATACAAAAATATGTGTAATTAGGTGTAGATCTTCATAAAAAAGCAACACGTGCTTTTTATATGGATTAGAAGCGAGATTGGTTTGTTTTAATCGAGAATCGAAATGTATTTTCCAGTGCTCGTGTCCTATAACGAGTAACATGTCGATTCGGAACCTGCACTTGCATCTACCTCCAATAAAACTAAATTAAGTTTCATCCTATGTACTCTTTGATCAAGTTGGAGTTTTCAATATGGATTATAAATACTTTCACCAAATTATAACTTCTACACGTATAGAACTAAAAATATCTTAAGAATGAATAAACTTTTTTACAGGAAATATTGCACAACACTATTTAAAATGTGCGTTAAAATTTCACATATATCGGAAATAAAAAATGGCAACATTTACCAGACAAGACCACCCACGACCGTTCACGACAAAGTCATATACCTCGACTGACTACGCTCGTTTCATTCATTGCCATTAGGTATTGAGATTTTCCGCGCCATCTGTCATTTATCGCGGCTTCCTCGTTAATTACTTAATGCCAAGTTATCGTAAGCTTTCTTTTATAAATACTTACATAGATATAAAAGAACAACAAAACTTTATTGATGACTGACCCATTTATTATCGAGGACAGTTGCGATCAGAAAATCATTGATACTTTTGGAAGAGATTCGATAAGAATATTTCCTTAGATTCAACAAAGTAATTATAATCTTTCAAATGAAAGTTTTTTCATTCCGATGAATACTTGAGAACAAACTGAAACATATAAAGTCTAAGAGAAACTGGAGTTGCTATACTTAGCTGCAACTACTAAATTTCAGCAGTCATATCAAAGGACTGACAGCATTTTTTGCCTTATTAAAATACATTTTCCTACAATTAGCATTATTTTCAAAATATTCATAGCCACGCTAACTTTTCAGTTTTCCCATCGCACTAGCTATATCAATGTGGAGTTTAGCAAAAGTAGCTAAATCAGTTTAAGTGTATCTTGAATCTATCTTTCTCAAATAGTCGATGAATATTTAAATTTCCATAATTAGTAAAATTCACAGTAAATGTCCTTGCGAGTACAATACACTAATATTTACTCTATATTGTTCATACTGAGATGATGTTACTTATAGAATATAATGTATACAGAAATAAGACAGGAGCACAAACAAAAATTGTTTCGAGATCACTTGAATCAGAAATAGTGAATCTTATAGATGGATCCTCCACTTCTGATTCAAGTTGTGTCAAAAAAATGTTTGCGGTCTTGCGTTGTTTTTTTTGAGAAGTAGCTTCAGTGATTAATTACACAGGACAGCAAACTTTTTTTTAGAGTAGACGATTTGAATCAAAGATACTAGATCCTATAGATTTTTAGTTGTTGAAAATAAATTAGTTGTCCAAGTTAACTCATTTTTCAGATTTTTTAAATAACCTAACCTTAAATTGCAAAAAGTATATTTTCATATTTTAAAATCCTAACGTTATGGGCCAAATCGTATAACGGATTCGTTTTCAGCGGCCAAAAATCTGTAAGATCCACTATTTCTTATTGAAGTGATCTCGAAACAATTTTTTTTGTGGTCCTGTGTAATTTAATAAGTATTGCTTAAAAAACAGAATAGACAGATGTTACTAATGCTTTCTTTTTACCATAAGTTTTATCAATTTCTCGCTAATTCTGACAACTTAATTAAGTTTCTTGACGTGAGAAAATAATATATTTCAAGTAATATTTTTTATATCAAATATGCTAGTTGTTAATGGATGTTTACGTATTTTAAATGCAAAATCATCATTGCATTGTAGATAATCTACAGTTAATTATAGTAGAATTTATTCAATCAAGGTGTCCAACACGCACAGTGAAATATTACGTTTACATTGCAAAATTTAAATCAAGAGTATTGGAATTTGATAGGCAATTACAATTGACATTTGCGTCCTGCTTCAAGTTATCTACCGATAATTTATAACGCAATTAAATATTTACCAATAAAAGATGATCATAAAATAAGATAGAATACACAAGACAGCACTTAAGTTTATGTAAAAATAGTAGCGAAGAATAAATAAAAATCGAGCTATTTACTACCTCACATGGACAAGTCTAATTTAGGTTTAGTTTCACGACTCAAGTTTACTGTGTCAGTATGTAATGCCGGAATTAATTAGTGCTTTTGCTTGGGTGATTATACATTAGATTTCTCATTCTGAATTATAGTATAACAAGATTCTGGAGAGATCATCGAGCTCGAAATATTATGAAGCTTAATATTGCAAATAACTATAAATAATTTAAAACATACTACTAACCATTTATTCTCATTTATTTATTCTTAACAATTTTTAATTTTAGAATTCGGAAATAAAAATCGTTAAACTTTAACTATTTTTACAGTTTTCTTTTCAATTTTTGTTATTTTTAAAAAAATTTCAATATTAGGATAACGTGTTTCAAGTCACATTTACATTAAAAAATTTCAAGATGGTGGAGTAGAAAGTGCTAAAGTGATATAAAAGTATATAAACTTTTATTGTCCAAACTGGTAGAAACACAATAAAAATGAATAAATTTCTTGAAACTAAAATACACTTAAAAATTTCATGTAACGGAAGCTTTTTACGGTTACTCTTTCATAATTTTTCGGTACTATAGCCGTAAAATCCTATTTTACGGTCTACTTGAAGTCCGTAAAATGAAATTTTACGGATCACGTGCAACATGAATCTGCGATATCAAAAACATAACCCATGCGGACTAAATGCAGTCCGCGAAATCGAATTTTTACAGCTTTCATTACCGAAAAATAATGGTCGATATACGGCCGTAAAATCTCGTTTTACGGCCTAGTATCGAAAAATACTAATATTAGATATTTTAAATTTTAGATTTTAAAAAATTGTTTGGTAATAATATGATGAAGATCTCTGTGAAGTATTCTAAATTATTTGACATTTTTCGAGCTAGTATGAAATAGGTCATAGTTTTCAAAAATAAAACAAATCGTAAAAAATTCGTAGTAACAATTGATAAAAATGTTGCAATAAACGCAAATTATTCTGAAATGGGGCATATGCGTTTCTGACTTCAGAAAGGAAATGTTATCAAAAATTAAAATATTAACGAGCCTTCCAGGCAACAAAATACCACAAAGTTTCATTTTTTCCACCACTTCTCGACATACATAATTTTCGTGAACTCAGAAATAAGTGAAAATCAAACATCGGAGCTGATCAATCAATGTTTACTTTGTTAGTGTTTACAATCGATGAATTCGATTCCACAAAAAAGTTATTATCATGAAAGAATTAGAATTAAATACGTCCGTTTTTTTTAATAAAAAATCGGAAAAAATATAATATAAAATATGAGGCGCATCACTCGAAAAAGTCTTTTTATATAATGAACTAGATGATCGCCAAATTATATTATGACCAATTTGCAAAACGTACATTTCCAACGTAATATTTATAAGAAAATTATGAAATGGAGTATACGATTTTCTAAAAACTTGTCAACTAGATGAAAACCCACAAAAGGCAATTTTAACAAGAAATATTCTTTAACACACGAGCAGAAATATTTTTGAAAGAACGTACATTTCTCACATTCGTAGAAGAAACTTTTATGCTCTTGGGTTGAAAACTGCTATTAGATGTCACTAAGAAAAATCACTACCGGTAGTTTAGATTATATTATGTAATAGTGATTAAACCGTTATAAAGAGTATGTGTACACCTTTGTCAGTGTCTTTAATTATGATTGCTAGAAAGCATTAAAAAAATATTAAAGAAGTATTTAATATTAGAAAAAAAAACGCTACAGGCATGATTTCCATTGCTTCATAAATCGTTTTTACTCTCTAATTTCTTTGGAGTGAAAATTGAGCCGCTCTTTCACGCAGAGTGAAATTTTCACTCTATGAGTGATATTTCACTCTTTTAAGGAGTGAGTTTTGTTTCTTTCACTCTTGCTGGAGTGAAATGTAACTCTTCATAGAGTGGCTCAATTTTCACTCCAAGGAATGTAGAGAGTATAAATACCACGAAACGGTAACAGTTAAAATTGAAGGCAATGGTAATTTTCATTTAATTTCCAGTAGATATATCTTTGTAACTTAAAAGGGAACAATGCTAAGCTTCTCGAATCATAAGGATTAGAATAATAAAAATCTATAGAATTAATGGAAAAAAAGAAATACTTTGTTTATAAAAATTGAACAATGGTTAATATAGAGATGAGTTCTTCTTTAACTGTGAACAAAAATGTAATACGGGTTGAATGAAAAACCAATGACGTCATCAAATTATTTATTCTTTCGAATTTGTTATTCAATATTCTTACTATCATTTGGAATAAATACCAACAGAAAATGAAAACTCTACATTAGTTCTGAATGAAGTTCTTTTCTGTACCGTATGTAGAAAAAAAACGTTATTCACAGCTGGGAGAGAGAGGGGGAGGATAAGGTCAAGCTAAGTCCTCCAAATATTATATACATGGAATTCCTAAATGTTTGTACCAAACGATATCAATTTCCTGCACTTTCGGAAAAGACGACATTTATAGAAAGATCGCAATAACCCGCGGAAATATTTGAATAAGAAATAAATGAAATGCACGGACGGGTTGTAAAACTACATACGCCTACATATCCGTTTGTAGTGATGATTAAATTTGTTTAAAGTAATGATACATTTATCAAATTTAGTTCCAATGATATTTTTAAATTATTAGATTGTATTTAATGTTTGCTTCAAAAACATTGCTATACAGATGGAAGTGATTTACAGAAAATGTGGAAATACCATCGCCCCATGATTTTTGGTAATATAATGAAAATGTCAATGTCCGAATTTTTCTTTTACTGGGACAGACCGTCAATTAGTTACGAATGAAGATCGTTGTTAAGAAGTCTCAATTTATAATCAGATTATCTAATGGTAATTAGATAATTATCGCATGTGGCCTAAGTTTAATCAATTTGCTACAAAAATAGCAATTGCCGCTGTTATCATAAAGACAAGAGTAGAAGATAACGACTTTTTACTCCCTTGGACTCGTCGAAGCCAACAAGATTAATGAAGTACTCGAATTTAAGACATTTGGGGACAATGTCGTAAGATGCGGGTATAGACAATCCGCAAGGCAAGGATTTTCCAGTTTATAGTTAAGTCGCGTTTACTGACAAATACTTATTTGTCTCCGACGAAATTACCGTGAAATCGTAAAATTGTTATCTCATAGAGCTAAGGTGCCAATCAAATATGTAAATGCATACGTTGTGGCGGTCGATGAGTAATTCGTACATATTAATGAGGTAATTCGAAATAGCGAATAATTGAAGGCCAGCTAATGCACTCAAATTCATAAAATTCAATTATCATTATACAATGAATATAGATAACATTTTTATTATCAGTACTATACGTATTCTATGCGATTGCATTGATTTAACATTACGCGTTTACATCCGTCATAAAGAATCCTTTCATGCACTGAGACGTTCGTTTGCATCATTTGAAGAACGTAACATGTCATTCTCTAAAAATATGATAGAAAAATATTATAAAACATTTTCAATGATAAAATTTAAATAACCCTCTTTTTGTTTATCCAGAATTGTGGTATGCCAAGAGTTAATAAATGGCTAGTGAAAACGATATCTACTAGTACTATCTAAATTGATGAATTATTGTATTACACAGGCCAACAAAATTTATACTCAGAATTCGTTACGCTACATCCGAAGCTAGCCTCAGAATTGTTCCATTTCGAAAAAATTTTGAGATATCACAACCGAAAAGTGCAAAAATTGTTCTATAACGTCAATATTTTGATTTATCCTAACCTAAAAGTGCAAAAAACGAAAATCATAATCATGCATTAAGAACAAACTTGATAACTCGATGAAAAAATGTGGTATCGGAAATACTAAAAAAACAATTTAAAGCTGACGAAGAGTACTACAATCTGGCTTTGGCCAAACTCAGAGCATTTTTTTTTCCATTTACTGAACTTACTGGAACTTATTATTCAAGTAATTCGTAATTTAATATTATTTTTTAATTCAAAGGATACTTGGTAGGCAATTTAAAAATAAAAACTACGAAATTACGGACAATAATGTTGGAGGGAGATGCACTTCGACTCTAGGCAAATGTAAATTGCTACTCAAAAATCGACTTTTATTAAAGATATGTATTTTCTAATCCCCCCCCCCCTTATTTTCTATGCTTTAAATTACTACATTATTCGAAATAATGGTAAACATAACACTATATCGAGGGAAATTTTTTGTCATTCTTTAAAAATCTTTAATAATACAACTGTAAACCTTTTATGTCCCATTATCCATACAAATCCTTCATAACAAATTTTATAACAATTCTTTAATTACTTCGACCCAGACTATAGGTTTGGCGAAGTATTGAATTTGGTCAGTTCCCGCCAAAAAATTACCCTATAGTTTTTCATCAAATGTCGACGTTTCAGCCCCTAAGGAACCCAAAGCAACAATAAAAAAATTGGTGTCCGTTAGGTTGTACGTCCGTCCGTCCGTCCGTCCGTCCGTGGGCAAAATTTTGTATACGCGATATCTCGCGACTGGCAGGACGAATTTAAAAAGTACAAACGGATTTGGGTTTCTCTTGGCCAAACTTAGATCTGATTAGTTTTTGGAGACAATGCATACTAGATTATGGGGAGGTTTAACAAAAAAACACGTTTTTTCCATTTTTTAACAAAAAATACAAATCGTACAAAAAAATGTTTCAAACAAAAAATATAGAACATCGAATTCCCTACAAAAAAGGTTGTATTCATTTCTTCGTAAAATCAACGATAATGCCGTAAAAAACGGAAACCAAAGTATCCCACAAATAAAAAAATTTATTTCCTGCAACCCGACCTGTCAAAAACTCGACTAAACCGCGAGTTTTTTTAAGCATCAGTGTGAACAAGACGTGCTCATTTATCAGTGCTTCGGCTGACCTGCGGTCGGGGTCGAAGTTTTGAAAATGCTCATTTTCAGTTTTAATATAGGGTTAATATGCCAATGAATGGACGACTACCAATGAATGGACGATTTTCTACATATTGCTACTTCTTATGAATGTAACATGCAACAAAATATATATTTTTATGTTCTTTGAACATTCAAAACAATATTTACAGTACTATTGATCTTCCAGTGTTTATTATTTTGTAAAATCAAAGCAAAGTTTTAAAGCCATCCAAAACTGGTACTGAAAACGTCCCATTTGATTTAACCCGTCTATTCATTGGGGTTTAGCGGATTTTTTTACAAACGTATGAAGACGAGGTTAATAATTAAATAAAATCAAAGGTTGAACTACACGGTCATAAAGAGCAGAGTCTAACGATTCTAATGGTGGTATCATAATTAAATTTTCATAAAAGAATTCAAAAGTTACAATCGATCAAAGTGTGAAAAATGCTTAACCATCCATTTGGCATATTCACCCTATTTAAGGAACAAGATATTGTTACAATATATGTATAGAAACTACTCGAACCTAACGATGATAGAACTACCCTCTGCCGCCTTCTTTCCTGGCAGTGTTAAAATGGGAATATTCCCGGAAGCATCAGCCTTTCGTCAGGGAACTGCAATACGAATATAGCCAAAATTGTAGGCACCCGGGTCGAAGGCATCTAGTTTTTTTTTTAATTTTGGAGGCATAATATCTCATAATATCACATAATATCCTAATTTCAATAGTTAATTTATGTAAGTACTTATTGTAAAATTAGTAGTTAAAGATCCCAAAAACTGTTAAATATAAACATTAAAATCTAAAGATCTTTAAAATATGACGTTCGTCATATTGGATTCATCATTTCAAATTTATAAAACTCACTCTTCAAATTCGTAATCCACCATATTGGATCCGCCATTTCCCTAAATAATAAATTTCAAGGCAATCCGATCAATTTTAAGAAATTTCTTCCCCCATATTAGATACGCCATTTTGAATTTTTGAAAACTGACACTAGATCACTGATCAGCGATTTCAAAAACCTCTATGTACCAAGTTTCAAGTAAATCCGTTAATTTATTACTTTATTTTCATCTAGAAGTATATGTGTCACGAATAGGAGCTGGATTATTTCATTACGTACATGTTATGCATAGTGTAGAAGTTAACGTTTTCTCTGTATATTTTGATAATGTATAAGAAGAGATTACAACGAGTTAAAAGTATTTGTAAGCTAAATTTAACATGCGCTATTTAAATATATGGTTTTTTGTAATGAGTTACGCTTGAAAATATAACTTTTGAAGTCCCCGTTCTCCCTGTGTAGGGATATTACAGTTATTATTAAACACATGATACATTTAAAGTGCACAAAGATTTATTAATCATGATCTTTCAAAATTTTTTAACAATATTTAACGTATCATACGACAACCTAAAGTTTAAAAGTTCTGGAGACACGCCCATATACAATAATATTTACACTCGAGACAAAATTATCTGAATTGATGAATCGAAAAGTACAACGAAAACCCTAAAGAATTGAATAATAACATTGTTTAATCTTGAAAATCAATATAAAATTTAAATAAGTGTACCATCGATAAATAATTCCTTTAGCCTTTGATATAATTATGCATAATGAGCTTTGCACAAATGCTTTGAGATCCGATCATTAGCTCTGCATCTCTACATTTTATTAAATTACTGCTCCTCTATGGTAGTTTTATCAAATTTATTTGAGGCTCTTTCGGCAGGGAACATCGATATTCGCTCTTCAATATCAATTCAGTTTGTCTTTTTATGCAATATGAAGTCAAATTCACGGACGAAATATACCCCAATAAACAACCCATTTCCAACATTCATATTTCGCCCGGAGCGGATGTTATTTCCATATCAACTAGTCGTGTCCCAATCCCCGCTTCTCATGGTTCGAACAATGCGTTAACAAGAAATCCTATAAAATTCAGGAATGCCCACATCGTAAACTGTTTGGAAGATCTATATTCCCCTGTCAAAATCGGTCTTTTCAATAACCGAGATAGTTCTGAATAGGGGTGAGGGGGGAATGTTGTATCACTTTTTTTTAAAGACATTAACGAATATTTTTGTCATCGCCTGTCATTTCGCATATGATTAAATGATTCAGTATAGTATTATGTTCATTTAATGTTAGTTCTCATTGCTGAAATACTATTATTTTATCTGAAGAAAATTCATATTCTAAAACTAGTGTTGGCGTGGTGCCTCGCTCGCTCAGATACTTCGACCCAGTACACTGGTTATTTACATACACTTTTTTCATATTTAGTGGTTGACACCAACAACTCAATATTTTAATTGAGGTTTATACTGTTATTTGTTTGTAGTAATAGAACTGTAATACCCCAGGTGGAAAAATCTGTAATTTGCCGGACCCGATGAACGGCACGGTACCGCGGCAGTAGTAAATCATGTACAACACCAGTACTGGTGGCCAGTACCGCGCCAGCAGCTGGCATAGTACTGGTTCAGTACTGGCTGAATACCTGGGCAGTACTGGTTTCCAGTACTGCCTTTATACCGATTTTGAAGTTTTTCCGACGATCGGCACAATACCGGCAATGTACTGGGACTGTACTGATTCAGTATATATAGTTTATTTATAATTGTGTGCGCGCGCATGTGTGTATGTGCGCTTGTATGTGTATTCTATTTCTATTAATTTTATTTAATTCATTCTTTATTTTCATCGATACAATTTAAATATTATATAATTTTGAATCTTGAATTGTCGACAGCAAATAAAGTTCTGTCATGACATAATCGTATTTATAAAAAATAAGAAATTGAAAAAATTTTAAACTGCACAAAATTTAATATATATTAAAAAAAGTGATTTTTAAACAGATTATCTACCTTCTAATTAATACTGTTAATTACAGATATAACACTGGAAAAATTCGTTGCATTAAAAAGACAGGAATTCACAACCCGGGAAAAAATGATTTATATCTGGATCATATATGATTCATATATCATCATATATGATTCGTATATAATCCAGATATGTTTATGTATACTTATATACGGATTTAGACCTGATATAAATATAAATAAACAGATTTAGCTATATATGAATATATATGGGATATATATGCTCATACATGCTCATATATGATTTTATATTACTATATCAGGTCAAAATCAATATATGAGCATACATAAACATATCTGGATTATATATGAATCTTATATGATGATATATGAATCATATATGATGATGTATGATCATATATGGTGCATATATGATCCAGATATAAATCATTTTTTCCCGGGAAGTTACTTGTCTCGATGGTTCTCCAATGCACCGGATAGAGAGGGCGGAAAACGCAAAAGAAAAGAATGAAGCCTTTTATTTTTAGATTGCAATTTTACTTTTGTAAAAGTACACATTTTATACGTTTTATTGTAATTGAAATGTAATTGAAAAATATTACAGTTACATAACTATAATTTAATTTTCATCCTGTATTAAGTAATATCTTTTCTTCACACCGGGAGGAAAGCAGCAACTTTCCTCCCGCAAGCGGAAGGAAAGATGCCGCTTATCCTCCCGGCCATAAAGAAAAATCGTATACTTCCCTCGGGAAGTAACAAAGAATGCCTCAGACTGCCTGTTTCTCGCCCTTGGCTTCGCCTCGGGTAAAAATTACACGCAGTCTGAGACATTCTTTATTTTACCTCCCTCGTTGAGTAATATACTATTTTCTTTCTCCCTCACGCATTACATATAGGTACATTTTCCGCAATCTTATATAATAGAATATTCATCTTCACTGCGACTATGTCATAAGAACTCGAATAGCAAATAGTGAAATAATGCAGGAGGTTATTTCTTTACATCGCTATTGGGACCCCAGGGTAGCGTAAAATACCAGTACCATGCCAGTAAAATATATGGTACTGTGCCAGTACAGTCGCAGTACTGGAAGTTAGTACCCAGCCGGTGTTACCTTCCAGTACAATACCGGTATTATGCCGGTGCTTTGCCGGTATAACGCCAGTACCACGCCAGTACAGTAAATGTTTAGCCAGCGCGGGCGCGGAACTGCGCCGGTAGTCAATTTTCACCTGGGTCCAAGAATCTGATTTTTGACAAATTTGAATTTCAAGCGGTTAAGAAAGTAAAACGCTTGATTTATATATATATATATATACATATAGTAATATTTATATATAAACAAATGCCTGCCGGTTCTCGATGATTGACAAAAAGTCAGTGGTGAAGTTTGAGTACCGAAAAAGGTAGAACAACTTTGAGTGACAAAGTTGTTCTACATGAATTGAGGAAGTTTTTCACGTAGTCTTAAATTTTTAGATATAAAAACATATAAAATAAGTTCGTATAGTGTGCATTGAAAATTTGGATTTATGTTTTTATGCAGTGAAATATTAAAATTTTCGTGGATTTGATCATATAACGGGTGAGTTCAAAAGAGCGGAAAATAAGCAAAAAATATATTAGCTAGGGCGTTCCTCAATGGTCTGTACCCCGGTACCATTGGTTGAAGATGTAATAAACACGTCTGTGTGATTTTAAGAAAGTAATAACAAATAAAATGTGTACAATAAAAAAAATTAGTTAAATAGTAAAATAATTAATGTATTTAAAATAATGGCGTAGAAATAATAATTCATGTAGCTAAGTTTCCATTAATTTGTATAACGCCTAACCTCATCGTATTAGTTTGAATTCTACTCTCAAATTCAAAATCTTTCGACGTTAAAAGTCTTCATGAATTTTAGACATTTAATGCTGACCTCAAATCCAACATATTACATAACATTAAAAGTTTTCATGCATTTTGGATATTAAATGTTATACTCTTAAATCCAAAATGTTAGTACGTTAAAGGCTTTAATTAATGTTAGAAGCCGAATGTTATTTTTAAGCTCAAAATCAATATTCCATTACCTATATAAACTACAAATATAAAAAAGTATAATTTAATTCGCAACATAGATGAGTATTATGTTACGCATCTAAATAGGTGCTCTTTTGTAATACTTTGAACATTTTTTATGAAATTAACGTAAGTTATTGCCGTGTTGGTGCAAAGTTAAGAAACAAATAAACTGTAAGAAGTATGGCTATATTTTCATTTAAAGCAATTTAGAACGTCCTTTGTCCCCCATTGCTATTAATCTATGTTTAGAAAAGTCCTGAAGTTCATCGCTAGTAAAGTATCCAGGGAAATTCTTTGTGTCGCCTAGAAGGACGGAGATCAATGTAGTCTCATGTACGAATTCTCAATTCTGAAATTCGGTGTATATCCCGCGGGATATAAAGTGGCCACTAGAGAGACTAGGTCCATGGCATTGTTTTTCCCACATCTATTTAATCTTGTAAAAAAGAAAAATGTAATCTATCAATCAGGCAAGAACCGACGTGAATATTTCAGAACTGCTTAACCTTCGATTATAAATTCACTTTGCATTCTAATTTTAATAATATTCCAATAATTTGTTATTTATGTTTCCTAATTTCTAATTGAAATCCAAATAAATTATGCTTTCAGTCAAAATATTAAAGTATTAACGCCCAAATGACACATTTTTTACTTAAATTTGAATCAAGTATTTAGTATCAAAATCGAAAAAAAATTGATAGGAGTAATCCTACACTAATGTCAATGTCGTGTCATTAGTATATTGAGATTCTTGTGTTCAAAGATGGTCTAAACATTTGAATTTAACAAAAAATTTAGTTTTGTGGACAATTTCTCATTGCAACGATCTCAAAACGGCTTCCTCAATGAAAATTTCTTTAATTATATAAATTAAAGTATTATCTACAATCGCATGGCTATTAGATTTTCCTAGCAAATGGCACGTCCAAAATCGGTGAAATGGTTTGTCTTCCTATTTCAATCACTTTAAACAATTCCATTTTTCTTGACTTGTGTAACATTTGGATGCTTTTTCGAATCCCGTTTAAAACTTTAACAAATGTTGAAAATTTATTAAATGCCGACTATTTTTTCAAGAACACTTTTTTTTTCTTTGAAATATTATTGGCAGTTAAGTAATTAATGATAAATCTTTTCCCATCCATTTGGATAGCTCTAAAAGCCTTTGAAAGACGCAGAATTTCTTTCTGAAAAACTGATTAGATATAATTATTAAAAATTATATAAATTATTTTTTTCTATATTAAAGATAAATTTTTGTTATATTTGTTTTTATTAGTTTTTAATTGACAAATTTGTTTTTGTATTTTTACTAGTAGTTTTGTGTGAAAAGTCATAGGAGAACCTAGATTAAAATAGTAAATTCCCACAACTTTACAGTTTTAGGATGTGTCCTGCAAGAGTAGCTCTTGTAAACATTCGTGTTGAGTTATTGATTCATTAGTGACCCTCATCTTGAAAATTACAATTCATTATAACAAATTTATTTGCTCAATAAGGGTGCCATAACTATATTCAAATAGGTTAAACTGAATGGTTCGTTCAGATACACAATTCGTGCGCTTATAATGTATTTAATTAATCGTTTACTATACCAGCTACTACTAGAAACCAGTACTGCCTTTATACCGATTTTGAAGTTTTCCCGACGATCGGCACAATACCGGCAATGTACTGGGACTGTACTGATTTAGTATATATAGTTTATTTATAATTGTGTGCGCGCGCATGTGTGTATGTGCGCTTGTATGTGTATTCTATTTCTATTAATTTTATTTAATTCATTCTTTATTTTCATCGATACAATTTCAACCCATATGCAGAGCTGCCCCTGTTTTACAGACACACTCACATACACACACGCACACACACACACACACACACACACACACACACACGCACGCGCACACACACACGCACAGAGATACACGCGCGCGCGCGCGTGTACACACACACACACACACACACACACACACACACACACACACACACACACACACGCACGCACGCACGCACGCACGCACACACACACACACACACACACACACACACACACACAATTGTCTTTTAGGGTATGTATGTGCATTAGATTCAATGCATTAGTTGTTGAGATTTTCAAGATGAACATGAAAAAGGATTAATGTACCTGCTTGATATTTGCTTCCTTTACATGTTTATTAAATATAATGCATTTTCTTTTTACAGTGCAGGGTAGCGTAAAATACCAGTACCCCGGTGCTTTGCAGGTATAACGCCAGTACCATGCCAGTACAGTAAATGTTTAGCCAGTACTGGCGCGGTACTGCGTCGGTAGTCAATTTCCACCTGGGATAATCCGATAACCTCTGCACCAAGCAAGTTTTATCCACATTTCTGCAATTGCAATCGATGTTTCTGAAAATTTGATTCCCCTATATGTAATAGTGAATTCGGGATCTGCACCATTTCTGCACTTTTGCACCGTTTTTTTTGCACTAAAATGTAGCTAATATGTATAGAGATATCTAACGTGAATCGGAAAATTGACTTCTGCTTACGTTCACCGCACCTGCCAAGCTTCGTATAATAGGCAAAGTTTAATCGACGAGTCAAAAAAAAAGAAAAAAGAGATTAACTCCAGGGAAGAAAATTATACATGATGCGAAGAAATTTAATTTTGCATCTCTTTGTTTCTTTTGTGGGAAAGCCTGCCATAAATACAAGCATGATACGCGTTTCGTAATAAATTAATGCACTAAAGATAATGTAATTGAATTTGCTGAAGGGCGTGAAGCTTAAGATGTACTGTATAAAAATGTTCTCGCTCGATTGCACAATGTCAAAGACTTAATTGCAGAAGCTGCTCTGTATCATACGACATGTATGGCAAACTTTTACAAAGGTAGTTCTTCAACAGTTGTTGGTCGTCCAGCCTGCCAGGGGACCAAAGATTTCGTAGAATACGTAATACGTTTTTTAGAAAGCAATAAAAGCGAGCGTCAGTTTTCGAATAACCAAATGAAGATGGATTTCACCAATTATTCAGATTACAAATTTTCCTCTCCCCTTTGTCAACAATTCCCCCCCGTATTTATGATACAATTTTTACTGTACTGGTTCAGGCGGGTTTGTACAGCAAAAAACACGGGCAAACCTTTTGTTTCGTAACGTTCGATCAGCCGCTGTAGCAAAAAGGATGTGAAATCTTGGCTAGTGTCGATCCAGACAATGATCCGTTCAATTTATCAGGCATTAGAGTCAGACTTGGTGGTTTCCATCTATTAATGTCATTCCTTGGAGCTGTTGGATATATCATGGATGGTAGTGGATTGCGCGAAGCTTTTTGTGAAATATATGCTGAAAATTCAACTGATAAAGCTGTATCTGGGCACGCGTTCTGAAGGGCGGTAAGAGGACACTTTCTTGTACAACTTGCTTTAAATCATATCATTTATCTTCGATGGATCTTACTGATACAGAGAGAGCGCAGCTAAATCTATAACTCCTCGAGTAGGGAAAAGAAACTTTTCATGAAGAATAAAAAAAACAGATATTCATTGATTTATGTAAAAAATTAATAGAACACTTGCATGTACTGAGAAAAAAGGAGAAACATCACAACATTGGATTCAATATTGGGAGATGATTGCTCTCGTAAAAGATTTCATAAGAGCAGAAAAGTCAGGAAATTGGGATTTGCATTTAAAATGTGTTGAGAGAATGCTCCTGTATTTCCACGCGAGTGGACATTTTTTGTATGCAAAATATGCGCTCTTATATCTGCAAGATATGCGTCAATTGCAATATTCGATCCCGGAGTTTGAATTCGATACATTTATAACACAAAGTTTCTTTACCATCTGAAGAACTCACAAGTTTTGGTCTGGAAATTGGACTGATATGACTATAGAACCTATGAAAACTCAAGACGGGCTTAGGCATGGCCGTGGGTGGGCCGAAAGTGTTTTATCCAAATTTATTTTAACTATATGATCATTTTAGTTGAAGTATGCAACGAGATGGAAGACTTTTGCAACGTATCTTTTGCAACCACTGAACAGCATATAGATTCCAAAGAATATCGAGTTGCAAGAGATGTATCTTTTTTTTCGATCGTTATGATTCATTTCCAGAGACGAAAAACATTATTTCTATTTATTCTGGAGTTATAGGCGATGAAACGATCAACTGTTACAAAGCGCGTGAAGAAGGTGAAAAATGTATGAAAGGTATAATTGGAAATACGTTAAATTTCAACGAAAGAATAAAGTGTTGCCTCTCAAAGCACTTCAATCGGTAGTAAAGGTTAACGGTGCAAGAGTAGTGATCAATCCTTTATTACTATTCCAAAGAATTTCATTAAATATTAACAGTAAAGATGATATGAAAGAGTATTTGAAATACGAACTTGCACCATTTCCCCTGTCATTATTTACAGAAAACGGACTCCGAAAAAATAAAAAATCAGAGCTGTACGCTGAATTTGTAAGCATTAATGCTTTGCCAGTCTCTAACAATATAGCACATCTTATTGATGGCGGATTTTTATTGCACAAAGTCATCTGGCAAAAGAATGACACCATCGAAGAAATTGGAACAAAATATGTCAATTATGTTGGAAGTCACTATGCAGTTAATAGTTATATAGTATTCGATGGATTTCCGGAAGTGAATGACACTCAAGTTTGACGCAGTACAGCGCCACCATTTTGAGAGTTAAAAACAAAAAAAAATCATATCGTATACTAAGGATGTATCTAACTCACATTAAAAGATTTTAAACCAAAAAAACAACACTTATTCACCTCAAAAAAAAATGCTTGAAAATCTACCTCGTTTCGGGAGCTTCCTCCCTTAACAATTTTATTAGAAAATATATAGGTAAAAAGATGATTTTCTTACAAATATATTAAAAAACTAATGAGGTAAATCGTTTGGTCTGTACACTCCTCGTTCAGTTATGATTCCTGTTATGAGATTTGCTGGAGTTACATCGAATGAAGGATTCCAACAATTTATACCCTCTGCAGCAATTCGATTTCCAAATATATGTGTCATTTCTTTCCCTGGCCGTTCTTCGATTTTAATCATGTCTCCTGATGGAATGGAAAAATCTATAGTAGTAAACGGTGCAGCAATGTAAAATGGAATGTTGTGGTGCTTGGCAAGGACAGCAATCTGAAAATTATGAATCCTCATTATGAACAATGCTTTTGTCGTCATTAACTCATTCGTTATGCATGCCTTGTCTGTAAGACATGGCTAAAATGGACCCAAACTGTGCATGTACATAAATTTACTTGTGGCAAGTGGAAATCCACTTGTGAATTTTGTGATAAAGTTTTCTAGCAATTTACGGAGGTAAGAAATTGGTAACAAGCAATAGAATACCGATTTCAATATCATTCTTTATCGTTCGTACTATACTAGAGAATATTAGGGCTTTTACTATGCAGAGTTTTGCTGTAGATCATATCTAATAAGTCAGGTTCTAATTTAAAAATAGATATGCTATTTGTAGTAACGACGTCTGCATCAATAAACTGTTTTTTATTAGAAGCACAATATTTACCTGATATGTTCCAATCTTATTAGCAGTATCACCATTTCGTACTACGCGGTCAGCTCCAGTGACAACTGCCGATATCTGCTTAGTCTTCATTAACGATCCTACCATGCTGTCACATATAAGAGTTGCAGGCATATCGTCTTGCACCAATTCATAAGCTGTCAATCTTGCACCTTGATTGTAGGGCCTAGTTTCCGTACAATACACGTGTTCTGCAATAATAGTAAATAAAAGCGCTCTATCGTCTTTGCATTACAAAATTATTTAATTACATATATGCATTACTACTGATCGTTACCGAGTTTCCCAGCTGAATGCAAAGAACGAACAACGCCCAAGGCTGTTCCATATCCAGCAGTTGCCAGACTCCCAGTATTGCAGTGCGTGAGCACCTTGACAGCAGCACCATTTACATTTTTCAATATTTCGGTCGCTCCATGTTTTCCTATCGCTTTATTGTCTGAAATGTCTTTACTTAGCATCCCTTCGGTATGTGTGATAAACCTTCAAATATAATCCCCTTCTCAACATTTATGAAAAAAAGCTTAACTAAATATTTACTATCTTACCGTTCCTTCATCTCCTCGAGTGGAATGTCAGAGTCTTTCAAATTCTTCGCCAATAGCGTCAATTCATCAGCAGCGAGTTTCATATTTACAGCAGTAGGTCGGGAGGTTACTAAGTACTGCAATTTGTCAACTATAATTTGGTAAAGTTCGTTTTTATCTTTGTGCTGATTATTGTGAATTTCAGTAGCCAGGCTGAGGCATCCGACGATAGCGATTGCAGGGGCACCTCGGACCTAAAAGCAATTTATTTAATCTGTTGTCAGAATACGCATAATGAGTATTCATTTAATACCTACTGAAAAATGCGTAATTTCAATACAACCGCATTTGAAAATATGATACAATACAAATAAGTCACCTCAGTAGATACGAGATTTATTCATCAACTGAATGTAAAAGACACTCTTACGTAATATTTTACTGCGGGTCGAAATTCGCTTGGAATCGAGCTTCAAATGCAGCCGTCACACAGTCGACACGTATTTCGCAAGCTGGAGTAGAGATATAGTATCGGTAGTGTGACAGATGTGTCCGCCATTTTCGGAGCAGTTACAGTTACAGAGAGAAAGAGAAAATGAAAATATTCAACCAGCACTCAACAATTCATTTTCTGCACTTTAATAAAACAAACCTTATTCGACAAGACATGAAATTTGGGTGCATCATTTGTTAACAAATTATTAATTTATTTTTATTAACTCATGGGCAGAATAACACTCAAGATACTAACCTAGTATAGCAATGACCAATGGAAATTCGAAACGAGTTCTAACAACAATGCCGGCCAATTACTGATTCAGTACGAATAGCCATATTAATGTTTTCCGACATTGAATAAGTACTGTTAATAATACAGAGAAAGTTGAACAACATGAGTACTGAACGCTGGAGCAAAATAATACTGATACAATACTGAATGCCACTACTGTTATTGGTTTGAAATAACGCCTGACCTCCGGCGGTATATGCGTCAGTACTGACACAATATTGATTACCAACACTACTTTTGGAATTTGGTTTGTACAGACTTATTTTGGTTTGTACAAGCGAAATATTCCAGTGCTGTCACAATACTGCATGCCAGTACTGCATATCATCGATAAATGATTAGTGCTAACTAGGAATCCAAAACTTTGGTTATATCCAGTCTTCAATTTCATTTTCATTTATTTTCCCCGTACATTCCCTTGCAGGTAGTACACTGTCAAAATGCTCCTGTTGTTCACCCCATTCAAGGCACAGAAAAACAATTAGCATCAAGTTTCTTTCACACCTAGAATGAATCTCCATACTTATATTTGGCAAGCATACAATTTTGTAAACAGTAGTGTTAAAATTGAGCACTGAAAAGATGCTATTATTCATTGTTAATACTAAGAATTTCCTGAAGAAATCCCAATATATTCCGGAAGTAATTATGCCTAATAATTATACGCATTAACTGTACTTTAGTCATAGCCCAATACAATCAGGAGTTTAGATGAAAAAAATTGGGTAAAAACTAAGACTCTTTTTAGTGTCAATTTGGACATAATAAAATCTCCAGACCCGTATAGTGTCAGCGTTATGAGTTGTCATGACGGAAAGATTTAAAACATCAATTCAGTAATTTGAAACGTATTAGTTTTACGTTCAGAGCAAAATTATAGGCAATAGAATACCTACAATTTCATTTCATTCGACAATAATCCCCGAAATACAATTTTCTGAAGAAATACGAAATTTGTATCATATTGATGAAGTAATTTTTTAACTGTAAAACATTATGAAAGTAGCGTGAAAACAGTCGAAAACAGTGGCTTAAATGAAAAACATCCCAAGTAACACTGGCTGTCTTATTTAAAAATTAAAATATAGCTATGCTTCCCGCAGCGCTGCTAACTGCCTGCAGCGGCAAATTTTACTGCTGCGATGAAGCGAACATTCGCAGGATGCTGCGAAAGATCGGGAACAGTATATTTTGTAGATACAATACAGCAATTTGCATTTGCATACAGTAGGTGGCACTGTTGTTTGATGCTCCTTTTACAACTGGTAGAGGTGGGTTTCACACAGTACATATACTTGAGTTTGCTCGTTTTATCTCAGCGACAAAATGAGCGTGAATGCGTGTGTGTGCGGATGCGTGTGTACGTTTGTTTTAAGTGTGTTAATCAATGTAGTAGGTTTCTATATTTGGATTTCTATGGCGTTTTTTTAAGTAGAAGATTGTATTAAAACAACAAAAATGCAGCAAAATTGCAGTTCTTTATTTGATAATTTTTTTAAGTTAATTTTTTTACTTTGCAAAATTACGGGGCGATAACGCCCTTGAAGTTACTTCTATTTGCTGCAAAGACGTAATCGCAGCTACTTTTACGTAGCTCTGCTTATGCTGCTGTAATGTCATTGCAGCTATTTTGCAGCTTGAATCTAGCAAAAAATGCCAGCATATACAGCGCTTTCGTGACGTTCTCGCAAGCAAAAAAAAGTTCCCCACTTTGTCATCTGTAAAATCACGGCAGTGCTATCACCAAGTTGCGAGTGGTTGCTGCGGCTGCAATATTACTGCCATTTTAGCTTCGGGGACGTTATGGCAGCTACATTGCGGCATTATATGTTACTTGAGATAGTTAGAATGTACAAGAAATATTGTAAAATTCACATTTTTAATGCAGTCATATGAAAAAAAATGGATGAAAATTCATTGAAATTTGACGACATTTGACCCATAATGGGTGAACCTGTAGTTAATATTTCTCATGATGTCTTGACAGTTATTTTTATATTCAAAATTCTGAAATAATTTGCAGTTTTTCAATAAACCATTACATAAAATTACATCGAAAAGCAAATCTGATTATTATTTTATTAGTTTATACATGTCTACGGTCCTAACGAAAAAAAGAATATGAAATTAAATTTCTCTATAAAAAATGATGTCGTGCTGTCACTTTTTTTGTGCATTTTCGTTAAAATCAGATTTACTTAGGTTTTTAGTTATTTTCGCGTTTTCTATAACATGATAAAAATGTCATTTTACAGCAATGTACTATACCGAAATACACGTATAATTAATTAGTGAAAAAAAGGTAAAACCTGTTTTCTAAAAGTTACCGTACTAAATGAAAATGAGCGAACGAAATCAATATCATTTAGACTTTAAAACATAAGAATGCTCGTCGCAGGGTACAACCCCTTAAGACATTAACAATGCAAAAACACAGACCTGCATCGTATTAATAGCTTTCCATCCATCTTGAACGTCCGCAATTTGTATATACTTTGAAGTAGATGGCAGTAACAGTTGATCCAAAATTTCCAATTTCCGGTTATTCCATTTTATAGCTTCAAATTTAGCAGCCATTGTAGACTTCTAAAACATTCGTAAATTAAATAGTGTCATATTATATAATTTTCAAAATCACGCAAGAAAGATAAGAAGTAATAAATAATGATATCCGCAAAATAAAACACTAATTTTAATCTATAACAAACGAATCAAATGGTAAACAATGACTTTGATGTTACTTCGTGAATGTATTTACGGGTTTAAAGCTTTAATAAATTAATTGTTATCTTTTAATTCTTCTGTAATTGTAATGATCACGCTAGTTTCAGATATTGCAGTAGATCAGTTCCTTCCAATTTTTCTTTTCATTCTCGCTTCGAAAACCGTTAAATTGTTTGTTTCACATTTTAGTGAAATGTGCAATAATTGAGTAAAAATATTACTGTTGAACTAAACCAAATTTTTTTTATACTGTACAAAATTCTTATGGAATTTGAGCATTACCTAACAAATATATAAAGTATAATTTTATTCACGTGATATTACACTCTAAAATTATTGGACACAATTGCGGAGTCCAACGAAGAGTAATGGTTAAATTTCACTCATACAGGCTTCAATTTTATTCTCTTGCAGTCACATTTGCGCCTTTGGGGTATTTCATGCTAGGTTTGAATCCCGTGACCGGTGTAGTTATCATCGAAAACTGGTTACTACGTGGCCGGCCGACAAACATGTTTTATTTCAACCCGCTATAACTTATTCAATTCTGAGAATTTTGAAACGAATAAAAAAAGAAATTGTTCGTGAGAGTTTTTTGCATCTAATGAAGAATTAATAAATTATATATCTCAATAAACAATGAAGTTTTTCAGGGCTTCGAAGCACATGACTCGTTGGTAATCGGCTGCCACCAACTTTAAACATTCATTACTTTTTGACTATTCGACCAATAAAGATAAAACTTTCTAGAAAATTTGTTCGTACCTTTATGAACAACTCTCTCGCTGACTGTTTTCGGATACTCGAAATTTGCTCGATAAACGAAGAGCCAAAAGGTATATTTTGCAGTTGAGCAGAAAAAAATTAATAACTTTATTGTTTATTAAGATATATAATTTGTTATTTGACTATTAGATGCGGAAAGCTCTAATGAACAATTTCTTTTTTTATTAGTTTCAAAATCTTCAAAATTGACTATGTTCTGGTCCTGTCTAGACGCATTCAGGCGCCTTTCTCTTTTTCCGTATTTATTTACGCTATTAAACTACATTTTGACTCCAAAGAACTCAAATGTAGTCGATTACCTACCGCATTTTCTACTCCTTTGGGCTGAAATTTGAGTCCAATAGTGTAAAAGACAATTTTTCGCCCGATATGTCACTTTACGAATGTAGGCACCCGGAGTGAGTAAAACTTTATAGAAAAAAAATTGGCATGAATTAAATGTAATTCCCGCGTGAAAACCCAATATTGACATTTTCAAGTAATTTTTCATTCTTTTTTACCATGAGAATGTTTGACAAAATAATTACTAATAAATACAGAATATTTTAAATTTTCACGCGATCCAAATTAGGATTGTAATTGGTCACATGAATCATGACGTCACATGGTAACTGGTTATCTAAAACTTCTGCCATAACACTATAGCATCCCGGAAGACTATAAACGAATAATTTTTAAATATATATAAGGCTTGAAAATATACAGAAATATTGAACAGAGATATTAAAAAGCTGATAAGTATCTGGACTTACGAAATTCAAATATAATTGTACGTCGCCTGTTAGTGAATCCATAATTAATAACTTATGTGGCAGACATTGAAAATATTTTTAAAATAACTCGCGAGAAGCATGAGGATTGTTTTATTTCATAAAAAAGAGGTTTAGTACCTTACTTCCAGAATTTAAAGATTTTCTATTTGAATTTCGAAAGGAAGTCGAACAATCTCGTAACGTTTTCATCGTGTCATCGATCATTCTAAGATTCACAATTTTCAGAATATTGAAGTTTTTAAGGTCAATTTAATAATACAAATTAAAGAAACAAATTTTTCGATTTATATGAAAAAGGAAAGTTATGCGCACCCCATTACTAAAAGTTATACAGTTTGCTATGATTCGAATTATAGATATTAAATCAGTATTACCACGCATCGTTTAAATCTTAAATATATATATATATATAGTCCTGAGGATGAGTACCCTTCTATGTGACTTTAAATGTCCACACTAGATATACATGGATTCTTATAGATTTTGACCTCCCAAATCCGAATCTGTTGGCTAGATTTTGTTAAAATTGGTAGGTTAATTGTTATTAAAAATTTAATTTTATATATCGATATATCTCGAAAGCGGTAAGTACTACGAAATAAAAGTTCAAACAAAAAATGTTGGTCTATTTAATTAAAACAAAAAAGGTTGATATCACTTTTCTCGTATTGTTGATATTACTCGAGATTATCAGCCATTTATCGATTAGCGTATCAAAAAATGCCCGGCGACGAAGCGCCGCGATATTCGGAGGTCGTACTGTTAATGAACATTAAGGGAAAAAATAACAAAGAGCATATTTATAATTTTGTGTGCTCTTTCAGATGGCCTTATTACAATTTTTGAAAAAATTAAAATAAAAAAGTTACAGAGGATGAAATGATGAAAAACCTACATTGTTGTGTGATATTATGGACTTTAACGCTTGTTTTCATTCCGATAAATAACTGAAATGTATCCAAACAATAGAAATGATCATTATGTGTATTTTAAACTTCAAACATGAACCTAATCCGATATCCATATTCAAGATGGTGGCTTAAAAAACGGAAGCTGAGTCCTGAAAATAAAAATACTGCGGATAGACCAATTTATACAATGATATGTCCATTGGAAAATGATACAGATCTTTGGGACATTTCAGGTCACACAGAAGTGTACTCAGCGTCAGAACTAATATTAAGAACAGCGTTTAACCTAAACTAGGGAAAAACAAATAAAATATAAGTTTAATTAACAGTTGCAAATATTATTTTTCTGTAATTAAGTTTAATTTCAATTTTACGGATAATGCTCGCGATTGAAATTATTTGCGACACTTGTTTTAGTTAAAATCTGTCAACCAGTTGGCGCTCTTTTTCGACAACGCGACTTAGACATAAGCAAGACGGCGCCCTCTTTAATTATAAAATTATTATTTGTCTGAGTGTGCGTAAAGTGTATTTCTACAACATATTTCAAAAATATTTAATTAAGAAAATTTAAAAAAGATCCATTTTGAAAGCCATCGCACCGATCTATTACTTTAAGCGTTGCCGATTATGCCATAGACGCTCCGTTTTCGATCCCAACTAGTGCGACGCCATTACGCGACACGCGCTCACTCTATTCGTATCAGCTGAAGTACACATGGAGACATAAGATTCGTAACTCAATTACATAATAAATACGACAATTTCAGGAATGAAAATTATGTATTATAGTGGGTTTTACTAAACTAAATTATAAGAATTCCTTACCTAAACTAAGAGACGATTTTCCGACCGTTAATACACAGAGTGAGTGAACAGACTGATTATTACTGTGTGCTTTAAATATGTATCGAAACGTGGCTCCCAACACGCAGCATACTCTACTCTATCTCATTCTCTGCCTCTCTTTCTCTCTCTACAACACATTGATGTCATGAATGCAGTGCGTCATGTGACTAGCTAATAATGTAATATCTTGATTTTATCTAGTGTTCCTGGAAAAATAATTCATATATTAAAGTGTGTATAAAATTTAGATATTTATACAAAATTTGTCGAAGTTTCATTTCATCATAAATTTATGCATTTATATATACGTATATACAGGGTGTCCGAAAAGTATGGAAACGGTCCTGTAACTTTTGAAAGAAAAGATATTTCGAAAATCGCTGAAACACGTGGAACGATTTTTCAAAAAATCTATTTTTTCTGCGGGGTTCCAACACCCCCGCCCCAAGGGGGGCGTGCGCACGAGGGGCATGAATATCTTAAATGGCAACATGGGTCGAGTGGGGGTTCATTTGAAAGATCTTTTCGAGACGAATTCAAAACACTTGGCATAGATGGCGCTGCGATCAATTTTTAGCGGTCATAATCGACTTTTAAAACTTTTAATCTTGTAACTTTTGAACAAATTATGGTTTTGACAATTGCCAAATTAAGCGAAACCATTTTGCAAAAATATCTATTTTTACCTGTTTTTGAGGTTAGAAAAATGTAAGGTGGAGTGAATTCGTGTTTGGAGGGTCAAAATACAGCGGATAGCATAAAAAGCACTATACACATGAATCGAATTTTTATTTTAGGCTAGTTTTAACATTTTTTCCAAAAAATTAAGAGCTTTCGGACGCCATATTGGACGGCCATTTTGGATTTTGCAAATGCGCACTCGGCATTCGAAAGTATAGATCTTAAGCTGTAAAATGAGCCCTCATTCGTATTTTTTGATTGTTTTTAATTGTGGGCAGAGCAGTGTTCGGTTGACGTGGAATGTCCCATGTATACATACATTTCATTAATTTAAAATGGCTGAAATAAAATGTCGGATCATTTTTCTGAAATGTACTCGGATTTGAATGCAATAGACGATACCGTTTTTGAAATTTGTAGTGGCGTCCTTTGCCTTTGACTATTTCAAAGTTTCCCGATTCTCACCGCGAGGAGGTGGACGGTTTTGTGTCATCCTTGAATATGAGCTATTATTATTCGACTACTTACGAATTTTTCTCACGAACTTACGTCCTTCTTGATTTATGACATTTATCCCAAAAAGGTTTCTACTGGATAATTGATTTTGAAAATATGTCCACAAAACATGGGGCAATTTTTGGTGCGTTGAGTAAGAAGATGATGTCAGAAAAATGATATAATTAATCTCTAATATTGGATATTTCAGAACATAATTGTCAAGGTTTCAGAAGTCAAGATTTCAAGTAGACCGGTTGATTTCGAATTTTACGAGTTATATATTCATGAAAAATATTTGAGATCAGGATTTGACCATTAAATTTTTTGTCGCAGAAGAAAACGTCATAAATTCGTCATATTTCGCTCATGTGTTGAAAACGCAGTACTTTCAAATATTTTCGCGCCGAAAAAGTTTGTCAGACCTGCCAAAAAATTCTTGATATTGGAGACTAATACTTACCGAATCTCACTATTCGTGGATGACCTCGCGGGTAGAATCCGCTCCTGAAAAAACGGGGTTGACACAATTTTTAATATCCTGCATTTTTTGCATCCAAATGGCAAGACGTGTACGTTGCAAAGAAATGCCAGTGATTGAAAATACAACCGTACATTTTCAGGGTTTATTTCGCCCATTTCTAAGCGATAAATTTGTTCAAAATTGCGTCATTGGGCAACCTTTGTGATGCGAAATCTATTCCTATGCAAAAAGGTAGTGTAAAAGATGCTAACGAATAGATTTTAACTTAAGAAATGTTATGATTCCTATATGAATTTAATTTTGTTGGCACTTCGGTTTTTACATATGCAAGTTTCAAAATATTAATAAAGGATCCAAAATGGCGGATCCAAAAGGGACGACCGAAACGTAAAAACAAGTCAGATTCACTGTATATTTCAGTCGGCCATATTAGACCCGCAATTTTGAATTTCGAAAATCTGTGACCAGATTCGTATTTAGAGATCCCGAAAATTCCCGAGTACCCAGTCCTGTCATATTTGAGTGACGTTTTATTCTCGACATATATTTTCCTCAAAAAATCCACCATTTTTACACTTTGTTAAATTTTTTCAAACAATATAACATGATAATTAATTTAAAATATTGATTTATTTACGTTTCCTAACATATTCTTGCGGTAAGGAAGCAACAAATTGCAGCAAAATTAATTAATAATTAATGTATGCTACACCATGCTTCAAAGGGTTAAAATGAGAAATGAGAACGCATGCTTTTCATTTTCCAGACAGAATTTTTTTTAACATCATATTCCGACTTAATGGATAAATTTAAGAAGTCGAGCGTAGTTGTAAGACTTATTTTTTCTGTTACAGACACCTCTATAGGGCTGCCTTACCTAAAACATCCTGACTTTTGGAGAGTCGCATATCTTCTTCTTTTTTGACATCAAATCTACACATCGATACACCGCAAGAGTTACAAGAAGCGACCTCTTGGCCCCGTTCTGAAAGACTACAAAACTTGCTAAGTCGTTCAGACTATTAGGAGCTAGGTTTTGGAACTTTATTCCGTCTGCAATACGCTTGTCTTCCTCAACATCAATCTTCAAATCTCATTTTTATACTTTTCTCATGTCTTCCCTGCAAAAAATTTTATGTAGAATTCTCATGAGAATCTCATGAGAAATTGAAACAAGTGCCTTATAGATGTCGTAAATATACATTATATACATCTATTAGTCATACAAGTATCGTGTGGAATATGTAAAGGTTTATTACATGAAAGAAAATAATTTAATAGGTAGTTTTATGAGCATACAATCATGAATGTGTTAAGTTGGAATTTTATGTAAATTTCATAAAAATCTCATCACAATCAGGTCAATTTTCATACATTTCCGTAACATAGTGCGAGTACTATTCGACATTTATATGAAATTTACAAGGTGCTTATGTCAAATTCTCATGTGATTCGCATGAGCATCCTACCTACAATTTTTCGCAGGGTTATGACCACTGATGTATGGATAAATATCACTCTTGCATATCGTTTATTAGTTCATCAACATCTGGTTTTTACTTTACTTTTTGTCATTTTTCCGATTATGTTACCTCCAACTTCTGTCTCATAAAAATTATCTTTCTGTCTTGTCTAATAGTTTGTAGCTTCACTTACGGAAGGTACAGTATAAAAAGTAGTACAATCATTCTTTCTTAATCTCTGCATATATGTACAGCTCTAAGGTAACGTATAATGTACTGCAATTAAAGCTTACATAAATATAAATACAAATTTTCGAGCATCCAAAATATCCAAATTTGCTTAAGTTAGTGTTAATTATGCCGAAATAAATATCGGAGGAAAAATTGCAACAAAAAAGTCTTTAAAACTTTCACTTGAACCCGGGTCTAAGTGACGTTTGCCTCTGAGTTTGACTATGAAGAAACATTCAGCGTTTTTAATATTCATGAGTTGAACTTGAATATTACTCTGGGGCTGACCTAGTTTAAAGCATTTTTTGTCATTGAATATATATATTAGGAAACTGAAGATCGATGGCCTTATAATTTAACAAGGTCGAATAAAATAACGGTATAAAAACATTTACAGTAACAACGAAGCTTTTAATATCGTTACAGTCCTAGTACCTTGCTGACCTTATATGGAAGCTTCGTTCGTTCTCTTATTGACTATGGCAGCTTTATGTATTTTCCACAACAAAACGATAAGATCAAAGAATTGTAAAAAATGCATCTCTCCGATTAGAACAGAAATGGGATATCGTGTAAGTACTCCCACAAACGTCATACTAGCTGAATCAAAATTTCCCTCGATTGAAGAGCGTACCGTATGTCTATGTACGTGCCATCTTATAATAGCGATGTCCATTGAAAATTCAATGGTATACGATACGGTTAAACAACATCATCGATTCGTTAAAAAAAGGAGAAAAACAAATAAGACTCGTTAGTCAGTGCACAAACGAAGTCATTGAGATTCTAGATAAATCTACTAGAACCATCTGATTTTGGGGCTAAGAAAATGCTTGAGAGGAACTGTCCGTCGCATTCCTCACATTTGCGAATAACTTCTTTTTTAAGTAGTTCGTTAATATGAGAATTAATTTGTGATTTCTCACCATTTGACCAGCGTGTTTCCACCGAGACATTGTTTTGAATTGGTTGACTAGAAAAGGGAATGTTAGTATGCCCAGGTACCAACAACTAAAAACTGCAATATATATTGCCATGCTTATAAAACAATAATGACCTCTGTGAATATCGACACAAGTCTTACTTTAGAGCAGCCAAGTTCAGTTGATCTGAACGCAATTATAGATAAATATATAACTGAGAACAATGCACTTGCAATATTTACCGATGGTAGTAAATTTCCCGGCAACCACCTTGGAGCAGCATGTATCTGTCCCAAATTCAACGTCAGGAAAGTAAGAACTATCGATAATCATGCATGCATTTCTACAGCAGAGTGTAGTGCTCTCAAAGGGGCAATTAGTATAACTAACGAAAGTCCGAACAAAAACTTCATCATATTTACTGATTCACATAGCGCCCTACACAGAGAGAAAAGGAAGGTTAACGGAATCATGAAGAAATTGTAAAAACAGTTGTAAAGTATACTAATAGTAAAATTAACAATGTGAAAAGCTGTAACTCGCAGAGTGTTACTTTTTCAATTCAGAACATTGAGAAAAGGGTCATACGATAATTAATTTTAGTTAGGAAAGGGGATATTTTCGTTTAATTTATTTTATTATATCCATTTCACGGTTCGGTAATGTTTGAATTGACTGCTGTATGAAACTGAAGTACCGAGTATCTGAGGTTATGTACGATGATGCGTACTTAAATATCGGGAAATGGTAAACTGAACAAAATTATGTTCTTGTTTATTATAGAAATGGTTAAATTAACTACTTTTCGTTATCAAATGTTTTACAATTATGAAATAGTTTCATTAGCCACTTTTCTTCTCTCTGTGTCCAAAGTGTTCAATCGATCAAAATAGATATAAAGATTAGCTCTCACATTCTTGAAATCAAAGAAATATACAAGTCCATATTAGAAAATAGATTAAATTTATCTGGATTCTTGCCCATAAAGGTATAATCGGTAATGAAGAGGCCGACACATTAGCAATAACATCAATATTCCTTTCTCCGACTATTTTTCACAGTTTAAAGGAGTGTCAAAAAGTACCACTCAACAAATTCTAGAAGAACAAGGCAACACAAAAGGCTCCAAATAATTCAAGTTCTTTTACAATAAATCCCGTAGAGTGTGGTTCAAAAATAGAAATCTATTGCGAGACTTATTGTAAATATTAATCAATGTCGTTCAAATCACTACAACCTGGCTGCTTCTTTATCGCGAATTATTAAAATCCAAAATGTAATTGTAATTACAAATTACAAGGTCTCAACCATATTATTTGGTAGTGCGAACTTCTCACTGATCAAAGATCGAAATTAATTACAGAATTACGAAAACATAAATTATATCTTCCGATGAACACAGCGAGTTTACTACGTATAAGCCAAATGTTGCGGCGTTTGGACTTATGCTAGCCAGTTCTGTAATCTCCGAATCTGAACCAATAATTATAACTTTGTACCTTTGCAAGGCCGTATAACTCTCTAAGAGCGTTGGATAAGCCAATAAACGAAAAAAAAATATCGTTACACCCTATATCCTCTGAATAAATATACATATTCTTCTAATTTGGGAAATCTTGGGAAAAGCACCCTCCTCGTAGAAAAACACATGATACACTATTTCGATGTATTTTTGTTGCGGCCGAACAAACAGAAACAAAAATACAAATCGTACACAAAAATGTTTCCACAATGTATGGTAGTGCACGGGCATGTATGTTTTTCAGAATTCCCAAGATATTATGAAATTTTGATTTCTATTAGGAGTATTAATGGAACAGGGTACATGAGACTGCATTGGTATGGTGTTGACTCATGATTAAACAATCTTGATTATTTTTAATAGAATTTTCGGAAATCATTTGTAAAACAAATGACCACAATTCTTTTCTGCCAATATAAACTTCCTATTTCGTTATATTATTTGTTTTTAGTATTCACTATTGTCAGGTTTTTATCCCAATTAATCGTATTTCTATATGATGAAATGGTGGCAGTAATAAAACGTTTAAATTGTTACTCATTTAAAATCCTGATGAGGACTCCTACAAAGAGCCGAAATCGCCGTCGTTGTTGATATATCTTGAAAGAATTTAGTAGGATTGTTTATTTATGAAGAGCAATTAAATTTTCCTAAATATGTAGATATAACTCTTCATATTTTTTCACTTTAGTCAAACCAGCTTTGTTCAAAAATGAATACGTCATTTTCAATTCATATTTCCATTTCGCATAGTTAATGACTCAAATAATTTTAAATATTTTAGATAAATCCCTGTTCTTTTTCACATTTATGAACTATTTTTGTTCTATTACGTTTTTTTTCTCGAACGATGAAAGACAAAAAATGTTAAACTGTTACTTATGCAACTTGCAAAATATGTTATTTGCGTTTTTAATAAATAAGTATTATTTATTTTTCATACACTTAATTGATTAACAAAAACCTACTTACCCAAGTCGAGAGAACGTTCTCGGATAATATAAAATGAGAAATCTTTGGATGAAATATAACAGGACATCTCTTAATTCAATTGTACAAGTCAAGAAAAGCTATATCTGTTCCCTCTTCCCTTTCTGCAACGCTTCGTCCCATTTTCACTAATATCAGAAAATAAGAAACCTACCTGTTTTCTTTCTTCCCAACATCAATCCCTATGATCAGTCGAGTGAAGAGGGAATGGGAGGAGGAAGTTTATTTTTATATAACAATTAAATTACCAGAGAACAATTATAACGAAGAGTGCCCTAAAAATAATTGACATTTAAATAAACGGTATTTTCGGAAAATATTTACGGGCATTAGTACTCTATTTTTTTATACACAGATGGACACAGTAATGTTCATTGTAATAAATCCTTTGTTTTCAGAAATTTCGAATACTTTATTTGAATCCATATTTCAGGAATATGAAACATATCATATACTAAACAAATTATTATTTTTCTAGCGTTCTTAGGGGAGATGGGGAATGGCAGATACTTAAGGAAAATTTCATATTTTAGTGATATAAATAAACAACTCAAGTGTTTGTACGTAAATATGTCTGAAATAATATTTTGTCTGCTATATACTTACAAAATTTATGCACAAAATAATTACATCTTGTTTTTTGCATTTAATGAAAATCTGTCAATATACTGCATTATCCCAATGGTTCGGGATATACCACATAGGATGTGGGTAATCATGGACAATATATATCGATATACTCACCTATTGATAAAATTAATTGAAACAGGATATAATGTTAATTTTATTGAATATGATGTCAGTAATACATTAACAAATAATTTATGATATTAGTATTATCAACCAATAAAAATTGTTATCACGTCTTAAATCGCATTTATCAAATTTTAAATATGAAATATTAATAAGCAAAAAAAACTGCAACTTTTTATATCAAATTTACCTAAACCCTATAAAAACCATTAAAATCATCACAAACCATTTTTTATTTGCGACTAAAACCATCTGTACCACCAAAATAAAACAGAAATTAATATATCTTCAACATTTATTACGAAAGTAAATAAAACCGGCTTTTAGCCTACTAATATTTATGAATATAATTGACATTGTCCTAAATAATTGTAGTATTTAATATTATTGAATCTATGAAAGTGACCACGCCCTATAGTTGAGAAATATATTCGAATATCAATCTCTCGCAGTTAGTCACTGTTTGTTGAACTTCATCGCAAATAGTTTTTTTATTCGTTTTCCAATTTCAAATAAAGTGTGGTTCATAACCAAAATAAAACATTAACCCAATAAAACATATAGTAGAGTGTGACAAAAAAAATTAAGGTAGTAAAACTCGCCTTCGGCTCGGGCCGCAACCCTTCACATTCGTAGAATGAACTTTTACGCACTAATTTCATAATATACTATTATTATATGACGTGAAGTTTTATGCATTTCATATACATTTTATATTACACGGTACGGCAGTGAACTGGCACTTTTAAAGGGATTTAGTACAAGCTGTAGATCTATTGAAACTGAGCAAGATGGTATGTATAATTTCCCCATACACCCCCAAAATCTCATTTTATGGTTAAAAAAACGTTTTCTTCATACCGGGAGGAAAGCAGCAACTTTCCTTCCGCAAGCGGGAGGAAAGGTGCGGCATATCCTCCCTTGTATGAAGAAAAATCGTATACTTCCCTCGGGAAGTAAAAAAGAATGCTTCAGACTGCCTGTTTCTCACCCTCGGCTTCACCTCGGGTAAAAATTACACGCAGCCTGAGAGAGTCTTTATTTTACCTCCCTCGTTGAGTAATGTACTATTTCAAGCAGGTTCGTGTGAAAAATCACTCATAACTACCCTAATTTTTATTCGATTTACAACTTTTTTTTTAATTTGATTGCCAAAAAGCTCGCTTTTCAGACTGCCCAAACCTAATATTGATGAACTGAATGCTGACGAAACTACAGTTGAAAGTATCTATGATTTTTTTAATTTTAACCATCATTTTAATATATTATTCGATCGTGGGGATTTTTTGCACCTAGTTGAGTTGAAAAAATATTCAATTCCGCATTGAATGAGTTTTTTTTGAAAGAATATGCATGATAATAAGATAAATTTGTCGTCAAATTTACATCATGCATATCTAACCTAGAATTAGCATCACGGAGCGTCGCGAAGAACGAAAATGGTAACAACCTTTAAAATGGAACAAAAATACAAAATGTATAATGATTTGGATTTTCTATATTATAATTCAGTATAGTTCAGAACAATATAAATTAAAAAATAAAACAATGGCTGTTTTATTTAAAAATGGTTCCTTGAACGCTTCCGGCTGTAATAAGTCATCACTTGTACGTATCAACGACCAGTAGTACACAGAAAGCATGTTGATTGAACTCTCCCCTTAGAGACGTTCAATAGTTTTTATTTCTTGGTGAAATCTTTCTCCTTATTCGTCACTCATTTGGCCCAGCGATTCTGAGGGGCTATATTCGAGATTAAAAAATTTGTTATAGCCATCAACCACAGCTTTATTATTTTCCAGCTTTAAGCGATGGGCCTGATCCATATGAAGTAAAACATATTGCGATTATCACACATTTTTATTGCAATTTAATCTAAGTATTGAAACTTTAAATAATGCTGAGTACTAAGAAACTTCTTTCTTTTTGTTACGAAGGTACAGAGTGTATCCACCGTGCTAATGATTTGTTTATAAATAGAATGTCGAAATATTGATATTTCGGAATGAAGTACGATTTGAGGTCACATGCAGCGACCGAGTCAAAATTTATTATTAATATGTACCTATATCAAACTTTAGCGAAAAATTCATAAAATTTTAAGACTCGCATAACCGTATTCGACGCGGAATTAAATATACCTTCAACCCATTAAGGTGCAAAAAATTTCCACGATGGAATAATGTTGTAAAATTACCATTAAGTTGAAAAAAAATGAAAAAAAGTAAAAAAAATCACAGTTAATTTCGTCAGTTTTCATTTCATCAATATAAGTTTGGATAGTCTGAAAGGTGAGCTTTTTGGTAATCAAATTAAAAAAAATGTAAATCGAATAAAAATTAGGGTAGTTACGAGTGATTTTTGAGAAAAACCTGCCTTAAATCGGGTTTTAGCCATAAAATGAGATTTGGGGGGTGTATGGGAAAATTATATCATACCGTGTTGCTCAGTTTGACTAAAGCTATAACTTGTACCAGGTCGCTATAAAAGGGCCTGCAGAGTTTTTTATTTTGTAACACTGTGTTATTTACCGAAAGTTTTTAATCAGGAATAAATGATTTTCATGTAGAAATAATCTCATACAAGTACTGATTGTATAACATAACGTGAATTGCATTAATGACAAACATAATGTAAATGTCGCAAACTAATCGTAATAATGACAAACCTGGAAATCTGATTGGACTTACTTGTTGTTCTCTTAACTTAAAGTAATAATAATTAATTGCAATACGTACCACTGAAGAGGATAGTGCATCGTCACCCGTAACAAACTTGTGTTACGTTGGTTGCCTGTCTGCCGTAGATTTCGTGACGAAGACGTCGAGATAACTACATTAAACTCCTCCGAATTATGTATTGATTTATTAATTTATGCAAATTTAGCCCAGTGCTTTTACAGGACTTTTTGCACGGCGTTGTATAAGAAGAAATATATCTCGAAATCAATTAAAGTTTCTTTTCATTAAGACGATTCCACTTGAAAACTAAATTTAATTACTTTTCTTATTTAAATCAAGTTACTGTAATAAAGGAATATAATTGAGCGAAATCGATTTCTTTTGATTCAGAGATTTGCTAAGATTTTTTTTTACTTGAATTAATTTACTGAAATAATTTCTTCTCGAATAAACAGTTACAGTTATTTCATTATACTTTATTGCTTTATTCAAAATTTTGAAAGCTTGTATTTCTTGAATAAATAGATTAAGAATTAAACGTCAAACCCAATCTTTAAAAACTTACTTATGTATAGTGGTCTGACGGTATTGCCAAATACTGAAACCAAATAGAAAACTGTCGAATACTTGCTTATTGGTAGACCGAGAAAAATGTTGTGTATGTGTAGCTTTGCTTTTAACAAATATATTATATCTACCTATGTTAAAAAAAGATTCTACACTCTAAAAAAAGTTGTTAAAAAATGTTCAATAAAGATTGTGCAGTTAATTACATATCTTATGAATATATTGTATACATGGTGCGAAATGTTGTGAAATAAAAAACATGCATTTTCCCTGTTGAACAAATTAACATATTTTATATTTCTAAGTTCCATTATCGAAAAGTATATGAATTTTTTTGTATTGATTGTAAGTTTTCGGCATAGATATAAAACTATTATATAATTTTAATTGCTTATTATTTTAATTTTCTAATTATTACACTGTAATAAGTAATACTTCAATTAATACAAGAAAAGCGACCTAAATCTGGAATTAAGTAAAAAAACTGACTGAAAGTAGTATGTAACGTCACTGTACATTGTCTAACTTTAAGATGTAATCATTTAAATGATTTGTCTTTACAGTGTATGCAGTACAGTGTATCGTCAAATTATTATATTAGAAATATCTAATATCTTTTTCCAAGTGTGACACGTAATGGAACCTTTTGCACAGTAGGATTGTAGGAGTAGTTGTAACATATAATAATAACGTAAAAAGTTGTTGACAGTGTCTTATTTTTAAAATTCAGAATACTATAAAACATATCGCGCACTAACTATTTTTACTATGACAAGAGGTTATTTTCGTTTATTCAATTTTATTACATCTATTTTATAATTGAGAAATATTTGAAGCGACTTATGTAATTGTAAAACAGTGGAACATTTGGGATTATATGCTCTACTGCATGTATGCCAATAAACTCTATTGAAATTAACTGGTTAAAATTTAAAAATCCCGAATGCTTAAATTATCAAATTACTTACTGTTTGATGACACGGTATGCTCCTTGAGTTTCATTTGATGCTGTAGCTTAAAAATTACTTTTTTACAAGCCGTAGTAATGTTGGATACCTTTAGTCAATTATATTCAGCTTAGCCATGATGAGCAAGCCAAAAAAATTAAATCATTTTTAGTAACGAATTTTTGTTAAAATTCGGAGACAACACTAATTCGCAATTAATGGTTTGTCGTAAACAATTTAGGTTGCAAATATTTTCTCTTATCGATAAACAATGAGTAAACAATGAAATATTCTGAAATTAATTGTAACTGTTAGTAGTACACTACAAAATCTGGTATCTTATGACTGTCTTAAATGAAGAAAATAAGACACACGAAAGTGTCCTCTTTTAAAATGTATCTTAATTTTTAAAAGGCGTCTTAAAAACAAATTGTCTCAAAATTTAAAATATTTTCTGTCTAATGAAATAAAACAGATCGTTCATGTGGTATTTTTTCACGCTTTTCACAAGATCGAATTAAGTTGTCCGAGAATGGCACATTAAACATGCCTTTAGTGAATTTTTAATTACTGATTTAGAGATACTGACAATAAAGCCAAACGTCAAGAAAAGTCTAACCTAACATAACCTAACCTGATCTGAGAGACGAAATTTCATCATAAATTCTCTTTAGCTATAGTGGGTGGCTAGTTATCGTAATAGGCCCTTAACTTTCATAACACTAAGAGAAGAAAGTTAGGCTAAATTATGAGAAGGATACCTAACTGCAACTTAGACAATTTTCTTGAAGCTTATCGAACTACTCTGCGTAGTTAAAAAGTAGTCAAATCAACTAAGAATTTTTTTTGGAATTTTTTTTTTACTGGAACTAGTTTCAGTGCAGCTATTTGCAGTTCCTTTTTTATTATATTAGTGCATGCCTTTTTTAGTTTTATGAATAGTATCGCATTTCTTGATCTCCAATCATTCGGAATACTTTTTCGTTTACTGGGTAAATAATATTAATTTAAGTAAAAGTAGTAAAATTAACAACATCAACAAAGTTATACCAACATAAAAAGCATTTCTTTTAACTACTCTCGACTTAACTTCTCAATGGTAGTTGCATTTGTCAAATAAATTTTTTTCAGTGCGTCCAATGCTTTTAAAATGACTTTCATCTTTCTAGTTTATCGGATGTCATACGTTGTAATCGATTCTGTGTGAAATATTTAATAGCTTACCATTACCTAAAAGTGTAGGTAATAGTTAATTTAACTAGGTACATAGTGATTCCGTCTAGTAGGCAGTAAATTTTTTCCCCTTTTTTCCCTCAGTGAAAAGAATCATATTTCTTAACTATAAATAATGCATGATATGTCACGATCGACAGCCGCCGAGGTGGGTTGAAAAGTATAGTCACTTACGCATGTCTTATATTTCAAAATACTTATAATAAGACACACAGAATTTACTTAAAAATAATCACGTAGTGTTTTAATTAAGACACCTGATTTTGTAGTGTCAGCAAAGATAAAATGTAGGTCAGAGGACAGGCCTCTGTATTGACATCTGGAATATTATGTGATCGGTTGAATAAATAGTTCAACATATATTTCACGTTTTACATGGCAGCATTAAAACCAACAATTTTTTACTTAGTTACGCTGCTCACTTTTAAAAATGCACAAAAATTGCAGTTATAAGAGAATTATATTATAAGGGAAAAATATAACCCATATCACGATTTTCATTTTCGTAATAAATCAAACAGAAATTTGCCGCTCCTGAAGACTTCGTTCAAACGTAAAGAAGAGTGAAACTATGTTTTCGTTACTTACCAATCCGTTTATTAAAAAGTTTCAAAATAAAAAATGAAGGCATGAAAAAATACACAGGAGATACACAATTTCATAATCATTTTAATGAAATATATCTATATACAATATAGGTACATCATAGTAGATTCATCATAGTAATAACTGTAAAGTAGCGTTTTCAAATACTGGTCACAAAAATACATCATATATAAACGTATAGTCGTATTGGTAGGCTTATAAGAAAAATCAATGTAACGATGGGTTGAATGGAGTATGCTACATTAATTAGGATTACATTTGTAATAATTCGGATTTTTTCCTTTACAGAACCTGTTTTTTTACCTAGGTATAGGTAAAGGCTCTTACAGAGACAGGGGCGGATTGGCTCGGGGTTCAGAGGTAACATCGCATACTTCACCCCAATTTCTGTCGTACATTTCCTTTTCATGTATTGAAAATATAACACCTTCATTTCCTTTCCAACATAAATGAAGTACTTAGTAAACACAACATTATTTACAATGATTGAAAGATACGCAATAATTGTTAAAATTTATTATTTCCTATCCATATGACTGAACCCGAATACTCATCTATTTACAAGTCGGAGTAGTTACAACTACGTACCCAGTTTAACCAAGTAAGTTTTGTCATTTTGAATCGATCAAATTTTAACTAAGGGACAAACAGAATCAACAAATAATCATGAATATAAGCCACATTTTTCAAAAGTTGTATTAAAAATTAAGGAACAAAATGATAGAAATGAATTTAATGATAAAAAGAAAACTATACCTGCCTTCACATTTATAACAGTTCGTGGCACCTGATCCTTGTCGTACGTTGTAGAAGATAGTGATGATCGTAGACAAAACGAAACGACAGTAATAAACTATAACGTTGGTCGATGAAAATTATATGTACATTTGTCGGTTTTGCGCATTACAACTAATAAACCTTCCAACAGAAATTCATTGTTTGATACAATGCTCCCGCGCTTTTTCCAATCTGCCCCAGACTCGCGAATTTTGTACAGTTATCATTGCATTATTGTTTGTTGTCCCCTGCAATGAGGTTTAAATATTATTAATGGACACAGGATTGAGATTCTGATATCGATATTTTTGTTTGTTTCTCGTTTTCCGCATATGATTACATCGAGTGTGCGGGAACAATTATGGAAAAAACATTTCTTTGAACACGCAATACAGTAACTCTTGGGATGCACACGCTCACGCACACAAGTACACGCACGCATTCCACGCGCACAAGCTGGCGCGTGATATATTTATATTTATATTTATATAATATATTTATTTATTTATAACTATATTTAATTCATTATATACAAGTCTTTATGTATAGTTTCTTGAAGATAAGTGAAAACAGTTGCTCAACCTTAACATTTTTTACACACAAAAGTCGCAGCTCACGTAAAAACTGCTTTTTTCGTACACTCTCGTTTATTTCGCAAGTACACTAGAAGTAATTTCAGCGCGACAGTTTCGATGTGAGGATTCAACGACCTTAAATATATAAATATATAGTATTACATTACCAAATTACTTGTAGATCACGATACCGATTTCTCTCAACGACTAACCCCCGGTGAGAAAAGCATGCGGAGTCGATTCATTTACTGGTAACTGCAGTTTGCGATCGTCTGTTTCATCGCGACTGATAGGTGAGAAATTGATGGTGTCCGGAACCAAAATCTAAACCCTGAATAGGTGCATTTCGATGAGGCAGTGTCAGGAAGGATCAGCGAACGATAACTTTCACGATTATCTAACCATCACTTTTCACAAAGATTTCAACAAAGTACATACTTACACATTCGAATTTTACTCAACTGCTATTTAATACACGAAAAATGAAAATTATGACACCTACATCAAGATTCTTACAATTTCGACAATACGAGAATATTCTATGGTCACACTTTTTGGGCAGGTCCCGTTACAAGACATGTTTGCCAATAATGATGCAGTGCTTATTTCATTGTGCGGTTTTAAGACACTTGAACATGTTTTATCTCGTTTCGTGCATTAGATTGGATGTCTTATTTGAAATCTCCTTTGAAAATTGTTAAATTGTGATTAAGAACAAAATGCAAATAAGTGAAATAAGTCGAAAGCTAAGACAACCTTTGAAGTGCCACCTTTCCTTTAAGTGTTCCGATGATTATTTGGTACAAGCGTATTATCATTCTTAACTTACATCGACGTTTGTATCGTGGTAACTGTAAGATATTTAAATTTGCTTTTTACAAAAGAGTTATATTACGATATCAACTCTTCGGTGTCTCCGAAAGTACCATTGGTATTCACAATAAAACACAACTATTTACAGCAGTTACTGAAGATGTTACCACTATACTATTTATTATTGGTACTTTGCGTCCGGCTTCGTCGCAACTTGATGGTTCCCAAATATTCATTTAGCATTATCGCTTTACATAAATATTCAACATTATAACTGAAATTACTTGTTACCGACCTCGATATTCCTTTCAGATCAAAGTCTGTTTTCTATTATTGCAGCTTTTTTCAACACTGATCATCGATGGTCCTTAAAAGGTTCCTTGTCAGTCTGGTTTATTTCAAACGTATTTTGACCAAAAAAGCCAAATAAACGACGTGTTTTAAACTAATCCGATAACTCGAAATATACAACATAAGCATTATTATGCGACTATTGCTCAATGTACAATATTCGAGTCGATATAAGAAAATGGTAACGATATCGATCATATTATACCCTATTCATAACCTATTTACATATACGCGAACAACAAACATGATTTTCATTCGTATCACATATTCGACATTTACTTCCTAAGATTATGTTTTTAGGAACCTCATATTTAAAGTGTTTCGTGCCAAATTCACTCATTACTTACAAGCCCCAACACTTATTTCGAATTATATAATCTTCGTTTAATTTAACGAAGCGTTTATTCTTGGTCCAAAAAGATAGACAGGAACGTCTCACGATGACGGAGCTTTCGCCGTAGTACGGACTTGTGCGCTTGTTTACATTAAATGTTTATCTACGAAAAAGATTAAATGTTTCAAATTCAAATATACAAAAAATGTGCGTTAATGACGGGATCAAAATGTCCATTTATTTTCAAGCAGAAGAACAAATTTTACCAAATTTAAATATTGAGTAAATTATTTTGAAGTGCTTCTATTTCACAATCGTTCATCGACTCTAGATACCAATTTAAATTCAAAAACCATCAAAGACTGTCAACAAAATATTGGCAACAATTTCTGTAATTAGTACATAATACTCACGTTTTCCTTTAGAGACAATTCTGGTCTTCGTATGCAGGAATTAGGACAGAACATATTTTATCAGTAATACAGAATAACTTCGACCATTATACTTTCGCGATTAGAAATATTGTGAATAATGGTTCAAGTGAATGTGGAAAAATAGGTATAGTAGAAACGCAAATAAATCAATATTCTTCATTATTATCAAGTTTATTTGTTCATGATGTTAAGCAAAGTATAAAGAAATAAATTTTTGTTTTGAAAAAGGTATGTTAAAAAGAAATGCAAACCGTGGCTTGATCCAGATATCATTCATCTCCAAGGAGTAGCTAGAGTTGCAAAATACGAAACAGATTTTCAAAATTCTAATACGTAACATTTTACGACAATAATCTCATTATATTAGCTTTGTTATATACTTAATTCCTAAGTAACCATTATTTTATCAAATAATTTTTTCTGTACTTTCTTTGAATATTTTGGATCTCCGGTTTTAAATTTTGAAAATTTGATATATTCGTAATTTACGACTACGAAAATCTTGGATTATTTAGTTTCATTTCGATCAAGTAATCTTTATATTTCGGTCGGGGATCTTGGATCCGACGTTTTGTTATTTTCAAAATGTAAAGTTAGATTCGTACCCCGAGTAACAAATATCTGCACATTTCCATGTAAAAAAGGACTGAAAGATTTTAAACGAGTGGATAATGCGGATAGCTAGAAATTAAGATTCCCTTTTTTCTAAATTTGTTGGACTAGTTTATTGCATGTTGATCATTCCGGTGGACATAATTTTAATCCAAATGAGTGGCAGTCACAAAATTTTCTACATTTTTAGAATGTTGCAATGCATGAGCTGAACAATGAAAAATGTTCAATGTTGTAGGATTGTATTCAACATTCTTTGTTACTGTAGAGGAACAACTTTCAAAACGATACTATTTTTACTCCAAGTACATCGCGTTTTAAAATGCAATTTTCCTTGTGGTACTTAAGACTTTGAGTAATCCAGCAGCAATATCCATCTTGCATATTATTTGAACTGGAGATGAAATAGTTTCGAAACTAGATTAATATATAATAGGCACTGCAATTATCAATACTAGTAAGAGAAGAAGTTATTGAAATAAACATGTGAACCGAGTTTCTCTTCAGGGAGTTTCATTGAATTTAATGAAATTTTAAAAGTACCGGTGTACCGCAGTGACCGAACTAAATTAATTTTGAAAAGAATTTGACTGCTTCATAAGTTTAGTGCTAGACAACACCATTGGAAAAGATGCATATACTGATAATTTTGCTTTGACACTAGATTTTATGTCATTCGTAATGTTACTGTGCAGAGTCAATTTTTCTTTTCCACGCGTCGTCAAATTTAGTGGCAAATGATAATACAAGAAGCAAATTATAACGAATATTTAAACATTTATTCTGAATTTGCTGATTATTCGGTTTAAACTTGATATGGCACAGACAATGGACACCATTCTAACGTGCCGACATTTGAACCCACTGGGCTTTGTGAAAATAATATCTGGAAATGGTACCATATCGATGACAGTTGCTTATCGGATAGCATTCTGTAATGTATAACGACGAGAGGTCCGAAATTCATGAGTATGTGAATGCAGAAAAAAAATCCTTTGAACTAAAAGAGTAAAAACTAAGATTAACAGATTTCGTCAGTAACACGAAATTCTATTAAATTTTCAGATTTACCTGAAATTACAAATATATTCAGCAGTAGTAAAAGTTTATTTGATACACCTAAAAAACATTTACTTTTTAACCAATAGTTGGCTTTTACAGAAATCTATATGTAAATCCAACAAATATTATTAGTCAATTGAATCGTATAAACCAGTTGTTACGGAAAAATTTCGTAGTACATCCTATCAAAAGTAGGAATAGAATTTGTTTTGTTAACTTTAAGGATTTTTTCAGTAAGGAGAGTAAAGTAAATCACGTCACAGAGAATCTCTCAATAGCTCTGTTTCAGTTCACGGTTGATTGAAAAGAACAAGTAAAACAAAGGATAGTGGTAAAGATTTTTAGTACCCAACATTGTTAAGAATCTATAAAGTTTAACACTAATCTAAAAAGCGAAAATGTAACAGTATATACACATTAACCTGTCGATTGTACACTTTTTGGCTTCGTGCAAAAGAGTTAACATTTGTTACACCGAGGTTTTCGTGGTCATTGGTTACGAATCCGACATTAGATTTTGTAAATTTAAAACGCCGGATATAAAATAGCAAGCAAAAATCATAAAAAATCTCTGTACTCTTGTTTTTAACAGAATAATTTTATGCATAACTATAGAGCAATGATTGCACATGAAACTTGGAAACTAACTAAAAGACTACTGAATAAGATGGCTGATATAGAGGGATTTATGTCAATGAATGAAAACGTAGGATAGTAACAAAGAATTAGGAAATCTTGTCCGATGTGACAGTTTAGACATTTATGATAAACTATAAAAACTGGTCAAAATCATAAAATTCACATTTCAAACCGTTTACAATTAGAAAAAAAGTGCCGGTGGTACTTGAAATACTCACGTTTGAACAAGGAGCCCTCAAAAATGATTGCACCTTGTACTATTGAAGAAGACCTGATTTTCCAAAGAAAATGTTTACATGACTTGAATTAGTCAATAAGCGCAGACTACAGCCCAAACATTTGTAAAGTGATTTTTCCATTGTTCAGAAGACAACGGTTCACATACAGAACAAAAAATGATATGAAATTGCGAATTTATTTAACTTCATTTAGCCTTATTTTCATCAAGCATAGAATGTATCGTAACCACTGCGATAAAAGCATCTTTCAGTAAATAAAGGATGTACAAAATCATCTAATAAACAAAGTCACATATAATAAAATAAACCAAGTAATGATTCGTTTAATAGTCTCTTACTTTATTATCTGAAAATGCAAAGAAATACCCAACACAATGTTATCCGTAAGATGTAATTCTCATAAAAAATGAGCAAATAAATGTTTTATTCTGAAATTAACTGCCTTGATTCTGAAGAAACAAGAGAATTAATGGGATGATAAAGTCCTGGAAATTTGTTGAGAGTAACATGGATGAAAAAGGATAAAAATGTGGACATAATTATAAAATACTTCAAAAATACATTTTTTAAATTGATATGATATTTACAGCACATTGACAATATCTCATTCAGTATGTAAACGGTTACTAGACAGTTTTTTATTTTGTGTATGACTTCTTTATTATTACTACCATGTTTCATCTTTTAATTATTGTTTGCAATTAAAAACACGAATGGTTACGAAATAAATTGTGCAGTATAAATTTTAGAAATACGAGACACTTTCTTTTCTACGCGAGTACAAACAAAAATATAAGTACAACTATTATGGAGATTTTTAGAAATAGAAAATATGACACTTTTTATTCCAAAAATAAAAATATATTATCGCATAATTTCGAACCAAATTGGAATATTTGTTAAAATAAACTATAAGTCTCGATTATTGTTTTTTTCGACTATAGCGCCATGAACGTCATATTTATACAAATAATCGGTAATATATTCCACATTTCAACAAATATACAGATACATCATTTGAGGTTAGTGCATTTTTATGTCATATGCAACAGAATTGATAAAGATATAACACATTTAAAAAACTGCCCTTCATATCCAAGAATATTTTTTTTTAAATAATAAAATTTGAAAAAAAAACATTTTCAGCATTATATGCACAGCAATACGAAAATCTTACTCGTAATTAAAAGAGCACAGGTCCCCGACATTTTATCAATAATTCTGAATGCATGAAAAACTTCAATTTCTTGTTTGAAATCTAAAGTAACTACGCCAAAGGAAATTTGCCTCGCCCGACAGATTATACATTTTTTTTATGTATTTTGTTTTCCGGAGTTGAACGTTACATAATATATGGAGTATTACTACTTCTGGAAAATCATCGATACTTGATTCATTTATTAACCGTGTGGTATATGTGCGTTCAATCCGTCAAATGTGCCGACAATCGAATTTCGTATTTTTTTTTATTTGCTATATTGTGAACTAGACCAGTGCAGATAACTTTGTTCAAGTTTTTTTGCTCATATTACCTTGAATTTTTTTTTGTTAAATTACAGCTTGTTTGGGACATTGAAACGTAACTCACCAGTAAATTTCATGAAAAAAATCATTTTTGCGCGAGAAAAAAATTACAAGCGATAAAATACGTTTTTTTTCAATTTTTCTCAGAATCTATGAGTTATGTGAAAAATGATGAATACAAAAGTTTCAGATCTTTTTAATACCTACAACATTGCCATACAACATTTACCGATTGGAGGTCAACTTTCGCCGGAAATTACGAAAAACCAAGTTCGACCGGTAAAACATGCCTCCCTGCCCCCCGTCCTTTAAAACTATTGGATTTTTGGTTCCTGTATTCCTAACGGCAGTTTCTTCCGTTCATCATGATTCGTTTTCTGTTATTAATTTTGTCCCTTTTTCATTTGTTTTTGGGTTATCTGCACTGGTCTGTGAGGTACACCCGAGTCGGAAAGTCAGTGAGTGTACTCACCTAAACCGTAAAACTCACATTCGAAGAAGCATATTGATCGAATCAATTTGAAAACTATTTGCTGGATGGTGACCGTGAGACGTTTAAACCTATCGACATTTTGAGTATTCTTCTGCTGAAGTCACATACAAAACAATTATCAAGAATATTTTATACCTGTATTTTTTTCTTCGATGTCTTCAATACCTCACTAGATTTGAATGTTTCGTAAACTTTAACCTTTATTCCATAAATCAAAACTGTGCAAAATTGGTTGTAAACAGAAAAACAAATTAAATTAGGTTGCCAATGAACATATCTCGTACAATTTTCGATGACCTACGATTACGAAATCCTGTGAAATCATTACAGTAATTGTTTTTGCTGTTTATTACGAAACCATTCGACATTTACACCAAGTATATTGTGAACTCCATACAGCAAAAATTCACTTGACGTTCTTTAAATAAAAATTACGAAATATACATTCTAAGGGATTTGGAGTTAATAAATTTCTGAGAAATATTGTAAAAAATATATAACAGGCTGATTATGTTCACAAATAAAATAAGCCGTGGATAACGTATCAATTCGTTTTATACAAATTTAAAAAAAGTTTTTCTCCGCCCATTTTTTAAAAATACGAGCGGTATTTTACAACGTCAACATAAAAAAATTCGGTGATCGACAATAAGTTTTAAGGGGGTTAAGTTAAATACACACTTTACTAACAGTTCGCATGCCATTAGACCAAAGCTCAACAGCTCGTGGCGAACAAAATGCACGAATCGGCATATGCATGCGTAGTGCCATCAATTTAGGTGTTCGAAAATCACAGCTCCGATTTCAGTCTATGATTAACTTACAACATTAGACCGTAAAGAACGTCAAGCTCCGTTCTGTTCCCTGTATATTCGTTCTCATATTTCTCGAGAAGAGGTCCAATTTTATAATCTTAACAGATGCACGAAAGAACGCGAATGATCAGTTTCGTAGCCTTTTCACTTCACGAAATATGCATCGCTCGGATGCGTGCCTCGGAGTCGATGTGATAGCTTTAACTGATTAATAAATAAGTCGATACTTACAATACAATACAACCACGGGCCTGGTACTGACTGACTTTTCATGGTCGCTTTCTTGAGGCCAACGAACTAAATCGGACAGCGGCGTGTCGAGCTACTTGTGTCTCCCACCACAGTGTAGGGGAAATGGGCGTGACTGGTTAAGGGAAGTGAAGTGGGGGGGGGGGGCGGGGTAGATTGGCGGAGAGTGGGGATGCGGATAAGTAGGAATCGAGATGCTTGTGACGTTAGTTCTTCTCGAAAATGACCTCAAAGAAGGTGACACAGGATCTATATCGTAATATAGATAGTACCAGACCCGTGAATACAACGCAACACTTACAACCTAGATACATGTATATACATATACACTTAAGTAGAATCCAGACTGACGGTCCAAGAATCGCATAAGGAAGAAGCGCGAGCTAAGCGCCCATGACCTGACGCTTGGAAAATTTACAAGGTACGTTGTATATTTAATGAAAACGACAAACATCAGGCGCGCCATTCAACGAAAGATGTCGTCTAGTACGGCGTATTCACAAGTTGTTATACAGTGTTAAAGTACGTTCCGAATAAAAACACCCTGAACGAACGATGTCAATTATAGTGCACTGGGTGGTTCATGACCGTGAACTAACGAGTGCTCGTTTAACCATCGTTCAAAACAAAGTTCGTTTGAATGTAGTAAGTGCTCGTCGAAACGTTCCGATTACGAGTACGCACGAGCGCTAACAATAACAAAATCATGGCGAATTAGGGAATTGAAAAAATAGATAACGTACGACTAATTTGATTCGTAATATTCTCGACGCGATGCAAAGAACTATATGTTATTTCCATTGATTCAAGAAGTACGGTAAATCTTTTCGTTATCCTTGCTAGTGACTAAACTGAAAAGCACGCATTAAAAACGTATCCTTTTTAGCGGTAACGCTGCCAAATTATGTGTCCGTCCGTTGGACTCCATAAATCGTATCGATTCAATGATTTGAGTAAACACAATCGATAAACAATTTCAAAAATCATCCTTCAGTCGGATATGTAAAGTCAAGAGTGTAAGTTGAAAAAAAAATGAACACACAGCCCTGCCTACATACTGACGGATTCTCAACCACCCGATCTTCGTAATTACAGTTCATTAATATCTAACTTTGTCCCAGTGATGATGGTGAGTTGACTCAAATTTTCGCGAATATTCGTCATCAATCTCGTCTTTGGTCTAACGCCGTTCGGATCCCTAGGGAATCCTTAAGTATATTCCGTTATGTCACACCGAGACACTTGTCACACATGATTACCTATTAAGCTCGAAAACGATTAAACGTCAGTCACCCCCTATTAAATTGCCACAGAGATCGATCGGTACGACTTGAATCGAGCTATGTCGAGGGGCAGAAAGGAATAGCAAAGCCATCGTCAACGGAAAATCGTGGCTGGTCCGCAGGAGAAGACATTATTTGAAAGATTTGCATGTAATCCCTTCGCTCCTGGATACTTCGCGGTCTACAGCTTCTTTGTTCCTATTTGGTCCTAAGTGGCTGCACCTTGTGTTTATCTCGTATGTGCTTCCGGAGTGTGTCGCTCCTACTGTAAGTCGCCCCGCAGTAGGGACATTTTGACTTATCCGACGAGTGTACCTGGTAATGATGCCACCGGTTGGTCACTGCCTTGCCGCACACGCGACACCTATAGACTTGCGTATTGCCGTTGATACTTGGGCTACCAGCTATGACCGGTGCGAATAGATCCTGATATGCGAACCCAAGCCCGGTCGGCGGTCTACCTGCAAATCCAAATGCCTTCATGCACGCTTCGACGAATTTCCGGTTTGCCCCGAGGGCTGCCCAGCACAGACATCTCTACAGAACAGCACTTTACAGCACTAGCTACTACATTGACAACATGTCCACAGTCGATATTGATCTGCGTTACTCCGAGTCTCATTAGAAACCAGGGGGAGTCAACTGAATAGGGAAAAGAGGTTCCCGTTAGAGTGCAGTTCCAGAAGATTCAAGTTAGGTAGGCATCGCTCCGTTGATAAAAGGAAAGCCGTCCTTGTCTATTAATATTTTGGCAGTTATCAATAGTGTTACATTGGATGGCTATATCTTACCTTAAACCGCTTTATTTCGATGCATTGATTGCCAATTTTGCGTATGATATGCATAAAATACGACATTCGTCAACCCTGTCCAGGGAGATTTCTCTGCTTTATGTGTGTACCTTCATTCCGTAAAATATTCTTCGTAACTCCCCCTTGATACATATTATGGTATTTTCTGACAGGAGAAATGATTTGAACGAAAAGAAAACCACCAATTACCCATTCACGAAAAAGTTATCACATGGCGGTGATTAACGATTTCAGGATCATTACAAATGCATCTTTTAGTGCCATTGCATAAATTAATATTTCTATTAAATGTTCATACATAAAAAAATGTGTCTCATACTTGAATCTTTACGTTTTATAGTACACAAAATAATTGAGTAATAAACTGAATATTTTCAAATGCAAATTGTATTCCAAGAATGCATGTGTATCGTAAATGTGTGTTGTTTTGGTCTGCATAAGCGTCAATTCGATACTGGTCTATCCTGCAGCAACTTCAAAATCTGAATAAACAAGGCCGCGCTTTCCTTTCATCAACGCAGCAACATCTTTTTAACTCGCATCTTCTGGAACTACATTGTAACGGGCACATTTTTTCCAATTCAGTTAACTCCCCCTGTTAGGAACTGAATTCGATATGCATGCTTCATCGAACGACGCCCGAAAACATCACAACTTTTTCAACAATATTATTGAATTTTAAAGAAACATATAAACAGTAAATCTAATAAAAACGTTTGCTTTTAACGTCTGATTGCTATAGTTTATAAAACTGGACAGAGTTCAGTGAGGCTAACCTGATTCATGTTGACTTTTACATTTCCTGAAGGCACACATTATATAGTTATGAATGCCACACATACGTAACTGGTATGTTATTATTTTTTAAATTGGCAGTGTTCCCCATTCGCACTATGGAGTCTCCGTGCACGAAGAGAAATTTGTATGTTTTGTATCATGATTTTGTTTCACGCTTGTTTATCCTCTAAAAGCGTGAGCCGTGACTAAAAAACTGGAAACCACGCTGACGGAGGATGACTCCGTGTTTTTATATATATAGGAAAATGGTGAAACAAAAGCATCACACAAAGTGGGATCCAAAACCTATAAAATTTTCTCAGCATCATGTTCCACAGAGCCGACCTGGAATTCACCACACTAAAATGTGGTACCGTCTCAACTTTACACTGAAAGAAGTTTAAGATTACAGCTGTGCTAGTAGAGCCACCACAGTATAAAAATCGGATGCCAGTATCATGTGCAAATAGGCAATCCGTTCAAGAGGGTGGCTGCCTTAGTTTGGGACAGCAGTTCTATTGGAAGGGGACGGCATCCATTCGTTGTTCAAATCTAGGGTTACATAACAACCGTTTTTGTTTTGGGACAACAGCAGTCAAATTGCACGGTGATTGTCCCAGGGTATAAGATTACTGCTGTTCCATAGCTGCTGACGACGTAAACTTCTGTCAGTGTAGAATGGAGACTTATGAGCTTCACATAGAAAATAATGCGGCGCCGTTAACAATTAGAACGTAAGATTTTTACATAGGCGTCGATGTGGTACAATGCACTGACAGACTTTCTACCAATATTTGTTTCAATGGGGACGATAATTACAAAAAATACTTATATTATAATTATTTCTAAACAAAACATTTCCGAATTTATACTAAGTTTACCGATGTAATACGAACAGTTCGTAGACGAAGTAAATAACGGTAGTGTTTCCTTTTCTATTTATTTTCGAGCGCCGGAAAATTCGAAGAAAATAAATGCGTTGTTTTTGCCTGCTTCGGTGAATTTATAAACATGTACAATATAGAAAAAAAATAAAAGTAACGTGTGTAACTTTATGTATATGTCTAAATTTTGTAAATTAACATAGTAATTTTTGATATCCGCATTTCACTTTTGAAAGCAAATATAGCAAATTTTCCTATTCACTTAACGTCTTTTGACCGCAGACGTCATTTTTACTTTTTGTAAGTCAACATAACAATGTCTTCAGGTATAAACGGGTTATGCCTAAATTGCAAATGTGTTTTGTAATTATCGTCTCCATTTTAACAAATATTGGTAGAAAGCCTCTACATGTACCATTTTTTCTTCTAATAGTTCAAACGACTTGAGTAGTTTATATTAACATACGTGGCTTTAGTCACACTGAATCATTCGAAAGCATCTCGACTGTCACTAGGAGGCCTCTAATTTTTGTATTCAAGTCACGAAATCTAAATATGATTTTGAAGATTTAGATTACACTTTAAACATAATTTTATAGCATAGATTAATTAATAACATTATATTAATTATTGTATTACTTTATTAAAACATTTCATAAAACAGACGCTTTTTACTTTATCACTTCAAATTTGATTTCTTCATACTCACTGCAAATTATGAATTGCGTACTAATTCGAATCTTGTCAATTAGATTCGGAAATCGTAAAGTCTTAATATTCATATGTACCCAGGTACGTTAAAATGATAATTTATGGTGATAATATTTGTTTAAGACAAACAAAATTTAAACAACATTCGATTAACTAGAATTGTTTGCACATCCTGTCATTGCAATAGCATAGCTGTGGGCTTTCTAGGCGAACAATGCATCGTCCACGTCAATAATTATTATTACACGCTATCACTTTATTTTTATGTAATTGTCAATTGATTGCTTATGAAAACTCATGAAACGATGCATTATTGTTATTATCTGTAGATATCTGCCTACATGTATCTCATATAGCTTCCATTGACTTTCAGAACATTCGTTTTCCTTTTTGAAGCTCTCATATGGACGGAGCAGACTGGATGGGGGTTTGCAACACTAGGAAACAATCGTACAAAGATGCACGCAAAACATCAACCTTTCATTCTTTGAATCCTCAAAAAAATCGCTCACACCTCTGCATACATAATAAAAAATCGTTATCTACGTATCGAATGTGAATGCAACGAATATTTTTAAGTGCCATCACATAACGATGCCAAGCAAATTATATGTGAACTCGACTAAACATGTGATTTCAAAATTCACGACAATAAAGGTGCGCATAACGATCTACACGGAAAAAATGGTATGGTTGCATTGGACAGATGTGTAACTGAATCATATGAAAATTTTGCTAATGCAGGTTTTCTGTTAGGTAGTCGAAACTTACCTTATATCTGTTTACTACATTTTTTTTATGTGGTACTAACCCTGGTAGAAGTAGTGCCTATCTTAAACGGTCATTAGCCAAGAAATAGTCTTCAATGATGTCAAAAATCAGTTATTGAAAGCCGACTTGAAAAATTATTAAAAAGGTCAGATGTTTCCGCGTATTAGTATCATTAAAGAAAGAATTTAGAGATTTAATCTTGAGATACAAGTTTGACAATTCATCCTCGAAACTTAATTTCAACTAACCTGCTAAAAATGCAAAAAAAAAACTTCCGACTTACACACAGTGCAAAATTTGATACATATCGTTGTTGCTCAAAACAGGCAATTTTTTACTATTTTCTTCTCTCTGAATGTAATAGCAGTGATTTCAACGTCTTGTTTATGGCAAAGTCATTTTCGAAATATAGATTTTCTACCAGGGTATACTCATACAGATATAAGGAGAAAACGTCACGGGTGAAAAATACTTTAGAATAAAGAAACTCCATGAATGGTCGAATCACCACAAAAGATTCTTATTTTTCGTAACGATTCTTTTCACAACAATTCTCGTAATTCCGAAAGGTTAAAAAGAACTCAGGCGTTTGTTGTAGCATTCGAAAAACGACATAAAAAGTTGCTTATTCTTAACAGCCGTTTTTAACGCTGGGAAATGTCGTCGAAAGTGCGAAGCTCAGGAAATTGAAGAGGCAAGTGTCCGCGACATGTGTCAGTCCTCATATTTTCAAACGTCAGATGAAACACTATTCCCGCGCGAGAAAACCCTTCCTCCTCGAAAACCGTGTACCGTTACGCTTTATCAAATTATAACAAAGAGTAACAATAATAGAAGGATAAATCAAACATTACGTGTTGCCTCATTAAGAGCACTAGGTCGTCCGTAAATAAAATTCAATTTAAAACAATTCAAGCAGGATGCGAAGATCGACTTGATGAATTTATGCGAAAAGACGTTGCATACGTAACTGAGAATTCCTCGGTATTGATCGGTAAATGATTATTACATTTTCAAAATGTGACAAAATGCGCACGCATAAAACGTTCCTAGTCCCTTTTCGACTTAAATGTCAACATCAGTGTTAGTCACTTTAGATTTACAGAAATAGTGCGATTCCGAATAAATAGAAAAGGTTCCTAAAAGTACTTGTACGGCAAGACAATTACAGGAATATTCGTTTCTGTTAAATATTGAGTAGTGAAAAGCTTGGACGGTTCTCTGGTGCAAATCTTATGAAGCGGTGCAGCGAGGTACTTTATAGGCAGACGCGAGGAAACATGCAATTGGAAAATCCATAATTTGTCTATTGCACTCTGCATAATTAGCATTTAACTGTTCATTTTTAACAAGAAAAATGTACCAAGAATGAGTCATCCGAGTGAATGATCAATAAGTACCGTAAAAAAATAAAAGTATCAATGTCAATCGTGGAAAAAAATTGTCTGGGTTTTTCCCAAAAACCAGGTCTGTGATAATCACAAACCGAGAAGTTTGTGTTAAACCCAAGCTTATATGTGAGAATCACAAGAAAGTTCGTGTTACAAATAAAAGAAGATTGTGATGATCCCAAACCTGGTTATTGGGAAAAACCCTGACAATTTTTTCCGTGAATACGGCGCGTTAATGATCAATTTTAGAAATACCGAACCCACGAATTGACGTGATTTGAATATGAAAACAAGAGATAGTAACATTCTTTAAATAAGTATTAAAATTTTCTGTTTAAACGAAAAAGACAACGTTCAAATCAGAAGAAAGTAGAAAACGGCATAACATTATAGAAAACACAGGAACGGTAGCTACTTTTCAATACCAACATTTTTTCGAATTTTTATTTTCATACAAAACATAGACTAGTACGTTAGTGAAGGAGACTTTTAAACACATATGGATTGGACGTATCTTTAATTTCTGTTTCATCACAGATTCGTAGGGCGCATGTCGCCCTTCGACTAGGTAATATTCGTCAGTGTTGTATAGCGGCATGTTATACTTCATTTTTTTTCAATTACTGACATATCAGCGTCCCTTCTGTCCCTGACAAGAACATCCGTTAACAGACACTAAGTAAATTCGTAACTCCATATGCAGTTAGTAAATGCAGATATCACGGCCCTCTCCACAAATACTTTGCACTCAGCTGACGTTGTATTTGCATGTGCCTAGTACGTGTTTGCCAGATATTCCACAAATTCAATGAAATGTCCCTTTTCCCGACTTCTCCAAGCATTCCCTAAACTATAACAACGTAGAAAATAATTGAAGAGAATGGAGAAAATGCTCAAACTTTTACCATACGTTAAGAGAATTTTGATCAATGACAGAGGTGATATCGGTTGCCATCTTCTGTCTGTGGATTAGGTCAATTACTATCTTTAGGCTCTAATAGGACATAGTATACTGAGAGAAATTATTTCCTAATAGTTAATGTAAGCGAATGTTAAGGCTCTTACATGAACTGTAAAGCTATAACAGTAACTGCAAATGTGCAAACTGAGTACCTGGATTACAGCCCTGTTTTATGTATACAAACAAAACTTCATAAAATGACTGTCCGCTTGTGGATGTGTCTATTTATTTATGTGTCATCCTTTTGACTGTCGGTTTTTCGACCCGTAAAAATGCTGAAAAACGCGATTTTTTATATGCAATTTTCATCAGGAACCCGGTTACTGATCATCTTCTAACCTATTAGAAACGTGTTCCCGATTATTTTACTTTAAAAATATACATACACATATTTTGATTTTTAAGTGGCATCAAAATGGCAAATTTTTGTTCGAAAATGGAGAATTTGCCACGTTTGTGTTTCTGTACAGTGTATACATATAAAGTAATTTATCTAAAGTTAATGGTAGTTTATTGACGTTTCTAGTAACAAAGTTAGCTGCTATTGTAGATTTTCAAGATGGCGGTTTATATTCACTGTAGATAAAAGTGGCGTAAATTTGTTACAGTAATTAAAAAAATACAATCTACCATTTACGCAGTTCACCGAATATTAATACAAAATCAGTTTTTCAAAATCCAAAGTGGTGAATCCATTATGACGAATGAAACGTGTGAAATATTGTCTTTTTGGCAGACAGCATTTTGTTTTCATTTACTTTTTTAGTTTTTTTTATGTCATAATTACCAGATCTGTCAAAAATACATAAATGAATGAGTATTTGTGCGTTCAATGAAATTTAAGCAGAATTCTTGTCAGAAACGCCTTTGAAAATTTAAATTTACCCGATTTTCGCCTAGAGGAGGTGAACGATGTGGTGATTCATTGTAAGACATCTTGACAATCTGCAGCAACTCTTAATGTTGTGTTACCAGAAATGTTAATAAACCATCATTATCGTTAAATAAACGTGTAGAAACATATGAAACCGGAAAATACGAAAAATTCCCCATTTTAGAAAAGTTTGTGGGGCTTTCGAACCATATCAAAATCTAAATGAACAGCAATAAAAATATGTGTACATTTTCTAAGTTGTTGAACAAAAATTTACACAAAACTCGCGTTTTTCAATATTAACAAAAGCTACAAAAACTAGTCGGATGTGGATGGGCCCGTTTTAGCCAAAATTATTTCATATAAATAAAAAGATGATGAAATCCATGTGAAAATCCTGCACATTTGGTCATTAAAGGGTTAAGGGATTTAGGCATACATAATAAAAAGACGTGGTATGAAAGTGTATTGGACATGGACACCTCTATAACCAATTAATAACCAAATGTAAAAATTAAATATGAAATGCGGCACTACTTTCAAGTTTTTAAAAGGTCTATTTGTAATTTTACGATCCTTAAAAATGCCGTTCACTATGAGACTATCTATTTTAACAAATTCGAAGGTTTGACTTTTTACGCACATGAATTTTGTGGTTATAAGTCGCAAGGTTTTGAAGTTGAATTTCACAATCTGCCACGTTAAAATTGTAGAATTCTGGTATGTACATGAAACCAGATCTTGTGAACTTTCAAATAGTTACTTTGAAAGGGAAATAATGGCGTGATGCTTACAGTGAGCACATAAGTCAGAAAATGGCAACTAGAAGCATATTGATGGGTAACATATTTTTCGGCGTTAATTTGATATAATCCGAAATTAACAGAAAATATTTTGAAAATATATGTACTTCGAGATTTATAAAATGATCCAAGAAATTGAGGCTAAAGATTAAAGAAGATTTAAATAATTTCGTTACATTTTAACTCCACAGATTCTCAGTTTGAATTAGTAAACGTCAAGTTTATTTCCGACATATTGGTCCACGACATACCAGGCGTAAATCATCCTTGTTAATTTTTCAGTATCATTTATTCGCACCATACTTGCACGTAATACCATCCGAAGAAATTGGACCCATTTTACACCATTAGCTGATTTTAACGCCAATGGAACTGAATATAAAGAAGAATATACCTTCTATAATTTTTTACCAACACCTTACACCGTCTTACTTAAGAAATTGGTATTAGTATAGTGTATTTATACTACTCTTAAAGGAAGGAAAAATGAATAAACATGTAAAAATAAAGAGCGAGCATAATTTACAACTGCTTGAATCGAGTTTGTAATATTTAATATCATGAATCCTTTCTTTTCTCCATTACACAAAATTGAACTAGTTTTGGAAATACATTGGAGTTACATAAACTGCCCTGATTAGCGTCAAATGTCTCTTACTCATGACTATCAAAATATTTACACGTAATAGAGAACCTCCATGTCCCCAAATAAATTTTGTAAATTTTGTTAGGTTAGGTTAGTTAAGTATAGGATCAGGCAATTAGTGACATATATCTTTTCCCAACAAAAGCAATAACTGTATCAGAAGCAGGGCTTAATACAACATAAAAATCATTTTAAAAATCCAACGTCGATGTATGGAAATTTTAGTGTGAAAAATTAAAATTCGTACAATTTTACCAGAATTGAGCTGTTGAGTATTTTGACATAACAAATACTTTGAGGTTAAGTTTAGCCAAATCCATAAATATGTGACATATGACAGGCATTGCTTTAGGAATTTATAGGCGGCATGGTTTTAAGATCTGATCACCATCAAGCGCCAATAAAGATTACAAAAATTAACGTAGACACTGTAAATTTGTAATATCTCTTAGAATTCATATTAGCAAAAAGAATGTACTTGCGCGAGTTCAGGATACTAACAAAGATAGAATTTTAGCTTTACAGAAAATTTTAACTGTCTTGCAAAGGAGATATTTAACAAAACAATGAAGAGAAGCTTATTTTCCACAATTACTTTCGAAAATTTTATCAATTATATTTATAAAAAGAATTGTTTACGAACAGACTATTTTAAAACGTTTTAATATATCTTTTAAAGCAATAATTATGTTGCTAATCATTATTTTAAACATAACATGTCCAATATCCGTTTCCCTCCACCGATTATTTTGATTTTTCTCTTAAAATTACCAAAAGGCATGACCAAAACGAAATCAGCAATAAAGTTGAAGGGGTCACTTTTGCATTGAACTTCAGCCAAGTTCACCATGGACCCTTCCGCATTACCCGCCAACAGCTAGCAACTGTCTTTCTTTTTAAATTGGAGATACAGATGAATTCGCATTCTCCAGTATCTTAATTTCAAAGCTCTATTTTCTAAAACATTACAACATATATAAATAAATAATATTAATAATTCGTTTAATTAAAAACAATTAGTATGTCCATAATGCAACTTTTAACGAAATGCATTTATGGTATGCCACCAGCCAAAAACGAATTACAAGTTTTTAAACGTATAAACCTTGAGGGTAAGCAGCTATACTGGGGTGAAGCGGCGCCGTGATTTCTAACAAACTGTAGGCTTAGGGGTCAAATAGTTATTTTTATATCAAGGATGTAAAATGGAGTTTTACCCCTCGACAATAAAACCCGAGATACGGTGAAGCCCCATTTCATATGAGGATGGAAATTCTACGTCTGAGATTGAAACGTTGTTTTTTTTATGCAGTAGGCGTAAAATGTTTTAAACCTCTATGTGCGGGCGTAAAATGACTATTTTACGCCTATTGCATCAAAAAATATATTGATACAACTAAGGTAGCAGGATTTTGTAATTTGTATGATTAATTTTGGAAATATTTTCAGTTCGCCGTTTCGCCCTAATCCCCTCCCCCTTTAACATGAATAGAATTTATTTTAACAACATTTTTAATCTTTTCAATAATTTCTTTAAAAAATTGATGTGTTTAAATAAGAAAGGAGAGAGAAAGAATAAGGAGTTCATCGTTTCTTTCACTTGTAATTTTTGATTTAACCCTTTAACGTACAAAAGTGCAGTATAAGTACAGGAATTTCAGTACTGATTTATGTATATTCGGATATATTAGAAATTTCCGACATTGTTGCATTAAATATCTAATCGGGAAAAATAAAAATAGAACAATCATTTTTAAACCGCTTATATTTAGGTTACATTATAGATATATAAGAAAATGATCATGAACCGGTATCATCATTTAAAAAAATCCTCGGTAAAAAATCGCTTCTTTTCATTATTTATGAAAAAATCCTGTATAATATGAATTGATCCGCCGGCGATAGTGTTTCGGTCGATACCGAGACGAGACCGAGATCGATACCACTCCGTGGAAGTCTCGACGATGCCGAGATTCACACACACGAAATCCGAGAGTCTCGGCATTTTTCGACTTGCAATCTAAAAAAAAAATCCGAATTTTTTTTTAATATCGACGTCATCGAAGTTACACATGACAAAATTACTATTATATATTCACAATCACTATTTTTTAAAATTCCATTCGTATTTAGCAAGGATTCTCTTAACCTTAAAATTGTCAGGTTTTTCACGCGATTGTCAACATGGCGACTACTGTCGGTCAACTGTCTTTTTTTCAAAAACAGTGTAAGGAAATAAAAATATCAAATTATAGAATATTTTAAAATTTGTATGTAATTAGGACTGACAAATTCCAAAAAATGTACTAATTATATATAATCTTATTTTACAAAGTTATTAGGGTTCGTAACTCGGAAATCTAGTCGGATGCGACTATATTAAATTTTGAAATTCAGAGATATGGCGACGAAAAAAACGTCGGACATTAATGTCCAAGTCGAATTCTTGTAATTTAGAAGAATAATACTTAAAAAATTGCTGTAAAAACCATCATATTCAACCCTTATGTTCGAATTTTCAAAATTTCATAATTCGACATTCCATTCTGAAGGTTCGAATATTATTTTTCAAGTCAAGAACGTACGAATTACCAATATAATGCTTCACATAATTGCGCTCGCTATTGACATCTTTAATTTCGAATTAATCGGGCTTGTATGCAGTTATCAACGAAATTTGAACATTTATATCAATGTTCACCTGGTATTACCAGAATTATGAATGTCCGGTCAATTTAGACCAACAAATGAGAGTGAAGTTACATAAAGTCCCAACAAGCTGAATTTTTGTGAAGTTGTTCAAAACATAATTATAAACAATGTCTGGAAGTTCCCCATCATTCCCCTGTAAGGAAAAAATTTAATTCAAGGTCAAAGGTCAAAAAAATGAGTTTTTTTGCGATTTTCAGCAAAACGGTAAGTTTTATCATAAAAGTACCTCAGACAAAAATTGTAGATCATAAAATTATCTATAAAAAATGTATGAATACTTTTTTTCTTACGAGCCACCGTTTCTGAGATATAACGATTCTAAAAGTTATAAAAGTTGTTATCGTCATAATATGCATGAGTACGCCACGTTAGTCTTGAGCGTCACTCTGTAGTGAAAACACGTGTTTATTCTAACCTATATTGTGCTGTTCTGAGTTTTATATTGAAAATGTCTGAATATTGTTTTATTTGTACTAAACTTTTAACTGAAAGTGAAGTTGTTACTGTTGAACGTGGTATGAAGACATTAATTAATGCAAGTATCGAAAGAACTGATGATTTTTCGGAATATCTCAAAAATCAGAAATCTGTGACAATACATGAAAATTGCCGTAAAAATTATACTCGAAAGTCTTCTATTGCTGCAGCTAATAAAAGACAACGTGAAGAATAAGAAGCCAGTACATCAACAGCAAGTCCTCCTCGTACTAGATCACGTATCAGTGAATCAGCTTTTTGTTTCAAAGAACTATGCTTATTTTGTGGCGAGAAATTAAATGAAGAAACTGAAAAAAGAAAATCCTCAGATTTTCGGCGTCGAATCAGCCAAGTAAGTACACTTCAATTTAAAGATTCAATTCTGGAAACAGCTCGGGCTCGTGACGATGCTTTAGCAAAAGCTGTTCTTGCTCGAGTCGAATTTGAATATGATTTAGTTGCTGCTGAAGCTAAGTATCATCGAGATTGCTATGCTAATTTTTTAAAATTTCCGTTATTTTGCAATAGTTTTACATTAAACAGGATCACAACTGACCCGTGGAGTAGGCCTACTGGGGAAACAACGTTAACAAAAACGCGCTAAGTACACTACCTCATAGGTGGCGTGGAAACGTGTGCATATTATGACGATAACAACTTTTATAACTTTTAGAATCGTTATATCTCAGAAACGGTGGCTAGTAAGAAAAAAAGTATTCATATATTTTTTATAGATAATTTTATGATCTACAATTTTTGTCGGAGGTACTTTTATGATAAAACTTACCGTTATGCTGAAAATCGCGAAAAACTCATTTTTTTGACCTTTGACCTTGAATTAAATTTTTTCCTTACAGGGGAATGATGGGGAACTTCTAGACATTGTTTGTAATTATGTTTTGAACAACTTCACAGAAATTCAGCTTGTTGGGACTTTATGTAACTTCGAATGTCTAAATTGACCGGACTAATACTTCAAATTGCCACATACGATCCCTAAATTTAATTTTTGTGATTTAATTAATAATTTTTATAATTTTATTCAGTAATTTTGACAAAAAAAAAATTACGGCATCAAGCGATCAAACTAATAGTACCTTAATAGTAATAATGTACGCAGAAGGATTAATACTTTATAGGCATAAATAATACTATGATGGAAATTCATACTTGCAACCTGGACCGATACCGAGACCGAGACCGATACCAAAGGAAACGATACCGAGACGATATTCTCAATTCCGAAACCATCCCGAGACCGAGACTACTTAAATATCGTCTCACGAGACGAGACCGAAACACTAGCCGGCGATCAGAATCCGGTGTTCGCAGACAGTTCAGTTATAAATGTAATAAATGTGTGTCAAAAATAATTATTTTAAAAATTTTAAGGGCACTATTCAGAAATAGTCGGAACTGGAGGTCTCTATTTAAAAAAATATGTATTGTACAAAAAAAACCAATGTTGAAATCCGCATGCAAATTTTGACAATAAACGGTTAAGTGAGAGGTTTCAGTTTCCTTTCAAAATGCAAGAAAATCGGTGAGCTAAAAGAAGTAAATCCAAAATTCAGAGTGTCGCAAAATTCATTGGATGGAATTCGAACAACAAAAAATTGCAGGAAAATGCCTTCCAACAGTAGCTGCGTTCCCACATTTCGAAAAGACCAGAGATCGTCCTGTTGACACTTACATTTAAATAAATGATAAACCAATTTTGAAAAGAATCATGCCTGTAAAAATCTAATATTATTTCTCCTGTCGTGGTAATGTACATCGGACAGTTTCCGATCATGTCACTAATTTATTATCGACTTTTGTACATGCTTAAAATGCTTTTCGCTTTTCTTAAAGCGAACAATAACTTGTCATTGTGTTATATACAGTGTTTACAATACAGAAAAAAAAAGCGTCACCCCCCTCCCCCCGACCATCCCAAAAACCGGCAACACCGCCCCACGATCACGTCCATACGTTAGAGAACGACTTTCTGCAGTTGCATCCATCAAGGCTATGCGATTCCAAGCGACGACAAGACGGCGAGCTGCTATTGGACATTCGCGTGCTTTATGCGCGTATGATTGAGCAATGTATCGCTGCGCGTGTATACGGCGGGGCAGTGCGAACAGGCATAGTTTCCGGGAAAATGGACGTAATAGTGATTCCGCACATTGGTAACGACCTTACCGCATATAGAACATCGTCTCCTCTCGTCCTTGTAACTCTGTCTCTCAAATATCTGTGATATCCGCCAATTTTTCAGCTCTGCAACAACAGAAACGTTCACAATCAAGAACGGCTCTCTCTCATTTTTTTTCTTCTGCTGATTGCAGTCCGTCCATTTCCAAAATAAATTTACAAATTAACCCGTGTGGAAATTGTACCGGGGCCACCCGAAGCCTAGACTAAGTCCCATCGGATTCAATCGTAACTTCCGAAATTGGATTTTGGGTTCGAGCTTAGTTTCTGATCAGGCCATACTCCAGAAGCTATTTCAGTTCATTCAATATTGAATGCAATCTTGTATTTTATTTGTGAGTTATTTAAAAATTATATGACAGGATGTAAATTTGTTAACAATGAACAAAATTGCAGTAATGCGGCAATATCCTCCCGAAAAAAAATCAAAAGCTATTTCAAGTGCCCTAATATTGTTCGTGATCTAATCCGGAAGATGGTAAGCCCTACACCAAGTAACGTAACATCCCGGACAAGCAGAGTTGGTATACTAAACAGGGTTCTTCTCAGGCACATCAGGTCTGGCCAGGTCTTGTCCGCGGTTATACTTATTATCACCTAGGATATTTTCTGATATTGTCGATAATAAAATTCCAGAATAGGGCCCCAGACCAGATATTGTTGCTTGAGTAAATATAATTTAAAAACTTGGTTGCACAACAGTTTTTTGGTCAGCTGCTGTCAGACCTAACTAGGCTCTGCGTCGTGCTAAACCAGATTCTGTTTGTCCGCGGTATTATGTGGCCTGGGCAGGTCCTTAATGAACCACAGTAAATCTAATAGCAATGCTAATAATTCTAAATATTGTACTGAAAGCCCTAAATTTTGTTCACTATATTATTCGGTTTAAAAGTGACATTTAACAATGCACCCAACAAGTTCGTGAATCATGAAATCACCGTAATTAATAAGACAAGCCTTCGGAAAAAGCAGTAATTACCATACGCGTACATTATACATAAACTTAACCCAAATAATATATTGTCGGTATTCGGTGCACAACAATAATTAAATGCATGGGACATTAACCTTTAGAGGACGAGGATTTAGAAGCCTTGGTCTTCTTTGGAATATGATTAAACACAGTACCGAATATATTAAAACAAACATGGGTAAAGTGTGGAATATACCTAGCCCGTACATGAGCAATTCCACGATACTTTTAATGTTTGATCTATAAGAAAGCAGATTTTGTTTTTAGCCATTCAAGTGCAAAGTTGTTTTCATTGCTTCAAAAGTTGCAAATAGTAATATTCAAGTACAAACTATTCAGTCATGTAAGAACCTAAAGGGTGCTACCAATGTAAAAAATAAATAACACAAAATAAAATGATTTTCTCCTGTTTTTCTGTTTGGAAAATTTGTTATTTGGCGACAGTGGCCCTTGCTAAGTTGAAAATAGTGACATACGCTTAAAAATATTTTAAAAAAAATGGCAATCGGTTTTGGGTATTCTCAAATTGTATAAGTGGCAACAAAAAAAATAACTTTTTTAAAAAAATTATAATTTTTTCCGTTAAACTGAAAAGGTAATTTAAAATGTGTAATTTGAATCATTTTTATGTGAGGAAAGCATTCTATTCATGCATTATTTTTTTTAAAAACAAATATATTCTTTATGTAACTCTAATTCCTAATTTATGTTCGTCCTTATATTTTATTTCAGAAGGTAGACACCTTCTTGACAGTACAATACTAAGCGATACTACAGCATGAATTGCGCGGCCTTTCATAAAAAGCAGATTTTTTCTGCCCGGAAAAAAATACAGGACAGTTTTCATTACGAATCTATCAATATAATGTAATTTCATTTTGTTTTATGAAATGCGAATTTCTCTTCAAATTAAAATGTAATTTTAATTACACTTAAGCTGCATTTTCATAAACTTTTACACTCCTAACGATGAAAGTGAGTAAGAAAATAAAATATTTCATCTTTTTCCAATTTTTTGCTATTAACAGTTTTTACGTAGAACATCATGTTTTTGAGGTAGACTCGAAAAGCTAAGAAATTAACGATTTTTGTGGCGTTTTCTTAATTGAAGATTCAAAATCCAAAATCTTTTGGTTACTTTTTGAATGTTAAGAATTTACATACCCAAATACATACTTTAGTAAAGACGCCGTGCTGTTTAATTTTGTTTCCAAATCTACCTACACTGAAAAAAAATCCTAATTTCAAGTATATTTACACTACAATATAAAAATAGTTTGTTTATTTAACGAAATATTAATTTGATTTTATACAGTAAGTAAATATTTATTTCCTTAATAATTTACTTAAATATTTATTCCTTAGTTTAAGTAAATATTTTGTTGCGACTACTCAAAGTAAATTTGAATTTGAAAAATTTTGTTTTCAGTGTTCATATCTAACTAATTTTCCTGGACAATTAGGTCTACCTTTAATATAATAGTGAAACACTGTACTATTGGCCGATAACATTATTCAAATGATTCTTTTTCCATGATATCTTTATGAATTCCTTTGGAATATTTTAAAGTTTGCTTTTATTGCGGATATTCGATAACATTTAAAGAATTCTTTATTTTGAAAGTGTGCTTATTTGACGGCCAGTCACAGAATAACTAGATGATCAGTACGCATATTTCATGAAATTCTAAATCAGGCAATTATAAATGCCCGGATGCAACTGAAATAAAAATATCCAAATTCAGGCTACGAATCGCCGGCGACTGCAAAATATTCCCTACATGAAATAGCACTACAGTTAACATTTCCATTTTTGCAAGAGAGGCATTCACATGCCAATATAAAATTGGATCTATGTTTGGCCATAAAGATCGAGATGACGAACCGCTAAATGAAATCGATTTGAATGATTTGTGAAATTTAGAGAAACCAATGAACCCTTTAAACTAAAAATGTTCGATTAACGCCATCTGGAAGGCTTCCCGACTATCGGCTCGCAAAGACCGCGAATTTGTACACGTGTACCCAAAAATTAGTTCTCGTGCGACAGATTAGCCGAATGCAAATTTGGTAGGTAAAACAAATATTTTGGCTCTCCGGTCCCAGTGGGTAACTCATAATGAGAACAAATTTAATTCTTGAACTTTGAATCTTAGCTACAATTTTCATTTCATGCTTATTTCCTTCTTTAGTTCACACAGGTTTAAGAATTGGGGCAAATTCTTAGTTGCCACAATGACAGCATTTTCGAAAATTAATTACTCCCTGTCAACTCAAATCGTTAAATTTCCATTAATTTTATTGTACTTATAACCCAAGTTAAGTTCCTGTTTCTCATTCCCTTAAGAATGCCTCGCAGAGATAAGCCAAATATAAAGTTCCAGAACTAGCTCTGGTTGGATAATTTGCGTGTAAGATTTACACGTTTCGACTCATCAGATGGCCCAATCAAAGCTCTAATCCAATTAAAGAAAATTACAACGGATCAGATCGGCCCCGTTTCAGTTTCCAACGGGAATGGACTGATAGATAATTCATTTGATACATGGGACGATTTTCCTTTTCCATTTCAAAACTACGTCTATTTCAATGCATTGCATACATTTTTCGGTTATTATAAGTGTACGGTTCTAAAACATAGATTTAGTTAGAAGTAAAACTTTGGATTTGGTGTATCTAACTAAAAACTAATTCGCCTATTCATTAAAACTTGATGTTTTGGATGTTAAAAAAGTAAAATACGAGCATGTACAAAATAATAGTATGGCTGAAAGTTGTTTTGTTAATTCGTGTCTATTCCATATATTTATTTTAAGCTGACATGGCAAAACTTACTAATATCCGTACCGACTGATTAATTTCTATTTTTTATTTGAAATCATAGTATTAACACGACAACATATCTTCTACCGTAATTGATTATTTTAATTTAATAGGTTCTAAAAGCTGACCAAGGATTTAAGGCTACAGCGAACCAAAATAGTGCCAAAATTTGTATCTCTGATCCTGAATTTGCTTTCTTATTTTAAAAAACAAATTAGGCTAGCTTGTATGAGCAGATCAAAGTAATATCACAAATAAAAGGTAGAGAAAACTATCCGGAATTCGTTGCTTGATTTCTATTGCACTTAGGGACAAAAATATCCAATTTTGTCCATATCCGACGTTGTTTGGCTGGTAAAGTAGAAAATTTACCAATTTTGAAAAATGTCACAACCCACGCTGCTTACTTTGTGTTCGTCTGATTCGATTACAAGGTAGTAACAATCATCCAGCATTTGTTGCTCGAGTCCTACCGCTCAAGACATAAATTCAGTCTCTGACAGCTGCAGGTAGGAATCGAGGGATCGGTTTTTTCAAAATTCAATAATTTTCTATTTTATTGGCGAAATGATGTCAGATCTATTCATAAAAGCAGTAAGAAATGCGCAAGAAATGCCAGATACCCTATTTGCCTATTTGCTGTGTCCCTTTTTTTTATCTTGCGTCGCATTAACTACTTGATCATTAGCGACGGGATAAAGCGGTAGATTGTTACAATTTATTGAAAGGTTCAATTTTCGTTAGATTATTTTAACCTATTGAATACACTATTTTGAACATCATGTAATGATACGTTCATAAGTTAACTTTTAGCAACAATTAGCTATGAATTTTTTTTTGTAGTATGTGTCTTTCAGCTCTAACAGTCGTTTGGCTAGTTCTGACAGAAACTAGCGAAACTTTTCCTTTATTAAATAAAGAACCAACAATTCCGGGATTAGCGCAAAAAAAATGTTGGCACTAGTTTGGTTTGATTTGACCATAGGTGCTTGGTCAGCTTTTAGAACCTCAATCTAATTACGATCTGCTATTGGAAATAGCTTTCATTCTAATCAACATATTACAAATGCAGTCCAGTCATTCCAACGAGATGATTTTGCGATGAAACAGATATAATTTTAGTATTTTATAAGCGAATGCAAACACAACCATTCATTTCTTTTCACGTATTGAAGATTGAATTACTTTAACGTAAAGTTAAAGCTAGGATTAAGTACTACGCGGAAATACCCGACATGTCATGAAGAAGCAGCTTAAAAGCTCGTGTAGCATAAGAAAAGCATATAAATATTTATGATTTTCGCTCATGTTAATATGCCAAATGAACATGAACCTCCCAAACATTAGCCATCAAGATTTCCTATCATAATTTCCTAAATAATTCCGTGCGATGTCTTCTGCCAGAAATATGGAAAGTCGGAATAATAATGTCGATAACCTACCATTATAAGGTAACTTAATTACAAAAGTCGTTTACAGAATAATTATTAAAGAGATTGTAACCATCCTATTTTTTAATAAAATTTACCATGTTCAACTTCCACATAACTCTGTGCATATTTTATGGTCACAGAAAAAAATAAAATAAAATTTTTAATGTTTAAAATTATTGTAAACTTAAAAAATAAAATGAGGGCATGTATGAATAATAAAGAGTCGCGTAGTGCGGAATCTTGCTTTTAATATATTACCCTTTCTGTCTATTACGGTTAGATAATGTTATCAGATTTACAATAAAATTAGCAATGATCGACTTTGAATAAGTGGTTCGTTATAATGCAGATTTGAACATACATATAATCAATGAATGAACAATTTACACATATATACATAAACCTTTACAAAGTTTTATGTATGTAAGTGATTTTCATATATAGTCTATGATAAGAGAGCAGCTTTCATTTTCTAATGTCACAAGATTTGGCACGTAGAATAATCCGAATTAAGTGTAAATCATTCGTAAATAATATGATTATTCTTTAAATAATTAAAAATAAATTATTTAAAAATCGATTCTCATATAATAGAAAAATAATTACAAGTACCTATTCACGCTATATCTTCAGCGCCAAATTTCTTACAATTAGAATCTGAAATATTTCCTTTATTGTAATTGTGAAAATAATGTAAAAGGCAAGGAAAAACATATTGAAAGCGATTATTAATTTGTATAGTTGATTATAATAGATCGTTAAACACATTTTGGTGTATTTTTTTAAAGATATTTTCAAACAAATATATGGTAATTATTACAAACATCCCTGCGAACGAGGTCAGTTAAAAGCTGTTAAATCACTTTAAACTAAGACGGACAATTGTAAGTGAGTTACTAAGCCACAAAATGAAATAAAATATTTTCCTTCCTATACAAATGGATGAAATTTTCAAGAATTACGATTGTTTTATATCATTATTGATATATATTCATTTTTCATCATTATTCATCAACATTCATTGATCATCATACATTGATGTATCATATTTTTGTTAAGAGGTTCATTTTCGACATTATAATTTCCGGCTTCGTTTTACATGCTCAGATTTGAAAAGACTTGAAGAATAGTATCGATTTTTTCAAGTAATATAACTCGCCAAACTACTGGTACAACTCCGTTAATACATCTTCATAAAAATAGTAACGAATTAGGATATTTTGAAAAATGTATAAATATATCTAAAACATAATATCTGCTACCCGGGCCCAGGGGCTCATTGTGTGCCTGTCAATAATTTTTATTCAATACTTTATGGATCGGGACCAAATTTTGTCGTAGCGCAAAGAACTTTTGTTGAGAGACCAATATGGAAGCTAGTACAATTTTTCTGTTCGCATATGTGCTTTTAGAAATATTTTCAGATTCAAAAGTTTCAATCGAATTTATAGATCTTAAAGTGAATATTTGAAAACAATTTAATTATTTAAACATTTCTAATTATCCTGTTAATATCTTAGCCACAGCTTCATGTAGTCTTGTCAATAATAGACTTTAGATCCAAATTCTGTCGGGTGACATCTCTGATGCAATTTGTGTCTAGAGGATAACCCAAGGAATAAAAGTAATGCCGATGTGTGCTTTTACATTTTTTACATTTTACGTGCGTAAAATTAATAACAAAATAATTATAATACACTCTAAATGTATCATGAAGGAATTGTTTTTAAAACTAGGGCAGTGGTCACTCCAAATACTAATTAACACACATCGACACAATATACGTCACATTCCCTATTTACCATGTCCTGTTATTATTTCTTTTGGCTTAGTCGTTTCTCTAGTTATAGTCGACTATCTTGTTGTCAATTGCTCATAATTGATGGCAACTATTTCGCATTCAATTTTTTTTATTTTTAATTTTAAATCAATTTTTAATAACGTCTTTTTTTAGAAATGTCAAGTAAGTCCAAGAAGAAAAGGCAAAGAGTTTCTGATTGCATGGATAATTTAGAAATTGAGAAAGATGACACGTTCATGTAGTATCTTTACATTTCGGAAAAATTCCTCAATAGATAAATTATTTGTGACACCTATACTTAGCATATTATGTACTACGACACGTTAAATGCGTCCACGAGAAAAAGGTAGATAAGAAAAATTAATACGTTTAAAGGCAAATGACACAAAAAATTGATCATTTTTATTTTACATAAATTATTGTAAAAAATTGCATTTTACAATTTTGTGTTTTTCAATTTGGACGTTGATAACAAAGTCTTAAAAAATAATATTGACACTTTTTATGTAGTTAATATGAAGTTTATAATGTGTACTTTAGGATGGAATCAGAATGTTCTTCAGTAGAAAAAAAGTAATTTCTAAATAAGAAAGTAAAATTTAAGTAGATATAGTTTTCAGTTAAACGACAACATTTTTTCTTTCAATTGCGTTTATCTTTGTCATAGTAAGCGTGCAACGACCAGTTATAATAGATAAATATTTTTACATATCTTATAACCAATTGCACATTATTCGCATCATTCACAGTCAACAGATTATTGACATTCAATATCGCTTGCAATAATTTATTCCCAGTACTTGGGTTTTGAGAATTTCAAATGTTAGGTGCCAACTGCACTGCGCGAAATTTTATTTTTTATGCTTGGAATGCACATAAATAAATATAAACAATTTTATATCGTTGTTGTTAACAATAATAATTGAGTAATATATATGAAAACTGACTTTATACTGCGGACTAACTACCTAAAGAAAGGCAAATTCCACTGACGACATAAGCCACGAAATATTCAAATGGAAAAAACAGTTGGAGAAAACGATGTGGTTGATAGTAAAAGACGAATGCAGAAAACCAATTATTATTTCTTAACATTATCAAAATGTCGAATAAGCGACGAATTTCTGCTTGGGAAATCGCCACATAATCAATTCAGTTTAACTCCAGAAATAGGAAATAAACAGTAAGCTCTACATAATTATATTAAAATGTTTATAATAGAGTGAGGAAGGTTTTTAGTCTGTTTATTTTCTTCAGGATTAATTTTATCCTCAGTTTTTTAATATTAATTCATATTTTTAAAAACCCTGCACCCTTCCAGAATAAATAAAAAAAATTGGCTTCTTTGAATGTTTGATCCAGACAATGCAATCACTTGGAACCATTCCTGGTTACATCCACACAAGAATTGGAAATAAATCTTGTAAAAAAATCAGACTTACTCATTCACCCACGACACAAAACGATTTAAACTATTTTGCTGAAATTAAAAGATAGATAGCATATTTGACAGTGACCCCCGTTTTCATCACTGAATCCTTACACGTAATTAAAATTTATTTAGATCACATTGAATTTCACATCCAAAAGTCCTCCAGTATATTTAACATCAGTAAATACAGCGTACAATAGAACAATACAGTCAAGAAAAGAATGTCATTTCTAATGCTTCAGTTATTTCCCTTTTGCTTAATGCCGGTGAAAATAACGATCAAGGATAAAATTTTAAAGAACGCATATTGCAAAATGAATTAATAGAAAGTATCCCTTTCAGCGTTATTATTAAACTCAAAATGAATGCTGGAATCAATCTGTAGCTTTTATTTTCATAAGATATTTCAAGAAATCTCATTCTTCACCAAATATTACTGCAAATAAAGTTGAAATTTAAGCTCACATGACTTTTTTCGTAAAATAGATTTGCAGTGATCCTCTACGCCGTCTTTAATCAACTTTTGCAAATAAAAGATTCACTTTCGACGTCGATTTGTAATTATAATTAAAATAAAATAAGTATCATTTTATTCGTTCTGGATGAGTTTCTTCAAAATATTAGCGAACGTTAACGTATTATGAGTGGCACAATCTCGTCGAAAGATCAGCAGCAAATACGAAATTGCATTTTCCTTTTAAAAAAAGCTCCTCGTCTTCGTTTACATACTTAATGTAACACCGTTTATATGTTTCATTAATTTTATTACTAACATTTATAGAAAGTGATATCAATACATTAAAAAAATTAAATCATGTTCCTTTATTAACAACGACGAATACTTTACCTCCTAGCTATTGGCTACATAAAAAGAAATCCTCACTTGTTAAACGGTGATATTACAGTAGAAATTTCAAGTATTTTTAATTTACTTAAAACTCCTGCATGTCTTTTATGGCAAAGAAAAGGTATTACTTGTTTCGAAAGTGTGTCGTTATTTAATTCAATTGCTTACTTCTCTAATACAATAGATGACGTTGGAAGTATTTTAAATTAAATTTAAAACATTTTCAGCAGAAGAAGTTTCTGGTGAGTGTCTGAACGGCCATTAGAAATGAATTTGGTTATACGGAAATAAACTTTTCAGCACCACTTCTGCTGTTAGGAACATCTAAAGAGCAAATCGCAACTGGATGTTAAAAAATTATTGAAGCGACTAAAATATTATCGAAATCTGTGGGTTTCATACATTTAAATTTTGTAATAGCTTAATCAAATTTTTATTGATCGACAAGTTAATTTATAACTGTTTTAAAAAAATATCTTAGCAGAACGTTAAGACAATACATCATTTTTAATACAAAAAAAATATTAGTCATTTGGGCATAAATGGATTAACTAAAAAACAATTTAATAACGTACCCCGGACAACATTCACGTGGCTTCGTGTGACTTTTCACATTCTTCCTATTCTCAATGCTGAAGTTACGACTTCGCGAAATGTGTTTTAAAAATGTTTAATAAGTTTTTCAATAAATTACACTCATTAGAGCATATGCTTTAATAATAATTGTGTCATTGATCTGTTATTAGAAACTAGCTGATGACATAGCAAAAGGAGGATTTTTTACTCTTTTTGAGACACTAGTGAAACACAAAATCATCTCATAGAAAAAGTTGATAATGAAAATACCAAGTATTCACTTTCGAACCATTGGAACCAATTATTAGAAATAAACAGATGAGAGGATGAGTATCACAGTATTCAAGTAGAAAATAAATATTATAACGAGGAAGTTACTTTGCTCATTACAAATTTAGTGATGGACAGATAGATCGTAATCCCGAATGTATTTTGCATGAAAATAATATAGATCCCATCTTCAAAACACATTTCAAAACAACCTGGAAAAGACCGGTATACTTGCAGTTTCTACTGTAATTAACCTCTTGAATCTATTCACTAAACTGTCTTGTAAACGAAAATGTCGCTCCTGATTTGCATTTAAAAAATTGTATACAAAATAAATAATGAGGATTTTGATGACGTAAGATAAATTCAAAATAAGTGATTGAAAGTAGAAATCCATTTGGAGTCCAAACCTGCCTTTTGCAAACACAAATCTAATTTTTAAACGAAATTAAATATTACTTTCATTTTAAACAATCTGACCTTGCGAATAATGATACAAAATATAAAAATAATCGTATGGTCTGGAATTATACAAAAAACTATTTGATTTATTTAACATTTTCATATGAAACAATTTATATTAAATTATATATATGAAATAAATACCAGTACTTTTTCAGTCATTAAATTTATTCGAATGCATTTTCCATGTAAGATATTTACCGAGAATTAAGGAAATCGTGTAATATGTAGGAATTTAATACTGTAATTGAACAAGAAACAAAAAACGATCAAATTTCACTATAATTTCTAAAGAAAGTAATCAACTGAGATATACTGTAACTTACTTGTTTTCTATGTAAAATATATCTTCGTTCAATTATAATTTCCCATTATTATTCTAAAACCTGTCTGTCAGTGGATAAAATAAATAATAACGCTAGAAAGTAACGAAATCTTTTTCAAACAATATTTATTTTAAACATTTATAAAAAAAATTGCTTTGTTTTAACTAATACAAATTCTATAATGAACTTCACGCTTTACCCAAATTCGTTTTGAGGTACACAAATGCTTTCGCTGCAATGGAAAGCAACGTGGACGAGCTTTACTATATAAATAATATTTTCTATATCCAATTAAAATCTGCACACAAAATCCCCTCCAAAGATACTAAACAGGGCTCCAATTGCATTATAAACACATAACCTGTAATCGTTTGCAAACACAATCATTCGCGATATCATTTTATTCGTTTTTCAATCGTCACAAAAGATAATAACATATTCACTAGAAAGGGGATGACCAGGGCCAAAAAGAAATCATTTTTAAGATGGTTTCAGATAGAATTTGGTTCCACTTTTGAAATATAGCTTAACAATAACGGGTCTCATAACATACCCATAATGCTAATTCGAGTTCTGTCCGCAGTTGGTCGATTAACGAGAGACTAGAAGCTTCTTTAATCTCAGAAATCCTTTATCCATATATGTAGAATAAACAAACATTAGTCCTGCATTCAATATTTTTCAGTTTTGAAATTCATCTTTTGCTATCTATGTTTTCATCAAAGTTGCACACAAGTACGCTTAACGGCGAACGAATTAATAATTATGTTAACTATTTCAAATTTCATAATCTATTTACTTTAGACCGATTCCATATCAAATCATGCAACGAAAATAAGTTTAAAATTCCAAATCATGTTTTATATAACTTTTAGTGTTCTTTTGGACAAATAAAAAGATACGTATTTTGTTGTTTTGTAAAAAAAAAATGTCTATATAGTTGCGAGAACTACAAGAATTACGCTACTTCCATCATTTTCGTTCTAACCGGATGGAAAATTATTTTTAAATCTCTTTATTCTCGTTAAAAATCAATATTTTACTGTTCTGCTTTTTCAGTTTAGTAGTGTTTGGTATCTTCTTTCTTTGCCAGTTTTTAGTTTTACAAAATTTTGAAAATTTCCATTGGGGTGCTTTTTGGAGTGAGTTCCCTTGTCTCTCACGAATCACGGTGCTTTTTGAATTTGAGTGATAAATAATAATCGCTTTACGTACATTGACTTTTCCAAACTCTCAAAAATAAACTTATAATTTAGCAAACTTTTCTCGACGGGTGTTTTGCAGTTCTCGCCATATAAGCTCTTTCCAATAATGGCACTTTTGGATACCTTTAGCAAACTGTTTTTTTCTTAAAATACAAAAAAATTGTTTGTTATTGTTAATATTTGAAAGTTTAGACTTTTAATATACATATTCAAAATTTCCCTTTTATTTTTTTAACTGAAAAGAAGAAGTTGATGCAATGGTAAATACCCGTCATTATATTAGACAAAAATTCTTGCTGCTCTCAGGTCGTTTTAGCGTCAACAAAACATACTGGAAAAGTTTCGTTTCTGTTTTGTCTATTCATAAAAAAAATGAATTTTTAACAAATGATGTTTCTGAGAAAATCAAGTTTTCTGATTTTTGAAAAAACATCCGCCATTTTGTTAATTTTCCAAATTTTGTAAAACTAAAAACTGGCAAAGAAAGAAAATACCAAACACTACTAAACTAAAAAAGCAGAAAAGTAAAATATTGATTTTTAACGAGAATAAAGAGATTTGAAAATAATTTTCCATCTGGTTAGAACGAAAATGATGGAAGTAGCGTAATTCTTGTAGTCCAACTATATGGACATTTTTTTGTTTACAAAACAACAAAATACGTATCTTTTTATTTGTCCAAAAGAACACTAAAAGTTATATAAAACATCATTTGGAATTTTGAACTTATTTTCGTTGCATGATTTGATATGGAATTGGTCTTTAGTCAATGTTCAAGAGGTCTTGGTTAATTATTCTACCGCGGCCTTGAGATGAGCACAACGCAGAAAGTTACTAGGATAAATCGCTCGATGCACATGAATTGTTTTTCATTAGTTTTGACAGCAAATCTCAATTGCTGTTTTTCTCTTGCTGCATTCTCCTTTTGCAATTCGTAGTTGAGGTCAATATCGTTCTGTACGACATATCGAATTGCCTTGTCAAAATTTCAGATATTTGATCGTTCTAAAATTGAGATATCATCCCCATTGCAAATTTTTGTTTTAAAACTTTTTTTTTTATCCGACCAGAACTGCAGCACTGCTGAAAGTCGCTCATGACCACACAGGAAGTAAAATGATCGATGGACATCTTTAGCATATGACCAGACGTCACCGAAACTAGGATCTCGAAACCACTTGTTGCTGAATTCTTCATCGCCGAGGAAAAGATTTTTGTCCAAAGTTGGGCGCACGCGCATAAAACTTTTGCGTAACTGGCAGCGCGCATGACCTTTCCGGCATACTGTATGCGCATGCGTGCTAATTTTGTCGCGTTCTCGATGCAACTCGCAAAGGGCGCCCATGACACACATGCACACCCATACGCAAACACATTCGCGCGCAATGACATTGCAACACGCAGTAACGTGTGCGCATTCAAGTAAACGTACACACATACCTACATATATATATATATATATATATAATATATATATAGATATATATTATATATATATATATATATATGTAGATACTATATAACGCAGAAGAGATCTGGAAAAGAAAGCAAGGCGAGTCGTTAACACACAATTATGTTTAATCAAAAATTAGTATGAAATACATTAAATGCACATGTGATTAGATCTTGCTTGACGCTGCTTCACTTTTTGCCGTTTTAATCCACATCAACCGTACTTTATATCCGTATTATCTACACTACAATTAAAAGAGATGTATATAGTAATTGAATCGTAATCGTATGATTAAACTGGATAAACATATCGAATAAAAGTTATAATCGCAATAACGACGTAAACGCAGCAATGAAGTCGCAAGAATATAAATTTTCCTTTCTTCTCGTAGCAAAAAGTCGAATTAACTTTTCTAACCGCTAAACCTTGTTCATTTTGCATGGTCGGAATTGTTTGTGTCTGTGTGCGTCGTATGTCTATTGTACGCTTTAAGTCGGTCTGACGTAAAGTCGTCCGAACAATCGCGACGGAGATCAACTGAATCTTCGCGAATTTCCGACGTTTGTCGTTCGACTAATATCTACTAAACAGCTGCCCTTGCGCGAAGGACATCTATTGTTTGACTGATCATCTATTTCGTACTTTCGACTACTTTTGGCTTCTTTAGCGACACCCGTTATGTCGATCAGCCCGTAACGGCCCGATACCGCACAAAACGACAGCTTTTCACATCTACGATTCGAACCGAAACCGAACGAGAACAAAATATTAAAACGGACAATTCCAAGGCCCTACATAGATCCATCCGAAGCGAAAGGAAAACCTTATGATCGCAAACCACAAAATGAATAAAAAATATTTCATGCGAATCGATAACTGAGACGATTCGTTACGGATGCATCTTCGGGTGCCATCCCCTTCACTTTTCAAGAATAGATTGGTATCAGTCGCGATTCATGGCGTAATAAATTTATTTCGCACGTGCCTCGTCATGCAAATATTCTGCCACAGAATATATAATATAACTTGCAGATTCGCGTAAAAAAATAAAGATGACGATTCCTACGGCCACGAGCCGCGACGGATTCTCTCGAAATTCGAATCGGCGAATATTCCCTGGTTTGCTGTGAGTTTCGCTGATTCCATTTGCGAGTTCTTTTTGAGCGCACGTAACAGGAGGCACCCGTTTCTTTTGTAATTCCGGTTACTTCTTCGTGCGCGTCGGCTGTTTCGTTGGCGCGATTGCGAACTAACAAAAAAATAAATAAAAAAAATAGACACAAGATTGAAAAAAGTTAACATTGAAAGCAGCGTTCATTCTTAACAGAAACGCACCGAATTTCACGTCGACGAAAGAATACGAGCCTAGTGCGTGCAGCGAATATAGTGTTCGACACGTGCATAAACGCAACCAGCTGCAGGTAACCACCGATCGATCGGCGGAGGGGAATCCCCGCCCCACATACGGCATCCGCATATACGCGTCGCATTGTTTCCGTTCTTATTGTACCGTAGATCATATCTTGAAGATCCGCACGACTCGCTACTGCAAAGACCCGTAAAACCGTTTAGTCGAAACGAAAATACCAGGCGCCCCTTTCGTTCGTACTGCGATTGATAAAGAAAATGACGTCTGTCGAAAAGAAAGTGACGTCTGTCGAACAAATGATCCGAATTTTCGCGATTACATAGGTGTGTGTCTGTGTTTTGTTTGAGACCCCCATCCCCCCCCACAAAAATAACAAAATGTATATGCATACATATATGTATGAATCAGGATAGATATATACATATGTGGGTGTATGTGTATATACATATATATCCATAATTAAATCGTACTTTGTATATATTATTATATAAAGAGATATTAATAATAGTGTTTCTTATTCGCTTCGATAATGTACAAGGAGCGGGATGTCAACGCCCAACGGCACGCGCCCGCCCATACATATATCTATATATTTTTGTTATACACACATGCCTGACGCTTGCGAAAACGAATGTGTCCGTTCCTGACCTAAACGCCATCTGGCCGCGTCTCACTTCTCTTAAGCCTGATTTTTTAGATAACGCCAACGTCTACCCTCATAATATCCTCTCTTGCACAGCCATTGTTCCTTTCGCAGCTACACGGTATTTTCGTTATCACTTCGAAACTAGCGATTCAAATTTCAAAATTTTCGTTTTTTTCCATCCATCTGCTTCCCCTAATCACTTTAACGCCCTCTGTCGCTTTTATAACGCGAAGTTCCGGAAAGACTTCAGTTTGTTTTATTTTCGCGAGAAAAAACATTCAGCTCCTAATTATGTAAATCATAAGAGACCTGCACTCTGATTAAACTATAAGCAATAGATCATATCTAATCGCCATTTATGTCACCCTCTTTCTCTTTTTGTGCCTCGAATCTAATGCAATTTCTCTTTCCATTCTGATGGAATCTCACGGTTTCTACATCGTGCAAAAAGACAACATTCTTTGGGCGTTGACATCATGTTCCATTTTTTTTTATTATCGCAATATTGCACGATTTCATTTTTTTTTTTAAATTCTCAATTTCAATAAGGTGTTAGCACCAATCTATTATATCACAATGTTCCACTCCACACCACGCAATTGTAAATATATAAATACCTATGCAGTAGTAGTAGCAATAGTAGTAGTAGTAGTAATAATAGTAATATGTGTAATAGTTGCGGTAGTATTTAGTAATAGTAATTTTAACAATTAAAAAGGTCCGAATTGAACAACCCGATGGCCGTTTGACGTTATTAAGCGGCGCGGGCCGCATTTCCGTTACACCGCGTAAAATGTTCTGCCGAGTATTTGTTTCTATATTCAACTTTCCTTGAAGCAGCAAAATAACAGACAAATAAAATTGTATTATGTAACAGTGAATAAAATATCCAATATTTTGACGTTTGAAATGAAATTGTTATATATTAATCAAAATCAAAATATGTTTTTGAAGTGAAAATCAAATTTGATATACATTCCAATTATTTTGATTTCTTCGAATCATATTTCAAATTCACCGAATAAACGAATATTGCAAACGAAAAAAGAAGCGGCGATATTCGTACGGGGGCCGCGTACGGAATGTTGAAATAGGAAAAATACTCGACACATTTACATACATATATTTGGTAAGCTGGCGATGCAATGAACATTTGCAACGTCTGTAACGCCTATGGTACAATATATCAAAAAATCTGTTCTCGTCGTTCGATGGGACAACCGTTTAAAAACATTTCAATAAAATAAAGATAATTAAAATCGACAATAATTTGTAAAGTAAATCTGCCAGGGGGTAGGCATCTTAACGATCATTCGTTATCTGAGTTAGTGACGATCCGTTTGTACCTGGATTCGTGTTTGCACGTGTGCGCGCGTGTCCGTCGTATAAATAAATAAATCCGTGCCTACGCAGGTAGTTTGCTGAAATATTATAATTGTTCTCTCTTTCTGGTCAACCGAAGTAAATAACATGTATATAAAATCATAAAACGGTAAAACAAAATTAAATAAGTTTCTCAATATATATTATTATATGTTTACCTCACGATAACTATAATAGGAATAAGAATCTGCAAAATATATTAATAATCTGTGATTATTCTGTAATAATAAAGTAATTGCTAAATTAAATCTGTATATTCATGCTTTGCTGGACAGGCGTAACTATGCAAAGTGCCTTATTTTTTATCGTCCTCGACCTTCGTTTCGGAAAACAAAATATGACAATTAAAAAATAGAACGATAACAAACGAGAAAGCGAAGGTGTCGGCATCACGGTAAAATTGTTTAATCACAAGTCACAGACGCGATTTGGCTCTTTGAATAGCTAGTGGACTCGGCGTTATTGCCATTTACCATTGTTATCATTACTATTAAAGTGTACCTGCTCGTGGGTGTGTGTTTGCCATTCCCTGCATGCGACGGATGCATTGTAAGTGTGCGTGTATATGTGTCACCCCTCCTTGCCCTAAAAAACCCTCACCTAATTGGTTGAACCGACATGAGAGGCCTACATTTGTTTTTTTTTTTACATGGTACGGATATTAAACATATAACGCGTACACATTATCTGTCATAACGTAAAACGAGCAGAAACATAAAAGAAACAAGGACAGCAGTTGCACCTTAACCCATCTAACTGAAGGAAACTGAGATGATATCAATGTGCAACGACCTGTGTTATGACTATCAGTAACCACCCCTTGGATAGAATCGTTTTTAAACGTAACTATCTTCAACCAATCAAATTATCATAACGGTGGATTATATAAAGTATAAAATATAGTACTATAAATCATCCAATACAATAAATCCTTATTATCTGTTGCCTATGCACTTAAGTCCCGATCGTGGAATGTCTCCGTGATTTTCCACTGTTTTGCTGCATTACATTTGCGGTGTGCAGTTTATAACCGTTATATCATAGACTTTAGCTGTTATTTATAACAAGTAACGTGTTCTTATAGTTAAAGTTCATATTAGAGCTGCGTATCAAATGTTAAAAACGATGCATAGGACAGAAAGTTCGTTGTAGATCGATTTACTCCCACGTTGTTTAATTATTTTTCTGTACAGTCGACACACTAGCCCTGGACACGCGTGTCTGAACTCGCGAGTAGTAGAAGTTGAGGTATGTACATCGCCGTCCGAAAAAAACAAAAACAAAAACAATAATCCGTCTAGCTCGATTTCCCTACTCGACCGAAACTATCGCGAAATATTGTTCGCGCTTGACCGACGTCTAATATGAAGTCCAACTATATAAACTTTCAACAACTATTACAACGATTCACCCTGCGTATCGAATGAATTACTTCCGCTTAAATATTACTTTATTTGTTAATTAATATTAGTAATCATTCGGGCTGCTTTATTCTCAATTCGCCATTTACTTACAGCAGCATCTACGGGAGGAATTGGCACCACATTTGCTCCCATTTTATGTATATAGAATTCGTTAAAATTCTAATTTTTCACAATTATTTTTCCCGACACACCCTCCATTTAGCTACTACGTCGTCATCATCAGCATCATCATCACCATAATCATCATCATCATCATCATAATCATCATCATCAACATCATCATTATCAGCACCAACACTATCATCACCACTAAGACCACTACCGTCGTAACAATGACGCTTAAAAGTACAACAAAGAAATAAACAATAAACCTTCGTAACTTTATCATCTGCTAAATATGAAAATCTCAGCTTCACGGCGTGTCGCGTATCTGCCATTGATTGGCCTCTGCCACTTTATTGACAGTAATTTAGTGCAGATTGATCTAAGTAAATTTGGTGTATAACAAAACGACGCGACAACACGAAACGAACTACAATTAAGTGTCACTTATCACGCATTACCGTACGCTCTAGACCATAATTGACGATGTGGGCGATTTCTTAAGTTTCCTCTTCTTCGACTTCTCCATCCTCTTGACAATCGTCCAGTTCTTCTTCCGGATCATGTTCGATCCTCGCGAAACATCCACCGAATGTTCGCGAGACACACACGACAGACATGGTTCGTAAAGACAAAAGTAATGGCGGAACAATGAAGGAAAATGAAGAAGTCGAGGACAAGTGTGAGGACGTGCACGACGATGACAATAACGACAAGGACAGACACGAACACGACTATGACGAATCTGACGACTACGACGTCGTCCACGATGACGCTGATGACTGCACAGAAGACGACGACGACGACGACGACGACGAGGATCGACATTTATATCACATAATGACGTTTGGCGCCAAAAACCGGAGGCCCAAAAAATGGCGCCTGACGAGTGTTGATATATAACGTGTTATGTATGTGTATGGTGTTCGCGTCGTTTGACGACGAGTCGTGAGGCGAGGGATCGAACGAGCTAATGAGCGAGCGTGTCAGCGCAGACCTTTAGGAGAGCGTGTTCATAGTGTCGTTATTCGTCGCGGGCAACGCCAGCGAGCCTGCCATGAAATCATTAAGACCGATTTTTGTTGCCTCTGAATGTTTGGATTTAAAGTGAGTTTGCAAGTTGTCGCTACGCGTGTACGTCGCACGACATAGAGGACACTCGTACCTGCCAGGGAAGTGGACGTGGTAGTGGTTCCTGATGTGCGTCACGACCTTGCCGCACAGCTTGCACCTGTTAAGGTTGCAGCCGCCTGGCACCCGCTCAAAGGTCAGCCGCATTTGCCAGGCTTTTGAACCTGCAACATCAACACAAGACAAGTCACTCAACTGTTGCCTCCCGACCTACGAGCCTCGAGTCTCGTCGGCTCGCTAATATCTCTCTCTATATAACGACGCGTCGAGATCAGATCGAGAGACTCGCAGAGAGAATATAGAGAATAGACAAGAAAACGTGTAGAAGTGATAAATATAGATAGTTAAAAGTGACAGAATAAGTGAAGAGAGAGAGAGAGACTGAAAAAAAAATACATATATACAAAAAGTAAACAAAAAGCAGAAGGAAAAAAAAGAGAGAAAGACAACAAAAGAGATAGTGGCCTTTTCTCTTTTTTATTTGGTTTCTTTTTTTTTTTGTTTTGTTCATGGCAAATTCATAAGCGCGCTCAAGCCCTCGTTCAAGCCTGTTGAGTACTTCGAGGTACTACACTGAGTGACTCGGAAGCGAGCCACTCGAGCGTGAAAGGATTTTGCGCCACGGCATTAGCGCATAAGCTGGCTGTAAAGTGTCGATTTTATTGGTTGGATCACCCTCTGCATTCAGTCAACCCTTGGCTCGTACACATATATAATGAACCGCAACAAGTTTTCCTTTTTCTCCTTTAAAAGCACTTATACACGACGTTCTTTATACAGACTTTTGCATCATTGACACAATCGCGCCAGTACCCGAGCACCAATCGAAAACCCCATTCGTAAATAAGCAAAACATGTAGGCGACAAATTGTATTTTTTTTTTTAGACATAGAACGTTGACTGAATGCTGATGACCTGTGAGCTCTGTACAAGTTTTCATATTTATACACAGTTTCAATATTTTATATATACACAAATTATTAACGATGAAGTTTATGCTTGTTAGAATAGGAACATCTCGGTTAGGTTCGTTAGAGAATCATGAAAGACTGTCAGTCGCGTGTGAGAGATTATACATTTTTTGTGAGAGCGACAGAGGCACAAGATGAGGCGAGGGTGGATATATAATATATATATAAATGTATACATAAGTATGCCGTTACTTGTTATGTGTATGAAAAGTAATGTAGCAAACGCGAGATAAATATACAAAATATGTAGAGAAAAAATTAACACCAGTATAAACGACCAACGCCCGATTTTTAGAAAGAAGAATATTTATAAAGAAAGTTCACCTATTTTGTATGCGTAATGACCGCCCATGCAAAATAGTACGAGCCCGTCTGAACCTGAGCTCATTCGGCGCTTTAAACTTCTGTCCACCAATCGTTCGTTGAATTGACCATCAATGTTCATAGGTTTATTCGCAAGTTCCTCCTCCCAGATGCACGTAAGCGGAAAAAATCAGACAAACTCAACAACACGCATACACGCATCCACCCACGCACCCACACGCAGACACGTTCACTCTCACACGTAGACAAACATCCATATTCACAATAAGTTAGCTTCATAATCCTCATTTATTTGTCAAAATTCCTGCGGGTACAAAAATATTACATTATTTCACGTCACTTAAATCCTAAATTTATTACCTATACTTTGTCCGCCTCTCTTGAGACGGAAGGTATACATACATCGAATACGCCTTATCGAGGCAAAAAAAAAAGAGCTAAATAAGTCGACGATAAATATGGTAGAATGGATCGCACAATCTTTCGATTAAATCTAAACGTAGTTATGGCACATTATTCTATTAATACGATAACTCTTAACGTGCAGGCGTCGAACGGGCATCCAAGCTCGTCGCGAGATCGACGACTGGTAGAACAGCCAACGTTTTCGAAGGTACAAGAAAAGTCCTCGAACAATGGGAAAATCATTTTCGGGGGAATGACAGAGAGCCAGAAACAAAAAGAATCGAGACTGATCTTTGGTAAATAATAAGCAAAAGTTTGGTCGAATACCGACGCCATGCCCGTGTCGATAAACGAAAGATGACAGACTCTTTTTGTTCGAATATTAGATTGCTTCTGTTTCCGTATCTCCGGCAAGCTCGTGCTAAACTGCCGTGGAACTTTTGGACAGGCATTTTTGGCAAACTACCAATAACGCTGTTGGCGTCAACGTCAGAGTTCTTTTCTGGCTTTATTCCGCTGTCTCCCTGTTTTACCTTCCCTGGGTGACCTACGTGTCGCTGGACTACTTGTTATACGATAAAAACTGCGAGGAAAATGGTCTTAAAAAGGTTTCTTGTATGATTTTCCGTTTCCGACCAAGTATCAGATTAATTTACAACGTCGGAATTACCCAAGTTTTAATCGACACGTACCACTGATCGACCCAAACGAGAAAAAAGAACAATACTCTAATATACAATAGAGCCAGCCTCGCTTGGATTGTAAGCAACGGAGTTAATCACATTGAGGCTTATAGAAGTAACGAAATTGATTTATCGAAGAATATAAAAACACTGAAAATATTGCATATAATTTTGCGCTCGGAAATAGAGTTGCGAAACAGTCATTACCGTATCGACAAAAACTTTTGAGCCTGTATAGCCGTGAGTTAAACTAATTTAAAATGTCTCCATTCAGAATCTCATGTTCTTTTTTTTTGTTTTTTTTTTGCTTCGATATCCGTACATCATCATAAAACTTAGCTGTCCAACGACGATTTTAAAACTAAATGAAAAATGTTTTTTTTTTATGAATTCCATGGACATATAATGAAAACAATAGGCATAGTTTGGATTTTATTCAAAAACGTGCAAAGAGAAAACACGACTATCCTGGCGCTGACATATTTCAATTACAACCCATCGTTCTCGAAAGGGGTTTGAAATCGGTGCGTGCGTGACATCGAATATCGACAGCATTCCATCGAGAGGATAAACCTGTGTGGTCCCGCGATCATACCTGAAATCCGGCGTTGTCACACTTACGTAATATGAAATCCTCGAAACATTAAATAAAAAATATGGTGGCAAATCAATGATCTCGTCCGGATACGATGCGACACCAATTCATAGTTTATAATTACAACCCATCAATTTATTCATCGCCGAGTGTATAGCACTAATTATCGTTTCAATTTGACACAAATAACCCTTCAGGAATAACGTACGAATACTTTAATCCCACCGTTTTACCGATGGTGATAATATTCAATCGTTTAGAATCTGACACGTTTGATCGACAAACTGGATAGATAAATATGTCCAAGTCTTCCATATTTTTGGAATAATGAACAGAGTGTACTAACCACTATAATATAAAGTTTGCAGATTTAAGATAAGAGTAAATATAAGGCCTTTAATAGAGGGCACATTATTCGGTAACTGTCCAATAAGAAGCGTTACGCCGCACCGTCCAAATAATGAAAATTACTTAATCAACCGACACTGATTATCTTCAATGTCGTCTATTCAATATCTCAACTCAAAGTGATCTCCAGGAGAGAAAATTGCTAAGAATTGACTTACACAAGCCGCGAAAAATTCCTTTCCCCTTACACAATTATTCAGATGGAAAGAAAACTTTCGGCGAATAGTAAACAATTTGACGACTTCCTCAGTAGTTAATTCTTACTTATTGATCTCGATGGAATATTTTATAATACTTTTACTTGTTTTTTATGTTCGATATTATATAAAACATTTTTTACCGAATTTTCTCTATCGTGTGCTCGATATTGTTCTTTAAAAGTTACATCCACTGTTAAAAATGTCTTTAGGTATAACGGAAACTATTTAAAATTACAAAATTTACTAATTTCTAGTTTCAGTAACCGATAAATGTAAAATTAATATAAACGGGAGTCACTAGCTCGTGACTCCGTCTAACGGCGATAAACCGAACTAATTTCATATTGGCTCTCTCAGATGTCTGTTACAAGTTTCATAATTTTCAAATAATGTTAACTAATTTGTCTGTCTGCTACCGGATTTAGTACAATTCTGTTACACCGATATCAAAAAACAATCAACATTTCTAACAGTGTAGGCATGTACTTAAAATAAAAGATAGTGTAACGAAGAGTGTCCATAATTCTGAAATAAATTTCTTAAATAATCGCAATATAACCACGTTCAAATATCACTCTACTAAAGAAGACTAAATACGAGATTTTATTAAATGATCCAGGTTTCTGATCATGAATCCGAAAAAAAATTAAAAATTATGCCCATTTATCTCGGTAATCTAAATAAGTATCATTCTTTTTCCGATGGTTTGTCCAGATATTCAACTATTTGATGAGATTATTCAAGAAAAATACTGTTGAATCAACCGGCATTTTGGTTACACCATCCTACAGTTAAAATAAATAACTATTTTTTAAATTATTTTTTCGAAAACACGAATCTTTTTGTTTCAACTTTTACAAATATTTTCATAGCTTTTTTACTATATTAGCCACTGGAAATCAGTTACAATTTTGACTGAATTTGCCTGGTTTTTTTAAAATCCAATTTAAGTGTGAGTTGAGAGAGTGTTTAACATTGCATTTAAGTCAATATTTATTTAACCACTTCACTGGTAATGTATCATATGTGTACAAAAAAAAAAGGTGCCACGACTGGTAATGTATCATATATGTACATTTTTAAATAACTTCCACAATTTTCAATGAATTTGCGCGAAAATTGGTATGCTATAGTTTCTTAGATCCCTGAATACGAATTCTGCTCCCGTTTCAAAATTCAATATGGCGGTTCCAATATGGGGATTACAAGCTATGTGCTTTTGAAGCAAATTTTTTTCTGTGTGTGGAAAACGTCTGAAATTTGTTACTCGGGGGTTTTTGGGGTCGCTGATTACGAATCTGATCTTAGATTTTCGAAATTCAAAATGATATATCCGAGATGGCAAATAGAACATGCAAATTGAATTTTGACCTTACCTTAACGGACTCAATTTTGAATATTTCATAAAATGAAAAAATTATGTGGTTGGCCTCCACCGTTAGCTGGTTAATTATAACGACCCTAGAGTGCATCAGAAGGAGGTAGTGGGTGGATTTTGCACTCCATTTTTTTTGTTTATTTTTTTGTATTTTTGTTCTTTTTTGTATTTTTGATCCACTATTTTGAATCTATAAAACAATGCACACTTCAAATTCATTTGATATCATGTTCAAATAAACATATTTCTTGTGAAAAGAGATGTTTCAATGTTGTTTTATTTCGTCCGCCAGATTGGATCCACCATTTTGAATTTTTAAATTCTGAGATCATATTCGTATGCAGCGACCCCGGAAACCTCATATTTAACATTCTCATCGAAATTTGATAAAGAAAAGTGTATACTAAAAAAAAAAATTTATGCACCCTGTGGGGGTGAAAGGGAGGGGGAGGTGAGTTTTTTTACGTTAAATGATGTGTTTTATGTAAAACTGGCTCGTACCAGTCTTGGCACTTTTTATTTGAAAACGGCTACCAGTGAAGTGGTTAATATTATGTTTTGTGAACAAATTAACAACTAAAACTGGTGAATTTTATAGAAAAATGCAGTTAATTAACTATTGGACCGAGATGAAACTGGGTATTCGGTAGTTTTTAAGGTTGCTGATTATAAATCTTAACTCATATTTTGAAAGTTCAAAATTTGGTTTGAGACGAAACTGAATAACTTACTGGTTTGAGACGAAACTGAGTACTTAGTTCACCAGATAAATGTCTGCCGGAAAGGGTTTTCATTCCATTTTCTATTTTTATGTGTTATTCAATATTGTTTAAAGCAACAAATATTTTTAATTTGAAATATGTTTACTCTTTTTCATCCTCATTTTCGAAGAGCACTCTTGAAAGCAGTCAACTCTTTAAAAACTCCACATTCACTCTCAAGGAGTGAAAATACCATAAACTTGCTTGAGTTTCAGTCAAATTATCTGAGGAGAGGTCAATGACCGTTTGCAGTGCTGGAATTTCTGGAGTAACGTGTATAGATGGTGTGTGTCAACAATTTCTAGACTCTTGTAGCAAATTTCAATGAAAATGTAATATGTAAAGAACTTTCTGTAAATATTCTTCGAGAATTGAGGGAATAGTGCTATTGAGATAACTGGGATTTATTGACGACAAACCGTCGAGTACTAACCGACCTGCATCAAGAGGGATGCAGCTGTGCCTTTGGGGATGGAAATCGACGACAAGAACGCTTCGAAATAATGCGGACTATTGGCAGATATAGCCGCCCTTCGAAGATCCGTCGGCCCTTGGGGCGTGCAATAACCTGGGCACCCAAAAATCCAGCTGGAGTTCTGTCACATGACCTCCGGAGGTAAAATTCACATTGAATAGCTAAACCTGTATTAAAAGAGTCAGACAGAGAGGGGAGAGAACAGTAAATGTAGGAGGCGTAAAACGAACAACCGAGAGAAAGACAATGAAAACATAGGGAGGATCGTAGAGAGTAAGGGGAGACAAGGGAGGAGAGGAGGGAACCCCCATTCCAGATTTTAGTAATGTAACTTCGCATACGTAGAATGTATTCGCATACGACGCATTCGCATTTAATGCCATCGATCACTTTCGGACTGTGCGCTACCCTTCAGGGCAGAATGCGAGTTGCAGAGATTGCGTGCTATCTCAACCTAGGGGAGTTCATAAAAAAAACGCCCTAATTCGATTATTTTGTTAAATTCTTCATTCTATCCGGAACTCTAAAAATTGTGCAAATCGATATTTGTAAGAAATAAACCGAATTATTTATGTCCTTTTAAAACATTTTCGTAAGTTACAGTCAGTAAGTGTCAAACTATGATTCAAAAAACTACCTTTTTACATAAATATATTCGTATTTCAAAGCGAATTTTGCAAGAATGATCAAGTAAATGCTTACACCACTTTTTCGACAAATTTTACTGAAATTTTTTGAAGAAACTACTGGTTTTTCTCCATTGAAAAAACGATATCCTAATTTGAAAATGTTCCTAAATTTAGCTGTAATTGGATAATAATGGCATCATTAATTATGAAATTAAATAGTGAATATGGTAATTTGAAATTCAGAGATTCAATACCCCATAATAAAGCCTACACGTGAGAAATTTAAATATTTGGATGCAACTTTGAACTTTTTTATTATCTCTCTGCTGTGTATAATCAGGTTGCTCATTTTGCAAATAATTTTTTAAATTCCGGGCGGAAATGTCTATTTTACGGATCATTGCAGAGGAATGGAAAATATTTCAGGAAAATTTAAAAATATTTTCATCAAAATGACGGCCAAACATTCAGACAAAAAAGTCAGAAAAAATTGGGATTATTTTATTCCTTTTTCTGAGTTTTTCAGACGGAAAACAATTTGTTATGTTTTCCCAATGCACTACTAAAAATTGTGTTGTACTTGAATACCATATTTAAAAAATTTAACTTCAAAATGTAGGCTTCAAAATAATGTAAAAACAGTTTTCGTGGGATAAACTGATAAATTGGTTCATTATACTCATTTTTCTAAGTATTTTGTATTTCAATGGTTCATTATTATGGTATTTGATACAATAAGTTTTTCTGTTCAAAATGCAGGTCCAAAATATTCAGTATTTTTGCATTAGTTCTACTTTTACGTTATGAAAAGAAATTATTATTTTGTTTAATGATATAATACAGTAATTTTGGAAATTCCCGAATATTAATTAGATAGTGGCTTTGGCGTTTCGAAATGTCGGATAGACTCAGAAAATGACAGAATTTGTAATTTAATAAATATTATCATATTTTACATGAGATTTCTATTAGAAAGTGTTCTAATCAACTTTTTCTTCCAATACATCAATTTTCAAGAAAAAAAATCACATTTAAAAAAGGTCACCATAAAAGGAAGAAAAAATTGTGTTTTAAATAAAAATTACAGAATAAAATTAAAAGTAAAAATAAAAATATGACGTTTTGGCTCTCGGATTGTAGCCCTCTTCAGATAAAAATAATTATATAATATATGACGAATTGCATATAATTAGTTTAGAAACCACTGCTGTAATGAGAAATTCTAGAGTCTATTGGTGGAAGCGTGTACTAACTCAATTGGAGATTGTTAAGAAATGATCAAAAATTGTTTCACTCAAGCAAAGTGTTATATATTTCGGGTAAGTTTTTTAACCATAAACTGTATTAAATACCATAATAAACTATCAACACAACAATAAATTGTACAACAGTCTGTTTCTTTCGGCGAGGAAGTGTAGTGCATTTATAAGACGTATGTAATATATTAACATAATAGGTTTTCTTCTTACTAAAATTCAAATATCACAATTTAAACTATTTAATTCAGAATACTCCGTCTGTGTATCCCAACGTCATCGGGGATAATCGACTTTGTAAAATTCATCTACAATAAAAATTCAGAAGAGGGCGAAACGTAATAATTTTGTTGTATTGTTCAACAAGACCGTACCACCATTACTAGTAAACTTCAAATTTTATCTCAAGCGGTCAAGAAATTTTTCAAAATGCACCAGCAAAATCATTTTAACAATAAATTGTTCCTGGAAAATTGAATATAGAGAACCAATGATTATTTTATCCTATTTTGAAACCGTCATCTTGAAATTGTATTTTTGGAATATTATATTCTTAAAGTACAAGAAAACTGACTCCCTATTTATGAATTAGAAAAACATAAAAGTTCGGTCCGAAAACGCAGCTAAGAGAAAAAACCAGTTTTTCAGACTTTTGTGTGAAACTGCCGCCATATTTCATTTCCAAGCAGTCATATGGTAATTCTGATTTCGGAATCTTGAAGTGCGACTTCGACAACACGGAGGTACATGAATCAAGTTTTGATAGTTTTGGAAGAAAAGTTGCGCTTTGGGCGTTGATGGATTAAAATAAGAATATAATTTTTTTCAGCGTGTGTACAAATACGATATCTACGAACGGCAGCAGGCCCTCAATAAGTAAATCAAGAAGTCGTTCTACCAAACTAGTTACAGCCTAAACTAACGGTTTTGTGTTTTCAGATAAACAGCCATGTCATTGGAGGTTTTCACTGCAATTTGACAATGCTGTTAAACATTTTCGCTGGATAAACAAAATTTATTGCTATTGTCATCCTTTGCGGTTATCAGAAGACGTTCGGAGATAGTGTCGCAGACACCATACCCTCAAAGGTATGAACGAGGAATATTGATTAACTTTATTTAAAGGCTGATGAAGTGAATTTCTGGCCAACAACAATTCTGGTTTAGAGAGTGCAAAATGAAACAAATGCGTTTCTTCTCGAGATCCACTTCTTGTGAGGTAATGTGACATAACTTTAAAGGAATATTAATGACTTTACTTTGTGAAAAAACTCGTTAATATTTCTACCTTGTTGACCGTGTCTTGCCAATTATTCGCGAGAACGATCCTGAACAGTGTAACAACGTTGGCATGAGCTTGTGGTAAGGAGTGAAAATTACGATCGATCGGCATTTCTCTTTGAACGCCGGCACTACCTTGCACATGACCGCGCAAGGGTCTCTCAGTACATTTGTAGGGTCCCTGCTCAGTCACCTCTTTTCATTCACAATCGTTCACAGTCTATTCCTCTCTCTCTTTCTCTCCATATATGTATGTTGTGTACGTGTGTGTGTGTGCATTTTGTGTATGTGTGTGTGTGTGTTTTTGCGCGCGCGTGTCGTTCAATAGCCCTTCCCGCCGGGGTTGCACTTCAGGATGCTTTCTCTTCAATTGGCTAAGCTTCTGAATTTAAACCAAGCGCGCGAAAGGTGAAAGCTTCTTCGCGACTAGACGTCAACGACAGAGCTTCCTCCAAACTCTTTGCGGGATTCGAGTCTCTTTATGCCGATCCTCTTACCGAACAACCTGAGGTAAATGCAGGTAATAAGGGCGAGATATGGCATGGTAAAGAGCTTATGTTAGATGGAACCTCTTTGCCGTCTTGGTATAACACAGACATACATTGGCATCGTGCTTCAATTATAAAGGCGATTTTGATGCAGTTCAGTGTTTACTTCTACTGCGATAAAGAAGATGCTGGCGTGGCCAGGCCGCGGCCCATCCCGCGCGAGATAAAAAGGCAGAAAAGCACCTAGAAGCCTGCCAATCTACGTTAAATAATCTGACAAAGGCAGCCGAGGCTTTCGGAAATTCGAAAATGCTCGCGCCGAGCTTCACTTGTCTTTTGCTCTGTGCCGGCAAAAGACCAACAAAAGAAACGATCAGTCTCGTCTCTCCATTTTGGAAAAGCCAGATAAAAAGAAAAGGAGACTAAGCGAAACGTTTTTAAAAGTTCTGGTCTTGTCAGAGCGAACGAGATTCGAAAACATATGCTTTCTCGTGTATAAAATAATCCTGGCACTGTAACAATTCTTTATAGTTAAGGGGAAGGTACACCCAAAAACTCAGCTCTATGAAATACAACTTGAAAAAATTGTTTCTTTAGTAGTTTTTTACGTGGAACTCAGTGGTGCTAGAATAAAAAGTGTAACAAATTTTGTTGGCCCATAAACTATTAATTTTTTTCGAAAAAAAATTGAATTTTTAAAAAGCCATTCATAATAATTTAGAAAATGTACGTTCTCCATAATTTTTTTGAATTTTTAAATTAATTTAGAAAAATGTAGAAGCATTTTTTCGAAAAAATAAATTTTTTTTCGCACTAATTTGTAGGTGTCGGAAGAATTATTTCTAGAGTAATTTTTAATGTGGAATTTAGTGGTACTAGAATAAAAAATGTAAACATTGTTTGCGTCCATAACAAAATTATTTAGAAAATGCATTTTTACGTTCACTCTAATTTTTTTAAATTTTCAAATTAATTTAGAAAAATGTAGAAGCATTTTTTCAAAAACGCAACTTTGTTTTCGCCCTAAAATATTCGGGACAAGCATAACTTTTTCACTTTTTATTTTTACACTCCTGTATGCCTCGTCAAAAATTACTAAAGAAATAATTTTTTTCAAACTTTTTAAAGGTGTATTTCGTAGAGCTGATTTTGTTGGTGTACCCTCCCCTTAAACTAGATAGTTGTTATGGAGTAATCCAAAATATTGTAATGGCGCGAACGACTAGTTACTATATAGTTTGTGCAGAAACTCGTACATATGTAGATGTATTAGTTAAACCAGGAAACATTTCTGAATAAGAAGTTACCATATACCTATTTCAAGAAGTTCTCCAATTTTTTTTTATATTATTTTACATCGACTTTTGTGAACCCATATGGGACTAAATCGCGACGGGACCTACAGTTTATAAAGGTGGAATCCGAACCACCTGAGCTTTGGCGTTATTAGACACTTATTATTATTATTTCGACTTTATTGACTTCAAAGAGAGGTACAATATATTCCCTTTAGTACAAATGGCGAGCCACAGAGACAATGTTGTTTTTCAGACTGACCAACGATCAGATTATTTGATGACAGATGGCAGAGGCCGGGATCGAACCGGAAGTTCTCAAATTAAGGATGAAATTTGGATTTCTAAAATGATGATTAATAAAAAAAAAGCTGTGTGCAATACTATATATACTAAAATCGTATTTTTGCGGAATCCGTACGCATAAGACGTATTTTATACAATATCAATAGTTGGAAACTGACTTATGACCAAATGAAAATCAACTTCTATAACGGGAGAAATCGAACGCTTAGAGTAGCGATATCACATGGCGGTAACAAGCCTAACTAAAAATTTCGAAAGTGGATACAAACTCTATATAGGTTTATCATAGTTCAACTAGACACAGAAAAAGATAATTTAACTAAATAGATTCGGAATAGTTCTACGAATTTAGCCAAATGTTGCAATAACTGTCTAGTTACATCACAGAACCTAGTGCTACGACACAATTTTCAACATGGAATCGTAAACGGGAAATACTTTCCCACATTTGATGTTTACGAAGGAAATATGGGACATTTGATGTTCGTTTTGGCTTTACATGTGTAATTTCACCGTAATCTGACCTGCACTACCAATTACTCGCATTGTCAAAGTATCATATGTTTGGTTAGAAATGTTCTATGAATATTACAGAAAAACGTGTTCAAGACTTTTTTTACATTACTGCACTCTCATACCAAAAATAATTGAAATAGTTACATATTGAAAATTATATTACGAAAGAAGACAACAACTAAGTTGTTTCTAAAGTGTTCGTAAATATGGTTCGGTTACAACTAAAATTGATTATTCCATTGGACAATTTATGTCGTTTTTTCTCAGAGTGATGTTTTAATCCTGTCGAGCTCTTCAGGACGAACTAAGATTCATTTTTTACATTTCCAGCTAATAATAAATTAATTTTGTTGCAAATGTTGAGATTGTCAATAACTTAATTGTCATTTATAAGGTTTATTAGTTGATATTACTACAAACATTTTTTATTGTATTGTATTGAAAATGTCATGTACAGAATTTGAAACTGGACACTCGGGGATTTACAGGGTCACTGATTACGAATCCGACCTCAGATACTCAAAATTCCAAATAATGCATTCAAAAGTGCGTTCCAGAATGATAATAAAATTAACCATTTCTATTCTTTATCATCCGGGGTAAATATTTATAACCAGCAATAATAATTTAAATCAGAATTATGAAAGAAATTCTTATTCCGTTCAAAAATATAGTAAAATGAACTATTTCCATAAATATTCAATCTTACTATATACAAGTAGTTAAAACAATAAAAAATATTGTTCGGCGCATAACTATCGCTTTTAGTTGGGACCAATAATTCCTTACAAGGAAGATAATTAACGATTCCATTTCTTCGTCCGACTTTTATATTTCGATCCGCCAGCTCAAATTTGCATTTTTAATATTGAAAATCTAATATCTGACTCGTAATCGGCGTATGCATGGAAGAGTTAAATGTACAAAGAATAAAATATAGTCAAATAGTAAACATGTTGACCTCCAGTGGCATCAAACTTCGGTTCGTCGATTTATTTTATTTTTTGTTTAATTTTTTGTTTTTATTTTGTCAACTACCAAAAATCGATTAATTTATTTATTTGGTAGGTTTTAGTTAAACATTTTTCCGGAAAACTGCATATATAAAATTATTTTTGTCCCACTTATTTAAAAAATGAAAGTATACGATTCCTTTACAATCAGAAAAGCCTACTTATGTCATTCGATTGTAGTTCTTTTTTTCATTGGTTACCATTTTGAGGGATAACAATTCCAATAAATTTCTCATATGCAAATTAAATTTATTTTAATTTTAAATCGAGTTCTACTTTTAAATGCCCATGATGAATTGTCTATATTTTAGCCTTATTAACTTACATTATACTAATTTATATGTTATATTAAAAAATACCTTCATATAGTTCACGTTGTTCATATGGTAAGGTACGAATTTAATAGACAAAGAACAAAATTAATCGCAACATTTATAGGAGGTAAAGCGAGTTATTATAAAAAGTAATTCACTTATTTTTTATAGTAACTTATTAATATTATTCTATAGAATATTTCTTGACAATTTGAAGATGTTTTAAAAAGTAAGTAATGAAAAAGTAAAATGTTAACTGAAAATACATTTGAAGAGTAAACTTGATGAGATATATATTTCCTCCATGCGTATTTTTTATATACTTGGATTTAAAAGATTCGCATGGAGGAGATTTTAGAAAACTTCAATTATACGCAATTTTTATGGTTATTTCTTTTGCCCTGGTACGTTTCAAATCCAACGTGTCAAATTCATACAAAAAATTCCTTTGACTAACTTTATTTCATGAGAGTATAGTAAATAACTGTATACAGATTTTATTCGAAATTTATTACTTACAATTAGACATTTTCAATATTTTTATATAGTAAAATAGACGTAATAAGTTTAATACACTAGTGTATGATGGAGTTGAACATTTTAACTTGTAAAAGTGATAAACTCAGTAATTCTACTATTATTATAGGTTGCAACCGATTTATGATTCGATTAACCGTTATTTTCTGTCACGTAATTTTATTTTAATAAGTGTCGAAAGAAAATCGAAAAACAAATAAAATTCTTATATTTTCTCTAGTGGATACACTTTGAGTAAGTCCATTATTGATATTACTGCGTTTAAGTAGTGTAATGGCGTTTTCATTTTTCGCTAATACAATTCAAAGGTTCTCACTTTATTGACATTAAATGACTAATTTTAAGATTTTACGCTAGTTAGTAAAAGCACTACGTGTGAAACGATTTAATCGCTAGAACAAAATTCTCCTTTTTTAAAAGAAATTTAATAAACGTCATCGTAGGTTAATATCTTCGAATAAGAAGCTTAAAAATGAACAAATCGTAAAATGTGTACTAATATTCGTCACTTATCTGTAATTTTGGTAATTCCAAGGTTTGAAATAACCAAAGTGTTCGTGATTATCAAAATTCGAGAATTACCATTCAACAAATGATAAAATTTACGGAATAGAAAAGTCTGGGAAATTAGACGGTGCTGCATGACGATTGGAATAGACTCAACTGATGATCTCGCGCCATAATACAATTCCAAAGAATCGTAACGGTACGAGTCATACCTTATTATCATTAAACATTAGAATTATTATTACTATAATTTTTAATATTAGTATTATAAATATAATTATTACAATTATTTCTATTATATATCGATTCTATCATCGTCAATCGATATATTACCGATTGTTGTGTGGAGTTGTACTCTTCGAAAGGCACCGCACGAGGCCTCAAACCTGCACGTCAAGAAAGCCAGCTTGTAGACTTTCGGACTAGTTTTCATGACTAACTCACGAGCCGATTAGTGAACTCGCCAGTTTTTAATCAGTCTTTGACACATGTATTTGTCACAACCTAGGAATGATATTTTTTTTTCATCCTGTATTTTTTTGTGTTTTTTCTTTTAATACTGAAATATATTTCTTAAGGCTTTCTAGTGTTTTGCGGCGTTCCTGATTAATAAAAAGGAAGCCTATTGTGCGCATTATTTTTACTCGCATTTTTTAAAAGACACGACGATACGGACATACGGAAATCATATGTCACCTAAAAATTACCTTGACCTAACAATTACATTCTTATTACAAACTATTCATATTTACGCCATTGTCTCAAAATCTCGGAATCAAAGGGAGCACATCAAAACTGAAGGAAAATCATGACCAACCGATAACAATTTCTGCATTAATGAGATGCAAAATCTCGATAAATCCTTTAGCCAGGATTACGTAATGATTTGAACCTCGAGATTGAGAATCGATTAGCAAACATGATTGATCTGATATAAACTGGTAAAAAATATAATACTTTTGCAATTGAATTGGTATTTCTGTGAAAGTGACAATTGTTCTTATGTCGATATCACGGCTGGGCGGCAATGGCCAACGGAAATAGAAGCTGCAAATCGGGTGAAAAAAGAAGATGAAAAACAACTCTACTTTTAGGAAAGCTTCATTCGTCGATGTTTAGTGTGCAGGGTGGGTTAAAACTTAGGCGTCCAGGATAGCGCGAGGTTGGTCGAGCGTCTAGATTAAGCGAAAATCCAGCTCAAACTTGTCGATTGGTTAGGGGTTGCTGCGGTCGCCGTATACGAAAGTCGAGAGTTACCCTCTGAAAGCCCCGAGTCCTTGCCTCGAATCTCCGCGTAGTTCGGTTTAATGTTGGAGAGGTCTACTAACGCGAAAACACCCTGTGGAAAGTACCTATAGAGGACGATTTTACAAACGTTTGTCATGAACGGACCTGAATTTAGAATTCCGCTCAAAAAACACAACCTTCAAATTTCAATTCGATCACTAAACTGGTCTTTGCAGCTGTTGCCTAATGATTATACCATAACTAATTCATAACATAATGAAAAAGTAAGTAGTAAATTTGAGTGTCACCTAAACGATCAGGGCTCGAGACTTTCATTTGAATATTTCAAAATAAATAGCGGCTCTGACTATTATCGTTTCAACGATGAAATGAGCGTCCATTTTGTTTTTAGAATATAGTACATCAAAACTGTTCTCCTAAGACACTGGTAATATCGACTACACGATTCGAAAAAGAAAGGAAGAAATACCACATTTACTGGAAGGGTCGACCTTTTTGCATTTTTAACGCAAGGAATTCTTCTTAATTTTACAAACGCACTTAGTTTCTCGTGGAACACAACATCCTTGAATGATGTATCGCTAAATTATTATATAAGTATAAAAACAACACCAATAAATAAATAAATAAATAAATAAATAATTGTACTTATAATCGACTTGATGAAATAAAATGGCGGACTTTAGCCCCCCCTAGCCACTTCCACCGGGAGTGTGGAGAACTCGTCGTTTACAGACACCATGATAATAATAAAGTTTAGTGTTAATCGTAATAATAAATACTATGCGTAATCAATCGGATAAATTAATGGTAATAATACTTTTTTGAATTTCATTTCGACTCTTTCCGACTTCGTTTCGGACTCTTATTCTACAAACCCCGCGCTTTTGGCTCCAGCACGTGCGGAGCTTGCGCGCGCACCTTGGTCCTTCTTTCAATAATAAGCGCCTACTAGGTGAGGTAAGGCGATTCCATTTTGGCTAGGAAATGTTTCGCCTCCAAGCGCATGAACGGCGACATGAGGGATCCTTCTCTTATCCCGTGCTTCAGCTTAATGTGCCTTTTTAGATTGTCGGACCTTGTCAATGATATCATACAGATGTGGCACTGATACTTGTCGGGAAAGTGAGATTTCATGTGCTTTTTTATGTTGGCTACATTTTTGCCGCAGAGCCGGCAGCTCTCCGAAGGGAGCTGCGAGCCCTCTACTTTACTCTGATTCTCTTTACTTAAATTGTCCTTGTCATTTGGGCATGTCTCCGCTGTTCCTGGAATACAAGGATTCCGCATTTCAATAATGAGTGCATTTTTAAACGTTCATAGCAAATCCACGGCTACCAATTGTTTCTCGCACAAGAGAGATCAATCATCGACAATAGTCAAAGACAGAAACAAACAGTAGAGAAAGAAAAAAATTAAGAGAGATAGATAGATAGAGAATGAAAGGAAGAGAAAACAGCGTCTACGTACTGCGTCAATCCAGAAATCCAAAAACAAACGAAGAAAACTAGAAAACCGTTCGTAATCAACAAATAAAAAAGACGATAAAACTAAAGTAATACTCGTAACAAAATAACGAGAGATAAATAATGCAGTCTACGTCAAACGTCAGTCAAGGTTGCACAGAAGATGTACCTTCCTCGGTATGGTACGCGTACGTAACATACATTTCATTAATGGGAAGTATCATGATTACTGCCACACTTTTAAATTCGTTACGTACCTACTTAATGCGTTTATGTAACAAACGCCGCAAATGCACAAATGAAGCCTACATTCGTCTCGAAGACGTGCCTATGTATGGTCGAAAGCAGCTTACACACACAAAGTTTACAGTAGGTGTTTAAAAGAAGATGGAAGAGAGCGTTCTTATAAATTTTATGCAGCTTTCAAGTGATTATAGACTAGTCGCTTGATAATTTTGTACGCTACAAAAATTCCCACATCGTGATGTACAGGCGGGTACTAAAAACGTTAGGAAATTTTCTACGACTAACAAAATAATTAGAATATCGTAACAGGCAGGTAAGATCTACTAGAATATCCCGCTCAAACCCGATAGTAACAAAAATTGTTATTGATTTTTTATATGAATTTAGAGAATTTGGAATACATATATCACCTGCTGACAAGCTGTAACCACTTAAAAACTGATGGCCGCGAATTTTATTAGATCCAGAAATTGGTTAACACGATACACCAGCTCTTAACTTTTGCTATTAATCAAACTTTCAATTAAACAATTTTTTGGATATTAATTTATACTTCCTGTTTTCTCTATCACTTTGTACAAGACTGAGGAAATGATTACTACTGAATAAGTGAATTGATCGTCAAATTTTGGTCCATTAAGTAATTAAAAAGAACATTTGAAGCATCTAAAAACTTCTAGGAATTATACAAATTAAAAACTTTTTTAAACTAGAATTTCTTGGAACGTATTCAAATATACATCAAAATCTAACCTCGAAAGTGAATAATATAGTCAATTGAAATAGTTAAATTGGTCAATAATCTATCTTGAACGTAAGTAAACTAGAAAATACATGATGTCAGGAAGTATAAGTACAATTAAGTACTTCTCTTTCTCAAATGTCCCGGTGTGATTTGATTTATAATAGCATTAAGAACTGATTGTGTTTTCACATAATATCGCGTTGTAAACGGCATTAATATCCTATCTTATAAAATAATTTTGGAAAATTATAAACAAATTCCCCACGAAGCCCAGTTCGAAACGGCCGCGACCAAAAAAAGTGACGCGTGGAGGACTGACATCAAGTGCGTACACCTGATCTTGTTTAGTATCAAACTCGTGATGGACAATCGTTCTCATACGTTTTTTTTTCTCTCTCATGAGGAAACTGCGTAGATGAACGACTCCTCAAGAACTAACACGATAATTTGTGTTTTCATTATCAATTGTGACCTTTTGTTAATACAATTTTAAATTTCTGTACTTCTCGCGATGAAAAAAAAAGTGTGCTCTGAGTTCTCTGTGACCGACGTTACTCGCAAGCGAGTTCGACCAAGAGAATGACCAAGACGAAAATGACGTCGACAGCTCGGTATGGGGTCAAGTGCCGGACATCAACACCATGCAGCAAATATAAGTTAGCGCAAGAAAAGGCGTGAGAAAGTGAAATTTGAGTTTGCTACTTAGGCGCGGTGATTGACACGCGATTAAATGGGTACTTTATGTGTATATAAATTTATGTAAATGGATACGGCAACAACAAAAAAATCTTTTTGTTTTAAAGACATGCACAAAGAGCCCCAGGCTGGAGTACGCGCGTATGCATGCGTCTGATACGCGCGTACTCAAGAGTCTCCAATTCGTTTTTCAGTTTCACGGCACACACGGGAAATTATGTACAAGGGTCTGCGAAATCCAGTGACCTTGATTTTCCTCAACAGCTTTTCTTTTTAAATCTACTAAAAACATTGTTCAATGAATTATGGTCTTCATGTTCATTCTTTTCACTATTTTGAATTGATTCTTCTTAATTAATTTCAATAGAACGCGTTTCGTAATGCTCTTAATGAGTTTTTGCGAAAGATATTTAATGTTCGAAATGATTTCATTAATGGTACTACAGAACATAATGGTTTAATCTTGTTTAAAACTATTTTAAACTTTGGTATTTTAATCCATGACAATTTTGTCTTCAAGATAAAAATGTACGTTACTCACGGTTCACGTTAAGCGTTTTAAATTAAAGTTCGCGTTATTCAACTTTTTTTTTGTAATATATTCAGAATAACTCAAGGTAAAATATCTGTCATCAACTCAAGAGTCCAAAAAAAAGAATTTTCGGGTATTTATATAAAAAAATTATCATTATTCTTTACTTTGAGATACATGAAATTATAATAAATTTTTCTACTAATATATTACTTATTACTCATAAGTTGCCATTTTGAAAAAATCACAATGAAAGGACACTATTAAATTATGTTCGTTTCCATTTATAAATTTCAAATCTTCCTTATGATTTTTATTCATAAAAATAATCCCAGGCAGTTTTTTTTTTGCTCTAGATAAAAAAGGGCCGTTGAAATCGAAAAACTAATTACAGATATTTAATCATCAGTACATTTAAAAAAGTTGTAAACAAATAATTCCGTGAAAGCCCATTTCATTTAGATAAAAAGCAATTTTTAGACATTTTTGTTCATAGACAGTGACTGTTAATATTGTCAATAAGACTATACACGATGACCAACGTAAATAAACAAATCTAAGAAAAATCGTGGTTCCCACTAAAATTCACTTAACTAGATAAAATATCCGTAGATAACAAAATCAAAACAACGTCGCTGCGATCCGCAGAAACGATTTAGCATACTAAACTTACCAAAACAGGACGTAATGCTTTTGTCACAACTACAATAAAATGTAATTATATTTTTCGAATTGATCAAAATCTCAAATACTTTTAAATGAATGTAAAAAATTTTCTGGTACAGTTAGTATTTTAATATGTATTAAAAGATTTTAGAAACGGAAACAAAATTTCGAAACTTTGGACGAAATGTTTAAGACGGTATTAATATTTTTTTTTTTTCTGATACAAGTTCTGAGAAACGGTAAAAAATGTAAATAAATGAGCGGTACTCGTTTTAAGCACAAACAAAAAACTAAATGAAATGCATAAATGAACGTTATTGAATAATGTTCCACTTCTTAGTTTTTTTAATTCGTCTGTCATTATCTTTGTTTTTCATATTTGTGTGAAAAACAAAGGTGACATTAAAACACAGACTCAAAAACTTACAAAAGAAATATTTTACTTGTAAATTCTCGGGTTCAAAATTACAAAAATTAAAATTCTAAAGTATTATATTAATCTTAAAATGATTTATAAATATATTATTATAATCATATTCATTTTCATGCCAAACAGCCATAATTTTTTCATGTTTTTTCAAGTGAATATTTATCTGTGTAATGATAAGCAAAAAGATTTCAAAACCATATTTTCTGACGTATTTTTGTCCGTACTATTCAAATTTGTTATTAGTTTTGTTCTATGAAGTTTGATTTTTTCAAAATGGCGGCTAATTTACAAACAAAACGTGACTTTTCATGTTTGCGTTTTTGAATCGGTACAAGCGTTTGGATCCCGTGGAATAATAACCACAACTAAAATTTAAGCGACGCAGGATGTCGAAATTCAAAATGGCCGATCTAATATGGCGGCTTTTACATGCATCTTGTACGTTTTTTTCATGTTATTTTATGTTTTTAGTCCCTGACTTTTACTTTTTTAATAGATTTCTTATATTTATCACAGTTTGATATCATCTAATCATTCTAACTAAATTATTCTTACATTTAATTGCAGTTATGAAAATAGTTTATGCAGACGTTAATAAATTGTAATTCTTAATACAATCGTTAAAATACGTCAAAACAAAACTGAATTAACGTTTTTCTAACAGAACAGAAAGAAAGTACACATGTCTCTAGTCTAAAGACAATAAGTTAAAATCAATTAAAAATTGCAGTAGCGACTCATTTCAAGTTTGTTCCCGAGCGATCTTGATTGAATAAAATAGTTGGACTGTTTACGGCTTCCGAGATTTTTCTTTTTTAGTATATTCACATAGTAATCCAAAAATTACATAACGATATCTGAATTGTTAATGATAATTAAAGCTGCCAAATTATTTTTCGATCGACGAGTTTAAAATTGCGACTTTGAAAGAAAGATTTTTCAACTAAATCATGTAAAACGCGTCAATTGTAATTTACATGTATCATGAACAACGGTAACTCTGCCGTTGACGTTTTTCGATTTGCGACTTATAGCTTGAAGGCCTTTGATAGCTGGCCTCGACAATCGGAAATTTCTCGAGCAAATTCCAGACGTCGTTACTACAACAGCGCGTAAAGATTTTAACTGCATGCAACATTCGAAAAACTTCCGCGAATTCAAAATCGAAAAGATGAACCACCATTTTTTAAAATCGATATTTTTTTTTAAAACATTACTTACTAATTCGTACATTTCGTTTGCAGTATAATTCTCATAAAATTACCTTAAAAGGTGTTAAATTAGTCGTAGGAAAAGCAAAACACTGAAAAATTGAATTATGCATTGATAATTCTGTGCATTTGCCACATTGTTCCCAGAGTTCGTAACGCGGAAATTGCTGCTGGAAAATGAAGGTCACCGGAATGTGTGCGAGAAGCGCGACTTTCTGAGCGAGTCGTAAAAAGTCGTAACGTGATGTAGCTGCGCACTTTGTATTTACATTAACGAAATCTTCTCGATTTGGCCATACATACGGTGTACAAACAAAAAATAGGCAGTCCCAAGTAATCAACACAATCGCACACACGCATTCACACGCGCACATACACGCATCTACAGCCCATACACAATCCTCAAACGTAACTATCATCTGTATGGTCCATTTGCTCGCACCAATTCCCCAAAACCAACACTTGTTATGTGCCACGCAAAGAACACACGATAAATTACTACCACAATGACATAGCAAATGCACGATACCATCACCAAGAAACACTGAGGACTTATATATGTGATATATTTATACATATATAAAATACATAGATATTCTCTGTTCTTCAAACTTTTACACTCGACTACTCTTGCCAGTCTTGGAAATAGAGGGATGCTCGTCTTATACGACTATATACGATACTTTCTTTTCTTTTTTTTATTTACTTTAAATTGTTCATAAGCAAACGTGCATGCAAATAGAATAGAAGTTTTCCCTCCATTTCTTCAATCTGTCGCACATTTCAACATTGCAATAGCTAAATTAGAATATCCACAAATTGATTTTATTAGTGTCTCATTTACAATTTTGTTAGGGTATTATAAAGTTTTTATAGTTTATGATATGAATTTGATTACTGTTAATACGCTATTGTAATGCAGAGTAGTACGATTGATTTCAATTAAATTTTAGGCTAAGAAATAGATTCTTACCATCGTTTCCCTCTGGACCTTCAGGAAGATTATGATGTTCGGAAGATTCGGGTCCTGGTACATCATCGTTCAACGAACTTTGTGTCAATCCTCCTTCTTCTCCGAGCATTCCAACAACTGAATGTCTCTGCAATCAATCAATTTACTGCTTACATTCTTTTCACCCTCAACGTCCTTTAAAGTAATTAATAAAAGGACTGAAATATCTTATCGCTAATGCTTAGAATCATTCATTTCAGCTAATACAGTTAATTTACAATCCATATTTGCCTTCTAGCGAATCTACTATTACGGGTAAATCAAATATTTCTTTCTGTATTGTATTATTTAATATTTTAAAGAAACTTGCATTTTGTATAAGTACATTACTGTTTCCAAATTTTGTATACATACATACATACACACTTTTTATATGTATAAATAATCATAATTAGCCACTAAAAGAAAATATGTGGATAAAGTAGAATCAATTATCTGGATACAATTGGTTTCTGCAATTCAGGTTATAAAAAATGAGTACAGCAAGTCCAATAAAAATTAAAATGTACAGTTTTGGTATTATAATGGTCTGTAATAAAAATAAGAAGTGTAATAAAACATAATGGGTAATAAAAGAAAATTTAAATAATAAAATTCAAACGTTTTGATCATAATTCGGGTCCTCTTCAGAAAGGGAGTTAAAACCAGTAGAAATTGGGTGTATTTATACAATTGACAGGACATAGGAATGTGTATGTATTTGTGTTTAATAGCAAGAAAAAATAGAATAGAACGTTAAATTTGAAATTGATTTAATGATGATAAACTTCTGGACGCTTTGATACTTCAAATCTTATATTCACATTATTTTTCTCTCTTTTAATAAAAAAGTTTTCCAGATTAGAATTTTTTTCCAGTTTTTTTCTTTAGCGAGAATTATTGTATTACTGTAATCAAATTCGTGACCTGTTTCTAACCGGTGTTGTTAAACCAGAATGTTGTTTGTTTTTTATTAGTAATTATCAGTTTTCATAATTTTCATAAATAATTCTTGGTTTATACAGTCACCATATGAAAAAATACAATTAAGTAAAATTACGAAATGGTTTTTGATGGAAAATGTGAGAAAAAAACAAGTTAACACAAAAATTAGAAGGTGTAAAGTCGTCTCCTAACGAACCTTTACTACTTTTACATATATTTGCTGTAATTAATAAACAGAAAGTTTACTGCAACTTCAACGCTTATTTTCAATATACAATTAACTTCGAAAAAATAAAAACACGTCACATTCATCCATTTTCGAGGCCACTCTTTCGAATGGCAGTAAGAAAATTTTTGAAAAATTTGTATTTATATATGATTTTGACACATATAATAGAAAAACATGATTATTTCAAGACGCATTTTTTACAAATATCGAATTTTCGATACAGTATCTTACTTTGAGCGAGGGAAAATATATTGCAAAGGTGCACTTGATAGTTGTACTTAAAAGATACACTGGTGTATATTTGAAATTTTAGATGTCAGATTCCAAACGGCTGCTGCTTTTACAAATTCCTTTCCAAAATTTAACAATTTTTTTTCTTGAAAACTATGAACTTTAGAGCAAATTTTATGAAAACAATTATGTCCTAGAATAAGTCGAAGAATACCCCTGAATTTTTTCAGAATGTATTATCACAATTTTTTATTTTTGAAAAATCTTATTTTGAAAAAATTCATTTAAAAAATCTGAAAAAATTTGACAGTATTCTTTAACCAATTCTCAGACTTTTTCTTCTAAGGAAACTTTCACGAAACTCTAGTTTTCAAGAAAATGAATTATTAGTCTTGAAATCCATAAAAGTTTAATTATTTTTTTTTTAAACTCCAGACTTTGAAGCAAATGTCCATAGAACGAAAATGTTTGAGAATTGGCTAAAGAGTACTATCAAATTTTTTCAGATTTTTTAAATTACTTTTTTCAAAATTTCGGTTTTTCCAATTTTTCAAAGATAAAAAATTCTGATAATACATTCTGAAAAAATTTGAGGGAACATAATTGTTTTTATGAAATTTTCTCTAAAATCCATAGTTTTCAAGAAAAAAATTGTCCAATTTTGAAAAGGAATTTGTAAAAGCAGCGGCCGTTTGGAATCTGACATCTAAAATTTCAAATATACACCAGTGTATCTTTTAAGTACAACTATCGAGTGCACCTTTGCAATATATTTTCCCTCGCTCAAAGTAAGATACTGTATCGAAAATTCGATATTTGTAAAAAATGCGTCTTGAAATAATCATGTTTTTCTAATATATATGTCAAAATCATAGATAGATTTCAATTTTTTTTAAATTTTCTTATTATTATTCAAAAGAGCAGCCTTGAAAAAGGTAGAATCTGATAGTTTTTATTTTTTTCGAAATTTATTTCTTATTGAAAATGAGCGTTGAATTTACCTCTGGCGACGATTTAAACAAATATTGTCTATTGTAAAAAACCACGTTTCGTCCATGACTATACACACTCCAATTTTTGTTTTAAATTGTTTTTTTTTCGTGTTTGCCATCAAAAACCATTTTGTAATTTTACTTAATTGTATTTTTTGGTATGGTGAGCGTATAAACCAAGAATTATTTATAAAAACTGATAACTCCAACTCAAGTCTCTCACATTCCATAACAATTACATCATAAAATCCAAATTAGTTATATTTATATGACCAAGCATAATTATTTTCAATAAAACATGTGTATATTAACCCATTAATGCCTGAAATGACAATTTTTATACTTCATTTTCAATCAAGTATTTCGTATCAAAATCAAAGTTGAAAACAATTGAGTGGTGCGTATCCTACTGTTTTCGAGGTTGCTCTTCAAGATTCCAAGGTCAAAATTGAGTTTTCCAATATGGCGCCGAATATGAAACACATTTCCAAAAAATTGGGCATTTTTTATTCTTATCAATTTTTTTCGAGCTATTAGAATATTGGAATTTTATTGAAACCTTACACAATGGTGCATAAAATAGTTGAATTTTAAGAAAAAATTTTACTTTTATACCAGACATCATTCTAACGAACTCAAAATGGCGTCAACATTGAAAATGTCTTTGAGAAATTTCTGGACGCTCTAACTAAAAAACTATGAAATTTTTTTAAAAAATGTCTAGAATGAAAAGTTCTTAAAATTCATCAAGCGATATAGTGAAGAGAAATTTCTGGACGCTCTAACTAAAAAACTACGAAATTTTTTTAAAAAATGTCTAGAATGAAAAGTTCTTAAAATTCATCAAGCGATATAGTGGAATTTTTTCAAAATTTTTTGATGACATTTTGAGACATTTTTTACAAAATTGTAATTTATTTACAAAAAATTCTGAAAAAAATTTGGTGTATTCTCTGATGAATTCTAAGAGTTATTTGTTCTTTGAAATTTTTTCGAAAAGTTGATAGTTTTCGAGGAAATTAATTTCAAATATTAGGATTTTTTCCCCCAAAAAACTATCAACTTTTGGAAAAAATTGCAAAGAATAAAAAACTCGTAGAATTCATAAGTGAATATATCAAATTTTTTTCAGAATTTTTCATAAATAAATTATGATTTTGAAAAAAATGTTGAAAAAAAATTTCTCAAAATGTCATCACAAAAATCTGAAAAAATTCCAATATATTTCTCGATTAATTCTAAGAACTTTTCATTCTTAGCATTTTTTTATAACAGCATGTAGTTTTTGAGTTAGAACGTTCAGAAATTTTTTAAATAAATTTTCATTGTTGACGCCATTTTGAGGTCGTTAAAATGATGTGGGGTATAAAAGTAAAATTTTTCCTTAAAATTGAAGGATTTTGTTCACCTTTGTTCAGAGTTTCAATAGAATCCCAATATTCTAATAGCTCGAAAAAAATTGATAGGAATAAATAATTCCCAATTTTTTGGAATTTTTTTAAAAGTTCGGCGCCATATTGGAATTCCTGATGGCTGAAACTCAATTTCGACCTTGGAATCTTGAAGAGCGACCTCGAAAACAATAGGATATGTACCTCTCAATTGTTTTCAACTTTGATTTTGATACGAAATACTTGATTGAAAATGAAGTATAAAAAATGCCATTTCAGGCGTTGATGGGTTAATCGACAAAAAATTCCATATTTCTTTACTCTCTAATCCCTAGGTTTTGTTGAATGTTGTGTATGGTGTTACAGTAGGTATAAAGAATATTGAAATAATTTAATTTAATATATAACTAGAAACTAACATCGAATATATGCTATAAAAAAAGAATAATTCATTCAGTCATGTGGCAAATGATTTCAATGTAAAAGAGAGATTATATCTGTGACATAGAGGCAGCTTACTCGATAAAGAATGTAAACACTAAACATTACTTACCGGTGTAGAAGAATTGTCATGGAAGTCAGGCATGTGATGATTGTGCTCTTGTTTTATAGGAGCATGGTACTGAGGTGAAGGTGATATTGGTCGGCGTTCATCTTCCAGATCGATTGTCGAAGTGTTATTTAACTTTGGAACCAAAGGACTTGTTTTATAACTATACTGCAAAGGAGTCTGAAAAAAAGAGAAATACTTTTACAAATTACATATTTTTTTATTGTTCGAATTTTAAAACCATTTTTAGGTTTAAGCCATTTGTATTAAAACTGTATTAGCAAACTTTGAAATCTTATCAGCAGCTGCAAAACGGAAAATCCGTTATCTTTTCTTACCGTTTAATGATGGCAATTCTTCCTTTGTGGACATAAAAAAAGCTTTACTGTCTTGAAACAAAAAAAAAAAACATTCAACAATAATACAAGTCACTAGATTTTGTGTTAATATGAAAAACTGAATTAGAAACACAATATAATTTTGAAGTAACGGTTACAGAAGAACAAAATATCATTTATGTTAATAATTAAGATATATCTGAAAATATTTAGATCAATAGATAGTTGAAAATCTTGAAGCTTAAAAATTATAAATAAACATTACATACGAAAGATGTAAAACAAACAAAAAATTAACACAGTATCTTTATGTAATGATTTCATAAAACATTTGTTAATCTTTCATATTTGATAATTTCTGTACTATACCAGTGGAAAATTACAAAACCTTCAATTTGAAGTTACATAAAAGATTATCACAATACAGGCGTAAAATATTTACATATCCAAGAAGCATGTGTGTTGTTGACTGTCTCTTAACGACTTAAGATTGTTGGAAGAATTTGAACTTATACTAAGATATTCGACTTTGCTACTTATTTACAAATAGTACATTTTTAAATTAATATAACAAAAAATACATATTATTTGGCAATGTCGTTACATTAATATTAGAAACAATTCTGTATGCTATATTTTTAATAATTCAAATTATGAAATTTAAATCTAAGCTACAAATTCTTCTGTAATATATTTTGTAAACACAGAAAAAAATCATGAGTAGAATTTGCCAAACTTATGTAATTTTCCTAGTCTCGTATAAAAAAAAAATGTATCGAAGAATATAAATAAATAGTATTCTTTATATAATAAGTTTTTAAATGATGTTTAATCAAAGATTAACGAAACATTATTTTAGATATTCTATAACAATAGTCGCTATAAAATTGACACCAGTTATATTAAATATAAAAATCTGAATTTGTTTACTTGGAAAAGATTTTAATACATCATTGGTGTTAGTCTAGTATTTGAAACATAAATTCCAGTTAAACTGCAGAAAATTAAGATTGTTCGTTTGATTATTTTTATTAACATACTCAACTTTTTTGGTAAATTTTACTTAAGTTCTGGGTAGAATCTACTAATTATTTTTTTTCTGTGTAGGTTTTAAATAATTAGTCCACACATCTATCGAAACCTGACCAATCGTTTATATTGCGGAATAAGAGGCTGCTGTGAATAACGATATAGTTCGAAGTGTAACCAAAATCTACAAGTCAACTTCTATTGTAACTTATTGTATCTCGTATTTCCACCATATTTTTGTTAAAATAGTTAAAAAAAGTTTCATAATTTTCATAAATAATTCTCGGTTTAGACGGTCAGCATACAAAAAAAATAAGAAAAATGCCTAAATTCGATGGAAAATATAAAATTAAAAATTGTGTAAAAAACACTGTTCATAAAGCTTCTTTTTCTGATATATTTTAAATAAATATGTTCAATATAACATGTATTTCTTGGTCCTCATCACGGAAAATGGAAATAAATAAACAAAAAAATTAAAAAATTACGTTTCGGCTAGCTTTTCGTAGCCTCCATTAGAAATTTATTCTAAAAATTTTGTAAAAACTTCAAATTAAGTCCAATAGTGAACATTTAAAAACAAACGAAAAAATGTTAAAAATTATTGCTTGAAAATTAAAATTTGGAACTAAGTTGTCTGAGTTCTTGTTTGCAACTGCAAAACTAAAAATGTTAAATATTATTACTTAGTTCTAAATTTTAATTTTTAACATTTTTTCGTTTGTTTTTAAATGTTCACTATTGGACTTAATTTGAAGTTTTTACATAATTTTTAGAATATATTTCTGATGAGGGCTATGAAAAGCTAGCCAAAACATAATTTTTAAAGTTTTTTGTTTATTTATTTTACCATTTTCCGTGATGATGACCAAGAAAACATAAAATGCGAGATAAAAAACAAGTTGAAAAATTGGAATGTGATAGTTACAAAATGTTTTTACGTAATAATCTAAAGAATATATGATGATTTAATTTATTTTCAGCAGCCCCTCAATTACAGCAATTTAACGGAACTACTTAAAATATATTTTTAATACAATTAATTCTGGATATGCCTGAAATTTCGGACGGTCATTGAACGGTTTTCATGACACTGAAACTAGCCACAGATTCGAAAAAAAGAATGGTTATTAATTAAAAAAATTAATTTTTTTAAAAAGCAGCGACTCTGAGATGTTCTTTTACTAATAAGTAACAATAATTTAATAGTTGCAATGAAATACAGTAGGACCTCTCTTATTCTAATTAGTAAAGTTTTTCAAGATGGCGCCGACTTCTCTTATTCTAATTTTCCCCTTACCCCCACTTACTTTGCCAGCAAGCTTGTGATTCGTGGACAATATTTTTCGTAGACTTTTCGTGTGATAGTGAGAGAAGACTTGTGGGGGAACGATTAGAATAAGAAAGGCAATTAGAATAAGAGAGGTCTTACTGTAAACAACAATTTTGACAACTATTACGAATCTGTGGCTACGAATATGCAGCTAGTTTCAGTTTTATACGGTTTTCTAATAATCCATTGATGATTTACTAACGATATGAGTAACTGAGAGGTCTTGTATATTTGGAATATTGATAAATAATAATTTTCTACCTTATGCGATTGTAAACAATAAATATAATATTTTTTAAAAGCATATAACAGTAAGTATGTTCTAAACATTTGTTCATTGAACATTCAGAACTTGTACATTTATCTGGGCCAATACTGTTACATATTAATGAACATAACTAAACCTTGCTGAAAAATTACTATAGAAAACGATTCAGAAAACATATAAAGCACCAAATTGTATTTACTAAGAAAAAAAGTAGCTAAATACCTGGATATTAATGTTATAGAGATCTTGAGGGCTTACAATTTTATTAAAAACTTAAACCAGTAAATAATATTACGAATCTCATATAAAAAGACTTTGTCCTAAATTTGACTTTGGTTTTTGCATTGTATAGTATTTGCACTATACAAAGTTAAATTTAGGATAAGGTCTTTTTACACGGAACTCGTAATAATGATGCTGAAGCTAGCAGCAGATTCGCAGCAGCGGATTCAAGAAAACTGTGGAAATGGATCATTTCTTATTAAAATTACTTGCATTAAACATTTTTAGACAAATTTTAAACAAATAATCTGTTTTTGGCAATTTTAATGGCTGAAAACCATAGTTTTTTCAAATCCGCTGCTGCGAATCTTGTAATATTTCGTTGGTAGGGAAATTAATACAACCAAAGACATAATTTAATATAATGAACAAATATTTACAATGTATCGATTGCTAAGAGATGCGAAATTAACTATAAAGATTTGGTGATAAAAGAAGAACCATTCCACATATAATACATACATGATATTAACGATATTGAAAATCTGTAATCCCAACATACTTGAGAATTTAAGACGAAGCGGTCGGTAGATGGTCCAGTAAGTGATAAGTCGTAGCTACCCGAAGCTTTTCGTTTCCTCTTGACCGGTACCTGGGTCTGGAGTACCGGCGATTCTGTTTGCCTGGCATTCGCAGGCGCTTCGGATTCTGGTGTCGGACTCTTGTCCTCGCTCTTGCTTTCGCCCTTCTTATTTACATTGTCAGTGGTGAATCCACGAATTTGGAGCGCCTCAGCTGTTTTTAGGAAATATGGAATCAACTCTTCCGTCACGTTCACTTCTCCCCTGTACATAAAGTGCAGCAGGGCCTTCATCTCGGTGTCGTTGACATCCTTAAGGAATATAATAGGATGAGGATGCGTGTTTCTAAGGAAGATATTTTCGAAATATGGACTGCACGCTGATAATATCGTCTGATGCGCTTTGAAGGTATTCCCATCACATGCTAGGGTAACGTCGCAGAGTGCTTCACGAGCCAATAGTGAGCTGAGGACTTCGGTGAGGTTTGTCGGATGGTTGTTCCACCGGAAGCAATACTGCTGGTCCATGTTGTCTATCGCCAATCCCGACCCTACAACCAAACTAGCTGTCCTAAACGGTTCCCACCGTGTACCAGCCACCCTGACCACCACGGTGATTCGCTTTATTTTCTACACGTCTTTCCTTACTCTCTCTCTCTCTCTCGCTCTTTTCTCCTCTCGTTCTCTCCTCCACGCACACGTTTCCTCCCTGGCCTCACGCGAAAAAAATAATTAAGGAAGACGAATTTACGACGCGGACTTGTATTCGCGTCTATTGCGGTTCTCTAGACCCGCACTATACGTCCTCTGTGATTCTGCAAATGTGCCACATTGCAGTATAACTGTAAAACCCTTCAGGGTTCACGGACCGCTACTGAGCGAGCCAAAAACATCGTTTCGCGTTAAATCAGCCTCGCGTCTAGCGGTAGGTGTCCCGTGAATGCTCGACGAATCTCAAAAACAAAATCGACGTGGACAAAAATATGGCACTTGGAAAATTGACGACCTCGAAAAGATAATGAAAAAAAAACGGAGCAATCGCGTGGTCGTCCGCATGGATCGACACGCGTCACGGGGTCCGCCGAAATCGCGGCTCGATGTTTGCGGCACGGTTAGTATCCGCGGCGATGCTCGTTGGGCGCCATTGTTGAAACCACGGCGACTTATCCAGCGCGCGACGTATACCCGCGAGCTTCGTCGACGGCGATCGTCTCGGTGAAACCCGAACTTGAGCAACGCTCGTACAGTACCGAATTAATACACCCAGGAGTCGCGGGAGAAAACGCGGCGCCGAGGAATCGCGAGAGAGCGGGACAGAAAGAATTTTACACGGAAAAATTGGCTACTCACCTCGTACCAACTTTTTGCCATTACAACGCCACCCGTCGCTTGACGTCCACTACCATACCGATCTGCCAATGCCTGCGGCCTTATTTTTAAAATACTTTTGACCTTCGCGCATCTGTCGCCGTCGCCGCACCGCCGCAGCAGCCGACGAAGGGCGCCGAAATTCGAATTTCCCAGCCGCGCGGGATTCCCATCAAACTTTTTTCTTCCGCGTTGAAAATCTCTCCCAGGATTCGGTGAGTGCCGCGAAAACGAGCATTTCCGCAACATCTTCCGGATGCTTATCGAACATAACCTCTAATCGGACGTTCGTTCCTTTCCTTTTTCTACTTGTATTCTACCTGATTTTTGGCGCGAAACAAAGTGTGCGTCGCATTTTCAAAACTAACGAAGGTTCTAAAAGTTTTTCGCTAAATTAATGTACTTTTTTAAGGTTAGATTTAAACGCACGATTTTGTCATGCTACTTTACTAAAAAAGAAAACACTTGAACGTCCTCAAATCTTGACTAAAAATCTTCCGGGTGAATTTTCTTTTTGCGCACTTTATTGACCACATTTTTTATCGTAATATACATGTCATTGTCTCTTGGCTGTAACACCTTTTAGTTTCTTTATCACTGAAAGTCTTTGAACGAACGTTTATTTGTTTACTAGTTTTATACTTTAAATCGATTTTATAGCTTCTTCTGGAATACAGAATTACGTTTCTTCCTCTACCTCGCATCTAAAAAAATACATTTAATATTATGTATTAACTATTCTGATTTGAGAGAAAATTCGAATATTTTGAGGTTGTAGTTTACTGAGTTCTAAATTCTTCTAATTGAGCCATTCCACGTCAGCCGGGACACTTTTCGGACTCGAAGACACGGATTTCGTCGTAAATTTTTCCATGGATTCTTTGGACAAAATAAATACAGCAATTTTTTTTAGTTGCGTTTTAAAAATTGTTGGTTTCTGCAGTTCCTACATTTCATACACAAATGTGAAGTCAACTCTGAAGACGATCAGTTCTCGCAAATTTAAGGAATAAAAATTTATATATAAAAATTCTGTAAAAAGGGCGATATCGCCCGTTGATAAGATAATAAAAAATGTTAAATCGGACAAAAATCGTCAGTTACACTTATAACTCTGGTTGTTTTTGTCGTATAGATTAGAATCGGAGCTCCTTTTAAGGCTCAAGATAGGGTAAATGGTACAGTAGTCGGCCAGTTAAGGCTATGATTTCAGTGAATTTGACTTTAAAGCGCAAATAAACAATAGGACAAAATTTAACATTAGAAAATTTGTCTTAGGGGTTGTCCAATATTAGTATGCATACTTTATAATAACGAAAAAATAATTTTTAGGTACCAAAAAATTACATTTAAAAAAATTATCAAAATTGACAGTAGTCGGCCATCTGAAATAATGTATTTGGTAAAATTAATTTCAAAAGTGCAATGAGTATTGTTTATTTCTTTGAACGAAAGAATATTGGTCTTGAGGGTTGTCTTTAAATAAAACCGGAGTAATATTCACCAAAAAGTATTTTTTACGTATTAGAAAACTGTGTTTTTGAAAAGTATCGAAAACGACAGTAGTCGGCCAAGTGAAGCAGACAGTTGTCGGCCACTCTTCAGAAACCTTTAAAAAAACAATATTTTGCTATTAATTGTGCTTAAACATACTTATTGATAAGAGTTAAACCGAAACGTAAAGGACAATAACGGGTTTGTAAAATTTTTTAAATCCTAAATAGCTCACGTAAAGTGGCCGACTACTGTAGGGTGGCCGACTACTGTACTATTTACCCTATATATTTTTACTAAAAAATTAAATTATGAAAAACAAAGATTACATTTTTACGAACAAAACCATTTTAAATATAATTTTATCGCAATCCTTAACAAATAGTGATATATATAACAACTGCGTATCCATTAATTAAGGCAAATATTGGAAAAGTCAATTGATAAACGGAGTTTAAAAATACTGCTGAGTTTTAAGTAGTTACAAACATTTTTTCCCAAAAAATCCATTTGATACTTGTCAATAACATTACACATAGCAGTTTTTAAGTATTGTTTAAAAATGCATGCCATGTTTTGACAGAGCAACAATTTTTATGATTCTATATAGAACAGATGTTAGGTAAGATATCGTTAAAATTCTGTTATCTCTGATTATAATAATTAAAGTTAAAATTTCATTGTATACAATTTTTTTAGAAATAAACTTTTTCTGAAGAGGGCCAACATATAGGCCGAAACGTAAAATATTTTGTTACATTATTACACCTATGTTTCAAAAAAACAAAATCAATTAAGTAAAAGAACCGTTTTACCAAGAAGTTTGGACAGATATTTCATATAAGCGGTTAAGAAATTTGAACGTTGAAATACGTATTATAAATAAATAGTGAGAATAATATAGTTAACGGAACCATTTTATCGTAGTGTATCGTGGTATTACGAAAAATAGTTCAAATAATTTTTTCGGTAGTAAACAGGACCATGGCGGTTCGTTTAATATTTCCCGATCGTTAAATATGCAGTAAAGTTAATAACCTCAAATTTCCCGAAAACATAATCTCCATAGTCACTGGAGATATTCTTCAGTAGTAACAGATGTATATAGTACATTTTATATTATTCTGAAATGTGAAAGTAACGCCCCAGACAGCAGATTTTTCAGAAGGTCCTCAAAATGAGATCCTAATTTTGATGTCTTTATGATTTACTAAGACGATATCCTAACGTGGTCAGAATGCGATAAACCATAATTATAAAGGTATCTTAAATGTATCATATTTATGACACCATATTTTTATCATAAAGAAGTCATAATTTAGTAATAAATTTTGAAATGGATAGTATTTACTAATAACTACTAATTAAGAAAATTTAAATCGATAAAAAATGTCTAGAAATGAAATTCTGTAGAAATAAACATATAATGTAGTTAAAGTTGCATTAAAATGGGGGCCAATATACATATATGTACTTGAGTATATGTATAATATTCATACATACACGGAATGAGAGGTTGATATAAGAAGAAAAGTACTACGAATTAAATATTATTTCAAATAAAAAACCATTTAAAAAAATCTGTTTGTAATAAAATAAAAATATATAAAAAAAACGAATAAAAAATAACATTGTTTAGGTTGCTCTATTGTTAGTATAAAAATAAAATACATAATTATATATTAACAGTTTTAGAAAATGTCTAATGAAATAAAAAGGTTTATATTACAATTAAAAAGGTCACCTTTCTGAGGTCTTAATCAGCCTGAACTAAGCAATACTTTTAGGCTTGTTTCAACTGTTTTTCAACGTAGTTTACATTACGTAAATGACAATTTAATAGTTCCCTGCAAATTACAATGCAAACTTTTTTGAAATCCTGTTAAAATGAACCTACAAGTGTTGATTAGCTCAGGCCGATTAAATTTTCAGAAATTGGATCTCTTTAAGGGATTTTAGAACAATAACAAAATGATATCTTTAAGTTAATCATCTCAACACTTTATGATACAATTATGATACCATTTAGATTAATGTCTTAAAAAGATGACCTCTTTAAGAGGGCTTCGTGCTATTACCAAAATGACACCTACAAGTATGTTATATGACTCTGACCACATTATGACATAGTTCTGATATCATTTTGAGTTTTCTTAACGAGTTCAGACATTTTTTCTGACATCTTTCTGAGCTCTTTGCGAGATCAACTTGCTGTCTGGGGTAGTACCAACCATAACTTTTAAGGCTATTAATTCTACTTTTATTATTTTTTCTTTTTGTGTACAAACCTAAAAATTTTCAAAATGGAGAATCGGATAGTGGAGACTATTTTTTTTAAGTTTTTGAGTTCAACGTTGACGATGCCTCACCGCGTAATTTTGTAGGTAAAACAAACTTAGAGAAACCATTTTTTTTTAAATTAAAATATACTACTTTCTTTACATTTCCTGTCACTTAGAGTCAATGTTAAACACATAAGTTGTTAAAAGGTGTTTTTTACGCATACAGTGGTGAGCAAAAATATCTAATCAGGGACATTTCGTTTATTAATTTATTTACAAAAAAGGAAATAACTATCAATAATTGTGTGATAGAGACATATGATATGTAAGACAAATGAATATATAGTCAAAGAATAATATTTACGTTCGTGAGCTCATTCATCATTATAATTCCGTCGTCAGCGACGAATTCAAATGCTTTAAAAAAATGGAATCCAACGGTTCTCCATTTTGAAAATGTCCAAATTTCTAGAGAATTTGTCAAAGAATATGGTAAAATTTTGTTCAAGTTGGAACTCGCGGTGTTGACCTTCAAAATTACATTAAAAAGTAGAATTTTTTATTTTTCACGATTTAATATTTTTTTTTTTTTTTTTTTTGAAAGTAGATATACTTTAAAACGAGCGCCGGTTCAAGTCTGTTCCATAAAAACAACCGTAATTATGAGTGTTTGAAACAATTTTGAAATTTTCAATTGGTTGTAATTTTTAAAATGCAGCTCAAAAAACAAATTGTTTGCTCTATTTATTTTGTCCAAACAATGCGTGGAAACATTGGCCACGAAATCCGTGACCTCGTGTCCGAAAAGTGTCCCGGTTGACAGGGGCGTCAGAAGAATTATGGGGCGAGGGGGTCCAATTAAATATGCTACTATATGTAAATTGCAGTTATATAGACTAATAAATGTATACCGTTAGGCCACGGAATGACTCAATTGCTGCGGAAAAATATTGGGAACGCTCACCAAACAAAATGAAAGCATAATTCAATTAATAAAAATTAAAAAAAAAATAATTTCTTTTAGTATTAAAATACCCTGTCTTTAATGTCTAAAATCAAAACACTATTAAAAAGGTATCAAAAGTCTGCGATTGCATGTTCTCTGTTTCAAAGTTTAAAACAATTCCAATGTGTAAAAATATCGTGATAACACTCACACATACAACAAGAAATAACATAAAATCAATAATAAAATCACAAATTTTTCGTTTGTAAACGACAACATATTGAACTAAATTCGACGGATTTAACAAATTTTCATCTATAATTTAATAATTTTCATTTTAAATTTATCAATAATATCTACAATTTAAATTGAGTGCCTTTCCTTTTATATTAATTAAGATATAATTCTTATATTCGTATCAAAGTTAGTAGAATTTTGACTGTTTCAAATACTAACACAATATTATTCTAATGTACACAAGAATACTTTAGTTAAATTCCTGTGATTAATGATAGATTTCAATGTGTTCTTGCTCAATTAATTTTATGATTTAAGTTGGTAAAAACTGTGACTCCTTCAATTCTTTGGCATATGCTAGGAAATAAAAACACATGCCAACAGTATCCTGCATGTTACTAATTCTGCTACTAGTCGGCATCTGGATTCGATTCTCTCGTATTAAAGAAATGTGTTTTGTATAAATAATAATAAAATAGAGAAATTACACCCACCCACAAAATAGTACATACAAAAACAGCATTTAGATAGGTTTGTGTCAATAATCACTCATATATACTCAAATTTGTATTTGGTTTGCCGCTATTTTATTAATTTGAAAGCTGAAAAATGCCTTTCTGATAATGTTTATTCGATATTATTTCATCCCAGAGAAGTTTTTCTAATCAATGTTTTGAAAGTAAATTTAATGCTGCTTCAAAAGAGTTTTATTCGGTTAAAATGGATGAAAATTGACAGAATTATATGTTGTAAAATTATAGGATTTACAAGTTATCGTTGAGAACTAGAATGAAAAAGGTTAGTATTTGTTTAGGTACAAAGAAAATGCTAGTAAGGTGTCTTTACTGTATACCTCTAAAAAGCATTGTGATACACTTTACCATTCGACTTATTTTCTGCAGTAAAAAATAAAAATAAAAATTTCAAACATACCTATTCTTTTCTTTTTTTGAATTTTAACATACTGACAACATAGTAATTGCATTTTAATAATTAATTTAATGTTCATACCGATAGTCATAATTTTTTTTTAAATTTCAAAAATAAATGCAACCTTAAAAACATATTATGAAATAATTATATTACATAAAAATGCATCTTTATAGTTTATACTTGTAACATTCGATTTCAGACAGTTACCCGCTCGCCAGAATTTTCGTCGGCAGCGCGGCGAAAATGAGCAGGAGTAACAGGTAGTTTAGGTAAGACAACATTTTGCGCATAAAAACAAATGCCCATTTAAGAAAATAATTTTTTACTAGATCGTATAACAATTTTTTTCCTTAAATAGAAGTTATATGCTTCATTTTAAGCTATCATTGAAGCCTTTATCGTGTTTCTATTGAAAGATACACTTCCTTGAAAAATAAATATGCATTAAAAAATGCATACTGTTTCTTACTTTTCGATCAATGACAAATAATTTAATTTAATCTACTAATCATTATTATCGACCTTAACAGTAAGTCGAATTGTCATTTAAAACGGTGATGGTTACTCCAAAAACACAAATACGTGTTTAAAATGAAGGTCAAAATAAGATCATCTCAAAGTTTTATTAAAATCGTAGTTACATTATTCTCGGTTACCAATAAACACTGATTCATATTTATATTTATGCCATATTAATTAAGAGAAAAGAAATTATTAATTATATTTCCTTGAACAATGGAGAAAATGACTTTTTTTGCAAATTTATCCCCATATTACATGGAAACAAGAGCCAATAACAAATTTTCATTATCAGATTCGGATTCAGCGACCTAAAATTAACAAAGATTAGCGATTTTCATCTCTGTAACATTAAATTGTCTCAAATTTGTTGATCAAATAATGTCTGATTTTCTCGACATATTGACATTTTGAAAGGATTAGGTTGATTGGAAGAAAAACAACACATATTTTAGTATAATTTTGTAGATTTTGGGCACTTCTGGTTGGAGTTTAGAATCGACCGCAATTTTATTGACGCGAAACAAAATTCGCAAGTAATGAATCACGTCATATTTTGTTCGTTTTTATTTAAAATTAATAGTAGCCATTAAAATAAAATTCTGACATCGCGAATCAAAAGATTACCCTAAAACATAGTAGAATAGCCTTCCTTGGCAACTTTATTATTTCAATTTTTTATTGCAGAAAGTAATGTTCGAATACCAATTGATACTATTATGCATTTTTCGGACTTAATGGGTTATCTCGTTTAAAACAAATATGGGATCTATGTAATTAATTTTTTTTCGGGAATAAGCGTCATCGTTTATAATTACAAAATGATATGGCTATTATTGTTGATTATTGTTGAGTGTACAATGTTAAATTATATCACACCACTTTTGTCAAGTGTTCATCGAAATGAAAAAAAAATGGAAAATGGAAAAGTGTTCGTTGTGTTCTGTCTTTATCTTCTCCGATGATGATTCAGTCCCGGAAATAGAAAATGAATTCAGACGTCAAGAATCCGAATTCAGCGTCTTATAAATACGGATTAATTCCTTAACAATGGCATATAACCGAATTCATAATTATGTTACTGAATTAAAATTCTTGACGTCCGAATTCATTTTCGTTTACTGGGGTTAACTTAAATGCAGTCCGTGAATTGAAGAAAATTCAATTCGTAAAAAATGATAAACGTATACGTTTATTTTACAGAAATGAGCGCCGTCCGAATTATGGTAAGGCTGATGATGCTATATCACTGGAGGAGATGAGGAAATTCAGACTTTTCTATTTCTATACCCACAATTTCGATGAACACGCGAATGCTGATTCATACCAGCAATTTTTAGAGGTGCTCAATTCAAATTTTAAAACACCTTTGTAGTATGAGTTACAACCTTGTTATTTTCAATTTTGGACGAAGTCGCAGATTCAGAAACCAATCACAAATAAATAAAAAATTTATCGCTATAATCGTAGATTTATTTTTAAACAAGTTAAATTTGCAACTCAAATTTCAAATGCTAGAGTGTATCAGGACCTTTGAAAAGGCATACAGTAAAGACATCTTACTTCGCATTTTTTTATAAATACAGTACCAATTTTCTACTATTTTTATCCAACAATAATGATTTCTACTGGACAGTAAATTTACTTTCAAAGTATTAGTTTAGATCTATTGAAATATATTGTAACAAGTAATATATAAGCACACGTCTCACAAGTTCACTGCCTTTTTCTACGTAAGTTTCTTTGGCGTTTTGAAATATTACCGGGCCGCAATGGAGTAAATTATGAATGTTATTTAAGAAATTAAATTTAAAATAAGGGGTTTCATTTGGTTATAATTGTATTGGTTTTAATTAATAGAGATTAGAATTGTAAACAATGTGGTGGTAATAAAAAACCCGTAGTTATTGTATCTAATTTAAATAGCAAGAAATTAGACCCAACTAAAATATTTTTCGTTCATGTTTCTAGTGGTTTTGTTCAATCTTTCAATACTATTTAGTCATAATTAGATGGGATTTTACCACTTAGGTGGCAGTCTCAGTTTGAGCCACAGATACTTATAAAATGGAGATGTTTTAAAAATTGTTCTAAAAAATGACTCAATACTTAAGTTTTTTCAAAGACATCTTAGAAATTGCCTCAGTTCCCATAGTATAATAACCCCAGTTTTGAGATCTGACACAGCGGGTTTAGACTAACTTTAACTTAAATTTCCTTGCCTATCACGGTTTTCGAATTAATTTCTTCATAACTTTTTTAGTAACTTCAGCCTAAAATATAGTATATTTTTCACTATGAAAAAATTTAACACCACACTCAAAAAAATAAAACGCTGTGGAACAACTATTTCCCCTTATTTACTCGATCCTTACTAAAATGATAAGGATTCCTTCTTAGGACAGCTGGATAACCTCGCTGTTATAAAAATAGGAATTTTTCTTACTTAAGAGTATAGAAACATTTTGAAATAACAAGGAATTCTTGTTAAACTAGCAACAGAGATACAGTTATGTTAGTAAATGATATCATAATCAATACAGAAGAGATAAATTATTGAATTAATCAAGTTTCTTGAAGATGAAAGTAAGGTTACGTATAGTTGCTATACAAATAGTATGCTTAAGATAAATAAAACAATACTGTTTGAAATGTCAAGCAAGTACTATGAGACACCTCGAAAGTCTAGTATACCCTTTATATTTAATTTAAATTTAATTCTACTTAATGCGGTTCTAAAGTAAGGTGAGAATTTTCACTAAAAAAATCAATTTTTCAAAAAATTCGGACTCGGCAAGGTCAATTTTAAGGACTGTATACGGTATCCTAGACATTGCCAAAAAAATTAGTTGAGAAGTAAACGAGAATTGTCGGAAACAAGTGATTTTTATTTGTTTCCGAAAATTCTCTGTGAGTTTTCAATTAATTAAAATAGTAATTAAAATTGGCCTGACAGAGCTTGAATTTTCAAAAATCGATTCAGTAATTTTTTATTTACGGTTTTTAGTAAAAATTCGAACCTTATCGGACAAGCACTTTAGAACCCCCTTAATGCTGTTACTAAAAGAATAAGATTATCTTTATCATAACATTATTTTTTTATTGGTAAATAAATCATGAAGACCAACAACATACACAGCAACTAACATGGTTAGTATTAATTGAATCTGAAATAATTTTAATTGATTTATAAATTCTTTCCTTCCAAAATAAAATATGTATTATCACGATCCGCATTAAATTAATAACTAACCAGGTATTTTGATATAATTCTGTATGCCTCTTAGAGGTGGGAGAATATTTCCTTTAGCAACATCTGCAAACTTCGCTGCAGGTTTAGAAAGTTTAGGAAGTTTTTGACTGTTTTAATTGTTCACAGCTTAAAGACAGATTTTTTCGTTTTTGGCTTAAATTACTAAAGAATCATATAGAAATTAAGTCTGAAGAGAATTGAGATGGGCAAGAACTTTTAGGCTAAAGTTAATCCAAATTCGCTGTGCTGTCTCTTCCAAAGATGTTAGTCTAACTTAGACTTAAAATTGGACGTTATTTCATCGAGAAATTCTGCTATTAGGAAATAATTCGCAAAGTACTGTAAATATATCATTCAACGGTAGACAAGATCATCATTTTACAAGTACATCCCGATTATACAACACAGTGTTATCATTTTCATAAGGAAACATTTTTCTATTTATATCTTAAATACATCTAATAATCAATAGGTTCTTAAATTAAAAACTGTTTCAAAATTTCTCTGCATTCTAATGCATTTAAATTCAAGGATAACAATCTAAAACAAAAGTAAACGAATTTCGGTTTTAAAACTAAAAATCATGTTTCAAACAATAATAAGTGCATATTATTAACATTTCTATAATTTTATACTAAAGAGTTATTAAGACGAAATCACTTTTAATAGCAATAACTACTGTTTAGATCTAAATGCATTATAAAGCGAAGTTTCTATTTTAAGTTGTTATTTACAGATTGAAAAGCACTCAAACATAAAAAGTCAGTAGTGATACATATTTTTATTTTCCCATTTTAAACAAGCGATCGAGTATTAGAGAAAGGTTCACTACTCTCAAAAAAATATTAAATAGAAATACAAAATATCAGAGTTACTTGTTTTGTTCAAATCAACATTTACTGTACATAATAAATATTTATAAATTCAATTTTGAGTATTGTTTTGAAATAGAAATATATGCTGTTGATGGTTATGGGAAATGGATATATATTCTATTTTAAGAAATACTTATATACATATAAATTCATAATTTTCAAATATTGGAGTGCAAAAAAAACTATCAAATATTGTTTCAAATATACCTCAACAATATTTTGCAGGCTCTATCTCTTTAAAAAAACGTTTATTTCTACAAATTTAAAGATAGTAAAGTTTTATGAAATTCATTTGTTTTATTTCATAAATTCTTTATTAACGATGCTAATTAGTATTAAGATAATTGGCAACGTCAAACCGAGAAGAAAGTAATTGCTTTAATATATAATAGGATATAATGACGCATAAATGTTGAACTAATTTTATTATTATTGCCAAACATGACATTCTACAAACATTGTCTATCTACAATTAGATTAAAAATGCACAATTTAAAAAATACAGAACAAATGCAGTAGTAAGCGTAAGTGAAAACAGACATTATTGTTCAGACCTTTCAAATTCGGCAAAGATCATAAGAGCAATTTTTGTTTCATTATTAATTGAATTAAAAAATATTAATTACACACAAATTGTCTTCTTTGTATTTTTTATGTTTTACATCCTTTCTTTAAACAAAAATAAATAATTTCGTATTAACGAAATATTTTTAAAAAAATGTTAACTAGAAAAGTCTCTTAGTTTAAAAACTTCGGTAGAAAATGAATATACAGTGCACTTTTAATAAAAACTGTACATGCCATGATTTGATTATTTTAAATATTACCTTATTAACTGTCATTTTATAATATTTTTAATCTATCATATATAAGAAAAACTGTCCTATGAGATATTTCTCGATTTTGCAATGACACTTAAATTTACTTATGTTTGTGCGATCTATTTTTAAATTAAATTTATTCAAAAAATTTAGTTATAAATTTTTCATAAAATTTGTACAAAACTTTACGTTTATTTCAAATAAAATTTACTAATTTAAAATCATTTAAAAGTATGCCATCGCGTAATGAAAATTTGCCCGGACTATAAAATTAATAATTCATTCAAGTTTTTTTTTAAATGTGCCGAGAAATACTACAAAAATAGTATTTGTTTCAACTGTGAGTATTTTTATATCCAACATATTTAAGGAAAGTTTACAACAAAATAATATTTTTTGTCAATAATATCCAGTCTCGAAAAAAAGGTTTTTCACCTGGAAAAATTCTTTTATTATGTTGCTAATGAATTTTAAAACATTTTTCCGTTGTCTAGTTACCTAAACAATTAAATTCCGCGGCTGAAGGCACTAAAGGAATTGTTGATATCAATACGCTGAAAAGAATGTTTAGTTAATTCAACTGCAAAATTTGATTACAATTTTCAAAAAAAGTACAAGATATGCTTATTATAATTTATTTCATTATCTTAGCAACATTCACTTCAAAATACTTTATTATCCAATCATATTATTCACTTTTAACAAATTCATGACATTTTTGTCTGAGATAATTTAATATATCAATAAAATTTTGCTTATCTAATTGATAAATTTTACGTAGATTTTTTTTCGGTACGTATGTATATGTATATTTATTTTAGCGACGAATTACGAGACTGATTATTTTGATGAAAAAAGCAGAAATAAATATTGGTTTTTAAGGGTCAATCAAAAAATTGTATATAAAATCATTTGATTTTGTTTTAATTCCGATAGAACGGTACATTTTATTGTAATTTGCTAGAAATAATTTGTTATGAAGCTCCAGAACTTGAGAAAACCAAGTTCTTGTAAATCCAACTGCTTTCTACACAATCGCAGCTGACAAATTACATTCCCCAGGTTGGGTTTTGTAAAAGTGTTTTTTTTTATTAAATTGTAGAAATCAATCAGTTTATTTCTAAAGAATGCCGTTTAAAAAATTGAGCATCATTGCTTATTCATCGTTCATTATGACTATAAATGAAAAAAAAACTAATTTCACGTTGATAGAGATACCACGTAAATCTCCGTATAAAAAATTGGAGAAGTAAGGATTTCTATTTTATTATCAGGAATTACATAATTTTCATTAATAACACAATTTAACAACGACAACCAGAACTTAACCCATTAACGCCGGGAAGGACACTTTTTGCACTTCAATTTCAATTCAGTATTTCGTATAAAAATCAACAAAATTGAAAGGTATGTATCATAGTAATTTTAAGATTGCTATTTTAAATAGCGTTATCAACATTGAGCTGTCGTAATTAGAAAATTAAATATTGTTTTCGTGAAAAAAATTTGTTAAGTTTTAAAAAGAATATTCTCACTGCGGTCGCCATTTTGTGATCATGATGTAAGTTTTTTAATATTTAAAAAATATATCTTAATACGAGATTTATTATTATACTTTCTATGAGAAGAAAATGTTTTATAAAAAAGTATCCATCATTTTTTTGCATTTTTTTGACATTTAAATCGTTATATTTCATTTTGTAATTAAGATAGCTCAACTTTGACAATTCCCTGGAAATGATCGATCTCGAAAGTAACAAGACACATACATTTAAATTTTGTTGGAACTTTAATTTTTGTATGAAATACATGATTGAAATTGAAGTAGGAAATGTCTCCTTCAAGGTGTTGGGTTAAGGACTTACTTGAACAAAATAAAATTCTAAACATACTCAATTTTTCCGAAAGTATTAACTTTTATAAAATTACGATTATTAAGAGAATACCAGAAGATAACAAAAAATAAAGTAGATTTCATAATTTATACCAATAATGATACTATTATAAGATCTGCAACAACAACAAAATGTATATGAGATATAGAAAAAAGGTTCGGGACTTATTTAAGTAGTAAAATGCGGGCAAAATATCTTCGGTATAAAAGGTCAGTCTTGAGTAGAAACGGCCTGTATGAAACATGATTGATCCCATCTTATCATTCACGTTCATCACCTTTCTAAAAGCGAACATTTTCAATAACAGAATGATTTATATTCATTTAAAAAATATCAGCTTCCAACTAACCTTACAATACGTAAAAAAAGCGTACTTCAACTAACGTCTTTTCTATTAATAACTAATCTAATCCAATGGATCAATGGTCATCCAATGACTCCTACTAAATATTTACAAATGTTGTGTTCTTTCATATCTTGTTTAACGTAATGAAATATAAATATTTACAAAATGTACTCTGCGTGTTTCATAGGTTGAAAGTTTCCAAATTAATATACAAAGGAATACTAAGTTGAAAGAAGAGTATTGGCGGGAAAACTTTATTTACATTGTATGCTTTTTAGCGAAAATATTTCGGGGGAGACGAAGGCAAACTTAATTGAAATAGAGGAGACTATTTTTTATCTTTAACGGAGTTATGAAGTCAGCGTCTCATTAAGTATCTTGGATAAAACAGAGCTATAAATATAAACTAATGAAGTCCCAATTAACTATGAATAATTTTATAGTCATAAACGTGTTACGGTATAAATAATCAAAAAATATGACTGGATTTTATTGAACTAATTACAAAAATTTTTTATCAACGTTTTAACCTCAGTTCAATAAGTTTATACCCAAACTCTTACTTCCATATAAACTTCAATGTACCAGTAATACTTGAAAACTGAATATAAAAACGGATTATATTTCTAAACTAATATTATTGCTTTAAAATGCAGGAAACTTCTCCATTTCGGAGTTTATCCCGCCCATACAGCACAATACGTGAAGGTTTCCAGGTTTCTTTTATAAAAGTTACTTTGTTGTTATTTACTGTAAATAGCTATATCATATTTAAGTAATGTTTATATATTTTTGTATCAGAAATCATTAACAAATTCAGCACAAATTAATGGAAATAAGTCATGCTGTGTCCATTAATCGTCGCTGTTTTATCTCAGAATAATTTTTAATTTAGCTGTTTACAGTAAAACTTACGATAGGTATTATAAAACTTTGTTCAGCAGGAAACTGAACTATACAGAAGTTATTACAATATCGCGTTAACACATTTTGTCAATCGAATCCGTGGATATAAGTATTGAACTTGACTGCACATTATTAATAAAGATAACAAACTTTCCATTTATATTTTGGACTAAATCTAATAATTTATATTACAAAAAATGTGGAGGTTCGTGCAGTGTAATGCACAATTTTAAATATTATCATTTGAGAATAATAACAATATAATCAAGATTCGATGATTTGATAGTGAATATTACAATATGTTATGGAATTATTTCCAATAAATGTTTATTGTGACTTGAAATTCGACGCGCAAATGTTTAACAAATATTAATAAATGTTAACAAAATAAGAATATATTGATAGATCTGTTCGAGCCGTTAAAAGAGAGACGCGTTTGTAGATAAACTGATTAAAATAAGTTAATTAAAAGTTGATTCAAATTTAGGTAATTAAAAGTTGCGTGGAAGAGTTTTTGCTGAAATGTTACAGCATTTACACTTTTTTATGTATATTTTCATTTATATGATAAATAAAATATGATAATTCCCGCATGCCAATTATTTAAAAAATGTTAACTAAGTTTAACATCGCGTCTCTGCACTGAACACTTAATATGAACACTGAATATTTATTGCGCTTTTAGTGGCCGATTTATAAAAAAATTAATATTCTACTATTTCAAATTTTAATCGCTACTTTATATTTATGAGAGTTGAGACTTGGTCAATAATTTATCCAACAGATTGAGTTTCCAGAATACACAACCTTTTAATTCCGTGTACAATTTTACAAATATTTCCAAATTTTCAGAATGAAAGGTTACATAGAGAGAACTAAAATATTTAATGAAATCATATATCAATTGTAAAACGCTTTACTTCAAAAAATAGTTAAATTAACTATCTCCATACTAAATAGAATAAAATAGTTCCATTCACTATTTCTCGTTACTCAAAGCATTCGTTCATAACCTCACATATCAATCATAACAATTTATGCTGTTCATTCTACTATTATTGTTAAAATCGCTTCTACTATTTGTTCCAATAACCATTTTTTCTCTCTGTGTAGAAATTGTAATATATACTTATTCTGCATTAGTAACAGAATTTTTTTAAATAGTAGCAAGTAAATACTGACTTTAATAAAGCAAATCATTCCCTTAACCAAATAAGACCATTTATACAAATGAAATACTTGTTAAATATAAGATAATATTTTTTAATTTAAGTTAATACTTATTATTATTTAAATAAACGTCTACTTGACTAGGAATGAAGGGTTTTCCAAAAATGTATAATTATTTCGTCGTCGCAGTAAATGCTTTATTTACGTTTTGATATTTTTAAAATAAAAGTTTGACATTTTTTTCTTATTACCAAATCGCAAATAATGTACGTATATCGTAAAATTTTGAAGAGTTTTTAATTCATTGTCACTACGTCAAAATTCAAAAGTAATTAAAATTGACAACAAATGAATGTAGAGAAAACATCGTCTAAATAATTATGAATGGATTTTTAAAAATTCCACATTTTTCGAAAAACAAAATTACGAAGACTACAGAAATTATTTGTTGATAATGTTTTAACTAACATTTCATAATATAAGTTGTTACTCCAACTACAAAAAGTTGTAAACATACCCAAGCTACATTTTCTAAGGGGCGTTCTTATTTTACGTCAGTTGGTACTCTTACTACTTTTAGCAATCCAACAAATATTAGATAATCACTCAAAACCAGTATTACATTTTCAGTTCCAGCTGCGTTCCGTTATTTATTCATTAGCTCATTAACGTCCACAGGATGCAATTTTGTGATTAACGTTTGCATTTACGGATTCCCTTTCTAATGGTGGTGGTTAGAATTTTGCAAAACGACTTTTAACCATGGAAAAATCTAAAATTAACCAAAAGAAATTTGATTTTGTGATTGAATCTTTTTTTTTTAAATAATTTTTCGTTTTCTTACCATGTTTTTATATCTAAAACCAGCATAAATCGCGTCCTCGATGCCTGAACTTAAAATTATATAAAATTGTCTGTTTTAACAAAATGGCGACCGCAATGATAAATTCCTTCTTAAAATTAAACAATTTTTTTTTCTTGAAAACTTTAGAGAAAATTTCCACAGAACAACAATATCTTAGAATTGGTAAAAAAATACGCTCAGATTTTTTAATGACTGTTGAAAAATTCGATTTTCTGCTAAAATCGTATCAAAACATTCTGAAAAAATTTGAGAGCATTCATTGACTAATTCTAAGACATTATTGATTTGTGAAATTGTTCGATGAAGTTTACAGTTTTTGAGAAAAAAAATAAGTGGTTATTTAAAAAAAATGGTTATGTAATTAAATAAAATATGGTAAGGGGACGAAAAACTATTTTTTAAAAAAGATGCAATCAGAAAATCACGTTTCTTTTGGTTAATTTTAGATTTGTCCATGGTCAAAAGTCATTTTGGTAAATTCTAAGAATCTAATTTAAATGGCAAAATTGCGTCCTGAGGATGTTAAAGGGTTAAAATATAATTCACTAAAAATACGCAAAATACATCCATAATAATCGAAACGATTCCCTGGATTCAATGCAATGCATTAAAATATGCCTTGCTTCGACCCCCTCTGTTTATAAATTAATCTAATATACTGCTCCATCTTATTTATGAAACACTTTTTTATCAAATTTGTTAAAAAGTCTTAAAACTAGTTTACTTACATGCCACTAAAATGTAGTTCTAAAAATTCCTCAGAATTTGGGATTAAATTGAGCCGATTAAGATTTTCAAATTTAGATTATTACTTCGACCCAGACCATAGGTCTGGCGAAGTATTGAATTTGGTCAGTTCCCGCCAAAAAATTACCCTATAGTTTTTCATCAAATGTCGACATTTCAGGCCCTAAGGAACCCAAAGCAACAATAAAAAAATTGGTGTCCGTTAGGTTGTACGTCCGTCCATCCGTCCGTCCGTCCGTCCGTGGGCAAAATTTTGTATACGCGATATCTCGCGTATGGAACGACGAATTTAAAAAGTACAAACGGATTTGGGTTTCTCTTGGCCAAACTTAGATCTGATTAGTTTTTGGAGAGAATGCATACTAGATTATGGGGAGGTTTAACAAAAAAACGCTCAAAAAACACGTTTTTCCATTTTTTAACAAAAAATACAAATCGTACAAAAAATGTTTCAAACAAAAAATATAGAACATCGAATTCTCTACAAAAAGGTTGTATTTATTTCTTCGTAAAATCAACGATAATGCCGTAAAAAGCAAATTAACATGAAATTAACATAAATTGTGCATACACATATACAATGCATATGTATGTATATTATATAGGGTAGCCATGGGGAGGTGGTAGCGGGGAGGGGGGTTCGGGGCTTCCCAGTACTCGACTAAACCGCTTTTTTTAAGCACCAGTATGAACAAGACGTGCTCATTTATCAGTGTTTCGGCTGACCTGTGGTCGGGGTCGAAGTTTTGAAAATGCTCATTTTCAATTTTACTATAGGGTGATTATGCCAATGAATGGACGACTACCAATGACTGGACGATTTTCTACATATTTCTATTTCTTATGAATGTATGATGCACAACATGCAACAAAATATATATTTTTATGTTCTTTGAACATTCAAAACAATATTTACAGTACTACTGATCTTCCAGTGTTTATTATTTTGTAAAATCAAAGCAAAGTTTTAAAGCCATCCAAAACCGAAAACGTCCCATTTGATTTAACCCGTACATTCATTGGGCTGTAGCGCATTTTTTTACAAACGTATGAAGACGAGGTTAATAATTAAATAAAATCAAAGGTTGAACTACACGGTCATAAAGAGCAGAGTCTAACGATTTTAATGGTGGTATCATAATTAAATTTTCATAAAAGAATTCAAAAGTTACAATCGATCAAAGTGTGAAAAATGCTTAACCGCCCATTCATTGGCATATTCACCCTATTTAAGGAACAAGATATTGTTACAATATATGTATAGAAACTACTCGAACCTAACGATGCTAGAACTACCCTCTGACGCCTTCTTTCCTAGCAGTGTTAAAATGGGAATATTCCCGGAAGCATCAGCCTTTCGTCAGGGAACTGCAATACGAATTTAGCCAAAATTGTAGGCACCCGGGTCGAAGGCATCTAGTTTAGACTAAAATCAAACCTCCATGCAACGAAAAAAATTTAAATAAATATTACTTCAAAGGGTCAAGTATTTGATTATTAATACGAAAAATGATTTGTGTTAGTAAGTGTTTATTGAATGGAAAGAATCTTTTATCAATGCATAAAATAATTAACATAATTATATTTTCATTGTTATAATATACATTTCACCTACTAAAAGAATACGTTTCATGATGGCCATCAGATGCACGTTTCATTGATTTAATCAATATTTACGCAATGCAATAAATGAATATGCATTCTATTCCCACATAAAAAAAAATTGGTTTCGATTAGCTAAACCGATCACTGGAAGAAAGAAAATGAAATACACAAAAAAGCTGGATTTAGTTTAAATTTATTTAATTTATTACACTCCGGGAGTAGCACTCGATTTTGCACCCTGCAGTAAAATATTCGAGCCCAAATTATCTAGCCCCACGCCCGTCATATTAAAAAAATCGTATGCAACATGGGCGAAATAACAATCTCCGACGATTGTGATTATTACTCTCACAGTAAAAAAAAAGTCTTCAAATCGTTACATCTCAAATTAAGTACTGTAAAGGGCTATTTCAGTCTAAAATTGAGCTAATTTTCTCAAATTAAGTCAATATTGGCGTTTAATGTCTTATTTTCAGAGAGCAAAGTTTAATTTTAGTCGAGATTTATGCTTAAAGAAACATTTTTCGAGCTTGTCGCACCTGAGTTAGAGAATTCTTATTTCAAACCGGATATTGACTAAAAGTAAGTTTCCAAAACTAAAAACAAGGATTTGAGCGCAAATATTGACTTAATTTCAGAAAATTAGCATAATGTTAGGCTGAAATTAAGCGTTTTATGGTGCTGAATTGCATATGTAACAATTTTAAGAATTTTATTTTGCTGTGCTCGTTTTGCTCGTGCGACAAACTTCGCACTCGTCGATGATCGGTAATTGTATCCTTGTTACATAATATACTATTATAACACTAATTAATGGATTCAAGGGAAATTATTTAACAAAAATACACTTGTCATTTTCAAAATCATAAATCGATTCATTGTGTCACTGAAGGTATTTAAAAAACCTCCCTCCCACTTAAAAATTATTGCGCACCTTACTACACTGATACAATAGTTAAATCGAAACGAGAAAGGAAGACTAACTTCTTGATTAGTATATTATTGTGATACGAGGCACAACTTCCCTTTAAAAAATTCGTAAAGCTTTTCCTGTGATTGGATGTGATAAAAAATCTGCTCAGAACCATCGTCAGGTTGTTACTGAACCTGCTTCGTTTGGTAAGGTCGTTATTGTTTACGTCGTTTACTCTTATTATGAATTTGTCCCAAGATCATAATTGCCTTCTAATTTACGTTTTTCTTGCGGCTTTAAGAAAAATTGATCCAGAAAGCTTAAAACAATCATCACGATTGTCTCATTTTTAGCTGTTAATAAAGCTTACATAGGGTTCATCGCGAACGGTGCTTCTTGTAAGCCTTCCAGTCTTAAAATGAGAAATCATTAAGTTTCAAGACACCAAGAATTTGTTTTTAGACCATATTCTTGTATAAGCCAACTTATAAAAGAAGTCGGTCCTGGTTGTAATACTTATTTGTTTCTGTGTTATTACAGGGTTTTGTTCTAAATTATTTTAGAGTTAAGAAAAGAATAAGGAAAAGAGTGCAAGACTTTGCAAAAAGTATATCGACGCTGTAGTGAGTAATACATAAAGGATGTTGTCCGTTTTCGTATTTTGGCATTTAAATTTTTCGGCAAGACGTTCCTTTGTTGATAAATACACATTTCCGAGTTGGTTCTTCTACGCCAACAAGTTACTACTCGTGCACGTGCGGACTGCATGCGCCCACACATACAATCGATGAAAAAGCTTTTCATTCTGTCCTCTCGATTTAAACGTTGCACAGCCTGTAGAACGGATAAATAAATTGAATGCCCGTTCTGTTTACCTCGAGAATTTAGTAGCGTTCCAATTCCTCTATCGTTCTTTCCTCTCTGTTGGAATCACTAGCCAACAAGAGCTTTTCCGTCCTTTCCTACCCTTTTCCCCACAAACCTCGCCCTACCTATCGCACCAACCTTTCCCAATTCCCTAACCTAGGAAAACAGTAACTAGATTTTATCCCAGGTTTAATTGTATTTAGCTTGACGTTATTTACTTGCGTTGATAGCTACATATTATTTGTACAATCGAGATGGCCATTTTCTGGTCTGACATTTGTATACGTATTATTTGCTATTAATATTCAATTATTATTACTACTTTAGAGAGAAGAAGAAAGCAGTTTTTAATACAATTTTTTAGAAATTGGTCATTCACTGCTTTCTTAATCTGTTAACCCAATAAGTACGATAGAATTTGAGTTTCATTCTCAATATTAGAAAAGATTAATATTGAGTTCAAAGTGACGTAGTAGACCATTTTTGAGTATGCTCTTTAGAATGGCGTCATAAAAATTGCTTTTAAATGACCCTTGAAACCAAACTAGTGTCTTTCAGATACAACAACGTTTAACCTTATTCTTATATGCAGCTTAAGGACTCAAATTGTTGAATAATTTGTATATATCTGAATCAGACCTTCAGTAATGTGCCGTTTCATTTTCGTTAAACTACATTGAATTCTTGATTTTTAAGTATTTGTCTAAGCAGGATTTTTAGCAAAAATTCTATTATTAAAAAAGTAGGCGTTGCTATTGGTTTTTCCGTTATTATCGTTGTCTATGTTATACGTGACCATAATGGTCAACACACCGGGCACAAAGCTCATCTTCGCGCCCTAGGGCGAAACAATCGGACACGAATTGTCAAATCCCACGCCCGTCGTATTATAAAATATATCTCAAGTGCGAAATAAACCCTTCGATTAGGAAACAACCTTCGCACTCGCCAAGATCGATAATTACGACCCTAATGCAGTAAAATAGAGTTTGGTAAGGATTTAGTGCGAAATTCTTTTATAACGTTGAAATATTTTATGCATGTTTGGTTGAAATACTAAATTATTTGAATTATTTTCAATATGAAACTAGGGATGCTTAATGCTTCGCTCGTTCAGAAATTTCGACCGGATATCAGGTCAGTTATTCTCTTACACTTGATAGTCACGATGTGATTAATAGTAGATTGTGTAACTGGGATCCAAAATGGGTATTTGCCGACAAGCGACAGTTTGACGACCGAGCGAAGAAAGAACTTGTTGCACCTACTATTTTCTCATACGGGAGCGTGTAATGAAAAATAGTTTTTTGCGCTCAGAATGCGAGAAACTTAGTTTGCTCACAGATATATTTATTTTGCATCCTAGGAAGAGATTGTGTTATTTTGCTCCCGCAATATTTGGTGCAAAATGACATTTTGCGCACCGAGTGTGAGAAATATTATTTAAATCATAGATGAAAAGCACATCGAATTTTCTTTTTTAATTCGATTCCGGGATACTTGTGTAGACCTTCTCAATGCAAAAGTTTAAAAAATCGTTAGAGCCTTTTTCATTCTATATTGATTTCTTTTTTGAAACAATTATAGTATATATATGTTTTCTTATGGAATTCGATGCACTAAAAATGAATATCATAAAACGAAAATTGGTGCGATACAAATCAGATGCTGAAAAATTGCGAACCCATTAGAATTAAGATTGTTCGGATTCATTGCGTTTATTTTCAAAATTACTGAAAAATTCGAAAAATGTTTCAAATGACATTTGCAGATATTTTCAAGATACACGTTTTATATTTTATACACTTTTCGTATAGGTGTAATAGAAACAGAAAAATGACGATTGAATAAAATTTATGACGATTAAATGTATCATTTTTATAAGTGTTTCGTATAATAACAATTAAAAACCTGTCAGGGGTGCCAATAATAAGTTATTATATCTGTGGTGTTCTACGTGTTTTCATGCGCTGAAATCCAATGACATAACAAAATTGGTGCAAATCCAATTTACATTGCGAAAAAAGTGAAAATTTCATATCAATTATTGTTATTCCAATTTTGTTGTATAAGTAAACGAGAAAAACCTCAAAAAATCCTACTTTTTATCGATATTTCATCATTCTCACCATGACAATTATGACTATTTTCATTACAATATTAGTTTCAGCGTACCAAAACACGAAGGGTGCCATGAATATAATAAAACTGAGGGATAATACTGATTTATTTTGTATCATTACCAATTATACCTAAATTATATAAAATTCCTTGTAATTTTCCTCAGTTTCTTTCGCACCTTAAAAAAAACTATACAAAATGTATATTTTTAGAAAGGTTACAACTTTAATTTGACACATTTATCATACTTTTCAATATTTTTGTACATAAACGAGAAACATCCGAACACTTGATTTTTATCGATTTTTCACTATGTTCACCTTGTAAATCGCATTTGCGCCAATTTTCACTGCGATATTCGTTTTCAGCGCATCGAATTACGTAAGAACACATAGGTTGACAATAAATTTTGAGATGCGACGTTGTCGTACTTTTATCATTGTCTTAATTATTTAAAAATAGAAATCAATATAGAAAGAAAACGGCTTGAATGAGTTTTTAAATGTTGCATATTATGGTCCACAAGTATCGTGGAATTGAATGAAAAGAGAAAAGTCTCGATGTACTTTTCACCTTTGATTTAAATTCCATTTAAACACACCGTGTAATATAATATATTTCTTCCTGTGCAGGTAAACACACTAGTCGTGACATGTTTCGCATAACAAATTATTGAAGTTACTCGTTCAACGTAGTATCCGGTAACCAAAAGTTCTGCATAATGAGAATTATTGTCATGAAAAATACTAGTTGAAACTGTTGCATAACTAATTAGGAAGGTTTGAAAATATAATGTCTCTTCTAAAAATATTATAATTATCCATGTCCTATTGCTATACTCGCTTTCAACATTTCATCTGAATTAAGAAATAGTGTATTATATTCCAAGGAAGAGAAAAGGAACCTTTTCTTTTATAATTCGATAATGCTATATCAGCATACTAAATATAGCGAAGAGTGCCTATATTTTTGGTGTATTTCATATTTAATCACAAATGTACGGTAATGGTAATCACCTAATAATAAATCGCTTTAAATGTGACAATAGATAGTCGTCACGTTTTATTTTCCTGAATAGTATGTTATGCTGCAAGAGAGGAAAATACGTGCGTTTTCACCAAGGGCGGGGTAAGAGGGTAAACGGGCAAATATTTAGCTGAGTATTTAGATTAATTCAGTATTTAGATTAGTTAAGTATAAGGGAAAATAAAGTAGTTTATTCTCTCCCTTATGCTTCAGTTCCCGTATACTGGAACGAATATGAGGGTTTGGCTCGAAAAACCTTGACAGTCAACCTTGACTTTGACAGTCAAAAACCCAACATTCAAAAAAACCTGCAATCGAAAAACCGACAGCCAAAAAATGACGGTACGCTTGTCACGCGTCTATTTTTGTGCCGGCTTTATGACTGTTGATTTTTTTACATGTCGGCTTTTTGATTTGTCGGTTTTTCAACGCGCATCTGAATATGATCCATTATCGTATGTTTACACTATTGACCTACGTTTTTTAAATCCAATTTTTAATTATTATTTTATTAATAAAAGTGGAACCATTGACGGATATTTCTAATAAGGTATATATACCATAGCTCTATAATTATTTCATTTTGGGAACTGTAATCGTTTAGCTTATGATACCATTACAAAGAAAGGAATCGATAAAACGCTGCTTTGTTTCCATAGAAATTAATTGTTTGCCCAGTATCGTTGTGGATGCTCGTATTATGAGTAGAATAATTTTTAATGAAATCAGTTTTTCTTGTCTATATACTGTAATACAATTAACTTACTAATTAAATTTACTTACGTTTTCAAATTTACGTTCTGAGATGAAACATTTTAAATGAACAATAACGTCGGCACCACATTATACAGTATCTAATATTAAATGCAAAAAATGCAAATTATATTAAATATTAATGTTTGATAGATCTAAATAAATGATATTTTTATTGTCGTCTCCTAATGTGTGATACTATATTATATCGATGCCATATTTGATGAAGAAATGTCGAACATTTTATTTTGTCTGCTCAATTCAGAAAAATTAGAATTCTAACTATAATATTTTAAGCTATATTTTGATGCAAAAATCATTTTAACGATAATATTTTTAAAATGATTTTATGATAATTTTTATTTTTGGGAAACTGAACTGGAGATCAATAAAAATGATCTGATATTTGGTAAAAATATTACATGGATTAATAAATTAGCGTCTAAGTAATGGTCAACATAATATATTTAAAAAAAGACGAACATAAAAATAACGAAAACAATAAAAAATATATTAAAAAACTTCTAAAAAATATTCATATATAAACAGATTACAAAAACAACATTTAATGTTTTAAAACTCTAGTTCGTAACCCTCTTCAGAAAAGTATCATAATGATAAAAAATGAATGAAAATTAAAAATGTTGATATATAAAAAAAAAACATTTTAACATTTATTTGTAATGTTAAGGACTTTTGTTACCGTTATTAAAAAAAAAAGTTCCTCTACATTCAGTAAACATCTTAACGACTATATTTAATAACAAATGGTTATTTTGTATCGGATTTATTTATCCGTGTAATTTATATAAACGGTCGAGAAAAGATTAATTATTTCTTAATTTGTTGAAAAAATATATTCAAAATATTTGATTATCTCGAAATAAGAAAACAATTGGTAAGTTAATTATTAGGTCCAAAACGAGAATATTTCCACTCACCTCGGTCACGATTTTTGAGAATTAATACCTGAATATTCTTTCCAAATCACGAATTGAATATTTAAATTATCAAATAGGAACTTGAACTAAGCTTCTCCTTTTGTATCATGTATTTAGTTCAATACAAAAACAATTAATTTTATTATTATTATTTTTAAAGATTGTTTGAAAAATATGTATAATACGTAATATATCCAAGTACAATTATCAGCGGTATGCAATTCTACCTTACAGAGCAAGTGAAGTATTTGTTGGTTTATGGGCCATGATACCGCCTTGTACATTTAATAATTTAATTCCGTAGTTTTTAAATTTTTCATGGAGAATGACTTAGGTACGTGTCCTTATAAACGCGTCACGTACGACAGGTGTTCAGGATCGTAAAATTCGGTGTCAAGTTAGATGGCTCCGTAGTTTGTCATAAATTATAAATATATCCTTTAATAATTCATAAAAATGTACTTGACACCTCAACAACATATTCTACAAAAGTGGGAAAATTAAGAAAAGAGCTATTGAAACACATTCATATTTCGCGATGTAATTTATAATGTGGCACATTCGAAAATCATATTGCTACCCTTTTACGTTGCAGTTGCAGTTTTCCAGTCTTCGACTAAACAGTTTTGAACTAAAAAGTTCAGTGCCAATTAAGTTCACATTAATTTCAGTGTCTGAAATGGCACATTGGCATTTGGAAATTTTTGGGATTATTTAAATTGAGAACCGTCAACTATATGAAAAATGTTATAGAATAAACAACGTTTAGAATAACTAAAAGAAATAGCAATATCTGATTTGAAATAAAATAAATTCAAAAATAAATTTTGTTAAAAATAAAATATCTGAGTTTTTCAATAAATCTGAAAAAATTAACATTTATTTCTTACATGGTTCTACGTTATTTTTCACATATATATTTTCTAATTGAAGTCTTGTCTTTTACGATCATAAAAATCTAAATGTCGTTAAGAACAATTGATATAATTTCGCAATTTTTTATAAGAGTGTTAATGAAATTATCCATTTATTTACTAATTTCGTTTCAGCTTATGTTTACTGTTTAATGTTACACAGGATATTATTTTAGCACCTGATTTTGATACCATTTAGCCAGTTTTCAATATAAAAAATGTTTTCGATTCCCATTACCAGGGGGTAGCTCTTTATCTTTTTGTTGTTTTTTTTGTGTGTTAATTAATATATTGACAAATGGTGAAATAATGTTAAAGTCAGGAGTTAAAATAGTAGCACGTGATATTAAACACGAGTTCGTAATATTATGCACTAAATATAAAAAACAAAAATAAGATTCATTCAAACTTTGATATAAAAAATTGCGAAATGATATCAATTATTTGTAATTTCGATGTTAAAATAAAATTTTGCACGTGAAAAATTACTTGAATTCATCTAAGAAATGAATGTAAATTTAATAAAATTTTCTTAAAACGTTTATGGATTATTTGGAGTTGGTTTCGTTTAAAAACGAAAAAAGTTTTAAAAATGCCATGCTTTATTTAAAAGTGATTCTGATGATTTCTTGTACTATATATAATATATATAACTTTTTTCGTGAAGTTGACGGTATTGGAGTTAAAAAAGTTATTAAATTTACCCGCACAATGTGCCATTTAGAACGCAATATTGGATTCGATATAGAAGTTAATTTTTATCAGCCCGTAACGAGTTCGAGTTACATGATTGTAAAGGTTTCACATAAAAATAAAATACGCCTCAGGGTAAAAATGTTGTTTAAAAATAAAAATTTATTGAAAATACCGAATTTTTTTAAATTAAATCTGAGCATTTCGCAAGTTTTGTAGTATTTCTAGCATATCCAAAAATAAACAAATATTTCACTAACATTTTCGATAGTTTTAGTAATTAACACTGCACTGAGTTAAGAGCAGTCGAAAACTGCAATTATTGCGTAAAATATTAATGCGAGACTGTTTACAAAACGAAATGTGTTTTATATATACATTGATCAAAAGATTTATCTAAATTCTTCTTTCGAAACTTAAAAAAAAAAGTAGGTCACGTGAATCACTCCAACCATGTATATATTCGTACAACAGATATTATGAAAATTTTATGAATGTAAAAATACAGTATAAATGTAATTAATATATTGAGAAAAAGGTTACTCTCTAAACTTAAATTAATTAAAATCAACTTGTCTACAACGAAAAGTGGGTTAGCATCAAGTAGTAAATTTTTTACTGTTAAATAGTACGAAAATACAAATTCATTAGTAAAATTCCACTAATCTACAAGTAGATATTGACTTTTTTAGTTTAGTAGTTTGTAGAATTAGTAATAAATGAGTAGGTTTTAACTTTTTATTTGCAAAAATGATTACTAATTCATTTGGTAACACACTTTTCATTTTCTTATTGGTAGTTTATAACTAATTCAGATTCAGAGAGTAATAATATTGACTAAATATACGATTGCCAGTTAGCAGCCAATTTACTAAATAGCGGCAACTATATATTTAGTTAATATTACTCAATTTTGTTGTACTGAAAGGGGTAAAGAGCGAACGGCGAAGATAAGATTATAGAAATTAAAGTTATTGCATTATCTATTTCCATGCGATAAGCGGTACAATAAAATTGTTCCATTTACTATTTTCCGATTGTGAAATCGTTCGTACATAACCTCAAATAACAACTTTAACCTTACATATAGTTAACTCTACTACTTACAGAGGTTAAAATCAATTCTATTATTTTTTCGTGTTTCCATAAACATTTTTTCTCTCTGTGTATTTATTAATTGTAAATTATGTAGTCTTCTTTGTAATTTATAAACATTTTGTGAAAAAAATATGAGAATGTTTTTTACTAAAAAATAATTCTTTACAACATTAATGATAATAATCCATTGAAATTGAATTGATATCTTCGAAAAACACTTAGGATCTTAAATTTCTAGTAAATTACAGAGTATAGAATAGAGCAAAATAGCGAACTGTGAGCACCACTTGAGTTTTTACAGAGTAGCTAAATACTAACACTATGGTATGGAAATATTTTGTTATGCCAAAGTTTTCGCGAAATGATTTGGTAATAAGATATTTTCAAAATTGAAAATTGCTGTTATACCGAGACCCTACTATAATTATTATTACTTAAAAAAATGATCAATTATGAGCCTTAAAAGAAAATACACTAAATTTAATTGATTTTTTATTTAACAATTTTACGAACACGTAACTTGATTTAATTTTTATTTCTTTTTTCTCATAATTAATTTAAACGCTGGAATACATTAAAATTCAAGTTGCTGTCTGATTTTTGTTTAATTTTAAAAGTTCCGATTTTTATTTGCAACGTTAAATTTGGCACGCACCAAATTATATGTTATTCAAAACCGGCTTAAGATTAATTTGATAAAACAATGTATCTTCAATACCACAACGAAGAATTTACTATAACAACAAATTATTGTATATTATGGGCTTTTGAAAAAAAAATTAATATTGCACACTTCGCATTTCGTGCTGATCTGGTTATTCGGATATTTTTAGCACGTTTTGACGACGTTCTGCATTCAAATTGAAATTAACATTTTCAACGCTTTCGCCTTTCACATTGATGGAAGAGATGACGCATAAACAATAAACGTACAATCCTGAAATTGACACTTCAGTATTGAATAAAATATTGATTACAATAGTTGGGTCTCGTATATCCTGTATATTGTACAACATTCATTATTGTAAACAACTTTAAACAATTTAAATTGAACTAATAAAAATAGTGGAATCCGACAACAATGACAATTACGTGAAGGCAATTTCAGTTGCAGTTTAGTTAAGTAATAAATAGTTCGTAATTTAAAGGCATTTTCGCTAAGTGAATCGTTCTATGTGATAACTATCAAAGTTATGGTCCATGTCGCGGAATTCAATGAAATTGGCGACCGTGACGTCATGATTACTGAATTTCTTTAAATTGCGATATCTATTTTTCTAATGTTCGTGTTTAATGAGTCTACGTCCAATTTTTTAATACAATTAAAGTACTTTTATATATAAAATAATTTTAAAAAATTGTCAATTTATCAAGGAATTGACCGAAAACATTTTTCAACTTAAATTTTGGTATAGAGCTGTATTTTCTTTGTGAAATCGTATATGGTATTTTGAAGAACATGAACTCACCTCTTATTTCTAACAAAAAATTGTCGAAGACCAATAAGTTCTTACATTATGATTTTTGGAAAAACGCAACCCACTGTGCTCACCTACGTTAGGTATTTTTTGCTCCTGTTTACGATTATAATGGTAAAATTTGTCAGCCGAAGAAATTGATGCCGTTTTGAAAAAGTGTTAAAAAAAAAATTTTTCCCAGTTTTGTGCGATTATTGAGAAAAAAACGAGTCCTACTAGAAATGTTTCCAACAAAAAATGTTGAAACTGAGCGCGAAAAACAAAACAGTTCTTCAGAATGATCAATGATTTAAGTAGATTGGTTGCATTGTTTACCGAAACAACAATGTTGTGATTCAGAAAAAGCGTGGACAATGTTTGTTATCAAGTTGGACATCTTATTTTAATGGACTTAAAAAGAAAACAATATTTTAGTTGAGCGATTTGTGTTGATCTGGTTATTCTTTACTTTAGTAAAAAAATGTTCTCAATACAAAAGAATGGATTAAGTAGGGAGGTGGTCGAAGCACTCATCTCACTTAAACCCATCTCTTGCGCTTCATAAGCAGCTCCAAACAAAGTCACAAAAATTAAGAAGGTTTGTTGTATATATAATTCTAAAAAGATAACGGAATGCTAGAGATGACATTACGAGGGTAAAGAAACAAAGGAGAGTTTCTTGTCCAAGAACTACTATGCATTTGTGTTTTAAGCGACAGAACTTCCTCTGGTAATTCCGACAAAGGAAGATGTAATACTGTTGTTTTCCCCTCGGGGTCTCGAGACATCAAAATTAAATTTGTAACGATCCACCTTACTGGCCGCTTCCGATATCGAATCGCGAGGTACGATTTTAATAAAGTCCGAAAACATTGTAGTTTTGTGAAAAGGGCTTACAGTCTCTTCTTAAAATGAATTTTGAACCTTACTTAAAGTGAATCCATCATTTCCACTTTTATGTTGTGAAATATAACTTTTTAATGGAGAAACAAAACTGTCACCATAAAAAAGCGATTAATCCTAAAATAAACTGTACGCTAGGGTGGCTCAGAATTTTTTTTAATTTTTGAACCGGGCACTGATATAAGTTTACAGTAACAAAAAATTCGTTCTCAATGTTTTCAGAATTTTTTACGGCTATTTGGAGACTTCTGGTTGTACTTGAACATGTATTCGTGAAAAAAATAATACAAATATTTCTCACCTGAATTCATATAAGTTAAGTGTTCAATTGGCTGCGCATGTATTTTTTTGGAAAATAGATATATCATTACCAATATTTTAAGAGGTCGCACAATCTTTTTTTAAACGCGATCAGCGATATGATTTTTAAAAAATGAATGTCAATGAAAATGAAGCAAAAAAATGCATAAATTTCTGGTTTCAATCGTTATTAGTGACTAAGGATAAGAATTTAATTTTTAAATAACTTCAAATTCAAGAACATTTCAAATTCCTTAAAGGGATTGGTTTGCTAATATGTCGAATTCCATCTAACCAAATTGTCGTTACTGGCTTAAATGCACACGAACTAATTCAACTTTTTCATGAGAACATGATATACAAAAGAAATGTCATATATAGATTGATGGTTTTTATGTATTATATTAATAAATCTTGTTTTTTATAATGGTGTCACTGCATGTGCCAATTTTTTTCTTCTGTCCAGTCCCCAGTTCGTTTGAAAAGCCTTAAATACTGATTTTTAATCTGATTTTTCAATCTGATGAAATAGTTAATAACGTAGCACATTCTATTTCAATAACACAGATCAACATGGTCTTATTGTTGGTAACATGTGAGACATTTCCGAGGTAATGTTGTGCGTACACTCGTTTTTGCGCTTTTTGAGGTTACGTAAAGGATGCAACAATTTTTTGTTTCCTTCTGTACTATTTGCATTTTTTAATACACCCTCTGAAATGAGCTTTTATTTGCCTCTTTAAAATCTATGTTTCTACTTAAAATTCTCTAGAAAATTTGTACTTTCCGTAACCTCAAACAGCAAAAAACGCGTTTTTTGAGTTCATAACCTTAAATGTCTCAAAATCATGACATCATGAACCAATTCTAAGTTCGGATTCGAACTCCACGCACAAAATTATGTCAGAAATACACTCGATTTTTTTTTCTATACCTATGTAATAAATACAAAAAACAAACAAGTCTTTAATATTCATGTACTATGAAAATGTATCACGAACGACATTACTTTAGTTACAATACAGGCGTAAACGCAAATCCGATTTTTGACATAAGTTTACGAATTAATTTTTGATCGTGTTGAATATTTTTTTTTTAATATTGACATTACCGTATTAACGTTTGCCGATGAAATTTCCATCCGATTGCTCTTCCGATTGTCCTAATCAAAATTGCAATTGAATGTCTCCTAAATTCAAAATGATAGCTTTTAATTTAAAAAAACCCAGAAAATCTGAGCTTTCTTTATTATGAGTGTTTTTCATATTAAACATGGAAACTATTCAAGGTTTCGATCAAAAGTACATGAAATTGTCTAAGCTTATAAGAGAATTTTTATTTTTCATCGAAAATTGCCCTAATCCTTAAAAGTGTAATTGCGGTCACGTACAAGAAACATACTATAAAAATGAAAGGAGCCATTGCAGCTCGAAGTATTTTATGAAACGAATTATTTCTATTACATATTTAATATGAAAACTATTCATAAAAAAAGGCAAGTTCATATATTTAGCGTTTTCTGAATTAGAAGTTGTCATTTTGAAATAAGAAGACATTTAAATGAAATTTTGAGTATGCTAATAGAAAGAGCCTACTTGAAAAAAGTAGACTCGGTTATTTTCAAGTAAGTATTAATCCAGTTTGCTTTTAAGTGCGAAACTCGAAGGTCATAAAACAAATTTGTGTCTCCGGGACTTGACGGGTTATGATAATTTAGAATTTATTAGTTTCCATTTCGTCGCCATGTGGTGTTCAAGTGAATAACTTTAAAATGCGTTGTTGTTTGATTCATTGTTGAAAATAATTCAAGAAAGAACTTTTTATATTCGTTTGTTGCAAAGCTTTATTTTGGTGTATGTTCGAAAAGTTATCTGTATCTCATTGTGCAGAGAATCCATTTAAAAAGGCAATAAAGATTTCTGTACAGAAGCATTATATTCAACAGAATGTGTATAGTCGGTGTTCTTCTCAAACAAGAAGACGAGCAGAAAAGAAATAATCTACATAAGAGCTGGAAAACGATTGCATTGTGTAGTTGAAAGCTGTCTAATATAGGATTTCCTCATGTTACTAATTATGACCGAGCAACCTGTACGAAAATTGTTATTTTGCTTTTTTATTGAAAATATTCAAAATATTGAGGAAAATTGTTATTTTCCATATAAGGAGGAAACTGCGGAGGCTTCAAAATTTTGTATACTTCATTGTTATACGGACTTTTAATATCACCCAGAAATTGACTTCAACAAAATTTGCCGAATACCAGCGTTCGACTATGAGTCATTAAAATCTTGTTTCGTAGTACCAAGAAAGCACATATAAAAAAATTCATCAACACATTCTAATTATTCAAATAATTAGACAATAGTATTTTTTAATATATGTTTTCCAAACGTGGCTGGCTATCCATTATGAAGGAGCATAAGCAAAAGTGTAAACGTCGATTTCATTGTGAAAAACTATGAAATTTTTGTTCAAATTGTAACCATTGGTTTTTCTCGACGTAAAAATTAGTCTTGCATTAAATTCACTTCATGTTTGATTCTTCATATATTTCAGGCATTTATTTAACGAACGTATGACGTTACTAACAACAATTTGTCGATGTTAAATAACTATAAATAAAATTATTGAAAAACGGACGATTTTAACTGTTGACAGGTGTAATTGGACAAATAACAGAGGCCAAGGAATTTTGAGCTGCTGAATACGAATCTGTAGTAAGAAATGAGGGGTCGTTGCATAAATTCTAGACATAACCTCAAAAAATCGTGAAAAATTAGCATTTATGGCGATATAGGCTTATAACAGATGCATATATGGCTTGATTCGGATAAGATCGATTTATTTGTATTTTGACCGGCTGAATATGAATCTGCAGTCAAGAATGATGTCCGCTAGTCAAATTTCACAAAATAACCTCAAGAAATCATAAAAAACATTATTTAAAGCAATACAGGTTTAAAAGCGAAAGCATATGGCGTTTCTCAAGTTGAGAACGCATCATCTTTTTTGATTCTTTGAATATTATCTGCAATAAAAAATGCGGGTCGCTGGGCAAATTTCACACGTAACCTCAAAAAGTGGTAAAAAATAAGTTTTTATACGGAGATAATCCGTACTATCGTTTGCTGTTCCAAAATCATATTCAACGGATGAAAAAAAAAATTAATATTTTCTTAATTGGCCATTACTCTTTACTGCTGATTAATATTTAGCGCGTCAAAACATGCAGAAATAATGATGTCTTTATCATATAATCTATAAACAATGTAGCTATTTTAAGCCTATATCGCTGTACAATACATTTTTTGAGGTTATGTTTAGAATTTACTCAACGATCCTCATTTTTTTGCTGCAGATTCGTATTTAGCAACTCAAAATACGTCGGGTTAGTGTGATCTGGACCCCAGTACGGAATACAAATATTTTTTGTTGGCCTGTGTAATAAATATCATTAAAAATTGATACAAAAAGCCTAAGTCATAAAGTAAGAATATAATGTTTGGCAGTAAATGCCTAAAATGTGTCTACATAATTATTGTTTAAATAACCGACTGGATTTTTCAAGGTCGAACCTATTTATTTAATAACCGGAACCCGCTAACGTTTTCAAGAAATTGGTGAAGTAGGTCGGATAGAAGCAGTTCCCTGATTTTATCTTTCAGCTTCCATCGATGCTTATTCTTAGAAAGAGTTTATTTAAACTAAAATGTCCAAGTTGACTGTTTGAACGCGTTGCACCCTAGTTTTCACCATTTAATACGATTTCGCACGGTGGTCGTGTCGAGAGGGAAAACGATTGTGTAAGTAGTCGTAGGCTTGCATGAGGCGGCGATCGTGCCTCAACTTTATATTTGCTGTGGAAGTAGCATAGGGCGTCCGGGTATGAGGCAATGACGTAGACGGGCTCACGCGAAGCCGTACCTTCAAAACGTGTGAATCGAAGAAAACCGAGCTACTGATCAGTTCACATGGAAACGCGTCCCCAGAGCCAGCTACGAGAAAGAAAGTCGGATCGAAGAAAAGAACAAAAAAAAAGCTTGTCAATAAACTCCGAATACGAGACGAGAAGAAACCGGGATCTTGGAAAAAATAATCGGTGTGCAGGTACGCTCATATCATTGCGCAATAAAAGAATTGAGCAAACATGTACGCATGAAATTGAGACGTCAAGGAATAATATAATCTAGTACTACGTACAAAACAGAAAATTCAACAAATTCTCGAGTAATGGACCACAAATCTTTTTTTATTTCGGTACAACCTTGCTGGTTCGGCATAATCAGTTCTAGACCCTCTCTGATCTCACTCGATCAACATTGGTTTAACCACGTCCACTATGACGTCATACAAATTTGATTGGCTCAATTCTTTATATGAGCATGAGTGAGGAGGGGGAGGGAGAGGGGGAGGTTCTGCCCGATGTCGCTCAAACGAGGTTCTTTAGATTTAGAGAGGATTTACTGTACATCCTACTATAAAAAAGAGTAATAGTATATTCGACACTAATGCGTATAAGTTTTTTCTGCGAATGTGAGGATTGCCGCATTCACATTAGCACAAAAAACGTTTACGTACATTTATCGTAAGATATTTTATGTTATTTAAGTATGTAAAATGTGTCTAAAAAAAGTAAAATAGCAATTTACGCACTGCATAACATACAATAATTAATGAATTCAATCATTATGTCAAAATGAAATACGCTGTGTAGTATAGAAAAGACAGGCATTGCTTCATTTACTATTTGGCGCTATTTAAATATCCAACTAAATCCATACACGATTTCAAACCGGAATTTCATTGATTGGTAGTTTTTTTACCTTTAATTTACCTTCATCCTTTGAGAATCACATTATTCTACCGAACACATTTTTTATATTTACATAGACAGAATAACAATTTTCGGATTCTGTGGTCAGATATTAAAAATTCAAAATGGGAGACGCATTGTCAACAAATAGCAGGTAAGTTCTATACTTTGAATGTAATAGTTTTCGGTTCGCTACTTACGATTTCAGCATCATAATGGATGTAAATAATGGATGTAAATATTAATAATATTTACAAATAAAATAAAAGAAATTGAATAGGTAATAGCATTCTAATGTAATTAAGAAATACACTTGGTTTCATCTTATCAAATAAATCGTGATCTAAAAATATTAATATTCATCTATTAATATAATTTATAATTTACTTTCACATGGGCGGCTAAATTTAGATCCCTGAGCTTATATTAATCTCCATCTCGATAATGTATATATGAATAAAAATCATATGCATTGTAAATTTATTGTGTTTTCTTTTTCATTGATCTTTAAAACCCGATTAACAAGTTCTATTTATGTTTAATTGATAATAAAACTATTTTTATGTAAAGATATTTATATAATTTTTCATTTTCTTTACGTTTGTTTTAAGATTGAAAGAATTAAATAAAACACGATGAAAAAAGAGTACCACTACCTATTTTAAAGAAGTTTTTGGTTTAATACTTCGATAATATAGTTCGTGATTATTCCAAATTAAAATGTAGTCCCACTATGTATCATTTGTTCATAAAATAAATGTTCATTTCTATCTATGTTGGATGTATATATGGTTTTATTTCTTACTGATCAAATTATTCTCATTATTTTATGATCGGAGTATTATTAGCTGTTTGTAATAAATTTGATCTAATGTAAGCAGTTCTGATATCAATATTATTAATTAGCCAACAAATATTATAAATTAATATTATGGGTATATTAATAACATTTATATTTGCAATGTTCTGGTTAAAATTGTAAACTTCTTTACACAGTTTTTCGCACTGAAGATAACCTGTTCATTGCAGAAAAAATATTTCTTGAAAACTTCTCTTTTATGCATCTTCTAACCTTATCTCATTCGAAATTTTACAGAAAATATTTTATATAAGAGTATTAACTGAATGCACTATAAACATCAACGAAATATTCTCAGCACTGTAAGAATTGTAAATTTATATGATTTCTCATACCAAAAAAAATAGGGTTTGATTACTTTTGGTTCGGTTGGTGTTAACTCAATCGAATTGCTAGATGATTTTGGTGCTTAAACGCATTAGGTTGGTAAAGTTACGCTGCAATGACCTATGAACTATGTGTCACTCAAATCGATGAACGACATTTGAAACGAATTAAAAACAATCAAAATCATCTCAGTTTCAAGTTTATATTTAACTCGTAAAGGATAGCTCAAACTAGGGCACTTAACTAAATTTAACGATTTTGTGCTCATTCTAGTACCGTCTGGACATTGCAAATTGCAAAGAGATTGTACGGAAAATAAATTATCTATCCTGGCAACCAAATGGTTTTATTCCAGTTTTGAAAATCAAACTCACTCATTACTTAACCGATTAACTGATGCATCATTTTCCACTTTTCATGCCAATTCTTGTAGAAGCGAAGCATCCACTAAAGTTCGTCAAATCTATTTCTATGGAGTTTTTCTGTGCTCCTGATTCCATTTCCAATCTCAGTTTTCATTTTGCAACATCCTAAAGGGGTGAAAAACAAGGGGTTGAGGTAGAGTAGAGAAGTGGAAAATTTGATACAGCTGATTCCATTTCCAAGTTCAGTTACTATTTTTTAATATTCTAAAGGTGGGAGAAATAAGGGTTGAAGTGAAATAAAGAAGTGAAAAAATAAGGGTTGAGGGTGAAATTTTCATTTTTTCCACAAACTTTACTCTAGAGGTCCTGATACAGTTGATTTCGTGTCCAAGCTCAGTTTCTATTTTATAACATTCTAAAAGGTAGAACAATAAGGGTTGAAAAATGATAGTTGAAAAATAAGGTTTGAAGTGAAAAAATAAGGGTTGAGTGTCTTCATTTTTGCCAGAAACTTAGATCTAGGGGTTCTGGTACAGAAATATTGTGCAAGATAATTTTAATAAATAATCGTTACATAAATATAAATATACGGTATGCGTCTTAAAAGAGCGCGTCACGATGTTTGTGTTAATTTTGTTTTCTGATGACAGAAGATAATGTAAATTTTTCTAGAAAAATTGAAAAAATTGTTTTAAATATGGTAAAGATAAACAAATTAGATTGATGTATGATTTTCGAAAAAAAATGAGGAATGTTTAATGTGGAAAGATTGAATTCGCCGAAAAGTGAATCCGGGAGCTGTCAATTGCCAGTAGAGAAAACTATTCCAACCATTAATCTTACAACAATCTAACTTTTGCATCTTTACCATCATAGAAAAAAATTTGTGAATTTTACTAGCAAAATTGGCATTATATTCGAGTTTTCGACAAAAGAAAAATTAAAAACATTCCAATTAGTTTCTCGTCCCCTGAGCAACGATTATCATTCCTGCAAACCAAAGGTTTTTACTCGTATTACGAAATATTATTGAACCGAAAATTAATTATGGGTAAATTGAAATTCAAGCAAATTATTATAATCCGCATATTTCTTTATAATTGGTTTGCGTATAGTAATTATACACTACGATATGCATAATTCGAATAGAACTCGTCGGATTAAAATTTATAACAGTTTAATTGCATAATGAATGGCTAGTCTATTACAGGAGAGGTATACGTCGGCTGCATTTCAGTTTGGGTCTGAGTTATTATATTAAAATTCGATTGCATTGAATAATGTTCATTTCGCAGGCAGTCAAACATAGGTTTGGCTATGCTGTGGTTTTAAATTGCAAAGACAATTCCCAACGATTTTACAGTAACGGCAACGTTAATTTCTAGTTCTTTTTATATCAAAATTACGTTTTTTATTTGGTCGTCTTCTTTAGAACGATAATAATAGAAAAATATATGAGGCTTGTCGGCAATTAAGTAAGAAAAACCTATTTGGCAAAGTTTAGCTGACGGTGAGCAGTATATCTGTATGCAGTAGACAGAATTATAGTTCATGAACAAACGTAAGTTTAGGTGATTGATTTCCATACACCTGGCATTTTTTTAACATGTTGTTACAGTCGTATCACAGAGCTAGACGGATGGCGAAGTATGTCCGCCAGACACAGAGCAAACAGCATTTTGCAATTTGTAATTATTTCCAAAGACATTGACTAATTTATTTCGAACTGATTTCCTTTTCTAGAATTTATTTAAGATACTTCAATAAAGAAAAAATAATTTGTCTGACAAAAAACGTGGGACACGGCCTGTGTCCGACATTTCGAATTAGTAATATTTTCTTGAACTACTGAATGGTATTCTTGCAACTAAATTGTGGTGTACAAATTGATAATAATATGTAAAATATCATCTTATCGGATAATACATCAGGCCAACAATATGAAGCCCATCTCTGTATCCAAAACAGGTCTTATCACATCAACATTTTAAGATATCCTAACCTAAAAGTGCAAAAACTACCGTTTTACCTGTTGTAAGTAAGTTTTCTTGGCGTAACGAAATTTTTGCTCGAAATTTGTTAAAAAAAACCCAGATTAATGTGCTATTCATCAACTTTGAAATGCTCTTTTACAAATCCCGATTCTATTTTTGTTTTTATCAAGGCATGATTATGATTTTCGACTTTTGCTCTTTTAGGTTAGGACACCTGAAAATCTTGACACGACAGAGCAATTTTGAGACAAATTTGAATTCAGCATCGAAACCCTTCAGAAAAGTATACTCAGGTTTCTGATGAATGCAGTTTAATCTGGTTTTTGTTGTTTACAAATAAAAATTTTGTTCTGCCACAATCACTTATTGAAAATGGGCAAAAAGGGAGTTTTTTGTACTTTTAGGTTAGTATCTCAAAATCTTCACGCGCTAGAACAATTCTGATCATTGTTGCCTGTGTAATTTAAGTGGGACAGTACTGCTCTTTGACATTTTGATTATGTTAATTAATCATTAATTTCTTACTGAATTCCTTACAACCAATTTGTATGGAGGACATTTAAAATATCGACATAAATACATTGCTATCTATGTCTATTATGTATTTTAGTGGGACAACACTATTTTAATGGCAAAAAGACGCAATAAAATTCTTACAAGCTACTCTGCATAATATAGTTTTATTGTGTATTTTGTTTTTAACGTTTTCTTAGCAGAAATTTATGAAGATAAATATAGTCATTATATATGAGCTAACAGATATCTAATTTGTTAAATTGCTTAACAGTACTTTGCATTCCGCCATTTGCAGTAGTTTTTCCTTTTCATAGAAAATTATTAATCAAGAATTTTCCAATTTTTGTAGATTTTCACGATGAATTTTATGATAAAAATATATTTTTTAATTTTAATAGTATAATCAACATAGCAAACATTTTTAAGAGTTTCAGTGTGGATTTTGTAAGCAATTCACAAAAATTATTTTCAAAAATTAATTTTAAAAAACATTTTTATTAAGAACATATTAATGCTCTGATAAAAGTGGTAAATGGAGAGGATATATCTTTTGTCAGACAGCTAATATATCTCGATATATTCATCGCATGTCAAAATCGAAAATATGTACAATTTCGAACAATTTGCTCACTTTATGCGACAGAAATACTTCAATCAAATATTAATGATGAACTAATATAATCGAGATATCAGAGAGCAGCACTTGTCCCACTTAAATTTCAGACAAGATGATATTCTTTATTCTAAATTTATTATTGATTTGTACACCAAAATTAGTCCAAGAAAACATTACTAATTCGAAATGTTAGGCATAGGCCATTTCCTAACTTTTTGTCAGACAACACACTTTTTTTTTTGTTACAATATTTTAAATAGACAATAGAACAAAATCAACACGAAGGAAATTAGTCAATGTCTTTGAATTTGAAAATTTCTGTTCGCTCTATGTCCCACCGACTGATTTCGCCACCGCCTAAATATACGTCGGACAGGACCGTAATAAAACATACAAAAAATGTCAGGTGTAAGGACCAAAAATTCTACCAGCACCTAGAATATTACTATTTTAGTTCTGCAAATCATGTTAGTAATTAATTTTACTATTTTCAAGTACAGTTTAAAAAAGAAACCATTGTAGAGTTTAGGCCAGCAACCTTTACGTGGGGTAAAGTAGTCTAAATTTCATATACGTGAAAAATAAAAATTAAAGTTAAATATCTGAATATATTTTTATTCATATCCAACGAATCCGCGATTGCCGACGATTGAGTGGCTGTGACTCTATCACCGACAGTATTTTATTTTAGATTTTATCTTGAAAATGAATAGGGCAATGGGTGTTGTTTATTTTATGATATTTATGGATTTATTGACCACGGTCGCGTAGACAAGTACGTATATATATAATTCCGTGATACTTTTAATATTTGACATAAAAAAAATATTATATATATTGCACCTCGCTCTCATCGAGCGGGAATATATATTTTAATAAAAAATATTAACTTTTATTTTGAATAATGCAAAACTTTTTATTAATGATAAGAACTTATAGCAAAGGTTCATCAGATCATAATTTTTAGTTGGCTAGATTTCAAATACAAACGACTCAGAATTGATTATTAACATTCTGCATATAAATTAAACGGTCCATAGCAAACCTTGGTATAATGACGCAACGTATTTTAGGTACTCCAATAAAAACAATATGATTTTATGCCTAAGGGTCTTAATTTAATTTTAAATTTCAACGACTCTCAGAGCTTATTATTACAATTATATATTTTGTTGAAAAATGAGGATTGCTGAATATGATGATATTATTAGGTCATAACTATGAACAACTGAGATTAGTGCCTCAAACGACTGAGTAGCGATTGTCCACAATCTCAACGTGCACATTACTGAATCATGATCAGGCTAAGGTCAGCAATCAATCACAAACACCTGTCAAAGTATCCCTTATTGACATCTTAGTTTGACCCTGGTCAGGCGTGAACCACGAATACCTGATCGGACATGCCTTCTTAAATTGTGATCACGGCCTAGTGCATTATTATTCCAGATCAGGCTCTTATCCGCCAGTATAGGGGAGCCTATATTGATACTAAACGAGTTCAAAAAGAAAAATTTTCACTAAAAACGTCGATAGATTCCATGTCCATTCATAATCAGATAATTGATACATTGCTGCATATGTTTATCATACTTAACGATGATAAAAAGCATACTTGGTATGGTAGACTCTCTCCTGATCAAGGTTCTGTTTGGTACAAATGTAGTAACCACTGATGTTTTCGATGAACATAGTTTATACCCATATAATGATCAGTCAATGCATAAATTTGCATGAACATCACGGAAAATGACTTCATGTTTCAATCTTGAAAATTTGTACTAAATAGGCAACATCGAAATCGACATTTTTTATCACTCCTGATGATCACTATGGTATCGTTTGATATAATCATCAAACGTTATCAACATTGCCACCGTCATGCGCTTGCGTGTTTTACTCATTTAATATAAATCATAAACAGACGAGTATAGCAGCCGAGCAACGATCAAAGGGGAGCAAATTGGACTTCCTACATCCCGGGATTTTATTCTGTTGGTAATCCGATTAGACTTCTCTTTAAAGGTTAGAGACACCTTTTACCCTGCGCGAAATGTATTTAATTACTTGTTATTTCGTTCAATTATGGCATTAGTCGAAAACGAGTTTAATATTGAAAATAATCCACGTCGTGTTGTTAATTTTTTAGTACTGATTTTTTGTTATAAATACGAAATTTCGCGAATAATTAAGCCTCTTGTTCGGTGCTTCGATTCATTATTTAATAATAAACGATAATTCATTGAAATCATGGGCTTTCTGAAATGAATTTCGGTCTCCCCTTCAGTGTCGATGATAATCGCGTTAACTGCTGGAAATTAATGGATAACTACGGGCGCAGGCGAAAAATCAGTTCGATCGATTCGCACTCCACGGGCATCAACCATCGCATGCGCTTTCCAGATGAGAGTAATCGAATTGAAAATCGGCACTTAGAATTCGTTCGAAAGTATGTTCGATACGCGTTTTTACTACTAAAAACACATGACAATCGACATTTTTCCATGTTTCCCGAGGGTTTAAAAATTCCACCACTTTCCAACGGGCGTATAAGGCCATTTTCCAATGCATGAAACATTCCAGAATAAATAGCATTGAAAAATTTTCGTACGATATTTCCAACGACGAATCGCCGTTAATTGTATACAATTCGAATATCGAAGAATGTAGTATTATTAATTTTTTAATAAAATTTTCCTGTAAACCCTTCGATTATACTAGTCATATTTGACGTGTAGTATCTTCCTACACCAGACGAATTAACAATAGTTGCAAATTAATTGAGTTAGTAATATTTGATTATTTAACCAGAATGTAGTAAATTCTAAATTCGTTATCATTTTTAATTTTCGTTGAATCATATCTGTTCAAAATTCCAAAGTCTATTCAATTCAGAAACATTTTAATTATGCGTTGCGGTTTCCTTGCACTAGGCTCGTCGAGCTTTTTAGTCCGACTTTAATTATGTTTAAAACTTTGCGTCGTACCTAAAACTTTTGATGACGCATGCACGTGTAATTTATGAATGTTTTATGGGTATCTAAAATGATTATGGTTTCCAAGTCAAACTCCGTACAGATGGTGAATTTTTCACTTCCATTTTTTACTCGGATTTAACAAGGTTTAGAATTCGTACTTTTTATTTTTTTTTAACGCATATATATTAGGCAGGCTACTCACCACCATTTCCATCACCGAAACCACCAACTCAAAATAACCTGTTGAAAGCATACACTATTGTAAGTACATTGACATAAACACAAATTGTCCAAAATTATCATTGCGAAAGATAACAAAATGGAGGACGGAAGTCACGCATGATATAGCTTTTTTAATTTGGCTATTATTATAAAAATGAACAACTAGAAATCGTTTTTTTGCAAACTATTCTGCTTTTTTTTTAAGCGTAAGTTAACAATTTCGCTTGAAAGTGAATTTTTTAAGATTTTTGTTACGGTTTATCTAGTGAAATAATTGTTTCTTCACACCGAAAGGAAAGCAGCAACTTTCCTCCCGCAAGCTAGATTAGTACAATCAAAATCGAAGATCGAAAATGGCGAAGAAATTTTTTAATGCAAATTTTTTTGAGATTTATTAAAACAGGTATTTTGTAGTCGCTGATTATAAATTTAAACTTTGATATGATATTATTACATTTTTAATTGTATAGAAATTAATATCTCCCGATACATTTTTCATTACATACACGGTTTATCTAATATTTAGTGAAATAACTTTTTCTCTTTGCATTTTCGGGAAAAATGTTTAATCAAAAGTTCACAGTTCAGATGATCACACTTTTTTAAATAAGCAAATATGTTTGATTAAAAAAAATTTTGTTAAGTAACTTGATATTTAGATCATTAGAGTTGATCGACTTTTTCATATTAGTACTCAACGATTGTAATTGTCAATCCACGATAATAATTTCGATTAGCTTAAGGTATATAATTTGCCACTATACTATGAGAAGCTCTGGAGTTCGTCTTGTACAGTGCAATGTACATTTTTATTTTTATATATTTTCTGTTATTTTTTTTATTTTTGTATTTTTTAAAATATATATTCCCCTACATGTAGCCCATAGTGATGCATTTCTGCATTAACATTGTCATAGTGACCGTTATTTCCCAATGAGAAATAAATGGTGTGTATAAACAGTTTTTTATAACCATATAAAAAAATGGTATTATTTACTTTCCGATGGACATAGAAAAAAATATTTTCATTTTGGCAGGTTAATAATAACTATTTATATGTTTATTCTAAAGGTCTATTTTTTGGACTTATATTTATAAAACATAAATTGTTCCTTCTTTTTGTGTGTATAATGAGATATCGTACTTGGACGTCCAAATGAGACTTTGGGACGGAGCGGCAAAATTTGTTCCCGGATGTCTTTTTTCGGTGATCATTTTTCAATTTAGAATTCACTTTTGGTAAATGCGTTGAGTAACTACAGATGAAGTTAAAATAGGTGATCCTGATATAATACGATTATTCAAAACTTCCGAAGATGCAATTTCTGTTCTTGCTGCTGTTGGAAACTTTTATATACCTGAAGAGGTTCATTCCGCCATCATAGAAATTTTATGTTTAATAAACCAACAATAAAAACTTAAAAGATTATGGCTTGCACTAAATTTCATGATAGTTGCCTCAGAGACTTCTAGAAATACGGATTCGCCACTTCACCTCGATATCGCCGCTTCACCCCGTGTTTTTTAAGATTTTAAATTAATAGTCATAGCTGAACATCTGTAAAACATATACCATAAGTAGCACGTATGTAAATATTGACTATGAAATTAACCTATCAAATGATACTTTGCATCATCCTAAATACGATACACACAAAATCTTCGCCGCTTCTCCCCGCCTACCCCTATATTTTTTGTTTTATGAAAGGTTTTTAGACGGTTTAAAAACGTTTATGAAACGATCATTTCGGATCATTCAGATTAATAATTACTTCTTGAGTTTAATTACTAGTATACGCGGAGAGAAGTGATGGAATGTATCCTACTAAACGTGTTTAGTAACATGACTTTTCGAAATTGTAACTAGACATTATGTTGCATTTACAAAAGATCGTTCATTTTGTTTTGTTTCTTTTACTAAACCACGTAGTGGAAAGAAACTTTTGTCTAGTGACTGACGATTTTGTGACAAGCACCATGAGTGTCAGCGATTTTTTAATTGACCGTTAATTAAGCAATTATACTCAAGTTTTTGAAGATACCTTACCCAAAGATACCCAATAAAGTTTCATCTATAGGGATTTTCTTATTACCATGTGTTTGGGGTTAGGATTTTAGAATTTTGACTTTAGTCTTTGTAGAGATATTACTAGTGTCCGGATCCTCCAATATAGAGCTATTTTGAATAAAATAAATAATTTTCCAAGATAGCATTGATACATGTTTTCTGTCTTTTACAAATTACATATGATCCGAGTCTGTATACATTCGATATTTTGAATCCGTTAATTCCTCTTGATTTTTTTTTTATCATTTTCTATTAGATTCTCAAAAATTGTGATCTATACATACTGAGAGACTGTTTATAAGAAACATTCTAAAACGTTTTTAGTATTTTGTTATGAACAGTTTACGTAGAAATTGATAAAATCATATCTACCTACATCAAAACAAATATCAGGTATAAATTTTATTTTAAAATATTTGTTTATTTTCTGCGTAAAAAATGTGATCTACAACTTTGTTTTAACATGTTTTTGTAAAAATGCAACGGAAATGAGTTAATTCAGAAAATATTAGATAAACTTTAAGAAATTCCTGGCATTATACTTCACATCTGACAAAAATAAAAAATACAACCGAAAAGGGCTGAATTTTTTGTTGATAATCCGCTCCTTAGTTGTTAATTTTTATTATATAGTCAATTAGAAAAATAAATAAAGCAACTCATTTTGTTACGTTCTGCAATGTTAATTATTGCTAATTTTTGTTTACGTCAGTATACTAGTATGTACTTTCAATATTACATAGTTTTATTGAGTTACTTTGAGTTGGTGAGTTACTGGTTACATACTTCAGTTAACTAAAAAAACGTTTTTCTATTTGGCATTGCCGTGTTGATCTATAAAAGAAATTATTGATTATATGGTTAATACAACCCAGATAACTCAGTATAGTTAATTTTAGCAATGACGAATAGTTCGTTCATTATATTTGATGAATAATTTAGGAAAACATTATCTAATAAAAAAATTATGTTTATACCTACTTATGATTTTCAGAATTGGAGTATCTCAGAACTCAAAATGGACATTCGAAATTGATTAAATAAAGAGAAAGGCTTTAATAATGCAGAAACGATAAAACTTCTCCCATTTTAACCCGTTTCCGCCCAAAATGCCGTAAATTTCCCTCCATTTTAATCGTCACTTTTCTTGTAGAAACTAACGATGAATAATTCTGAATATTTAGATTCTATAGTTTTCAACCGTCCTCTTTCCGAATCCGAAGTCCGTTTTTCGCTGGGAGCAGCCATTTTTTAAATATGGCGCCGAAAAGGCAAAAAATAGAGAAAATTTTGATTTTTGGATCGGTTTTTCATGTTTTTCAATAGGTTCGCGCTGACCGATCATTCCAAAGACCTGGATCTGGTGGCATAATGAGTTTGACTAAAAGTTGACATGATCAGATATGCAAAATATAAGATGGCGGATCCAAGATGGCGGATTTTTCGCCGAATTTGATGTTTTTATAGCATTTCCGACATTATTAGCTATTTATAAATATTTTGGTACACTTATTATTGATTTATGCAATCATTTATAACAGCATCTTCTATCCAATACTCGAAATTCAAAATGGCGGTTCCAAGATGGCCGACTGAAATGCAAAAAAATTTCTTGATCCAGATGAAACTGACTACTCGGTGGTTTTCGGGGTCGCACATTACGAATATGACATTTGATTTTCATAATTAAAAATGGCCGACGAAAATACAAAACGTTACATGTCCGAAATGAAAATGGTTTCTCGAGGGTTTTATATTATATAGTTCGCAATTATAGAAGTCTTCATTGTAAATTATATTACTTCAAAAACTGTTTTGCAATAAAACATACAAATTAATAATTTATGGTAGAATACAAAATGTAAGTAGAAAAATGTAGAAAACGGGAAAAAAAATGCAAAAAAATCAAATAAAATTAAAAAAAAAAAAAATATGATTCTCTACAATCATTGACCTCCACGTGGTGAGAGTTGGAAACATGAAAAACCATGGCTAACAAATGATAAAAACAATAAAATTAATTTTATAAGACTATAATTGTGAACTATATTTTATATGCTATAAAAACACAAAATTCGGCGAAAAATCCGCCATCTTGGATCCGCCATCTTATATGTTGCATATCTGATCATGTCAACTTTTAGTCAAACTCATTATGCCACCAGATCCAGGTTTTCGGAATGATCGGTCAGCGCGAACCTATTGAAAAACATGAAAAACCGATCCAAAAATCGAAATTTTCTTTATTTTTTTGCCTCTTCGTCGCCATATTTTAAAAATGGCTGCTCCTAGCGAAAAACGGACTACTGATTCGGAAAGAGGAGGGTTGAAAACTATAGAATCTAAATATTCAGAATTATTCATCGCTCGTTTCTATAAGAAAAGTGACGATTAAAACTCAGGGAAATTTACGGCATTTTGGGCGGAAACGGGTTAAAACGATCGTTTTAAGACCATTTTAAAATGTCATTGCAAATGTGAATTTGGGTCATGATAAATTGAAAAAGGACGGAATTAATATCGAAATTCATAACGTAAAGAATGTGCCCATGTAAACGAAAATTGTCATTTTAGGGATCTGAGTTCTTTTGAAATGTGAGGTTATTTGGTGAAGAATAATATTATCAAGATTAAACGATTTCTACAAATCTTTTAAATACTATTTACAGTAAGAAAATTGATGTTACCATAATTTTCCACTTTTGAAATTACATACATATTGGAAACATTGTTATTATTAATTGTTTTGGAAAGCAATCATTCAAAATGGCGATAAAAGTAAATTTTTATTCGTAATATCCTAGGCATTCAGAATTGCAAAACTTAATAAATTATTACTTTCCGAAATACGCCTATCCGAAAGCAAATTAATATAACTTTTAGACTAATGCCTTTAATAAAATTAAAACAAAATTTTATGCTTTCGTTTTTAAAAAACGAGTAAAACTATTGTATTTAAGAAAAAGTGTATCTTGGACAATAAGAACTGACTAGTGATAAATTTTTCTAGTAATGTTTAAATAATAAAATATCGTGTCAAACTTCATGAAACAGCTTTGTACCCTTAGAAGTTAAAAGCAATAAAAGTTAATAACAATAAATATCATCTGCGTAATCATTAACGTGCACTGATATCAACTATGACGAAGAGTAGATGATTTAAAATTATCCTCAAAATATCTATTAAAGTAAACATGATAAACGTAGTGATATGTTAAATTCAGTTTATGTAAGTTTTTTTCTCCAAGAAGACAAGTTCAATAATTCTTAAAGTATTACAAAAATGAATAATTTTCCTTTCTAGTGCCATTAATAATTAATAAATTACTAAGTTTCGCAACATCTAGCAAATTTGAACGGAGGAGACAACATTAAAAGGGAGCCCCTCAGACGCGACTAAAAGCTCAGAATTACGGCATTTGAGTGACGGAGGGGTTAAGGACCTAAATTATTATTGGCGAGAAAGACCCCAACAAAGAAGTTTCTTAGGATAGACGAAGTCGACCGTTCATAATATGACAGATGCACAAACACAAAAAAGAATTTCGAGACGCAGCTTTCGTAAACGGATAAAATAATAGAAATATGACTTGATGACTTTAGAAAGACATTGCTGATTACATTGGGTTGTACAAAAAGGTCGAGATTTGTTTATTTCAACATTCTTATTTTTATTGAATGTTCAGGTCACAATAAATAAAAAAACTTTTTTCTGTGTTCAGTTCCACAAAACTCGTGGTTAAAGTGTATAAAAATGGAAAGTCATAAAAAACCGACGGGATACAAAATGTCTAATTGAACTAAAATGAAAGCTTTGGATTTGAAGTTTTAGATACAAAGATAGCTCCTCGCTATCAGATTTGTTTAAAACTAGTCACTCTAATTTTTTTTTTTTATTGCTCAGAATGAATCAAAACTAAATTTAAACAATTCTTTGGCTTGCACAATATATCTGAATAAATTTTTAATATTAAGCGGATTATATTGAAACTTTTGACATGGAGGTTTTTGCAGTTTTCTATCTTGAAGGTGGATTCATGTAAGGCAATTTTGTACATTTAAAATGGAAGATCGAAAATAGCGACGAAATTTTTTTATGTAAATTTTGTTGCGATTTCTTAATACAGGTATTTTGAATCTCTGATTACAAATGTAAACTTTGATATGATATTATTACATTTTTAGTATGTTAATTATATCAAAATTAATATCTCCAGATACATTTTTCATAGTATGGAACCAAAAAAATTATTGGAATGACTAGTTTAAACAAAAATTTGATCATGGTTCCCTTTTCCCATCAGTACTCGCAATCTCGGCTATTTTCATACGATAAAAAAAATACTTTTTTTATGGTAAATTAAGTTCTTTCATTACCGACAGTGACCTTCCACTTTTGAGTCGAAAAGTTCAAGTTCTAAGCTTTCATTTCATAATTTGTATAAAAAAACAATTTTAACGTTGATTTTTATGGAACTGACCTCATAAAACATTTTTTTTACTCAATAAATACAAGAATATTGACATAAACGAGTCTTACAGTTCTTTGATTTTGTAACAATACTTAATTATATTGATTTTTTACGAGGGCGTAAACGAATTACGCGTTGTAAGTAATGGTGTAAGTGATCTTCATGTCGGGACCCCTTCTCTATCAAGGTATACCGATTAAACACGAAACCTCTTGGTAGGTAGGCGATATGCTTACCAAGGCCTGCCTTTTCCTCCGACACGCTATTTCCACCCCTTCGTAATTCCTGTAATCGCGAAAGCACACAAAAAAAGGTCCTATTGTAGAGAAATTGTTGCAATCTCGAGGGTTTCTTGTCCGACAAAAATATACAATGCAAGACTTACATTGGAAATCAAATTTTTGTAAATTCAAATAAACATTTACTTGAATAAAGAAAATATTTTCAAAAATTAAGTCGTATTCACACATAAAAAATGACGAAATAACCTAATTTATCGATGATTTGAGTCTTAAGTTTATAAGAAACAACTCTAATTTTGCAAAATGCATTGTCATCTTCAGAGACGAAAATAATATATTTATTGAGATCAACCATAAAGCAAAAATTAAACAAATAAAGCGGCACAACTAGCCTAGTTAAAAACCTAGTTAATTGTAACAAAAAATATAAAATAATCATTAATTTCGAGTATCCATTTTTTATTGAAGTAGTCAACATTGCATTTAAATGTACTCAAAAACCGAAATGACGGATTTTAAATAAAAAAACATCGAAAATGAACTTTCTTTTCCTTTATGAATGTTTTTCATATCAAAAATGTAATAGAAATTATGACAAGTTTCATCCAAAATTCCTTAAAATTGTCTAAGACAACAGTATGATTTTTTCGTCTAAAATTGTTTAGTCGCTAAACAATGTCATTATGGTCACGTACAAAATATCTATGAATGCTGATAAAAATGAAAAAACACATAGCATGAACTTTTCTATGAAACGAATTTTTCTAAAATATGATATATATTTTGAATCATATATTTTAAAAGTCGTTCTCCACCACGACATGCGTATTCCAAAACATATGTTTTAAAATAACGACCAGCAGATGAAGTTCCTGATGAATATATATACTGCTAAATTCATTTTCACTACGAAACTAGAGTTTTCATCATTTTCACCGGCTATATTCCATCCAACATTTTGAATTTTATAAATCAAATGTCGTAATAGGAAATTACGTCTTACAAATATGTATTTTTCTATGAGGTCCGTGATGCAATTTTTTTTCGTGTTTATTTGTAAAAAACACAAAAAGTACAGAGAAGAATTTGGTATTCTTTAGACGTTAGGGTAATTTTAGACGGAAAACAAACATCTTGGACAATTTTATGCAGTTTTGATTGAAACCCGGAATCATTTCGAGTTATAATAATAATAATTTCGTCTTTATTAACTTAGATAAATGTACAAATTCACCCAAGCCAAGGGCGAGTCACAATTTATGCTGTTTCGCCGACTGGCCCGTTTACATGTCTGATATAAAGAAAATAATTATAAGAAGAGAAACTTTAAATCTCGGTGTTTTGGCTTTAGGAGACATTTAAATACAAATTTTACTACATCAATGGAATGATCATATATTCGAAAATCGTGGACTAGGTCGCTTTAAAATCAGTATTGATCCAGTTTCCAGTTGAAAATAAGACTCGAACATGAACAAAAAAAAATGTGACTCAGTATTAACTCTGTTATAATTGTCATTCAGTACTGATGTCAACTCTGACTTCAACAGTATGACCAAAAAACAAGTGGATCAGTAACGTTTTAATAAGTACACGGGTTGACTCAGTAACGGCTTTTTTTTTAGTTTTAATCAGACACGAAAGTCAATATTTCTGGTTTATTAGTTCTGTATCAAAAGTACAGTGCGGACATCCGCCTTTTATCCATAGTAATTCGTCGTATTTTTTAAGATTTTTATTTACAATAATTGTTGTTGTCGACAATCAGTACCAATAAGTATTGGATTGCAGTACTGATTTTGTACTCCGCGACTATGGCGGTCAGTACTTAATCTTCGGCTAACAGTACTATGTTAGTACCATGCCGGTAGGTTTTTCTTTCAAATTTCTACCTGGGAAAAGGATTCTCACCAGTATTTTTAGTGAAAGAAGTGCAAGAAGTCAACATCAGTCATCAAATCTTGTATTCCGTCAACCTATAAATAGTTTAAAAAGTTACGTATACAATAACACCTTGTTGGTATAACTAGCGACAGCAGGGTTCTTATATTAGAATTTATTTCTTACAAGGTTTGTATAGTTATTCCAGGTTGGAAAAGTAGTACAAAAATGGCTACGCATATACTTCAATCAATCTAAAGTAGTAATGTCAACTACAATTTCGTCTGATGCTTTATTATAAATATTACAATATAAATAAAAATATTAAAATAATATACATATTCTAAATCAAAACGAACATTCGTGTGAAAATTATTTTGAAAGTGGTCTACGTTGAATTAATCATAAATTGTCTGCAAATTGCTTATCAATGATAGAAATTACGATATTTTAATTAAAACATCAAGTTCATTTATATAAAGTAAAAAAAGCACGAGGCCTTACTAATCAATGAACGTCGCAGATTAAATTAACTTATATTCTTTTCATTTAACTGAAGATATAATATGTTTAAAACTCCGACACTTAGAAAAGCAGCGTGTAACAAAACTCAAAATCTGGAAGAAATCCATTTTCTGAAAACTCGAGAAACAGACGTTTAAAGTTTCACATATGCATTTAAGATGTGAATGTGACTTTTATTTTCTAAATAATTTTAAAATATGATAATTAAACCAAATTTTGTTTTAACAGATTTATTGCAAATAAACCATATATTCTGTTTTCAGTGGTTTTAACGGTTTTTTCAAAATGTGCAATTCCCGGCTAGAAATTTCGACCGGGCTCTGACCGGAATACAGCCGGCCAATGAACTTTTATACGAATGCATGTCCAATAGATATCTTTTGGACATCTTCTTAAGGGATATTTTGCAACAGATACTTAAAACATACCTAAAATATATCTTTTTTATTATTTTTGCTATTCAAAGACATCTTGCGTAAAGACACCTAACAACATATTTTGCAAGGATATCTTAACGAAATTTCACCGTTTCTATGTTTGACACGTGACATTTATATATTTTTTTCTAGCAGATAACAAGACAACTAAAAAATATCTTTGACGGATTGAAGGATATCTTTTAGATGTCTTTAAGTCATATAGTTTTGCTTATTGGGCGGGTTATCCTAGTTGTGTCCGGGATCCGACCGGGCTTGTCGCGTTTCCTTGACTAGAGCCCTGTCGGAAGCCTGGTTGCTAGTTTTTCCCCATCGATCACACAAACGTATCTGAGATTGAGGCATCATTTTTATACAGAACTGTACGACTGAATTCAACGACAAACATGTGTCCAGTTAAGAATGAATAGCTTAAGCTTTTCAAAAATTGAAAAAAGTAACTTTATGATCTGCTGGGCATCAATAGATTAAATAAGAACTTAACATTCAGATATTTTGTATTTAGACATTAGCTTAATTTGCAAAAAATAGCCCAATTGATTAGTTCCAGTAACTAAACTTGTGGTCATTACGAATCCTTTTTTTAGTACATCAATTATTTTACTATAATTGTTCATCCACTAGCTGGCGTTGTTACGATTCCTACGCCAGAAATACCTTTATTATTAGGAGTAATTGTTTCCGTGCAGAAAAGTAATAGTTTTAATGATATAACGGAAAATTATCTACACTTTTTTCATTGATTTTTCTCTATTTTATTTCTCTAGACATGCTATTCCTGCTTGTATCAGTCTTGATGTATCGAACGTACCTTTGCAGTAAATTCATGAGAATTTCAGTGTTTCTGCCACATGCCCTGTAGCGACATCCGTAATTGGTATTCCCAATACATCTCATCGATACGCCAGGTTAACAATTACACCTCCCTGACATGTCAAAATAAAAGCATTCATGTCACATATTAATAAATGCTCTACGCAGTAAAGAAAAGGTCAGACTTTATTCATGGATAGGCTAAAGTTTTGCGCTGTTATAAAAGAACACGTTAGTTCGCCATTAAATATACATTTCAAACATTTAGTGGAATATTTGAGAACTGGAAGAAGGTAATTCGCATCCTGCGCAGTACATGAATGTCACAGAAGAATGAGGTCTCAAAAGTTTTGACATCGTTCTACCGTCTTCAAGTTTGAAATGACACTTAGGAGCAAATTTATTTAAAGCGAAGAATTAATTATTAAATTTTAAGCTTTTCTGTTACTACAAAATACTTCCATTTTCTTATAGATTGATTTATGTCTCGGCCTCAAATGTTATTTATTATTTAGAGGTATAGTTTCTTAAGTAAATCATCGAACATTGTACTGATGATGCTTTTCATAGTGTCTTACGGTACTGAATATAAAACGAGAGTACAACCATCTGCAATGTACTGCTTTTGATCTATTTTTTGCTGCCTATGGATTTTAACAACATGACGAATGGTATTTCCTGAGTCGTAGAGAATATAGTTTTCTGATTTCATTACATTATCTTGTGGATTACCTTTAATTTGTGGATTTAACTTCTGCCGCGTTATTGATTTTCCGGAAAAGGATGTTTTTAACTATTGCCGACATGTCACAACTTAAATATAATTTTTTGCAATGAGGGAAATACATTTTGATACTAACGAAGTGATAATTTATTATTAGTTTTCCAATACTACTTGTAGTAGTTGGCTTCCATTTAACTGCGACATATATTTTATACATGGAACAAAGTTCTTATCAACAAAAACATTACTTAAAAATATGAATATTTAACAAAATATTTGTCAGAAAAATAAAAATTAGTTTTAAAAGATAGTGAAGTCATTTAAAAAGAAAAGGTTTTTGATTGATGATTTGTATATACAGAACGATTACTATAAATTCAAATGATCAAATTCAATATTATTTTTTAGTAGTATGATATTAGCTATAAATTTTATTTACAGGTTTTCAATTTGCGCATTATTTTATCTGTGAGTTTTGTAATGAACACTATTTTTCAACCCAGGCGCGTGTTTTATTGTACAAGAATTAGAGCTAGATAAAATCTTGCTTAACCCCTAAAGGACGAGACAGCCATTCTCTTTCCTCAACATTCATCGTTATCACTTTTAATGCACGGAAAAAATGTTTCATTTACCATTTTCGAAAGTTTTCAGCCTCGTCCTTCAGATGGCGATGTTGACTGTATAAAAGTGATGGTACATGCTTCCAAAATATTTCTAGCAGCGTCGACCTTTTTTGAAAATCATACATTTTAACATTGAAAAGACTTTCCTAGAATATCGTAAACATGATAAAAATTAGTATGGATATCTGCCATAACAAATCAATTGCTTGTTCACGTAAATTTAGTATGGCCTCTTTAACACTGTAACGCCCACAAGTGGTCGATTTGCACACGGATTAGAGCTTCGTTTTGTACATAAAATAAAAATTTTTTTAAAATACGAGATATATATATCCTACTGTTTTTGAGGTCGCTCTTTCGAATTTCTAAAAAACGTCATTTACCCCTCCGATTTTGCAACAATATTTTAAAAAATTCGATTTTCTACCAATAAATTTTTTTAATGCCATTTTCACTGTGATGTCGGTTTTTCATCACCTTCTAACCTCTCAGAAACGTGTTCCCGATATTAAGATGGAGGTCCAATTTTTTTTTAAATTTGTCATTCAAATTTGATAAAATGTTTAGCAAATCTTCAGCACTTTAAAAACATATATTCGATATCAAATATGCATAAAATTTCTAAAAATATGTTGTGAGTATGCTACATATCTAAACAAAAGTTGCGAAAAATCCGCAAAAAATTTTTTTAATGATTGTCAATTTATCAATAATTTATACGCAATATCTAAAATAGTCCTTATTATAATAAAAAATTCATTACTGAGGAAACTTTTAGGCATAACCTTACGAAACTTGTATTACAGATGTTTTTCGAGCTGCTGATTACGAAATCAAACTCGGATTTTTTAAATTCAAAATGGCGAATTTAATATGACCGACTATATTGTAAAAAGTTACTTTGTCGAGTCGAAACTTGGAATTCGGGTTTTTTTTAGGACGCTGATTACGAATCTGATTTGAAAGTATGAAATATAAAAATGGCGGATTTTAGATGGACGACCGAAATGTTAAAGTTTACTTTACTGCAAAGTTCAAAAAGGTAGAAGGTTTATAGAGTTAAAAAAAAGTAGGACCAATATAGGTAATCGCTCTTATAGTAACAAATGCCGAACCCGGAGAGTATTTAAATAAATCCACTTAGAGATATGCTAATGAATCTTTTGTAATTATATCAATGATAAGTGTAATTGTATATCAAAGTTTACGGAAAATGGTTATTAAGTCTATAGTACGTAGGCGAATTTAATAGTAATTAGTAGATACTTAATTCGTAAAATTGTAAAATTATACTGAAGATTAAATAATAGTACATGATGTGCCAAGGGCGCAATTATCAATCTTCGACGATTGTGAAGTTTGTCATACTCGTCGGAAATCGATATTTTGCCCGTGACCAATAACGTATCTGTTTGATCCGATTGTCGTAGGACTCGATAATAGTAAAAAAACTATATTATTATTTTTTTTTTTTTTTTTTTGTCGGAGGGGGGAAATGCATTAGGCACCATAGGGGGTTGAAGATGTTGTGTAACCCCCCGTGTGTCGGACTCCCTCACCTTTGATGTTAACGGCAAGGTTTACCGACTAAAACCCTAACCTCCCTTGGCCCTCCAGAATCCACGTGTGCAGTCTGCAGTAGAAAAGTGGCTCCGATATCCATCTCCTCCGCTGCAGACTGCACCGGGCCATTTGTTTGCAACTGTAACCACTCCTTCTACCAAGTGGTTACAGGATCTCGTGTGACCTCAGTAGACGGAGAGATCCCAGTAGCACTGCTTTCTGCATTCGGCCTGCGATGGAATTTGCATGTTCTCGACAGGCCGGAATGCTTTTGATGTTTTGGAGGAAAGTTGGTCTCATTCCTCCCAGCACTCCAATTATCAGCACGACGAGCTTGATTTTGAATCCTCGATACAGCCTGCGAATCTCGAACAGGAGTTCCTGATATTTCATCCGTTTTTCGTCCTCTTTGCTGACTATATTTGTTTCTGCTGGTGCAGAAAACTCGATGACGAAGATGGATTTGTCATCGAAGTCAACAAGGACGATGTCAGGCTTATTGGCTGATATTTGCCTGCTCGTCGGGAATGAGTAATTCCAGTATATTCGGCAAGACTCATTCCCGACTACGGATTCAATATCAGTGGGGACGTACGGCAAAACTGGGGTTGCATCAATACCATAAGTGCTGCGAAGATGGTAATACAGCACTCGAAGAGCCGCATTGTGACGTTCGATGTATGCTGAAACTGCATATATTGGACATGCTGCCAAAAGATGCATTAGTGTCTCAGCATGACATCTACACAATCTACAAAGCGTACTCTGTACCGCCTGGTGTAAGATGTTCTGGCGGTACGCTAAGGTATTGATGACCCCATCCTGGCACGCGAAGATAAAACCCTCGGTCTCGGATTTCAAGCCGGCTGATCTTAAGAAGGAGAAGGTCATCTCTGCCGACAAGCCAAGTTGTTGGACATTTCGAAAGAATTGTCCATGCAACGGCTTGTCGATGTGCCTTCCCTCCAACATACGGAGTTGTTCCTTCCGTATGTTAGCCCTGAGACGCACTGGCCACAGATTGATGACTGATTCAGCCTCCTGTGCACCACTACGTCCCACGTTGAAAACCAGACCGAGGTTTCGCGCCGCTCGTTCCGCCGCGTTGTACAAAAACGCCCCTTCCCCTGAATTTCATGCTGATGTACTAGCATCATCAGGGGATCCTCCGTTCGATTAATCACGTCGCAAGCTGTTTCGAGGACCAATCGGTCATGCATACACTCCAGGCTTAAAAGGCCACGACCTCCCATATTTCGGGGCAAATACAGTCGTTCCACGGAAGATCTTGGATGCAAACTGCGTTGCATACAAATCATCTTCCGTGTGCTTCGGTCAAGATCCCTTAGCTCGTCAACGTTCCACTTCAGTGCTCCAAAAGAATAGAGCACTGGTGATACGGCCAACATATTCGTGGCTGCCACCTTATTTCTCCCGGTCAATTCTGATGACCAGATCTGACGGAGAATGCGCCGGTATTTCTTAATGATGGTGGTTTTAGCAGCCTGCACATCCTGGACATGCCTTTGAGGTACGCCCAGGTATGTGTAGGCTTCTTCGGCGCTAAGGTGGCGGATGACATTTCCGTTGACGAGCTCCATATCGTTGTTATGGGAGCCTGACCTTCCTCTGTGCAAATGAACGACTGCACACTTGTCCAATCCGAATTCCATACCGATATCTCTCGAGTATGTGAGGGCGATGTTCAGAGATCGATGTAATTGATCTTCGCCTGATGCGTATAATTTAAGATCATCCATATAGAAAAGATGGGTGATCTTATGTACACGTTCACCAGGCGGTCCACACATGTACCCTTGAGATTTCCGGAGAACAACGGATAGAGGCAATAGTGAGATGCAGAAGAGCAGAGGACTCAGAGAATCTCCCTGATAGACACCTCTTTGGAATTGAACCAGTCTAGACATGGTTCGACGCTTGCCCGATGTCATGACAAAGCGTGTTTTCCAAAGAGGCATCAGGTCTTCTACAATTCTCACTATGTTTGGGTGTTGGTATTATTATTATTATTATTATTATTATTATTATATGTCAATGATGGACCTCTTCTATACTGGTTATGATACGGATATGCTTTCTGCAGTACAAAGCAATAAATACTCAGAATATCCTAACAATAAATCTTATAAGAATAGTAAATTGATTATTTTTAACGATAATGTATCTGAAAAAATCTTATAAAAATAACACAATGTACTATTCTTATAAGATTAGAACACCATCTGAAGTGTCTCGACAATGTTATTTTTTATTGCACCTTTTGATATAAAAAGTCTTTTAATGTACCGACGAAAAGTATGTTTATGCTGACACTAGAATCCATTAGTTTTTCAATTTACTACATAGAAGACACGCTTCACGTCCTTTTTATGCTTAATAATGTGCTACGATACGTCTTTATTCAATTTAACGAAAAGTTTCTGAAGGATAATTATTACTGCGGATGCGCAAAGCGAATTTAATAATGCTGGAGCTCTTTTGTCATGATCCCCAAATATTTCTTTTTGTCCTGATGTAATATTACAAACGCAACCCAGTCCGTAAAGCAGAAAATTCTAGGCGCCGCGTAATTGAATAACGCGTCATGGTAACCATTCCCTGGTGAATCCCATGCTTTTCGTAACTAAAAGATTTTCTTCCACCGTTTTCATATTTCATACATCACAAAAAGTTTGGATTTCGTAGTTGCGCGAAGCTGCGGTTTGCTCAATCCCGCTAGGATACTGTCACTAATAATATTAAAAATAACATTTATAGAAATTTATCATATTACTAAAATCCCACTACGTACAGAGAAAATGTTCGCTATGAAAATTATCTCAGTGTTCGAATGATGATATCAGATAAATTTGACAATTATTACTGTATATATATATAGCTATAGTTCTCTAAAGTTTCGTGCATGTATAGTAACAGTCGTTAATATCTTATGCATGAACTAATGATTCATTTTCATTACATTTTCGTACAATAGGTAATTAATTAATATAAGAAATTGCAACAAACTTAACATATTAAATCACTGTTTATTTCTCGGCCGTTTATAAAATAAACTAAAATATGAGATGGAAATTCTTGGAATTTTTCGGTCTGTTTATATAAATTCCTGATGCAAAACGTATTTTTCACAATAGATCAAGTTTTAGGCGCTGGAGGGAATATTTTCTATATTTTTGTTTTTCTTTGAATTTTAAAACCCAATAGCTATAGTTTCCATAATTTTACATGTAAGAAAATTAATAAGTAACCCGCACTGATATCCCAGTGACGTCCATATAGTAATTTATTTATTTATGTTTACTCAAATTAATATTTATATAAACAGACCGATGAATTCTAAAAACTTAACGTATTATGAACTGCAGGCATGACACTATCTTGCAAATAACGCACCGAATCAGAATATCATTAAAATAACTTGTAGGTTTCTAGGGAGGGGTTTAAAAACTTTTTCTTTAGAAGGTACAACAATAAATTACATCGAAGATTTTTATCTATTTTAAAATATCGTATCGTTTTATTCTCTTGTTTATATTTTGAGAGTTTCTGTCTATAACAACTTCAACAAGTTGTCGATTGAACAAGCTTAGGCAGCTGCAGTAGTCCGCAGTTTCCTCGGTAATCCGTCACATAAACTTGTGAGAGCTGCAGTATTCGTGAAAAGAAACCTTTTAATTTCTTACACCTTCAGTGGCCATAGTACTTAATCCAGACTTACGATGACGCGAAAAATATCGTGCATTGATACAAATTGGTAAAAACTACTTATTTAATCCGAGTTTTTAATTAACTCCCTTTTTTTTATTTATAGTATTAACTTTTTATATTTACGAAGATTTTATAATATATATTATATTTCAACTCCTCAAAGAAAGTTTACTTGCATGATAATGCAGTTTGCGATTAATATTTTGTTAAACTGTTGGTTCTAGCAAATAAGAGAATTCCCAAGTTCAATACTTTGATGATAATACAGTATTCAAACTTATTCGGTTATTTACTGCAATCTGAATTCACATTATTCATTACTTTACATAAATAAAGCTTTTAATTGTTGCATTCACTTTTAGTTCAGACCCTAATTGTGTCTCAGTTATCTAATTTTGGAAACATTGAATTTTACAATGTTTTTTATACTTTGAACAAAATGTTGACATATTATGCTGGCTATTGAAGATTTTTTAATAATATTGGAACTCGAGACCTTTAAACTCAGGACAGAATTATTTCAAGACATTATAATATATCTAGAGAACACGCAGTTTATTAATGTTTTTGAAAACACCATCATGCTTCCTTTTAAACATGATGTTATAATCTTCTTTTTAATCAATAAAGGTGTATGACAACTTAAGGTTATTTAAGTGTCATTATTTGATTTATAAGTTCACTGCATTTTAATTTTGTTAGGAATAGTTAATGCATGTTTTATATGGGTTAATGATACAATCCCTAAATTTAGACAGGCCACATTAAGACGTAAGCATAACATTTTTGGAATAACAAATAAACGATATTTTTGAACTAGAAGGAAAAAAGTATAGTGGGCACTCACGAAAACAACAAATCGAACATTCAAGAATGATTTTAACCTAATAGTCACTGGAATAGATTATCCAAAAAGAATTCAGGGATATATTCTAAAAATATGATTGATAAATAATACTTTCACCTTACTAAAGGAGGATGCCCACGATTTTAGATGATGTCTGCCTCGGAGATGGGACTTCCGAAACTAATAAATTCAGGTGGAATATGATTAGAACTAACATCTAATGCAAAATTTGATTGTTTTAAGATGTAAGAAAGTTTAGAAAAACTTCTTTAAAGCCGCATATTATACATAGGAAAATGAAGTAATTTCAGTAGTAATAGGCCGTACTATGTGTTGTTCACATTAGATGCGGACTTTTACTACTTAGATTACAGCATTTTTCTATGTATAATCCGCATATTTGACAACGACTTTTTATACTCAAAATGTAAAAAAGCCTGTGAAACTATTTTTCATTATAATAAAAAAATAACTAATTATTTTTCAGAATTAGTTTGAAAAGAAACAAAATTTATCTAAATATTATAAACTGTCTAATCACCGTATGTTTATTTTACCGGATTCAGATAATCTGCGGAGAAAATATCATTGAAATTTAAAAATATTACTAAATACACTTTACTACGTTGGAACTTTTGGAGGCGCTGCTCACCCAAATGCCAGACTGATCGTATAATAAAAGTATTGTGCACTTATATAATTTCATTTTATCTTAGAAAATATCTTAGTTATATGTTTAGATTTTAAAATTCGTTAAACGTTTTTTCATAATAATTTTTTCATAATAATTTTAAAAACTTTCAACTACGGTATAAACGATTTGAAACTCCTTTAAACATTTTTAATCGTTGAAATATTGCAGATACTTTTTATTGAAGAAATGAAACGAGAACCACAAAAAATCTTTTATTATTATTTTTACGTATTTTATAGACGTAATTTTGAGTTTTTTTCGCACTTTGGATGCGCAGCGCTTCCAAACCTTTCTCGGTGAACGTATAGATATTGTAGGATAATTTTTCGATTTAATAAAATGTGGAAAAGAAGCTAATTCACTCCATTTCAATACTTGTGTTTACAAAGTACCATAGTATGATTCGTTATTCCAAATTAAATTGTATAATTTAGTAGATTCATATTTTATAATATTTCTTGAATATAAAGTAAAAATACCCCAACAAACAACAAATTCCGAAAAGTTCTACCGGCGATTCCCATGGAATATCTTTTATAAGTTTGCGAAAAGTTGCTTATATGAGAGGATTAGAAACTGGCAGAAATAGTCTAACATCAAACGAAATTTAGTCAGAAAAAGCTAACAAACCTTTATAAGTGAACAATGATTAAAACTTGTATTTGCCTAGAAAGGTAACGTTACATATATTTGAAAATTGAAAAAGGTTCAGAAGTCGTTTGTCAAATCCCATTCGGGTATTCTAGATTATGTCGATACAACCAAGAAGCAGTAAGTGAGTAAATTCTTCGGTAGCACTTTTCCGGCATATCTAAACTATCATGAGGTAGAAATAGTACGTAACAGAAGCAAAATCAAAACACCATAGACATAAATGAAGCCAAAGAAGGATGCCCACGAGTATAGGTGATTTCCGCCCTCGAGATGGAACCACCGAAACTGTCCAATTCGGGAAGAATATAATGAGAACTAACACCCAATGGAAAATGCGATTGTTTTATCATCTGGGAAAGTTTAAAAACAGCATTTAAAGCGACGGATTATACATAGGAAAATGCAGTAATTTCAGTAGTGATAGACCGCACTGTGTGTGTTTCGCAGTAGGTGCGGACTGTTACTACTTAGATTTCCAGCATTTTCCTATGTATAATCCGCGACTTTGACAACGATTTTTTTAAACTTTCCCAGATGATAAAACAATCGAATTAGGTGTTAGTTCTCATCATACTCTAATAGTTCTATAATTCTAATAGTTTGCTGTGATTACTGCGTGATAAATTTTGTTGGCTCCTGTTTTTCGACATTTTGAAGCGGAAGAGTTTTAGCGCCGTAATGACGAAGCGGCAAAGGGCAGAACTGTCAAATGTTCTTATCTACAATTAAATAAATAATTCTGAGCACTTTTCGAAATTTTGGCTCCTAATGTGGTTAGACCCCAGAATATGAATGGTTGACGAAAAATATTTAATAACGTTTCCAAGAATTTAATTTTCATTCTTAATAATATTGTTGAAAAGTGAAAGCATTATTCTTATCGAAAAAAAAAATTGAAATGTACAAAAATAATTTGTTAAGCCACTTTTGTTATTGATTCAAGTTTTTTCTTCTCCGCTGTTAAGAATTTTTTAAAAATGATCGGATTTTAACGAATGAAGGCTTATTTTTTCGAGAAAAAGATTCTCTTTAATTTTACAGCATAATTTTTTTAAGATTCTTTTTCTGATCACGAAAATTACTAGAAATTCGTTAAAAGTAGTAGTTCTTTTTTAAAATAAATAGAGATAATATATACGGTAAAGTTGTAGAGAATCTTTTTCTCGAAAAAATAAGCCAACATTCGTTAAAATCCATTCATTTTTTAAAAATTCTTAACTGCGGAGAAGAAAAAATGTTAAAAAATAACAAAAGTGGCTTAACAAATTATTTTTGCACATTTCAATTTTTTTCAAGAAGAATAGTGCTTTCACTTTACAACAATATCATTAATAATGAAAATTAAATTCTTGGACGTTATTAAATATTTTTCGTCAACATATTATATTATGGGATCGAACTACCTTAAGACATGAATTGTATACTTCATCATATTTTGTTTCTCTTGATTAGTTTAAGAATCGTGACAGATTTTCTCGTAGAAATTTTGTTTCAAGTTTTCCAGATATTTCTTTAAGTTTCTTATCGTGCCATGCAGGCAACTTTTTAGAAAATTACCAGGGGAACTTCTGAGAAACACCAGTATAACTTTTTCAATTTTTTTACCCAGGTAAATATCATCTACTGGGATTCTTTTCACTGTTAATGTGTCCGCAAATTTTCCACCCCAATTTTACTGTTGTAATATATAATAGTAAAAAGTGACATTCAACTGAATATTTAAAAAAAAATAGGTTTGCTCCAAAGAAGGGAAGTTTCGAATAAACGTACCTACTTAAAATTTGTCTGATCATGATTTCTGTTTCTACTTACAATTTATAATGTCCCTGGCGAATGAGATTTTTTCGACATTGAAACGTCCATAACTCCGTTGTTACATATATTACAGAAAAAAATTTAAAAACGAGATTGTTAAAATGTACTTTTATCAGGACATAATGAACAATTTACTAGAAATGTGAATAACTGTATTTTTTTTTCATATTAAGTAATAAATTAACTATTTTTCAAATGGACATTTAAATTAAATTAAGGAAAAAACTACTGGAAAGAACAAACAATTTGAGGCGTCGTACAACATGTCAACCTGCTTTTTTTTGAAGAAATTGATATATTTTTTTTAAATTCAAATTTGTCGGCCATCTCAAGATTTCGACTAATTGACTGTACCATTTACTTTGTTTTTTAATTTTTTTTGCGTGCTTTAGACGTTTGGCAATTCACATAATTATGTTGTATTTGATTAACATAGAAATCTTACTAATATTACTTGAAGCAGCTCTTTTCCTTCTTTTTTAATAAAATTGTGATATTTCAGGACTTAAAAATTATACATGTTTTTTTAAAATTCAGGGCTCTTACTCGAAGGGTCGATGTTTCACCTTGGCTATTATACATACAAAATCATTGACGTATAATTAAGAAATGTGTGATTATGAACAATGTCCAAAATTTCGTCATACACTTTTTGCGAATTACAAACATTATCCTATAAAATAAAATATGAACTGTTTCCTAACAATAAGTACGGTAAAAAACCCGAAGTCATCAACAGACCACCTAAAAGCAGGAGAACAATATGACGAACCAAAAATACAAAAAAAAAATAAAAATACAAAAATACTAACAGAAATTAAAAATATGAAATGCGAAAAAATGAAAAAAAGACAAAAAAGTGTATATTGAGCGGATGCGCATCGAAAAACCGACAAATAAAATAGCCGACAAGTAACAAAACTGACAGTCATAAAGCCGACAGTCCAAAAAACGACACATAAATAAATATTCACATGGACAAGCGAACTGCTCGTTTTTGAAATGTCGGGTTTTTCACAGTCGAATTTTTGTCGGTTTTTTGCAATTCGGCTTTTTGATTTGTCGTCTTGTCAACCAGCATCCTACTATAACTATGGTTTATTCGACTACCATTCCAACAATAAAAATTGCACATAATGCTTACATTGCACTCCAGCAATTCACAACTAAAAAATGTCATCCTCCGACAAAAAATTAGATTCTGTATAAATTAAGAGGAATCTGCATAAAAAGAGGTAGAATATGCCTTATATTTTAAAAAATTATTTCCATAAACTGTTAGGAACGAATATGAAAAATAATTTATTCCTAAATCAAGCAAATCATTCAATTCATAAGTATCAAAAAAACGAAAACTGTATACAAACAATGGCAACTTTAAAGTCCGCAAGCCTATCTTAAGACTTGTGCAAAAATTCCATTTAAAAAAATATAGAATTCCGTAAAATATTAACGGAACAAGTTGTCATGTTGTACAACCCCTCCAATTTTTCGTTCTTTCCAGTTTTACCCCTGAATTAAATTAAACAAATGCAATGTTCAATTGTAAACAAATTTCAGTTTTCTAATAATTCAAAATTTCGAAAAATTCTCCAAATCATTTTAAAACTGCGAAAACTTTTGACAACCCTTATTTCACCAAAATATAAATAAAAAAATAATCACATAAAATTGATGCTGGCCGATTGATAAGCTAGCAAATTGGTATGCAACATGTTATAAAGTAGAGATACTTTTTTTGCCTCTGATGCTGGCAAACTCCTTTAAAATGCTTGTTCATATCTGTTAAAGTTACAAATACAAACAAAATTGCAAAATCTTTATATAATGCAAACACCAAGCAGAATTAAAGTTCTATCACTAAAAGTATATTCGGCAGAATTATTTAAAATGTATGCAAAACTGCACAAATTGTATATTTTCCTAACACCTTAAAGTCGATAAAATACTGATTTGAACAGAAACAAGTATAGCTGTTAAGTATGAATCACTTATAAAATGATTGACGATGTTATTTAATATTGAGCTGAACGTAAAAATTTTTTCAGTAACTAAAACTTTAGGTAAGTTCTGTAAAAATCTTCGAGACTATCATTAAATTTCGTTCAGTCACTATGCACTTTCATCTGGAAAGTGAATGTTTATCAATAAAACCTTTTTAGGGGGACTTGAGTGGTCTAGAAAACCTTAAATTTTCCCCCAATGCGCATTTTTGAGTATCATAAAAAAACGTAAAAGCTTTTTACGTGATGCGTTTTTTTAATTACTCGGTTTCTATTAAAGATATTTTAATGAATGAGTGCTGATTTCGAATCTACTTTTTCTTTCTCTGTAAATTTTCAAAATGGACAATAGGTCAATGGTTTTTAACTTAGCTAAGAAAAACCGATAAAAACATTTAATTAAAATATATCTTTTTAAATTTTTACGTTTTTTATAATGTTCAAAAATGAGCAGCGGAAATATTGACAGCAAATTTAAAATTTAGATTTTTAAGGCCTCCCAAGTCGCTCTGAAAAGTTTTCATTGATAAACATTGACTTTCCAGATCCAGGGCTATTTTTTAGCTAAAATGACTGTAATTCGAATCGTTCGATAAAGGACTAGTCACCAAATTAAGGTCGAATTAAGTGTTAAAGTTATCGTCACTGTATTCTCACATGTTCTCGCAGACATTTGTTAGCTATAGAGGACCGCTTTATTACGGGAAAATTTTCGAACACCGTATTTATGTTGCAATTATTCCGTTCTGTAAGTTCTCGAGCAATTGTTAAGAAAGTCAAATTTAAGCGCCGTGATTGAATAAGCCAACGCGTATTTATCCAGTGCATGAAACGGTGACTTTCCGGTGTTAAAATAAAGTCTACTTAAGCTGTTTAAATCTAAATCTGTGATGTTAGGTTAATCTTACCTTCATTTTCTCGTGCCATCCCTTTCTTTTCCTCATACCCTGCATTTTCGCGTATTCTAAAGAAGCTTTGCCGCACCAAAACCTTCCCGTATCGCATCGGATCCGACAACCGTGCGGTCCTTTAATCACAGTCGTCGAGACAATGAACAGATTTTTCGTTAACTGTGTTGGATCCATGTGGGTAACAAAAAAAAAGGAACGAACGTGTGCACTTCCTATTTTCGTCGTGAGTGACATCCGAAATCCGCGCAGAGCATGGGCGATCGATACCTCATTCGTTCCAAGTTGCATCTAGAGTTTCACTGGACGAAATGCAATTCGCGCGATATACTATACGTTCCTCGCCCGAAATACGATCGGTGCATATGTATATGTGCATGCATATATGCCTCTTCATCAAACTATATCTTCCGTATGTAAATCTTCCGAATGAATCTTCAATTGTTGACGATGTGTTAAACACACGCGGCGAGATCGTCTCATGTGCACTTTCGCATCAAACTGTCAATGCCAAATAATTATACGGGAGGTTAATTTCTTTACCAATTTTTATACTTTACACCCCCACAATTGTTTCCTTTCGTTTTAAACAATTTCAGTTTCTTTACGATATTTTGTAAATCACATCTTCAACATTATTTGCAATATTTGAAAGATCAACTGCACTCTTTCCATTAATATAACTCGAAAAAGCAACGCATATAAATTACTACTTCGAATCGCTAGGTGTAGCTCAAAGCCAAAAGTTGTTGCTCGTGATCAAGTTATCACACACTCTACTCCACGACTTCACTTTTGGATCGGGATGCCACCTAGCGTTCCTCGAAAAAATACAAGTTTTAAAAATATTTTATAGAATTATCTCATTTGAATTGGTTTTTTCCATCGATCGACCACTATTTAGAAAACAAACTTCCTACTGATCATTTTCACTATATTGGGAATATGGTACAATTTTCCAGTAATTTCTTCGGTGCGGTTACCGTATCGGTACGCGTCGCACGGTCTAATCAAATGTTTCGAACGGAAAATGATTTATATAGAGTTTTCCCGCGTATAGAAATACTCGATTCAAATTTCAGCTCAGGCTGAGGACTGATCGGACATCGTAACTTTGACAATTTGATACAACCGGGGGTTGTTCTTGGAACGTACCTTTATGACAGTTCCAGCAACTCCTATGAAATTTCAACTCATTTGAATGATTACTTAAAAAGTTATAGTGAAAAAGTTGGGGCCGAAGTTGCCGAGATCGCGACAGCTAGGTAGTCTATGTCGAAAAAGTTTAAATGGGCGTCTGAAATGATATCAGACACCGCGCCCGACGGTTTGGACGTGGAGTTAGGTCACGGGTGAGAATTTCGAGACTTTCGAGTGTTGCACAAATTGTGCTCGCGGCGTATCGTCTTCGTGGCCTTTAACGGGATTTCCGTAATTAACATCCGCCGCGCGGTGCTAATTCCATGCAAATCCATCAGTTATTCTCGAACAAAATGCCGTCGATTTTTAAAACTGGATATTTCGAGCTGACGATACGAGGATTTTCCGAAAATTACATCCTAAAATCCTGAAATTCTGTTAGAAAATCAGAATAGAAAATCTTTTTGATTCTCTTTATAAATATAGCGCATTCAATTAAAATTGATTTCGTATAAAATGGTAACATGGATATTCACATTTCGATACTGAGACTTTGCATGTATCTCGGAGTAATGTTAAACATAGAGTTTAATGTCCTTTTATACTACTAAAAATGGTACCATTTCCTTCATTATTTGATATATATTTCTAAATATTGGATGATCGTCTGATTCGGCTGACTAAAGAGGAACAAACAATTATTTTCGGAGGTAACTTGAAAGTATATGTGAAAAATCTGCCACGAAGGGACAAATTTGACAGCGATCAGATAGCGATAAAATCCACTGCTTCTGATTCAAGTTATCTAAAAAAAAGTATTTGTATTCCTGTGTTATCAAAATAACGGACCACTTTTAATTGTAAAATTTATTTTTCATGTTTTTATTTCTCTCGATAAATAAATTTGTCTTTTTTTTAAAGAATTTACCATACACTGATTTCTAATAATTAATATCCATCTCAATGGGAATTACTGAACATTTGGGTACGAGTTTTTTAACGATTCAAACATTTTTTACTAATCAGGAAAATGTCCAAAATTTATTATCATTTTCTGAAAATTTAGTAAAGTCTTATTCAGGTTATTTGATGGATATTAAAAAACGTCTCTATAAAACCAACTGGACAGTTTGATCGAGTTTTTAAGTCGTTTCTTCGAAATTATGTTTTTGAAACAACTAACTCAAATTTGAAGGGTTAAAAATTTATTTTATAAACACTGACAAAAATCTATTGACCAAATCAACTAGCGTCATAAACTTTTGAGATTATGATTGGGATTAACGACTAATAGTAAATATTTATTACTATTGTTGTATAGAATGTTTTATAAATATTTTGATTCTCTTTCTGGTAGGATTTATTTTAGTTGCATACTTTTTTACATAAGAAAAGGGAAGCTATAATTGATAGTCCAAAATAAATATTTTCAAAATCCCATCATAAAGTCTACATCATAAGACTTAAATATTTGAGGCGTTTCTTAAACTGATGAATTACAATTTGGAAGATATTAAATTGTGCAGAATACACAGCAAATGTATTCATCGTATTTCAAGAGAATTTTATTATCGAATTCGCGAAAATGTCTTAAAATAAGATACGGATTCAGTTGAAAAGTATTTAATTTATCGTAACCTTATTAAATAAATTTCGACATCATGGTATTGCTCACTCGACACAATGGTACTTCTCTATATAAAGTCTGACGACAATATAAAAAATATTCAAATAATCCAACATCTACATTTTAAAAAGTATACCATTCAATCATTTTGAACTAGTATTTATTTAGTCCTTTTCTTGTGCAGTTGTCTCTTTCAAACATAAATTGTACTTAATGATGTATAACACGAAAATATTTGTTCAGGGTGTAAAGCATTAAAATAGTAAAATTCGGATGCAAATATTCATCCCAAAATTTGATTAAATAAATACATATATAAGGATTTCTATTGAAACTGGAATATTTACAGTACCGGACAATGAAACGATGAAATCAAATCTGTCATAAGCGAATACGCGCATTTATTTTCAGCGATATTGATGTTCGGGCAAGTTTAGTTGAAAAGTTATATTTCAACGTCGAAAATCAGGATATTATCCCAACAAAGTTAAGACATATTTGTCAAAAAAGTGATTTATTAGATAAGTCTATTTGTGTTGAGGAAACAAACATGCTTGGTACAATTATCTTTTTACTTTTTAGAATTAAACAAACAAGATAAGCTTTTGTGTGGTTATTAATTTCATTTTAAAAAATGATACGGTTAAAGTCTAACGATAATTTGTACATTGTTTCGGGTCGTTAAGGACCATTTTTTTTTCAGGTGCATTAACTGACTAGAAAAGTTAGTACTAACTATTTTAAAAACATACCAAGTATATTTTCTACGAATAATTTCAAACGTATTACAAAAGTTATCTAATTCTTAGCATTCGAATAAATCCAAATCGAATATTGCCCATATTATTTATAATTAAATGCAAGTAATATTTTATTCAAAAACATGTAGCTATAATTTAGTTTTCGGACAAATATTCATTATATTTTCAGTTTACTTCTAAAATTTATGTGCAATAAATCGGATCATAACGAGGCTACAACTTATATTAATAAACACAGAAAAATAAGTAAAATACCTTAATAAATTAACATACGTATTCGTAAAAGTGTAATGTGTATAATAATTAAAAAATTATTAAAGTTAATATGCTAAAAAAACATTCTGATCAATCAGTCTGTTCCATATTAGCCAAATTTTAAACTTTGAAAATATTATTAGCATTTTCTTTAAACATTTAGTATGTTCTAATCTTTCTTTTGATTCATTTTGATTTGTTTTTTTTTTAATGATTCTTTTTTTGTCTTGTAATGTTGATAATTTTCAAACTTGCAATCTTTATAACTAGGTTACATGATTTAGGTTCCACTCTGAATTTCTTGAAGCGAAATCTCACTCTTTATGACAACTCACTTTGCTTGTAATCATAATCTGTTCCGGAAGTTTGTTCATTTCTTGACTTATAAGTCGAAATTCTGAAGGACCTTCTTTGCAAAATTTCAAATCGAACTACTGTCTGTTTTCAAAGCTGATGATTTTAATATGCCAAGTACAGACAAGTAAATGCATAAAAGTCGATAAAATTGATTTGTGATCATTAAAAAAAATACTGTAGTTCTATGTAGTTTGTAATAAATCAGAGGTTCGCATAATTAATTTTGCGAAATGATACTCGCAAACAAAACTCCATAAATCAAAATAAGTAAAAACTTCTTAAGTGATTGACTAAATGTCACAATTTGTAGCTGATAATTTCGTACTGACGAAATTCACTGCGATCATCATATTATACAAATTTAGTCTTTGTTACTACTTCGTTATATAGTGGCACTTTGTTCTTTCACTAGAGTGGCTAAATTTTCACTTCATATTGAGTCAATTTTCACTCCAATAAATTTAGAGGGTATATTGTGGCTAACGTTTTTTTGAGATCTTTTGAGTATTATATTGACTAACCTACATATATATTTATTTTACTCATTTATATTTGAACTAAAAGCAATTTTCTGCATTGAAAATCACTTAACAGTTAAAATATACACTGTCAAAAATGGAGTAATACCAACTAAATCTTTGGTTGTCTGTTAGCACCTAAAAACTTAACTTAATCACTTCAAATACTTGTGACTTCTTTTAACTGAATCATGATAGTGATTGAACAAAAATCAGTCAATTCAACTAAAATGTAGCAACCACATATTTAGCCAATGCTACTATATTTGTTTTTTAGTACAGAGTTAAAACGAAATAGTTGGAACTACTAACTAGACAGTTATCGTTTGTAGTTAATTTTACAATCTAAGTTGGGAACTCGACAAATTAGATATCCAAGCTTACTATTTGAATAGTAAAATCAACTATTTGTTTTTTCCGTGAAGAAAAATAAAACTGCTTTTAAATTTTAGATGGACCCCAACAATATGAACGTTACGTACCTCATATAAATTACTAAACACTGATGTTATTCCGTAATAATTATGGATTGAAATGTCTAAACATTGGATGAGGTTCGAAGGGTCTAAATTTTAGTTACACTTTTTCATTCCACGAAATACATATGAGGAATTCTCTGGATCCTTTAATATTTCACTGATGAAAAAACTAAAAATACAGATCAAAGGCACAGTAACTACATTAATTTTTCTATATTTCGTCATTTATTGAAAAATTGGCTTACTATCCGGATAGTCGTAATATACATTAGAAACAAGTAGCCGTTCCGTTTTCCAATGATTTACGTAATAATACATTCCCGTAAAACAAAATATTGGATTCAAAGCTATATGTTTTTAATTATAGATATAAGAAATAAAACAGAATTTCTCGAAAACCCAATGTCGCTAAACCTTTTTCTCGTATTTTATAAGAGGTACATGTCTGAGCAGCAAATTTTTAAAACTTAATTACTTCTCAATGTGTACCCAATGATATAGTTTAAAAAGTCCATATTATGTGTTATTTTTATTACGATATTAAACAACAACCCCATGTGTTTTTTAGTTAGTTTTAACTATTAGCATAGATAAACATTGATAAAAGTTTCAGTTTCACAGTTAAATTGAGCCGTACCCGGAATATTAAAAGTTCGGGAGAATTCATCATAGATGGTTGAATATTCAAAATTTTCATTAAACGTAGGAAAACAATTTTTCAGTTAATTTTACTATCTAAATAGTGACCTCGACAATTCAGCCAAGCCTGCTATTTTAACAGTAAAACTTACTAAAAAATGTACTTTTGACAGATCACACTATTTATATACTAAAACCAACTGTTTCTTTTTTCCCGTGAAGAAAATTAAACTGTTTTCGAATTTTCGTTGGACCCCAACGTTGTACATCTTGAATACGGGATGTAAATTACTACCCGGAGAAAATTTTTATTGAAAACTTTACCATTTCGAATGGTAGTTTTGGGACTTATAAAATGGAGAAAATTGTCACTAGATTTTATTATAATTCTTAATGTCCGAATAGTACAACTTCCAAGAACGTATAGTTTTTTTATACAAAAAATGGCAATTTTTCTCATTCTACAAGTCTGTCATAAAATTTCCATTTGAAATAGTTAAATTTTCAAGAGAATTTTTCTTCGTGCAGGTACTGATCTTATTGTACATTAATGACAGATTGAAACGAGTAAAGATTGGATATTGTTCGAAACGTTTAAATTTTAGTTACACTTTTTTATTACCCGAAAAATATTTGATCGAATATTTTAAATTTTCTTGAAGCGTATAAAATATATTCCATTTTCGAGAGAAATCCAAATATACTAAGAGACAAAGTTGTCGACTGTACCTTACATTTCCAATCTCGAATCTGGGTCGCGCTTATTAATATACCCCGGCGCCATCGGAATATTTAAGCATTTTAATTATGCGAGAACGGATGTCGCACAATCACATTATCAGCCGGTATCGAAGATGAAATCGGTCGTTTTTTTCACGCACGAGTGAGGAAAGTTCTCGCGTGTTCCGATACGGCCCGGAGCGTGTTTATAAAGGAAACTGCCGCCCTTCGCGAGAACAAACGCTTCGCGCGTTAATGTTGAATGCGGGAAAGCTTGCTTTGAGGATTCGATCTTCAAACGGAAGAGACTCGTGCTCCTGGAAAATAGTTCGTCGGCAACCCTATTCCTAGCAACAAAACGAAGGATCGCTCCTGCATCCGACATCGACCGACGATCCTGGCGCTGTTCAAGAAAAATCAATGTTACACGCGCTAAAAATATACAACGCCCGCATGCATCGCCGATCAACATTTATAGCACACAAGGGCTACGGATCGATATTGGTTAACGGATTTTAGCAAATAAGGAAAAATAATTAGAAGGATGCCTTAAAAGCTAGATAGACTCCTAACACAATTATTATATTAATTTATTAAATCTACAAAATCAATATCGTCAAAACCGTCGAGAATTATATTTGCTTAACAACATGGAAAAACATTTTTTACTCTCGTCAATTTTTATCTAAATTGAAAGAATCGGCAAATCGAGTCTTTTATCGATTAGGAAAAGTTCGTTTTAAGCACTAATGAAAACTCAGGAACAACCACAAACAGCGTTAATGGCATGCAAATTTTAAGCGAAATCCACAAAAGTAAGCAAAGGCTTAAGATTAAAGCAGGTAAACTCTTTTCTTTTAGGAAATAACGTGTAACGAGAGCACCGATATTTTTCTACCAACCTTTTTTACGGTTCGTACGAACAAAATTAAAACTAGGAAGAAGCAGAATAGAGCAGTGGGAAGCAAAACACAGAATCAGAGATTCTCGGCCTTCAACGTTACAAAAGTTCGCGACTATAATTCTTTTTATCGCATCCTTTTGAACATGTTTCATGTACCAATCGTCCGTTTGTACGCGATCACGAAGGCTGAGTCTTTTATATCCTCTAACTAAAGAAGCAAAAGATACGGGCCGATTTTCGAAAATGGGCGTTTGTCAAGGACGGAAACAATTCGGAGCGATCCTTCGGTTCGTTCGGAGTAAAAAACGACAGTTACTGATCACACCCCAAAAATTCGGCGATTTCCTTGAATGAGCCGCCGGAAAACGGTCGCGCAAACATTTCGTACCGCGAAAGTAGGGCGCGCATGCCCTGCGTTCGAGGCTCTCTCGTTTTTTGGAAAATGCTCCAGTGCACCGTCGGCCTTGGCGCGAAGCTGTTTGGCGTGTGCGGTTGGTGCGATGGATCGCACCGGATCGATCTTGGGATCGATGAAACGAGCAACGCACGAGAAGAAAAATTTCGAGAGCGTCGTTACCTCAAATGCGGTCATACACGAGGGTGAAATCCTTCGGCAGCCCCGAAGAAGTCACCTCCGCCGCCAGGATCTTCCGTTGGACGATCAATGCTCGGGATCGGATCTTCAGAGTAGCTCGCTCCACCTCGGAATAGCCAGCCGGAGCTCCGCCTATATCTTCCGTTGACCTCTTCAACAAATCTTCCGCCGTAAAACTTTAACTACCAATCCTCCCCCCTCTTTTCTTTTGAAAAAACAAAAAAACAGACACCACAGCTCTAGCCGATAGCAGAGTCAATATCTTGTTTCGGAACTGGGTTGTTTGAAACTGTTGGGAAACGCGGGAGCTGCTGCAGAGCGACGCTCGCGTAGATCGCGGAGAGACTGACGTCACCCTTGGTACCGGAATGACGAACGCGCGACACGGTGTGCTGGGCGCAATGCGCGAGAGACCTTAGCGTCGCGCGGAAAGGGTTTTTGCGAACCGCACGGAGATGCACCACGACGTGTACGCTGCACGAGCACCCTCCGTAATGAATGCATCAGGCATGTGCGAGGGATTTTATGTTCGCCACCTCCACCGCCGCCACTTCCATCGTCAGCCACCTCCATCCTAGCGAGGATCGCTGGCGTCCTTTCCGACCAACCAACCCTCCTCTCCTCCACCTCCAACCCTCGAGCCGCTTCGTCGCCACCCCCCGGGTGCCGTCGATGTTAGCTGCCCTAGCCGACCGAAAGCCCCTCTCGACCAATCGCCTAGCGTCGACCCCTACCTGCACGCATCCATTCCCGGTTTCTGGCGGGGGCGGTTTGCCGATCGCCCGAATCGCCGATGTTGTTCGCGCTCGCGTTTGCGTTATCCTCCTACCGCGAATACCTGCGATGCCGCGCTCTTGAATTCGTCCTCCTGGCACCAAGTCGACGTCCCGGATCCGACGGGCTTCCTACCAAGACCTGGGAATCCTCCTGGTTTACCTGATCGGCATTGATCTACTTGTCCAACAATGGTTGGTAACGCGTCTGTGGTTCCGCCACGCCAATCTCGACCAGACGTTCCACGAGTGCATGCCACAGAAATTCTTGACGTATTCTCCACCGACGATGTTTTCTTCTTATGCATCATCCTCGATCATTCCAACAAATCTTAATCTTAATGCAGATCAACTTATGCACTTTTCGATATTCTTATCTATCACGACATTCTTTTTACCCTGGAAACTATGTTGTAGTAAAAATTAAGATTGTTTCCTTATGATCCATGACCTTTATTCGTATATTATTAATAAGTAACCGAAAAATGTCTTACCGCAGTAGCCCCCAGAATACAGTTGAACATTTGAGTTTATAAATTGCATTTGCAAAAAAAAATGCATTTGCGTCCGGTTTTACAATACTTTTTTTTAAGTCAAGATTTATTTAATATTCTGTTTTGTAAACAAATTAACAACTAAAACTCTTCAATTTTACAGAAAAAATATAATCGCTGAAAATCAAATCAATTGGATTAAGATGAAACTGGGAAGACCGGATAGCTGATTCCCAATGTGAACTCAAATTTTCAAATTTCAGTTTTTCTAATTTCGAATTTACAAAATCTGAATTCAGATTCAAACCCCAAAACACCCCACTTCCCAGTTTAACCTGGATCAAGCAATGTTTTATATTTTTATCGGCCATGTTGAATCCGCCATTTTAAATTTCCAAATGTCCGAGTACCTAGTTTCATGAACAATCGTATATCAGAAAAATGTATGCCGGAAAGGGCTAAGGATATTGGTTGTTTCCGTTTTTCAAATTTGGGATTTGAGTCGCAGCATACATTTTGTAAGAAAAATATTATTTTTTGTATCCTAGAATTTATTTATTTTATGAACAAGCTTTGGTAAGTAAGCACATCAACTATTCAAAGTCAACCTTTCTACCTTTGCTTTTTTGATAATTGTTTGTTATGATATTGATTTTGAAATTAATTTTAAATTTTAGTTTGCAAAAACTCTTAAAAGATAAAAAACAATGAAATAAGTATCACTATACATAAAAATACAGATTTCGACTTAGTTATTCACCCTTTGCTTTTGAATCCGCTGCACAACACGCAGAAGAATTTAAAGTAGATACGGACGATATGGTCAGACACGCTCTGCGTATATAGAAGCAACTCATTCTTTTCACTGGGATCTGGTTCATTTTCAACTTTGTTATTATATAAAACATAGAATTACGTACTGTTTCGGAACCGGCCCCTGGAGTTATTAGTTAAATTCAATAAACTATTATTTCTGAAAAAAATCAATTCTTTCTTGGAATACAATTCTTGAAAATTCAGATCAATAAAATTCAGTCGCGGTTAAAATTCAAAACCATGCAAACTCAAAAGTCTTTTCAATGCAATAATTCAGAACAATAATAATTGTATTGAAATGATTTATCGATAGAAATGTAATCTTAGTAAAAAATATGATCTGCTGGAAAGTACTGGTTTCGAAATATGAAAAATACTAAGCTTAATTTCGAAAATTTTTTGACAAACAGTGTAGGAACAGAGATTATACCCTATAATCTCTGGTAGGAATAAATGGACTGTCCATCAAGGTGGGTCATCTTTTTTTTTGTAAATCAACGTAGACGAGGTCGGTAATTAATATTTCGAGTAACCTTCTTTTTTAAAACGAAGAACTAAAGCGGTTTTTACACCGGGCTTCACAACTACCAACGAATAAAACAGGAAGTTGTTCAAACCTGGATGACCCCTTCCCCAAACACTTCTTTTTTAAGTTTATGAAATATTAATATAATATTATAAAAATTGATACGATTGCTTTTTTAATCATTTAACCAGTTCATAAGCCATAATATAAACCATCGCAGAAATTACTACTGTATTTTCAACTGTTCATACAATCGATATCTAGTAACGTGTTGTAGATTTCTGCTAATAATATAATCCCTACAAAACTCATGAAATATATTAAATGCAGTGTACTAATGCATTAATGCAGTACGCAATTAAAATTCAGTATGAAATTTACTACATTGGCTTTTAAACAGGAATATTAGTCCAGCCATATGTAGTAAAAAATATCATAAATCTATCCTTATTCAGTTTTTTATAGGAAATATTTAAAAATCACTAGGGCAGTATACGGAGAACTGTTAACCATTACTATCGACATATTTAAAATATGGATGCGCATCAATATATATATGGGCAACCACAGAACTTTTCATTTTTGTGAAATACTCATAATTCTATAATTATTAAGGCTTTAGGAATGTCTAAAAAATATACTTATTTTATATTCCAACAAACACCTTTATTAACAACACTTGTAAAAAAAAGACGTTCCAAAGTATTTTTATGTAATAGCAAGAGGCAGTCAAATATGTAAAAACTTGGAAATTGCGAATGAAATAATCCAATGGTTTTAAAATCTCTTTTATGTTAAACACACGGCCCCGAGATTACGGCATTGATCTGAGGTTTAACTTGCAACTGCACATATTAGAAAACAGTATTATAAGTCACATACGTGTGCGCAAAGTTTATTATAAAATTTCAGCATCTGTTTGACATGAAATAAGTTTTTGTCGAAATCCGCATTTTATTGATATTTTGCTGTTTCATGATTGCGGCCTGCAATAACCCAATGAAAACATAGATGATTTTTATTGCTGAGATAAAAATGAAGAAATCTAGCCATATTACGAATATGTGCTCGTTGTACATCCATGACAAGATAAAGTTGATAAAAATAATAAAATTCGTGCAACCGTAAATAATTTCACATTATCGTAGAGCACATTTCTAATAAGTTTTTAATATGTTTCTTGATGTCTGTGATTTCATCAATCGATCATTTATTAAAAGAAATTATGTGGACCGCAAATAATTCTTGTATTTTGTTCGTATTATTAGGGAAAATATAATTAATAATCTGGTAAAAAGAAATTCAAAATTATTATAAATGCTTATGTATTTCATACACATTCAAACGGCCCACAATAAAAAAAGTTACATCTTGTATAGAGTATTTCTCCTGGAGGGGTACAAAAACACGTATGCAAAGGGGGAATAGTGTTCGCGATTAACAATTTTTGTCAACCTTTTTGGAGCAAAAGTCAAAAGTTCTGTGGATTTGACCATATATATATATTACTTACATAGTATTCCAGACAATCCTGATGTTCAGAATAAGTTTACCAAGTTTAATTATGTTAATAGTTAATATCCGGATGACGATTATCCTCTTCTTAACATCTAATTTTCTTGGTCGATAAGACAGTGTGGCAGAAAAGGAGACGATTACTTGTGAAATCCAAAACAAATCTCAATAATCTACACGGAGAAATGTTTTATTTAAATTTAAAAAATAATTTATTTTACGAACTTCCCAAGTATAAAGGCGGATGCCCTCAAGTATAGGTAATTTCGGCCCTCGATATGGAACCTCCGAAATTAACAAATTTTGGTAGAGTATGATGAGAACTAAGACCTGATGGAAGTGACCGACCGCACCTACAACAGACAGTGCGGCCTATTACTACTGAAATTACTGCCTTTTCCTATGTATAATCCAAGACCTTGACAACCATTTTTCAAACTTTCCCAAATGATAAATCAATCGAACTTTCCATTAGGTCTTGAGTCATACTCTACCCGAATTTGTTAGTTTTGGAGGTTCCATCTCAAGGGCGGAAATCTCATATACTCGTGGGCATCCTCCTTTCTTTGATTCTTTTCGAATTATCTAAAATCCTAGCCTTCGAAAATCTACCTCGCATAATCTAGGCAGCTCCAGGATTTCCAATGGATATTTTACACGATATGTATAAGAGGATTGCATTAAATGATATTTGTTGGCTCTATTCTTGAATTTGGGCGGGCCCAGTAGGAGAAAAAAGTTATTTTATTTGCGATGATTTGGTATATTATAACAAGCCGTTTTTCTTTTGAAGCAACAGTTAACAACACAACAGGTATTAAAGGTTATAAATTGTATAAAACAGTCAGTAACGAGTTATAGAATGTGCGATCGCATATTAAAGCATTCTTCTTTATTGAGAAAAAGAAAATATAGGGCAAGAAAGAAGTTGAAAAAAGGATTTTTAATTCTTTAGAATTACAATTCTTTAGATGAATGTAAAGGTACAGAAGAAAATACTACCGATCTCAGAAATCGTAATGTAATAAAGCACGAAGAACAACTACATCAAAGCATTGCAACAGGTATTTGGTGACTGCAAACATTTTTTTGACAATGCGGTGAAAATTGAAAATTCAGAGCCAGAAGCAGAATTTAATAGTAGAAAGTTTGATGATGAAAAAATGAATATGTATGTCTTACAATTATTAACGCTCGCAAATAAATTAAAAAAACCTTTCGTTCGGGTGAGATTTAAACTTGCATCCCTAACATTGCAGAGACCGTACGTTGACCACTTAACGATACGTTGTTGGTTCCGAAATAACATTTCAGAGCTTGTATATTAAGATCGTAGATAGTCAATTTTGTATGTACATCATTTTCCCGTATCTCTGACCGTGCTTTAGGATAATTAAACATTTTGAAATAGTCTAATTGGTCCTTTTGCGGACTTAGATTGATTTGCTCGAGACCGTCCTCGTATCGATACACTCCCTAATATATTTTAGAATTTTTATAATTGTAAATTCTGCAAAGTTTTAACTAGCAAATCTTCACTTGCATAGCGGCATTAACTAACTCCATATCCTCGCCGGTAGATCTGACTTAATTTATTTGATTTAACTTTTACCCTATTGTACTATGTTTCGATCGTCGAATGTCAGAAACAGTCAAGTTCTGTATTTCGAAAAGTCTGCCTTCGTAAACTTACGAAAAGCTATTCAGTTGTTAGGATTACAACATTAATTATTTTATCGTTTAACGCTGATATTTGTAATTTCTTTTTAGGGAAATAATAACTACGTGCGTACACGCAATATAAAATTTCTTAATTCGTAATGGAATTACAAATCACACTGCCAGTTTCAAACACCAAAATTACTGCGATTTTTAGGGTTAGAATGACAGTAAATGCATTTGAATGTTCCTGCTTTTGAAAAAAAAAATTGGAATAAATAAACCTGATTCTTTCATATTTATTCGTCGTTTATGGCGCAAGCGTTAATTTTACGAAAAAAGTTTATATAACATTTTGTGTAGCGAATTTGATGACCTACATTTATATTGGAAGCATTTTTTGTTGTAATTTGTATTTTTGATGAGAATCGCAAAAAATTCATCTTCTTAACTTGTTTGCTTGACGTTCGCATAATCTAGTATGGATAAAATTGGGTTTACTGTTCACGATAAATCGTGAGATAAAAAAATAGGATGTACGTACATACAAGATCACTAGCAAACATTTTTTAGTTGTTCAGGTTCTGAAACGTCGACCTTTGATGTGAAACTACAGGGTTTTTATTTTGCCGAGGTGGTTCTATAATTGTCATTTCAACACAAAAATTTAGAAGTTAAAAAAGTCAAAGTAAAAAAATACCAAAGAATACAATCGTTTGGAAAGTACTTTCTGTGACAAAAACGATGAAATTTAATTTTTGTAAAATGATTAGTATTATTATTATCATTACAGGTTACATATATCACTGTCATTTAAAAATAGATTATAGGCATATATTATTCTCGTTCCCTATTAACCAATTAAACATGTGTCTCATAAGAAAACCGTATTGCTTTATTTAAAAAAAACAATTTGATATTGCCAAAATCTAGCATCTATACACTATAAAAACCACATCTGTATACTGTTCCGGGATAGTTTTAGGTAGAATTTTAAGTAATTGTATTTTTTGTTTCGTGACGAAAGTTGAAAAAAGGATCAAATCACTCTAACAACAGCTATTTGCTTTTATGCGCTAACCGAGTGTCTGACCGTATCGCCCTTATCTACTTTAAATTCTTCCTCATTGTGCAGCGGATTCAAAAGCAAAGGGTGAATAACAAGTGCACACCTATATTTTATTTATTATTTATTATAGTGATTTTTATATTATTATCTTTGATTCTTACGTTTTTTGCAAACTAAAAACCATAACATCAATTTTAAATTAAAAATCACTATAAACAATTATCAACGAAATCAGAAAACTCACACAATCATTGACTTTGAAAAAAGCACACATTTACTTGCCAATGCTTGATCATGATATAAATAAAGTTTCTTATACAAAAAAATGAAGTAACTCGTTAGAAAAATTGATAGAATCGTTATAATTCATCCAGGACTTTAAACATTTACCGGTTATGTGGTCAGTCAATTCACCGATTGTGTTGTCAAGTTTTTTCAACCACGACTAAACACGATCCGACAATTTAAAATCATAAACAACCCATAACTATTAAGCATACCAAAATAATCAGCTTACTAATATTAAATGCTTATATGGTTAAAATATACTGTTTTAAGAATATTAACATTTTAGCTGGAATGGCCTGTAACACAATCACTATTCTAACTAAACATTAAATTAAGGTAAAGTAGTATGCGCCTTGTCCCACACATTTGGGATGTGCAGAATCCAAAACATATATTTAGTCAGTAAGTGAAATGTCCAATGTATATAGTGTATTCCTGATATAAGCAATAAAGTCGATTATTATTATTATTATTATTATTATTATATATTTATACGTAGTTGATACATTTAATATATGTCAGATTTTAACATCTTCAATACTAATTAAAAATTATGTTTAATTCCTAACGTTAATAAATTAGAGAAATTTAGAGCCTGTGTTTATAGCTTTTGGTCCACCGGCACGCATTAGGAAATAAACCGAATTTTTTCTTTCGTTTTTTCCAGCTTTATTTATAAAGTTCGCATGTTAGCAGAAATATATATTTAATGCATTTCACGTTTATACGTTAATGATCTTTATAGAGCCACCTTTTCCCACATATTTTAATATTTTTATAATAATCCTGTATTAACATTCGTCAATGTAAATGTTTAATTTTAGCCCTCATAAAAAACCTTAAAAGTTTTAGAGAATATTTTCAGTTATACGTATTTTTGTATTATGTTTATTTGTTTTCCAATTTTTCTATTCATACGGATATATGAAAACAATTGAAAAAAAAACACATTTTGCTAGTGAAAATATTTATTTTTATTATGCACGAAAAAAAGAGAATAGTTGATTACTAACTGAAATATAGGCTTTCGAAAAATAGCTCAACCAACTACTTTGTAAAAATGAAAACTATTTAACATTTTTTTAAATATAAAGTACAACCGTACTGAGTCCCGACGACACGGGGACTCTGGTTTTTACTCTAGAAAAAAGAGGGGAATAAAAAAAATAAAACTTATCAAAGGGGATATGATGGTATTGATATATATTTTAAAAGGGGAACTTACAAAATTGTGGGGGAGGACTTTATTAAATATAATATAAAAAATATAATAAAATTAATTCGCCGCGCACTGTGCACAGTACTTACGTTTGTTTCGGTATCTCGAAATTCGCACAAAATATTTATATACACACTACAATCTAATAATTTTCGCAATATAATAGTTTTTAATTTGTTCACCTTGACGGTTTACAAAGAAGTGAAGTGAAGATGGTCTGACCCGTTACCATCACGCCACAGCGTCAGTCCTGGATACTAACTTTCAGGGGACAAGCAAAAAGGAAAAACAATTACGAATAAGGACGAATTTAAGACAACGTAAGGACAAAGACGGAGAACATAATTTTGGCAATGCTGGGAATAGTAGGGCAAGTCTAAGTTTTCAAAAAGGGGTGGGCGACTGAATGAGGTTTCTGCACGAGTGCGACGAACATTTACTCGGCACTGGAAGGGGTAATGATATATGTAATGAGTGCGACAAGCGCAGACAATATTGATGACGAATTAGTAATTGTACATTGGGCCATGAGTGCGACGAACATCGACTCGATGAGCGCGACAGCAATAGTCTATTCCATGCATGAGTGCGACGAACGTCAACTACGCGAATATGGAAGGTAGACAGAGACGCTGTACAAATGAATTGACCAATAGGGACTGAGTTTGATCAAGATGGCCGACGAGTTGCGCGTAAAACTGCGCGATAGCCAGTCCACGGTGAACGACGACTGAAGTGACAGGTCGTCTCGGTTTTCGGGATTTTTTTGAGTGTTTGTGCGGGTTTTCATGTGTGGTTCACTCCGGGATCGAGTGCCAAAGGATCGGGTACAGGAGAATGCAATCGGAGTCATCCTCTCGACGGCAACGGGAAAAGGAGTTTGGAGTTTTGGAGGAAGGCGAAAAAGGAGCAGCAATTACGGTAAGTTTAAACTGTAATTAATAAGGACTATTTCTTTGTGTAAGGATGGGTAAATTTATGTTTCAGGAACAGGACGTCAACCAGCAGCGATTCCGGCACGAGGAAGCAGACCATCGGAACAGCTGAGTGCACATGTAAGTATAGTGTTTACATTTTTTTAAATATATTCCTCTTCCATATATGCCTCTTCCTTGGACGATAACTTTACTTCACGACACTGACAGATTCTTTATTTAAAACAATTATGATTAATAATTTCTATGTTTACAGGTATATCGAGTTCTTGGACAGCTGGACAAGACGGGACGATGACACCAACGAGTTGACAGGACGAGCACCAACATTGGGGAACGGTTCCTGGGGATGGTTAAGTGGATTCCGACGGGACGATGCACCAATCTTCAGTCTTCTTTCTTGAGGTAAGTATCTTAGTTGGGAACGCAAGTAGATGGACTGTCTACTTTGTGTTACAAAAGAATGGTAAAATTGACAACTTTTCTTGATATCTATTTTTAGGTTTAGTTGCACAATTCAACTACAAGAAGTAGTAAGTTTAGTTATTTCCATTGTTGAACGAACTATTATCAAAAATATGAACAATTTTACTAGATTGAATAACCGTATTGTATAATATAGACCAATGCATCATGTTCGATGTCGCGAAATATGAGATGGAATCAGGGTGAAATATGTATACGTATACAGAATTTATTGCTAGGTTTAATTTTGCCGAGAAGACATGTTAACGTGGAAAAAAGTGTTAAAAATATTTTGATTAACATGGATTTGGCAAAACATGTTTAGAAAGCTTAGTACAAATTTATGAATTATATAAAAAAGTAAAATTTTGAGGTTATCATTACCATTCAATGTATGAGAAAAAGTAATTGATATCGAAACAACTAATCTACAATAGCCATGGGATGAAACATTAGTTCAGTCGAAGAACTGACACATTATCCCATAATTCCTTTTTTTGTTCGAGTAAAGTATAAACAAAGAAAAATAGATAACTATTTAACAATTTAATAATTTGAATCCTTCACCTTGTGCGGACGAGTCGAATTTCCTCCCGTTCTTCAGCCTTCCAACGTAATATATTGAAACAAATTTTCCTGATTTTGAAGGTGATCCATTTCCCTCAATTAGGTCTTCAATTTGGACTCCTCCACTGATGAGTTTTTTCTTTTGTCGTTCTTACTTTTCGGTTTTTGGACTGTCGTCTTTATTCTTTTGTCAATTATTTGAAATAGTCGTGCTTACTACTTTAATTGATTAAACTAATTATTTAGTTATTTCAACTATTTTTTAAATATAGAATGACAAACTGTAAATAGTTGGTGCAACTAAAAAAGATAGTCAAACATTTTTAACCTTTTATTATTGATCGAACCATTAAGTTTTTTTTGAGTACGTTGCGTAACTTCGTGAAAATTCGTTATTTTCACATCTTGGACTAGTAAACCGGAAGTTCAATAAATCCTAGAAGATTATCATCTAGTTTATGACATTGAAAAAAACATGGGATAAAAAGGTTTAAGGTAGTAAACATTCATATAAAGTGCTGTCAAAAAAAAGGCCCCTAAATATCACGTACGTCCATATATTTCACGGAACTATTATTACCACAGATTATCGCCCAGACAGCATTTATCGTTCCACCTATATTCCAGGAACATAACAACTGGAATGTTGTTATGAAGGTTGTTATATACCTGGAACGTTACTGGAATATAAAATGTCCCGAGGCGTTTGTATATATGTTACATAGCCAGGAATGTACCAGGAACATAACCGGATATCATTCCAGTAATATAACTGGAATATGTCTATTGAAATGTTCCCTCCATTTTCTCCGCGGACGCATTTTTTAGACAAATCTAAAATCGTGTCAAATTTATCCTGAAATTGAACGCGTTTTGTTCGCATAACATTGAATTTGAATCCAGAATATCATTTTGGCAAAAACATTTAAAATATTCCTAATAAGAAATTTTCCGGCCAATTAAAAAAAAAAACGAAACAAATTTTGAGGATTATCGTCATATTTTTTTTAAATTATGTAAATTCGCTGTTATATGTAATTTCATGTGAAAATGAAGTTTAGGTATCTTTTGCTACTTTTGTTGCTTAAATAACAACGATCGCAAATAAGTTAGTAACGCTCGAAAAGAAATTAGAAAAACGCTCGCCCCGGTGGGAAATCGAACCCGGGTCCTTCGCTTACTACGCTAATGCCTTAACTACTACGCTACGCTCGCTCTTATCTAATTTTGTATGACGAAGGATGGTTACTATCCGTAAAGCCTCCATGATGCTATTACCCACCTGTCACATTCCCAGTGTATAACATTTGCAATGATCTCGTAATGTTATACAAATCGACACACGGACAAAACAGTGGCATAAGCCATCGTGAGCTTGTTATATATATTTGAAATGAATGAATTATATACCAATTGTGTGTGAATAGGTGATATTTAGGCCTTTTTCCAGGTTAGTACATCTCAAATTAAGGTTTGAGGTTAACTGACCTGTCAAATAAAAAACCCATATTTTCTAAATCCTTCTTCCCATTCTCATTATTGCAATCTACAGTCATGGTGTAATTTTACACCATATGTGTACACTGTGAGAGCCCAATATTAATTAGATTAATTAGATTTAAGACAGCAATATTGTGGTACCTCTACGGCTATGACACCAGTCACTTAAAAAACATAGAAGCAAAGGTAACGTTTGAAAGAGTTTTGTCGACGAATGGGCCTATTTACTTAATGTTGTTATATACTTGCATGGTGAATATCTTATCCTTGTCAATACCACATACATTTCCTTCATATTTTGTGCAAATATATAATGTAAAAGAAATAGAATTGATACTTCAAAATAGGTGCATAAAAAACTTAGAAGCGTAGGAAACGTATCACTGAATTTTGTCGACGGATTGGAGAATTTGCTTATTTATTTATATAAAACTGCATGGTAGATATATTATACGTATAAATACATATTAAAATCTTTTATGTGTAATGTAAATAAATAAAGTAATAGAATTTGAATTGAATTTACAGGATATGCATTTAAAAAAGTCAGAAACAAGGAAAATGTTTCAAAGAGGTTGGTCGTCGGATTTGAGAATTTAGTTTTTTTTTAACATAAACCTGCATGATAGATATATCATACATACAAATACATATTAAAAATAGTAAATGAAATTGAATTGAATGTACTGGACAGGCATTTAAAAATCTTAGAAGCATAGAAACCGTATCAATGAATTTTGTCGACGGATTGGAGAATTTGCTTATTTATTTATATAAACCAGCATGGTAGATATATCATACATATAAATACATACATATACATATAAAATTAAATAGCAAATATCGAATGTGCAAGTTACTTTACTTTACAAGAAGTTTTACCGATACGAATAGATATAATTGAAATTTAAATATGCAATATCCTAAATTAATTTCAATACATACATTTCACTTGCATATCTACAAGAAATATCGATATCTCTTTTATTGCAAGAAATTTGAACACGTTTCTATAAGCATAAAAAAGTAGCATTACAAATAGAAATCTTTTCATTGAAACAAGAATATCAGAAAGTATCAGAAAATACGTATTTCATTTAGCACCACAATTCCTATACATTAACAAAATCAAGTAAATTAGTCCATCTGTCGACAAACCTCTTTGAAACATTTTCTTTGTTTTTAAGTTTTTTAAATCCATATCCTGTAAATTCAATTCCAATTCTATTACTTTATTTATTTACAATAAACTTAAAAGGTTTTTATATGTATTCATATGTATGATATATCTACCATGCTGGTTTATATAAATAAATAAGTAAATTCTCCAATCCGTCGACAAAATTCATTGATACGGTTTCTATGCTTCTAAGATTTTTAAATGCCTGTCCTGTACATTCAATTCAATTTCATTTACTATTTTTAATATGTATTTGTATGTATGATATATCTATCATGCAGGTTTATGTTAAAAAAAAACTAAATTCTCAAATCCGACGACCAACCTCTTTGAAACATTTTCCTTGTTTCTGACTTTTTTAAATGGCTATCCTGTAAATTCAATTCAAATTCCATTACTTTATTTATTTACATTAAACATAAAAGATTTTAATATGTATTTATACGTATAATATATCTACCATGCAGTTTTATATAAATAAATAAGCAAATTCTCCAATCCGTCGACAAAATTCAGTGATACGTTTCCTACGCTTTTAAGTTTTTTATGCACCTATTTTGAAGTATCAATTCTATTTCTTTTACATTATATATTTGCACAAAATATGAAGGAAATGTATGTGGTATTGACAAGGATAAGATATACACCATGCAAGTATATAACAACATTAAGTAAATAGGCCCATTCGTCGACAAAACTCTTTCAAACGTTACCTTTGCTTCTATGTTTTTTAAGTGACTGGTGTCATAGCCGTAGAGGTACCACTATATTGCTGTCCTAAATCTAATTAATCTAATTAATATTGGGCTCTCACAGTGTACACATATGGTGTAAAATTACACCATGACTGTAGATTGCAATAATGAGAATGGGAAGAAGGATTTAGAAAATATGGGTTTTTTATTTGGCAGGTCAGTTAACCTCAAACATTAATTTGAGATGTACTAACCTGGAAACTACTATTCACACACAATTGGTATATAATTCATTCATTTAAAATAAAAATAACAAGCTCACGATGGCTTATGCCACTGTTTTGTCCGTGTGTCGATTTGAATAACATTACGAGATCATTGCAAATGTTATACACTGGGAATGTGTCAGGTGGGCAATTGCAGGAATATAACACTGGGAACATACCTGGAACATGCAATGCGATATTATATATTTGTAATATTCCTAGCATATTCCTGGTATGTAACGCTCAAAATGATAACATCTGGTATGTTCCTGTTATATACCATTCGAAATGATATCAAATATAACATTTTGTTATATTCCTGGAATATAGGTGGAACGATAAATGCTGTCTGGGGCGGTCTGCAACTTTCTTCATATTTATCATATAAAAAATTTAAAGAGAACTTAATGCTGTTTATTTGAAAATATTTGAAAAGTATATTTCAAATCTACTAAGGTATCTGTATTAAATTAACATGCAAATAAACAAAGGAGGACGCCCTCGAGTATAGGTGATTTCCGCCCTCGAGACGGAACCTCCGAAACTAACAAATTCCGGTAGCGTATGATGAATAACGTACGATGAGAACTAACACCTATTGGAAAATTCGACTGTTTTATTAGCCGGGAAAGTTTAAAAAATCGTTGCAAAAATCGCGGATTTTACATAGAAAAAAGCTGGAATATAATTAGTAACAGTTCGCACCTACCTACTGCAAACAATACACAGTGCGGCCTATTACTACTGAAATTACTGCATTTTCCTATGTATAATCCGCGGCCTGAAAGGCGTTCATTTTAAACTTTCTCACATCATAAAACAATCGAATTTGCCATTAGATGTTAGTTCTCATCATACTCTAACCGAATTTGTTAGTTTAGGAGGTTCCATCTCGGAGGCTGAAATCAGTTATATTCGTGGGGATCTTCCTTTCGTTATATACACGCACGCAAACCAGCACACAAATCATGTAGACGAACATAATTTACAATTCGGCGTATGTCAAATTATTATTATTATTAATCAAAGCTTCTCCAACTTTCTCATTTTCACTCCAGGAGTGTACATTTAAAAAAAGTATTGCGCGTTAAAAAGTCGTATTAATAATGCAAACATTTTACAAAATTACTTACTTTTCCTCGCTCAACTTATTACATGGAATTCTATTTTCACTAATTTCGATAAATGTTTATATCAAATATTAATTAGACTTGTGATATTCGACGGAAAACATGATACATTTCTTATATGAGTATTTGGACATTGAATAGGGCGTATTGTTGTACGCTCATACGGCAAACGCGGTGTGCTTGTCCCAATGTTTTTGCGGCATGTGACAGTAGATACAGGCCGCGCAGTCAGACGCGCCGCTTAACCCATTTCGTCCACACGGAAAAAAAATTTCGACAGCGACTGCCCGAAACAGCGGTAGTGGCGATCATGAACGAATATCTAAGATCAACAATTAATGAGTAATATGATATTGATAATGTTATAAAATATGTCTTTGAGTTAAAGCAATGTATGGAATATAAAGACAATTTTTGAGTTAGATAATAGTTTCGTACGATAATGGCTTTGTTTATTCAAACCGAATATTGACAGTGTCTTTACCTTTTCATACTATTTTTTTCAGTGGATAATATTTTAACGTTTTTATAGTCGAAATTGTGATAAGTGTCCATTCTATACATTGTCAACCCCGTATATTTAGATTCTGGTCCATAGATGTTTTTTTGATGTTCATTGATTCTCGTTTCTAGAAGTCTACTGGTTTGACCAATATAAACGTTTTCACAACTTTCACAAGGAATCTGGTAAACTACATTGGACATTTTTCCTAATTTCAGTTTATCTTTTAACGGTTTAACACATTTTATAACATACTCGGATCGTGATGCATTATGCATATATAATGCAAATATGATTCGAGTCATGGTGTCCTCTTAAGGATACGATAATTAACAACATATAAAAAATATTGTCTTAAAGTATAACGGTTGGCGAGTTACTGAATTACCTTCGACGGGTACTAAACAACATAATTTACGATCGTTAAGTATGTAAACAAATGTATTTCCTATTGTGTACTAAATAGTGTGTTGCGAGACGATGCTCTTAATACCATGGGCGTATGTAAAGTGTTATTTTAAACTTTTATTGCAAAACATTTTACAGTTTTTTAATTTTTGTTAAATATAAAACATTTTTAATAGAATTCGTCCGAAAATCAAAACTCTTCACATATAAATGTCGAGAAACTCAACCACTGATACTGATTATGTATATCAATCGATGTAAGTGTTTGTTTTTTCAATTTTTGTATCATACGTTTATAATTCGTTGTTAGCGCGATACAGCTGAATTTTTATTTTTCATTCTTTTATAGAGAATAAATTTCTGAAGATGGCCAACATCATGGCCGAAACGTCAAATTAATATTTATATTTTATAATTGTCTACTGACCGTTAAACCAAGACTTCCCAAACATACTTTAATCAACAATTTATATTGTTAACCATTATAATCTGATTTCTAACGGTAAGAGAAAGTACCGTATAAGATTTATCATTTATATGGGAAACATTTTATAAAAAAAATATGTAAACATAATCTTATTCCTATCACAATATCAAATCTTCTGAAAATATCAGAGATTATTAAATTAAGTGTTAAATTAAGAAATTAATTAAACACTAACCAAGAATTTTCGATACCCTGATGTTTTTTCATCATTTGCAGCAAAATATATGCAATGATTCGAATTACCTCTCTAATATACTGGTCGCCAGTTTTTTAGTGCAATACCTTATAGGCTGACCACTTTAGAACCCCTTCAACTGTAAAAGCATTGTATGCACTCCTCGCCCACTATACCGTTGATACCTACAATACTTTTACAGTAGTCTAGTGGCAATCGAAAACTTTTCGACTGCTTTTCCGGCACGTCAATATTGCGAATTTGAGTTGACAAAAAGTGCTGGTCCAGCCCTCGTTTAACACATTACACCTACTCCCGGAGGTGTTTGAAAATCGAACCCGTACGCACGGTTACATATGTATATGTATTTTGACTGGTGCGTAAATATAAACTTTTTTAATTTAATTAAATATGCACCTATTTCTATGTATTGAATCCTTAGCAGATTTTTAAGATAATTGTTTAATAAAATGAGCAACATTTTCTCAGTTACACTTTGTTCGAAAATAAAGAAATTTAATCTTCAAATCAAGGCTGTATTATTAGACTTAATTTATTTGTTAGGTGAAAATATGGCACACAAAATCAACGTAATTGTCAATAAAAAATAAATATTTTGGTTTGAACTGATGTTATTTCTATCATGATTTATCACACCGGTCCTTAAGGACCAACAAGTTTAACAAAAATTTCAATGAAAACGATTGTTGGCGTCTTATTCTACGTACTACATACTTTAAAAATCAATTTTTATCGAAATCCTATTCGCTCGCGTTCCTAAAATATTCCAAAATGAGTTTCAACTAATTTTTATCCATTTATACATTATTTGAGTTTAACACAAAACTAGAAAATATCGATTTTTCAATGTTACCTTACTTTTTTAATACATAATGAATGGAAGTTAATACATGTGCTGTGAACCTCTCTATAATAAAAAAAAACAATTGATATTATTGAACTTCCCTTCGGCATTAGTCAGAGCTAACGATGTGGACGTAGAGAGTAATGTAGCTCCATTTTTTTTATTTTTTTTTAAATTTTTTCTTTTTTATTGTTTTTTTTTTATTTTTTGTTCTATTTTCTCACTGACTTTTCAACATTTAAAAAAATATATATATGTAATAAAATTCATGACACTAAACGTGCAAAGAAGAAAATTCAACGACAGCCTTTTGCAATCTTACAGCATAGAGAAGATAGCGAAATTGCATACGCGAACTCATTGTTCGCCGTAGTCATTTTTTTTCTGGAATTTGAAATAATTTTTTAGAATTTCCCTGCACGCGAAAATCGAATGCAAATTAGTTCTTGTTGGTTTATTATCGATAAAGTATAAGAATAAAATTTGGCATACGGTAACTAATCGTTCAAAAACACAACAACACCGCTGCAGGCGACTGCGGATTAATTAGCCGCTTAAAATTCTTGAAATACCCACACAATGTCCCCCTTTAAGTTGCATACATTTATATATCATTCACATTTTTTGGTCACTAGCTCCTAGTCTATTAGTTATTGTACGACAATATTAATCGTAATGAAATTATATATGATACATGGCATGTCCTTTAGCACTAACCTGTAGTGATCAATCACAGGCTATGTCGGTTCAGTGTGCACTCGGACATTACGTTAAAATAATTCGATAATATCCAACTAGATACCGAAGGTATGTACTGATGAAAATGCATATTGCAAACAATTTACATATATTTAATTTCATACGGTCGCACACAAAGAAATAATCCAGTCATTGACATCATAATCATCCGCATCCGGTATTAGACATTCTTTTACAAAGCGAACACTTTCATTTTCCAACATTTTTAAATCGTTCCAAACTTTTTTACAAATGCTAGGTATAAAATAAGCGATTAAAAATTTGAGTTTGTATGTTTTATGGCTTTCAAAAAATCATATCTCCGTCATTTTTTATCATAGAACAATCAATTTTTCTAGTTTATAAGGTGAATGAACCTTCGAACTCCACTTTTTCATGAATGATCCTAATGTCAAATTAAAAAAAAACTCTTTTTACAAATAAAATTTTAAAAGTTACGTTTCGATATCGCGGGCTGAAACAAAATGTTTTTATTAATACTATTGGATTCCTTGGGAAATTTACTAAAAATATCAAAGTTTCGCCTTGGAGACTTTAAAACTCTCCTCGTACTTAATTAAATAGTCCGGCGCCTCGAAGACGCGGGCGCACGACGAGCGTTTTAATTTCATAAAAAAGTAGAGGTCATTTAAATAATTTTATAAAAATAACATATCATTACCTTTAAAATTAACAACAAAATTGTTCTACAATAAAAAATGGCGGTTATATCAAAATTACCATAATACGCAGAAATTCAAATTTTTAAATCGCTATATATTCGACAATAAATTTCAAACAAAATTTTCCCTACACCCGTGTTTTTTTTATTCTATGCCTAGAACCGGTGCCAAAAGTTTGGAGCGATTTAAAAATGTCGAAAAATAAAAGTTTTCGGGTTTTAAAAGAATATCTAAATTCTGTAGTTTCTAGTTCTATAATATGGCTTCGAATTCCGGAATAAAAAAGTATCAATTAATGTTATCAAATCCCTGATTATATGTCTGTGATTAAAGGAAATTGCAATAAAAAATTTTGTTACAATACGAGAGTTTGATAGAGATTTTTCTAACCGATTTTCACTGATTGAATAAGATTCAATAAAAAAGCAAACGCTAAAAGAAGAGTATTGCATTCCTTTAAAAGGGTTCTAAACGTTATAAAATGGTCCGACGGTAAAGTAGGAAATTTCACTAAAAAACGTAAATAAAAGTTGCTGGAATAACATTTTTAAAACTCGGGCTCTTCTAAGGGCAATTCTAAGCACTACAAGTAGTTTCCTAGAAAATACCAAAGATATTGTTTGAGAACTGACCGAGAATTTTCTGAAATAAGTGATTTTTATTGATTTCCGACAATTCTTGGTCAGTTCTGAATTATTTTCCGTGGCAAGTTCTAGGATAGTAATTAAAATTGCCCTTACAGAGTCCGAAAGTTGCAAACTAGATTCAGTTATTTTTTATTTACGATTTTTAGTGAACATTTTTACCTTATCGATCGAGCACTTTAGAACAAAGAATATACAGGCACCATGTTAAACCGTTTCGTCACAAAAGTTCGAAATTTTGATACAACTTTCAGAGCTGTAACGTTTATTCCCAACATTGTTACATAAAATTGAAATAAGTGAATATTGAAAGTTTTGGATCTACTCTTTCGAAACCCTTAGTCAGAATTAGCCAGAGATTTCGAAAAAATCAACGGATTTTACTACGTTTCTTGGCAAGAACCGTTTTTCGACATTGAAAAGCAATAATAACCATTGCAAAGTGCACTAATCGCGTATTTTCGCACAGTTTTTTATTTCCTTGTAGAACTTTTTTTAAAAAACAAAAGGCGACTTCAACGTGGCATATGCAAGTCTGAATTTTGTATTTTCTCACACAAAGTGGATTATTTTAAGATGTAACGATCGAAAACATGGAGAATTTGTATGAAAAAATAATTATTATCTATATAATTGTGTTTGGATATCCATAACCTCAAATACGTTATATAAAATAGGTTTTGACGCATTTATTGCCCGATTTCCACTCAATTTCCAATGTTTCCCTGTGACAACCTACGCGTGCAATTTATAACCAGTTTATAACCTAACAATTGCATGCAGCCTGACAATTTATTTAAAATGCTTTTTTAGTAATTCAAATACGACTTTTTTTTCATTGAGTTATCGAAATTTTTGTCAAGGCACTATTTGTCATTTTCACTTTTTGACTTTTAGGTTAGGATATCTTAGAATCTTGACGTAATATAATATTTCTAGAAGGTCCGTCTCATTTTTTTAGTTATTTTCATACATTTACACATTTACTAAACGTGTGAAAATCAAAATTGTGCCTTAACAAAAACTGCGATAACTCGACGGAAACAAATAGGATCAAAACTTAAAAAGCATTTTCAAGCTGATAAATAGTACTTTAATCTGTTTTTTTCTAAATTGCGAATGAAAATGGAGTAATATAATAACTTACTCAAAATTGTATAATGGGTGTTTTTTGCACTTTTATGTTAGAATAATTCTTGACCAGATTTGGATTCGGCGAAACGAAAATATTGGGAAACGTATAGCCCGGTTTATGCGTATAAATTTTGTGGCCTATGTTATTGATATTTTAGGAATAATTAGTTGAACACAATGTTCAAAAAAAACAATACTCTTCTCTGCGCGTTTGAGAGTTCACCCCACAAATTATACCCGTCTGTTATAACGTAGTTTATAAAATTGATTTAAAGCAACGTTGCTTTTAAAATAATGAATATACATATTTAAATATTTCGTTAGATATATGATATTGATAAGTATCTAAATTCTGATATAGTCTTACAAACTATCGAGTACAATATATAACGAATGTAAACCACAGAATGCCATTAACGCCATTGCAATACATCTGGAGTATCGTACAAAGAGCATACTTGAGAGCGAATTCTCTAAGGATTGATGCTATAATAGCATCGAAACTTTGACATGCAATGACGTTTGAGGTTAGTTTGGGACTCTTTGATAACTAATTGTTAAACAGTTCTATTACATCACAACTTAAAAAACTCGGTGAACTGAATAACTTTGAAAACGTGCACAATCCATATAAATAATGTCATTGAGCACTGAAAACTATTTACTTTCGTCTTTTTTTGAAATTATTACTATGTAGTTTTTTTGGTTAATAAACTAATCAAGACTGAAATGGAACATTTGCTGAAAGGAGTTTTCTTTTTCTTATTACCTTGTAGATATGATGAGGGGTTGTTTAATTTGACATCTGAGATTTAAAAAATCTTAGATAGTATTATGTAAGCAGCATTTTTTAGCGTATGAGGGAAACAATACAAAGGTCACATACGCACATAGATCGTATACTATCTTTTTTCACCAGAGAAATTTTTCCAACACTGATTTGAGTGTGCAAAGTACAGTGCAAATCGGGTACTTCGCACACTAACAACACTATGAAAATTAAATTTCGTTCATGCAGTGAAAAAATATATTGTACGCGGAAAAAAGCAGTTTTTAAGCTCAACAAGAAAAGTGGTTACGCCAACTAAAAAACGTAGTAAATATTGCACCAGCTGCTTTGTTTAGTTGATATTACTATTTCAGGTTAGTTACCACTGTCACTACTTTTTCTTGTAAGGCTAATTGCTTTTTTTAGCAAGAACGTCGACTTTTTTTACTTGGAGTTATTATCTTTTATTCTTAATAATTTGAAATTTTATATTACCCTATTTTTGCAGTTAGCATCATATTTTACATAAAATGTTAAAGTGGGCCTAACATTTATCAAGCTTTATGCTATGTTATACTATCGATAATTAATGATTTAAAAATAAATTCGAAAAGTTGTACATAACCATTGAATATGGAATAGGCATTCGGCACCTACGTTGAATTTTTATTTTAAAACTGCATTTATTGCGATTTAACATACGTTGATAATCCCACTTCTTTTAGCAAATCCGCAACATTCGTATCACGACAAATAGATATGGTACGAAATTTCGTTTCTCACTTTGACTTTTACTCCTTCCATTTTTAATTCGAAAGGCAGTTCGATAAGTGTTTCGATGCTATGAATAATAGTAACCTTAAGTAAATAAACTAGTAAGGCACGATATTGACCAGTTTCGGTAGCTGATGTAACAATTTGAAATTGTTATCAGTGACAATGCGCTTGTTGGGATTACTATCTTCTTTGTTGGATTCAATACTTTTGCGGTTACTACTTTCAAGTTGTTAGCGTAACTAACCATTTTTTCCGTGTACGCTATTAGATTAAGATTTTGATTTCAATCTACATAAAGCTCTTATTTTAACCTGTAATACAGTTATTCATTAATAAAAAAGATCAAGAAAGAATATCTGATAAGTTTTTTAATTATTTTTTCATTATATACATATCGAATGAAAAATTGTATTCTTTCGTGATAATTATCAAAAACTGTACCAATTTCAATTAATTTATTTTTAGATATGTAAAAATGTCATCCACATAACGGTAATAAAACAGAGGAGAAAACGTTCTAGGGGTCACTATTATTATGTCTGAAAATATGGGCTAAACTGGTGAACTCACGGGAGTTCCAAAGGTCTGTTTGTCCAATTTCTTACTAAATGTAAAATACGTGTTGTCATCTTAATGTAGGTTTGAATATTGCCCAATACGTGCATATATTTTTATTATACCATGCCTTGTAAATAATAATACAGCATCTAAAGAAATTGGGGTATAGATAACTGACACGTTTACATTTTTTAGAAAGGCATGTACTTCAATACTATTTTTTATGACTATTGTATTTTTCAAATATACAATTAAAATTAACGACCGTAATAAATTATATAAATAACAACGAAAAATTCGTGTTTAAAAAAGGTCAGAATAACGAGTTACCTAAAGACGAAATACTTAGAATCTTATTAGATTTTATATGCGATTTTACAAGAAATTATCGGCAAAACATGCTCATGTATTATTGGCAGTTGCAAATAATGAAATGAAAAAGCAACACTCGTTTAAAAACTTATCAAGGCTTACGGGATATTATATCATATAAAGATAAACTATCACTATTAAACACGAACCATGTAGTTTATTTAATTCCTTGTCTTCACTGTGATAAATTTTATCTTGGTCAGACAAAAAGAAAATTAAAGGTGAGATTAAACAAACACACAAAGAATATGGAAGGTAGAGAATTTAAATACACCGACTTAACTGTACACAAGATAGAAATTGAGCGTAACTATCAAAATTGATTACAACAATGTCAAAATTTTAGCTACGGGACTAACATTATAAAAAGAAAAGATCGAAAATTATTTTGTTAGGAAAAATATTAAAAATACGGTCAATATTTAGACTTGAACAATCCAATCTTCCGGAAATGTTCAATGTTTTTTTCTGTAATAACCTTATTTTCAGTAGATTTATTCTACTTGTAGTTAATTCATACTAACACCACTATACCTCCTTAGTTAATTAGGTTATCCTATTAAACTAATGGGTTTTCAATTGCTCATAAATAACGTTCTATTCGGACCTACAAAGTTTCTTTGCATACATTATTACATGTTTTGTGATGGTTCGGTGTTAGAAGTTTAAGGAAAGTGTTAGTCTCAATTTTAACACTAGATCATATTATGCAAAATGAGCTTTTCTTCTTTTTGTTTTTATTATCAATTTATTTAATTCTAATGTGTTTTATACCTAATTTATATTCTGTTCAGAGCTACAAAAATAGCCGAAAATGTTAAATATTGAAAATTTTTTTGTTTATAACTTATTTATTGATTTTAATTGATTTAGCGTCTCTTCTTCGGGATAAAATGTAGTACCTCCCTCTAACGTTTTGTCGATATCCACACAACATTATTCAGAGTAAAAACTATGTCCATACTTCCTAGTTTTTACGATTCTTCTGTTATTGTGTCGAAGTGTCCCACTGAATCCGTATAAAATTATAAATAATATAATGGATAAAAATAAAAAGAGTAAAAGAAGAAAGCGATAGCAACGTAGATATAGTCTATCGACAAGAACGAAGAATGAAGCGAATTTTGGAAACACAACGTTCTCAAGAACGCAGGTTACTCGCAGTTCAACTACTTGTAAAATGCAATAAATTCATATCTGGTTCAACTAGACTTTGAATTATAAAGCTGATTCACTTTTAGTACAACTAACAATAAGAGACATAATCATATGTTTTACGTGTTTTGTGCAACTAAGCCGTTTGAGTCATCACTGTGTTTAAGTACAGTGTTATTAAGGTTTCTTCTACTAGGTTGAAAATACTAAAGATGAGATTCAAATATACGTTGAAGTCAAAGCCTAAGCAGATCTCGTTCTAATAGTTCTTATTGGGGAAGTGAACGCCGCGATTCTAGACGAAAATATTGCCTAGAAAAATCTCGTTCTCTTTCTATATCTCGTTGTAGATCTCCATCCCACTTTACAAGAAGAGAAACACCACAAATATTGATGATGTAAATGAGAAAAGTTCCTTTTACTCTCGATCGGCCTCTAGAGATGTGGTGAAGAACATATAGGATTCTAACTCGCAAAACCTGATCGAGATGAATATTAACCAAGGTGAGGAATTAACTGTAAACCAAGAAATAAATTCATCCGATATACCTCGTGACGCACAGGTATTGGCAGGAATTGGAAAAAGAATTATTCAGAATAGACAATTGGCTCATTCTGATAATTCTAAATTTCTTGAAAGTATTGGAGTTTGAAAGTGCGGTTATCAGAGGAGACTCGAAGAACTTTTCAAAAAGATTCCAACTTTCAAACAACTGCAGTTTTTTGGCCTTAATCGAATATTTATCTTGCTATACACTCAGAAAAAAAGTAGTTGAAATGTCTATTTTTTTACTATGAATCGTAGTGTTAAATGAGGACTAGTCGTGGTAATAGTTAAAATAACTATCCTGAAATAGTAAAGTTTAACTATTGTTTCATGATTCAAAATGCTACTTATCATAATAGACAAATAGACTGAACTATTTTGAAATAGTCATTTCAGAAAAGTACTATCTGCACTAAGAGAAATTGTATAAGAAATTGTCATAAAAAATATGGAATGGAGTCAATATTTACTTTTAACAAATATTTGTAAACTATATATATCATAGCATACGAAAAGTCCACTTTTCTCCTTTCTTCTTGTGTGTGTGTGTGTGTGTGTGCGTGTGTGTGTGTGTGTGTGCGTGCGTGCGTGCGTGCGTGCGTGCGCGCGTGTGTAGTGATGTTATATAAATTATACACAGTATGAAATATATAATTCATGTGAAGTGTGGGTGTGTTCCAAAATGTTTATTTCTTGTCAATTTAACAAGTTAAAATAAAATTTGAGGTTAGCTTGTGAATTTGACTAAGCTAATACACCTTACATTCCTTATCTCTGTAATAAACTGTTTAAAACAATTTACTTAATTTATTATATTATATGTAAAAATATTAATATTATTTTTAATTATTATTAATAAAACCTGAGTCGAAAAGTAATTTAATGACAACCGATTGAGATAAAACAAATTTCTTCAGCTTCGTGAGATCAAAACGTGTCCAGAAATATGGTTATAGACTAACTTAAGGGTACATTTACATTTTTGACCTTAGCGTCGGGTCAAACAATTTTCTCCTTTTAAATCAATATGATCACAGTTTAAAGTTTTTTTCTGGTTCATTACTGATATTTGATCACACAAAAATTCCTCACTTAGTGATTCTGTAAATTCTTTTATTAAAAAAACACACGTATTTCAAGAGGACCTTTGAAAGTTTTCTACTTTTACTATGCTCGTATGTATGTATGTATGTATGTATGTATGTATGTATGTATAATTGGTAAAAGATTAATTTTAAATGCTATTCATTTTTTATTAATTATTATTCATAGTAACTAATCACGGCAGTGCTGGATTTTGCCGGATTTCAAGATTTCAACAGACTAACGGAACGGAAGAACGATACGCTGTTTTAAGTGGATTCAAGTTTATTAAATTTAAGAAAATTTTCTTAAATTTCATATTTTTCATTAATCGATATTAAGATTTACGTTCCTTAAACTGTTTTAAATTACAAAATTCTTAATTTTCAGTAAAATTTATGAAATTTGCTTCCTACTTTTTTGTTAAATTTCATGAAATTGTTTACAGTGTTGGTTTAAGATAAACAAGGAAACAAAGAGAAAAACAAAATATTATTACTGCGCTAAGTTCATGAATGTCACTCTCTAGCCAGTTAAAAAAATGTATTATGCTTTTTTTGTTCGTTTTTTCAAGGGCTACAACTTCCTTGTAATGGTATTTCTTTTGCTTGAAATTTCACGTAGAATACGTATCTGTAACACGGTCTGCGAGTTATGCGGCGCTCTATATAAGGTAGTAATTGATTTTATCTTGAAGAAGAGACGCGAATTACAATTTATTGATTAAACGAACACACCTGCAAGTGCCTCCCATCCAAATCTGACCCAGAAATTTCTGTTAAACAAACATTTTCTTACCCAAAGTTGCGAATACAATTAAGATTGAACCTCACTTACAGGTAAATTCATTTAATCAATAAATATTATATGATTCGGAATGTGTATGTATTGATATACAAATTGGGGAAGAACAGTTCACGAACAAGAGCGTATTTTTCGTCCGGGAGTTAGTCGAAAATTAGATTGATATACGGTAATAAGAATACTGAAACAAAATTTATCAATTTAAATGGTTTTCGTACGATTAAATTTATATTACTTCTTAATGATAAATTGTATAACATGTGAATTTCAGATTTCGGGTTAAGTACAACGAATGTAGTTCAATATTTAATACGAACGAATGCTTTTTTAGCGTGGAGAGTTAAGTGTATTGCGTATGTATGTGGGAAGATATTCGAATTTAGTATATAGTCATGAGTGTGGAAGAATATATATAGAAGAATATTTTAATTTTGTGGGGTTTTACAACAATATTCCAACTTGATAAATCATTAGATTAAACGAAAACTTTGTTTAGATATGTTATTTTGTAACTGTAATTCCGGTTTTGCAGTCAACTTGTAATAAAATTTGATCAAATTTCACCTGTCAAAAATATAAACTAGCTTTTCAGTATAGTTCTAACGTTAGGCACAAATTTAATTAACTTTTGATAGAAATGGACCGAATGGGGCTGACCTGAAAAAAATCACATTTTTAGATTATCAGATATAATCATAAACTTAAATTTTTGACACTCCGGCAACAGAACTCAATTCTGCGCCTGTAGTGAAATTTTCGGGCGCAAATGATCGAGCCTAAAAACCTGTCCAATTAAAAAATATCGTATTGGACGAAATTTCGATCCCCAACGATTGTGTGATTGTCGTCCGCGATTCGCTCGTGCAACGCACTCGTTGAAGATCGATAAATACGGCCTTGTGACAGAATTAACGAAAGATTTGTTTAAAAATTGTTCGAAAGACAAAAGGTAATTTCTACGGGTTTGCAGTCAATTTTCGTTATTTGTTTAACAACTTTTATCAACTATACATTGACGACAAAGTAATATCTGAATAAACTTTGTAGAGCCGGAAAATATTTTATATAATCGGTTCACAAAAATCTTCTTTTCTAGACAGTTTACAGTCATAAATTTACATTTATGAAATACCCAGGTAGAAATTGACCACCGATGGGATACCGAGACAGAACTGACTGTCGGAGTTCAGCACTGACTGGCAGAATAGATCAAAACCAACGATACAAAAAATGTAAAAAATTTCAATTGTTTTGTATTTATATATTATTTTACGTAATAAAATTAATTAATGTATTTTATCTTATATTTACATTTTTTAACGCTCTCAAATAAATTAAAACCACCTAAGAAAAATCTCTTGCATACAGGCGGAATCGAACCCGAATAGCTCATATTACTACGTAGCTTGTAACTTTCATACATTACGAAAAATGATGAGTAATTGTAATGGAGAACGTATTTCAAGCTTGCAACGGTGGGGTCCTAAGGCATTAAATTATTTCTCTTGGCTGGTTTAATTGTAAAGACAATTAAATCGTTCTAAAAGTCGAGTTTGCTCTTACGCAATTTTATTTTTATTTCTCGAAAAATTAGTTTCATTCAGAAGTCATCATCAGGAATTTTTTCGAAATTTAGTTATGGCCAGAAGAAGCCGTTGGAGGGTGAAATAGTCAAAGTCCATTTAGAACGCCATCAAAGTTATGATTGTGATTAGGAATTTTTTTAAATTCTTGAATAATTTTCATGGTTCAAAAGACATCTTCAGAGATTTTCTGCGTGTCAAAACAAGAAAGTCTTTCCTTGAACTTCAATTTTTTAAACTAGTTATGAAGATTCGGAGACTATTATTGAATATAATTACGCTACTCGACTCCGAATTTTAGTACTGGATCAGTCTTCGGCCGAAATTTCTATGCGTAATAATTCGGAAATAACTACTCTTAATCCCAGCTTGTATGGAATAGAAAACCATTTTATGAATGAAGAGATGTAACATGCGTCGGTTTTTAACAACTTAAATACGACTTATGCCCCACCAATGTAAAATCTATATTTTCCCTTTCGGCCGATTCGCGTGCATTTTTGAGGAGAAACATATCTCAATGACGATGAAAAATTGACTGTTTTTTAATTGAAAAGGTTATTTTTATCATCAGATGCATGAAGCAGAATTTCCTCATTGAACAAATGAGAGAACTCGACCTCTGGCGTTTCATCCCGATCTGCACCTACTGGAATCATGAGCAAGGCTTGTTGGTGCAGATCTGCCTTGTACGCCAACCCTTATTCTTCACGATGGAAAGTATTTTGTACAGAATAGGCTGAACTTCGCTAGATGCCAAAATCCAGCACCCGTACTCAAGAACTCTATCGACGATCTGGTCGACGATGTTATCGACATTATCGTCTGATGATAAACAGATGTTACCGATTAATCTTTTCAATTGTTAATTGTGCATTTTTGCTCATTCTCGCCCATTGCTCATTATAATAATGAAAAGATATAACGTTGGTTAGTTTTTAGCAAATTTAAATTAAATAGCACGGCTTATGCCCCACTATTTTATGAATATTTATATAAAACTGGTGGAAAATTTGTTACTTCAGCTATACCTACTAGACAGTTTTCTAACCTGTCTAAATTTCTTGGATTGAAAATTCACTCTTTATGGATTAATAATAATCGGGCCACTAGTGCATGAGCGAATACTCACTCACATTAAACAGGGGATGAAAAAAAAACCATTCTCTCAGGGTACATTATTCGATATCAAGTTTACAAATTTGTCAGCCTTTCAAACTACTCCAGCAGCTTTTTACAAGAACGTGGCTTTGAATAAGTCCGAAATTGGAAGCGGCATTCACACGGAATATTCGTGTTCGAGTACAATTAATATTTAATGGTACATTTTATTCTAATAGGCACGAAATTGTCAACGCAAGTAAAGTCTTGTATAAAGGACAGACGTTTTCTTTTGTCATTCGATAATTGAATGTTCAGGTAAGTCACTCAGAGAAACTGTGATCGCCGATACCCATGGGCTTTTGCCAGACGGATTTAACGATCTCGTCCTCGTAGTTTACAATTAGTTCTGGACAAAGTTCTGAGTGTAACACTATTACACGATTAAATTAATTATAAGTTCTTCAGGTTAATTATCTTTCTTAATATCTTTTGACTAAACTGGAGGCATTATTGCAATTATCATATCAATTAATTATGGAAACGTATAGTCTGTACCGTCGCTGGAGTGAAATAACTGCTCTTTTGTCTTTAAAACATTCTTCACGGTTCATGCGCTTTTGAAAAATCGATAAGCATTAGATGGCGATTCTATTTATAAGGTGATTCATTAACAGCAACAGAAATGAATCTTTTATACTGGTAAAAGTGATCAGTCTAGTTTTATTTACCGAAGTCTTGTTCCTGAAATGCTCGTAAGTTCAGATTTCTATATTTATGTTTTGTAACTTGTGCTATTTCCTAAATTTATATTTTCTATTTATTAAATTTCTCTCAGATGAACAAAAAATATTCGGAATATACTCTAAAAAACACTAAAACTCTAGTTAACACCGCCGGATATAATACACCATGTATCATTTTGAGTTTTTGTGGGCAATACGTTATGTCGGTATCGTGTTTTGTTTAAATACGGTAAGTATTTGAGGAATAAAAGTTATCAGTTTAAAAAAATGAAATCGGAGCATATAATATTTTTCAATACAAATTAATATCTTTATTAATCATCTTATACATTTTATATCGTCGAGAGAGCATAGTAAAGATTTCGGAACCTAGAAGTTGGATTTTAGATTTCGGTTTGGTAAACTGCACATTAAATACGTCACAAAAACTGTTGGGACATGTTTCCGATGTATGTTTGCCCCTGATTACAAATTCGATAATAAAAGTTGGCGGTCGGACCTATTAACACCGCCACCTTGAAAAAGTGTCAAAAAAGGCTATTTTTACAGTTTTTCCATTTATTCCGAAAACTACACATCAGATGAAAAAATATTTCAAACATCAACGTAAAATTTTGTTTCGTTTCAGAAATGTTATTGTTAAAGCTTGGAAGTTTCAGTTCTTTTTGATAATTTTCTGATGTGGTTTCTTAAATTTTATGTAAAAGAGACGTAATCATCATTTAGGAAATATACTTTTGTGATTGAAAAATGTCCTAATTTTTGTGTGTATTTAATAAATAGTGAATAATAATTGTCGTTCCTAACCTCCGCTCTCTGTAACAATGATAATGGACCCATGATAATGAACAGTGCACACTTTCTGCTACAGTAAATGATCGATAATGTATGTAACTATGAAACTAATAGCGACAGTAATAATAAGTGATTTTTATTGCGTGTGTGTTTAATATGAATCAAAACATTGCATACGAATTTTGTGAAGTTCGACAAACAATATTTAAGTACCACACGAAGTATTTATGTTTATTATAATTTTATTGTCATATTTTATATATATATTTTATGTATTATATTTAATATAATATTACACTATTCGAATAATTTTAGATAACACTATAATATTGGTTTACACCCTTCACAGATTATCAATGATTAAATTTGACCGAAAGCGGATGAATCGAAAAATGATCATAATAAGATCAATTTTTTTAAACGGTGAATATTTTCGACAATTAATAAGAATTAGGTCGAATTTGCACATAAATGAGCTCTCTTTCAGATACGCATTTTCTTCGTTTTTTATGCGTTTTTATGCACAAGAACGATGGTACTCCATGGACTCGAATTGTATCCGAGGTTAATCTGAATAGGTTCACGTTCTTAGTGAAATCAAAAAGGATATGATTCGAATGGTCCAAAATGTGGTGCTAATCGATTATAAAACGTTCCATAATTTGACTCCTTTAGTTCTGAAAAGTACTATATTTTGGTCCATTTAAAACGAATCAGTTCCATACATATTCTGTCGGAATCAACTCCACGCATATTATGTCGGCTAAAATGTTTCAATATTTTATATTAATATAGGAGAACAAATTTCATTTGACAATTGTAACTGGCATTTGAATGTTTCAAGCTGCAGATATGCAGATTTAGGAAACAGGAAAATCACAATCGACTGGTGCAAAAGTCCGAAGAACGAATCGGAGACCCGAGTTAAAATTCCAACTGGCTCGATGAAGACATCGAGACAGAACTACGGAACTTGTTTTATATATGGCGAAGAAAATCATCGGCACTTACAAATCTGAAAATTACTAGCAAACAATCGGAATGAAATTATCGCACTTTACCATGATTACCATATACCTTTAAATGAACAAAATTTCGAGTGTTTCTTAGTTTTTCGGGGTCGCTGACTGAAAAATTCAGGTCAGGTTTCAAAAATTCGAGATGGCGGGTCCAGTAGGGAGTACCGAAATTCAATAAAATGCTTCAAAATCGCGAGAAAATGCATACGGTTTTCTTTTGGTTGTTTATCAAGAGTTTGAGGATATATTTTTCAAATTCAAGATGGCGGTTCCGATATGGCTACAAAATTTTAGGGACAATCGAAGCCAGTAATAACAGACAGAAGTTAACAACCTTGTACTGGAAGCAACAACAATTAAATATACAAATTCATTTAAAAGAAAGAAAACAAGCAATGCGTGATAATTGATATTCCGTTCCGTAGGTTCCTTAGATAACTACCGCATTTTTTACGAGCCAGACAGCAAACAAAAACGCGGTCACTCAAAAATTCTAGCCCTAAATTAACATTCGTTTTTAGCTGCGTAAATGTTTCCAAATTCTATTTTCGCAGAAAACTTCTTTAATTCTTTCTCTACAATGCCACAAATTGAGTTTTCTATTTTCGTAAACTTTTCTGGACTCTTCAAGCATTTGAAAATAAATAGGCATAAACATCGTTGCTTCGTGTTTAAATGTGCCTGTATTAAAAAAAAATTCGGTAAAATTGTTTAACCTTTTATTCGTTTTTGTATTACTATATTATATATGCAGTTACAATTTTAAATCGTTTCGTTCGATAGTTGAGGAGATATCGTGATAAATAGTTCAAAAGTTGAGAATTAACGGATCGGAAAAGTCGAATAAAAAAATGTTAATTATAAACATTGCTCAATTTGAAATTCATTATATGGTGGTATTTTTTTCAACTCGATTTTTGGAAGCCGAATTTTTTGTCCGAGTCCTATCTGTTATTACAGGCTTCGAGCGCGTAACCGGCTCTTCTTCTGTGAGCCTCAATTATACCACTACAGATACGAATTATCAATAAAGTTCATAATTAATCAAATCAGGTTTATTTTTTCGACACATTGATGTTTTGAAGATGTTACGTTGCTTCAAAGCAAAATAAAAAAATGTTAACTAGATGTTCATAGATTTTGTGAACTTCTGGTTGCGAATAGACAACGATCCCGTAACTTTATTGATGCAAAAAAAATTACAAAAAAAGGAAATACAATTTTGTTAATTTTTTATTGATTATGTGCCATGTTGGGTTTTAAAGCGATTTAAATGCAATTTTTACCACGCCAATCGAAAGAATATACTGAAAAATAGTAAGGACCTGATTACGAACCGAAGCTTCTGAGCCAACGAAGCGAGGGAGGCACCTTTTGCTTCAGTTTACATTTTTTATGCAAGTTGCTGCATTTGGGTGCTGGGCTGTCCTTTGAAAATCGTTTGGAAGATGGATAGGTTAAATTAGAATATTTTTATTTGAATATTGTTTTTTATTCATGACCTTTTGTTATGTAAAAAATTACGTGTACAAGAAGGTGTAATAACATTTAGGATCACTTCGTATAGTTACCACGATACTTATTCCCCGTATTCGTGGGATACTTTTGAATTGTGATCGTCGGAATTTCTGTCGGAATTTTGAAGCGAAGTTTACTGGTGGATGAAAATCGAATGTTCTTCGAAATGGAATAAAGACTCCGGGAATATCGATAAAGCAGCTTTAAGAAAAGTTTATACAGCACATCGATGCGGAAATAGGAATTAGAGAATATCGGCGGCAAGACTCGAAGTAACTCGACAGAAAAGAGAGTCGAGTGGCCCGAGAACTGTGGGTCGACCTATAATTGATGAAATTCCGCAGTATATGAGCAGTCGTGTCATGCCAACCAGGGAGAACAATGCACGCCGTCGAAGAAAAGAAAACTCCAACTTCAGCGTAAAATCAATGAAGAGTTCAAACAGGAACCCATGAGGAGTTCGCACCGGCCAAGTCGGCTGCAAGGGGGGAGGTCCCCATTCAGCTCTCTTTATCGCCTGGTCCGTACAATCAACGACTTTCGAGTAGCATCCGGGGGAATGGACCAAGTGGACATCCAGACGGCAAAAGGGAAGTGGTTTAACAACAAAAATGCCATTATACGCGTGACGCACCGAAAAACAACAATATGGATTTCAGTCGGCGTGCGAGCCCTGAGCTTTCTTTTCCAATAATGACATTCTGTCTCGTTGCATCCGAACTTTTCTTCCAGACTTTTAGAAAATTAATAATGTAAAGAAAACACCATACACGTTTCAGGACTCGCTGTGCTTTCTTTCACCAAGTTTTCTTTCAATCAGAAGAATCGTAATAGCGGATTTCATGCGTCACTTGAATAGTCAAACACAAAGCTTGAGGACTTAGCATGCAAAAAGTGTACAAAACATTTAATACGGATGACGCTAACGAAAGCATTTTCTCAATTTTTCAATCTTTTTTTCGTCACCGAGATACTTAACCCATTAAGGCCCAAGTGATTTTATTTCGACCCAGACATTAGGTCTGGACGAAGTATTGAATTTGGTCACTTAGGGCATAAAAATTACCCTATAGTTTTTCATCAAATGTCGACGTTTCAGACCCTAAGGAGCCCAATTCAACAATAAAAAAATTTGTGTAGGTGATCTTGTACGCGATAACTCGTGTACGGATAAGCGTAATGACATAAATTTTTTTTTTTAAATACGTGTCTTGGTATAACTTAGATCTGATTAGATTTTGACGCAAATGCATCCGTCCATTACTACAAAACATTAGCCCCAATTACGTTTCTTTGTAGTTTTTTTGCATTTATTTTGTAAAAATACAAATTTCATTCGAAAAGGTTTCAAACAATAAAAAATAGAACATTAAATTCGCTTCAAAAAAGGTTGTATGCATTTTCTTCCTAAAGTCAACGATAATGCCATAAAAGCTGGTTTAAAATGCTTATCACTATTGTCTGAAAAAGTATTGAATTTGGTCACCTCGGCAAAAAAATTACCCTATAGTTTTTCATCAAATTTCGACGTTTCGGCCCCCTACACCCCAAGGGTAGTCTCCGCCAGCCCCTCGGGCGCGGTGATCACCTACGGGCGCATAAGTTCTTTTACGCCCTTGATACGAAACTGTTTCGCTATATCTAAAAGATGTCTTGTAGATATCTAGAAGATATCCGTCAGAGATCTTTTCGACACTTTCAAGATATCTTTGACGAATTATATGTATATATATTGTATATATAATATCACAATAATACAGACAGTAATTAGTAAAAGACAGTAAACATGTAATATGCATCGAATAGTCTATTACAATACAAGTGCTTGAAGTAAATGTTTTGCAGCTTTTATTTATTAATACTTCGGCTGGCCTGTCGTCGGGGTCGAAGTTATGAAAATGCTCATTTTTAATTTTACATCGACTCAGGCTATAGGTCATAGTTGTAAACCATTTTCAATTTTCATACATATAAGAAACACTGTATTGTTGTAACATATCTATCGAAGCCACTTGGAACTAAATACGATTAAACCCACACATATCGATATAATTTTATAATATAATTGAAAGCTGTTAGTAAACGAACGAGTGATCCCGATATTAACGGAATAAGATCATGATCGGAAAATATATTGTTTTCAAGATGGCAGTTTCAAAATGGCGGCTTAAAGGATTGTTCTTTTTATGGATTTATAAATTCCAGGTTTTAAAAGTTTTCTTATGCATTTTGGAAGATCAATATCATATATAGGGGTTTTTAAGGTCGTTGATCACGATTCTGATGTCATAATTGCAAAATACAAGATGGCGAATCCAATATGGCCGACATATTCAGCTGAATTCGTTGCTTCCTATCCAATTTGCATGGGAAGTTTATTTATGGGGTTTTTGAGGTCGCTGATCACGATTCTGTTGTCAGAATGGCAAAATACAAGGTGGCGGATCCAATATGGCCGATATTTTCTCTGAATTTGTTGTTTCTTATCTAGTTTATTAATGAACTTCAAATATAAAGTTTTTCAGGTCCCTGATCATGAACCTGCCATCAGACTTGGCGAATATAAAATGGTGGGACTAATATAGTGACAGTCCAATTCAGCGGCATTCGAATGAGGGACCTCAGAAACATAGGAAATGATAGGTTTGCAATGCATACATAAATTTTTGGAAATGCTGTAAACAATCAAATTCAACGTGAAAAATCAGTTCACTTGGGCCTTAATGGGTTAAGACACCTTTACATTTCCGCATTTTACTTATAACCATAAATTTTAATGGCATTGATTTACATTCAGCATTATTCTCTAGTATCGTATAGAATTTCGCAGATATTTTCACGCTACTTTCCGATATTATTCACTGGCGAGTATAAAACTACCCAACTGCGACTTAGATGAAAATTGTCCGATTTTTAAACTCCGAAAAATAATCAATACGTACTTTGTATCTGCAAAGAAGAATGTTTAACGGTTAAAACTACCCCCAATAATGCTAAAAAACCTAAAACGCATAACAATAAGCAAGTGCACATGAAGTAAAATTATTTTTCCCAAAACTTGGTATTTGGGTTTTTTTCTTGCTTATTTCAAATTTGAAGTCATATTTACAAAATTCAAAATTGCGATTCCAAAACGAATCGAGTTTTCCTAAGTTCTGGTCATGTTATCGAAGTTTGATGCTAATGTGAGAACGTTGTCCGCTTTAAATATTTTTAAATATTTTGTTCTTCACTACAGGGTGAAACTGACCCCCTTTTTTTTGTAATGCAATCGCAAACCTCACATGTCTGCGCCCTGCGCCCCCGGCTTCTCTTAATGAAGTGTCTTTTTCACAAGTTATAACCTTAACAGCACCGAATCTTATGACAAGATTAAGTAAGGTTGCGACAAGATTATCAACCTTAAGTCCAACTTATTTAACCTTACTACAAGGTTTGGTAGCGTTAGGGAAGGCAACAAGTGTTACAAGTCGCTAAGCACTGATGACGCTTAGATTCATCTTATGCGCGAACAGATATCGATATATACGACTACTGACAGTCATTTCTGTATAATGTGATGCAGATCATTTTTGTAGAAATACACATCTTCATAAAAGGACTGATAAATTTAACAACATGCTTATAACTATATTTTTAATAATAAAATGTTTTCATACCGATTGGGCTGCAATTTTACATAATGTCTGATGGTACATAGTTTTTCGAATGTACTGGTAGTTTTTAACGCGTAATAAAGATCATCGTTGTAAATCATATTGTATTAATAAAAAATATTGTCACCATAAAATAGTTACAATCGTAAGATGTGCAATTGAACTGTGTTTTTTTTATAAAGTTGCAGGCGTAAAAACTGAAGTATTAAATTATAAAGAAAGGCAAAATGGTGGAAGGGTTTTCCGTCATATTGAATAATAAATCTCGTAGTTTCCCTGATGGTCTTTAAAAGGTTAACGACCTCCAGACTGAAAAGCAGTAAAAAAGATGTTTTTTCCGAATTATTAAGTTTTAGGAATATACTTTCTTTTATGGTTTCTCCGCTGGCGTTACATGCGCAGTTCCCCAGCATTTGTTTTATAGCCTTCAACGATTTTTAAAAAGTTGCGCACGTAATGAAATCGAACTTACTAATACTTACTAAATATATTATGAAAAATAAAATATTTCGACGTTTATAAACACCTTTTATAAAAATATTTTCTTAATTGACAATGATTCCATTTTAAAGAGGGTTTAAGAAATCGTATAAGAATATTTTAAAGTTAACGCGAAAACTAGTGTTTATTTAAGTATGCGGTGACTATCATTTAGTTAATATCATTAAAAACCTTCAAAAGGGAAACACTGAATTCACTCGCTTTCTGACATATTATAAACATTGTGTAATTCTAAACATTATTTATAATCGCATCACCCAGACGCAGTTGAAAAAAATTGTAAATTTCAGTGACGAATTTAGTATTAACCTGTTTCTTCCTAAGCACCGAGAAATTTAGTTATTTCATTTCAAGAAACATAATTTTTATGGTATACAATCATATATTTTATCGTCGACGGGTATTCCACTATTCTTGGGTAGGCTCTATCCAAATCTGGCCATAGTTTTTGTTTTCAATAAACCGTTTTTGTTAATATGGCGGGTTCAAATTGATGAATGTGGAAAAAGTTAATTTAAGAAACATTTTAAAAATATGTTTAAAATATGTTTTAAACTGTCTGGGTATTGAAATTAATATAGATATATTAAATTTAATTACAATTGAAGAACTTTTATGAACTACATGCTTGATAAAACCTTCGATTTAGATCTTTTTCGAGCATTAAAAATTGCATGCCTACAAGAACAAGAGCTTGAGTAAGTCATATCCTCCGAGCTGGTTTGTTACCTCGATATAAGGGATTGGAGTTATTATATATTCATTTTGTAACATGTTATATAATATGGAAAATGGAAAAAGGAATGGAATTAATTTTAAGTCGGTAATGGAAAATAGACGGATTTGTAATAATTGTTTACGTTTCGACCCTAGATTCGGGTCACCTTCAGACAGAGGTGAATGCGTGCATCGCTCGTATTTATATTCACTGGGAAACATAGGCTTATTGATGTGTGCGTGTGTTGTACCGAGAAAAATGTGACCGGTCTGTTTTGAATTTATATTTCTATGGAAAATGTTGAATTGTTGTTTTAAATTAAAAAAACATTCTTATTGATTTTAAAAGAAATTGTTTTGAAACAATCAAACCAGTTCAACAAATAATTTGTTAGGTTCAAAGTCGGCATTTTTTGAATTTAAACTTTTGTGTAAATTAAACAATTTTTCAGTTATTCTCAGAGAAATTATTTAAAAAAAAAATAGTTTTTAAATTTAAATAAACCTTCGACTGAGTGTAACTAATTAAAACATAACAGGGTCGTTTTCCATTCGTTACTATTTCCTTCGCTCAATATTGACTCTCATTGCATTGTTAAAAAAAAAATAATTTCTGTTAGAGGTTAGAATTCATTCTAAAGCACTCAAAATGTAGACGAAACCGAAGTATCCCCTTTGTGCTAAAAATTGACTCCAAAAGATTTTGAGTGTAATCTCGCTAATCGCATTGACGTGAAACCAATGATTATTTGATAAAAGGCGACTCATTTTTTTTTTAAATTCGATTAAGTGGTCAAGCTTATTATAATCGACGAAATGTTTTGGATTGCGCGGTTGCCGGGTGTGATCTTCGGTTCTTCTCTGGATAGTGGTCATCATGCATGCGCATTCTAAACCGAATTGTCCGTGACGTTACTCTGACGAATTCGAGCATATTTACGTAAAAGGCTTTTAAAGATGAAAGGGCGTGCGTAATGCGCTTCGAGAGGCTCCATTTGAAATTAAAAACAATAAAATTTTCAACGAAAGTGTGCAACGTTGAATATCTGGCTAGTTATTACAGTGAAATATCAGTGTCAAATATTCATTAGAATAAAGGCATCACTGAGTAACGATTACGGCCTGTGTTTGAAAATGAACGACGCTCATATAAATTTATCCAGGATTTCCCCTGGTTTACCGGTACAGAATTGTATACATTTTCAACGGAATTTCGTAAGAGCGCATTCAAAAATTATGTATTTAGATGAATATTTATATAACAGTTGCAAATGAATGGTTTGAATTAAGAAAATGTATATTAAACAAGTGATTCTTCATTTTGTAAAATTCGACTTATTTTAAAGGTCGTTATATGTTGAAGCGTAAATGTGTAAAGTTAATGTGTTAATTCAATATTATACACGATTGATTTTTCAAAATCTTTATTACTTCGACCCAGACTAAGTCTGGACAAAGTATTGAATTTGGTCACTTCGGGCAAAAAAATTACCATATAGTTTTTCATCAAATGTCGACGTTTCAGACCCTAAGGAACCCAAATCAACAATAAAAAAATTTTTTTCCGTGATCTTGTACGTACGTACGTCCCGTTTTTTTGTCTCGCGATAACTCGCGAACGGATAAGCGTATCGACATAAATTTTTTTTTAAAATTCGCGTCTTGGCATAACTTAGATCTGATTAGATTTTGGGGCAGATCCACCCGTCCATTACTAAAAAAAATTAGCCCCAATTAAGTTTCTTTGTAGTTTTTTGCATTTATTTTGAAAAATACAAATTTTATTTAAAAATGTTTCAAACAAAAAGATAGAGCATGAAATTCTCTACAAAAAAGGTTGTAAGCATTTTCTTCCTAAAGTCAACGATAATTCCATAAAAACTGGTTTAAAATGTTTATGACTATTGCCTGAAAAAGTATTGAATTTGGTCATCGCGGCAAAAAAATTACCCTATTGTTTTTCATCAAATTTCGACGTTTCGACCCCCTACCCCCCAGGGGTAGTCTTTGCCAGCTCCTCGGGCGCGGTGACCCCCTACGGGCGCAAAGTTCATTTACGCCCTTGATCCGAGGATAACTATTTCGATATATCTATAAGATATCCGTTATAGATCTTTTCGACACTTTTTATATATCTTGGACGAATTATATGTATATATATTGTATATATAATATCATAATAATACAGACAGTAATTAGTAAAACACAGTAAACATGTAATATGCGTCGAATAGTCTATTACAATACAAGTGCATGAAGTATTTTGCAACTTTTATTTATTAATACTTCGGCTGGCCTGATGTCGGGGTCGAAGTTTTGAAAATGCTCATTTTCAATTTTCATACATATAAGAAACACTATATTGTCGTAACATATCTATCGAAGCCACTTGGACCTAAATATGATTGGACCCCCAAATATCAATATAATTGAAAGCTGTTAGTAAACAAACGAGTCTTAAGGAATAGCCGACTCTCCACTGGGTCGAAGTTTCTGAGCGAGCGAAGCGAGCGAGGCACCACGCCAACACTAGTCTTTTTATTTAGATTTGTTTTAATATTACATTTTGAGAACCCTTGTTTTATAAGCGAGTCTTTCTAAAAAATGTACTGATCTGCACGGAAAAAAGAAATACACTGAAAAAAATTTAGTGGTTTTAATAAAATGTTACTTGATTCAAGTACATATTATCTTTGAATAGTCGCAACAAAATATTTATTAAAATGAATAATCACCGTTTAATTTAATTTACTTTGCCGTATTAATTAATTTCTTCCTTATAAGTAAATTTTTATTCAATTCCAGAAAATATTTTAACGCTGCGAGTAAATAACAACTTGAAAAGGTAAATATTTGTTTGGGAAAATTTAGAACTAAAAAAAATGATTGTGGCATATTACGATACCACAACTTGTTCTGTAGATTTCTCTACAATCGTACATATTTATTTAAAATTCATACATATATATACAGGACATAAATACATAGGGGGAATTATTATTATTATATGGGTAGACGTACATTTATTTATTATACCTAAATTTTACAGTCTCTGTCACTCACGCTCGCATTCACTCATACTTTAACGCTAGTTTTTCTAATATACCGATAAACTATCCTAAACTCATCATTTATATACTATTTCGCTCATAATACGCATACCGGAAAAAGTGAAATGCAGGCTTTTATATTAAATGAGAAAAGAATTCCCAGATTGCGAATATACAGAATAATTTATTCGCCACCTGTTGACAATAACGAGAAACGAGCATGGAGACACCGAAGCCAAATGAACCGTCAAATTAGAAATGAGCTATACTTGTATGAAAAAGAACTAAATTTCTGCAAATTAAATAAATATTTGATTCAATTCAAGTTGTCCAGCGGACTAAATTCATATTACGAAGTAATTGATTATTGGTTTTAAATAAATATATATCTAAGAAAAAAATGCTATGTAAAGGAAGAAACACATTTCTTAGATCAAGGAAATATTTACTGGAACATAGTAAAATATTTTTTGGGATTGTACAGGCATTAACGTTTTGGCTGTTTAAAATTTGAATACAATCACGTCTGATCTCATTTCTTGTCTTAAATATAATATTACCGTTATTATCTATGTCATTTATAATAAAGAATTTTGTCGACCGTAGTATTTAATTTATTATAAAATATTCGTGAATAAACGGTCACTGTAGCCAAACGTATATGACAATAAGACGTCAACACGTAAACAATGTAAACATAAACAAAAATAAATATATATTTCGGCCATTGATCCTGGCCCTCATCAGAAAAATGTTGAAAAATTGAAATAAATAAAAATTAAAAAATTACAGACGGAGGTAAATCCCCTGGTCTTGAAGTGGGGAAAAAAATTCTAACGCACCCGCCCAACCAACCAAAATGCTGTTTTGTGCGCTTTATAGGTGGAACTGTAGAAATTCATCGTTCTTTATGAATATCTTAGAAACTATTATTATGATGAGAAGAAACGGCCCTCTATTTAAGTAAATGTAACGATTATTTAAATGTTAATGTATGTTCAGTAAAGGGTTATATATTTCTGGTAAAGTAGATTTTTCGAATCTAATATTTACCGTATTTTTTTTGCTTTTAATAAAAAAATTTTCTATTTCTTTTCTTTTAATTTCATTATTTTCTATTGCTAAAATTTTAACATTATTGTAATCAAAATTGTGATTTGTTTCAATCCTATGTACCGTTAAACCAGTATATGATTTTTCTTCTCCATAAATATTTTTTTGGTGTTCTTTTAATCTAGTTTCCAATTTTCTACCAGTTTGTCCAATATACACGCGATTACAGCATGCACAAGGTATTTCATATACCACTTTACTGTGCCAGATATATCTATGTCATTGTCTACTTTTCTGAAAACAGCTTCAATAGAAGCAATAAAACTATCCATAGAGAATTTGTTATTTATTGGCATATTTTTCTCCAAGACGATATATTTTTTATTTCTTTTGGAATATCAATATTTATAAAATTGTTAATCCAATTAGGTTATATATTAGGTAATTTTATTTCAGATTGATTATTAGACAATTTTACTTGCTTATATTGTATCCACTGAAATTTGTTATGTAACCTGACACCAAGGAAAAATTGGAATATTTATTTATTTATTTATTTAATATTATTTTATGTTGACTTTTGTGATCCTACATGGGACTAAATCGCGACGGGACCTACAGTTTATGAAGGTGGAATCCGAACCACCTGAGCTTTGGCATTATTAGACACTTATAAACAAATACAGAGGTGTCCCAATGACTGATGGCAGAGGCCGGGATCGAACCAGGGTTTTCTGATTACGAAGCCGATACTCTATCAACTAAGCCACCGCCGCTCCCCTTGTAACCTGTTTGATTGAGAACGAAAGTTTTTAATATATTTAATATTTTGTGAGCAAAAACATTTTTGATATATTGGAGTTTAACAATACATGGACAGATTTATTGTAAAATTGATTGAGCTTTTTATTGACTTTATAAGAATAAAATGTACCTTTAGTTTAAGAGAGTTTACGAACTATGTTTAGTATAAGACCATTCTTTTAAGCGGTGAACACCCTTCATCCTATATATTTATGTTCGATGTAAACGTAGAAATGTGTTAGTACAGGAGTCCCTTCCAATATTTGCTACCCCTTAATATTTTCTACTAGGTCCGTCTTAATACTTGCTTTACCTCTCGATTGCTGTTGACAAGACGAACGAGGCAAATATTGGGCTGGGGGGGGGGGGGCTACTGTACTGCAAAACTAAAAGTATCTCTGGCGATATACGCAACACGTCAAATTCTGTGAGTTATAACAGAGTACTATAACAACCATAATAATAACAATATCGACCTTTCGCAGTATCACCATTGCTGAGAAGCAATAAGCGGTCCGAATTAGAACAGGATTCTAATTGGACCACGATCAGATTTTTATTAAGTGGATTAGATTATCCTTAGCATCATCAGCATGAAAAGAAATACAATGGTCGAAATTATTTTTTTTATATTTACTAATTTTATCTTTACCCTCCTTAATTACTAATGTTAAATTATGCTGACTTACTGAAACCGTTATAATGTACCAATCTTTCAATTTATATTTTAGAGATAGATAAGGACTATTAATATATCGAATTCTGATGTAGTATTGTTTATTATTATTCTCGCATAATTTGTTAAAAAAAATACGTTTGTTATACGTACAAAAATTAAATTTATCTGATGGTTATTTTCTTGTATTAATTCAGCCACTATGTTTTTGTTTTAATTGTAAAATTCCGGTTCAACGTTTTTGATAGATCTATCTACTAAATCATCGATGATTGCTAATTTCTGAGAAGTGAGATGATACGAGATAAAATTAAAAAATCTAGTAATCATAAACTGCAGAAATTCGATATTTCTTATTTGTAGTAAATCTAAAATAATGATCATTTATGCACGGATTTTCCATGCGTGGTAGAAATTTCGTGCAAGAATTGAGTGTCGTAAGTGAAGTAAACTTTAACGCATTCCATCCACTTCACGCACTGAATTTCGCTACTTCACGCATAGAAAATCTGTGCATAAGATATCGTATGCGACTAGTGCAGTGCGTGAAGTTAAGCAATCGTTGTATAATATACTATTATTATTGTTTTCTATTTCAGAAGTTAATTTAAGTCGGGGATGCTAACCATTAATAAATAATTTCGACTACTTCATCCCTCGGAATGCACGTGACTGTCATCTACTTAACCTATAGTAAAAATAGGGCGAAAAAATAATTTACTTAGACCATTAGTTTGAAGATCATCTAAAAACATATTTGCAAAAATAGGTGAGACAGGGAAACCCATAGGAATGGCAATTTTTGTCGGTAATACCGCCCATTAAATTAAAAACAGTGTTATTATACAGGAAAGACACAACATTTAGGATGTCATCTAAGCGAATTAAGACGGTTCTTCTCATGTCATTATATCGTAGTCTGACAATAATTTCTTTAAGAAGTTCTAACGGAACATTCGTGAATAGATAACCATGTTTGGAGAAATTGAAATGTAATCTTTAGAAAATTTTAAACCATAAACTAGATGCCTTCGACCCGGGTGCCTACAATTTTGGCTAAATTCGTATTGCAGTTCCCTGACGAAAGGCTGATGCTTCCGGGAATATTCCCATTTTAACACTGCCAGGAAAGAAGGCGGCAGAGGTTAGTTCTAGCACCGTTAGGTTCGAGTAGTTTCTATACATATATTGTAACAATATCTTGTTCCTTAAATGGGGTGAATATGCCAATGAATGGACGGTTAAGCATTTTTCACCCTTTGATCGATTGTAACTTTTGTATTCTTTTATGAAAATTGAATTATGATACCACCATTAAAATCGTTAGACTGTGTTCTTTATGACCGTGTAGTTCAACCTTTGCTTTTATTTAATTATTAACCTCGTCTTCATACGTTTGTAAAAAAATCCGCTAAACCCCAATGAATAGACGGGTTAAATCAAATGGGACGTTTTCAGTACCAGTTTTGGATGGCTTTAAAACTTGGCTTTGATTTTACAAAATAATAAACACTGGAAGATCAATAGTACTGTAAATATTGTTTTGAATGTTCAAAGAACATAAAAATATGTATTTTGTTGCATGTTGTGCATCATATATTCATAAGAAATAGAAATATATAGAAAATCGTCCATTCATTGGTAGTCGTCCATTCATTGGCATATTCACCCTATATTAAAATTGAAAATGAGCATTTTCAAAACTTCGACCCCGACCGCAGGTCAGCGGTACAGTGAATATTTTTTATGCCCCCCCCCCCCTGATACCCGCCTCACTCCCCTGCTTCCTCTGTGTCTCTGCTTTTCATGTAATGTATATAATATACATTATGCATTGTATATGTGTATGTACAATTTATGTTAATTTCAGGTTAATTTGCTTTTTACGGCATTAGTCGTTAATTTTACGAAGAAATGAATACAACCTTTTTTGTAGAGAATTCGATGTTCTATATTTTTTATTTGAAACATTTTTTAGTACGATTTGTATTTTTTGTTAAAAAATGGAAAAACGTGTTTTTTGAGCGTTTTTGTGTTAAACCTCCTCATAATCTAGTATGCATTGTCTCTAAAAGCTAATCAGATCTAAGTTTGGCCAAGAGAAACCCAAATCCGTTTGTACTTTTTAAATTCGCCCTGCCAGTCGCGAGATATCGCGTATACAAAATTTTGCCCACGGACGGACGCACGGACGGACGGACGTACAACCTAACGGACACCAATTTTTTTATTGTTGCTTTGGGTTTCTTAGGGCCTGAAACGTCGACATTTGATGAAAAACTATAGGGTAATTTGTTGGCGAGAACTGACCAAATTCAATACTTCGCCAGACCTATGGTCTGGGTCGAAGTAATTAATGAACGAAGATAAGAACTGTTTTTAATGTCAGAATTTGTGTTTTAAAATCCTTATTAAGTAAATTATATAAAAATGTGTCTACTAGATATGAGCACCTACCAGAGATACATTTTATACATTTTCGGTAATCCATAACCTCGTGGTAAACCCCAATAAGTTGTACTATAGAATGTTTGTGGACAATTTTTAACAAATGTTAATTTGAATTTAAATGTTTGAAAAATTCATAACGAGAAGTCTGTAATAATTTTATTTTCTATACACGGAAAGGAAGAAACACGACTGAGTCCTGTCTACGCAGCACTGGTTACTGCGTGGCCGGTTCGCAAATACATTCTATTTCAACTCGCTATAACTCAGTCAATTTTGAGAATTTTGAATCGAATAAAAAATAAAATTGTTCATTATAGTTTCTCAGATCTAGTGCACTATGAAAAAGTAATATATCTTAATAAATCAAAAAGTTATTAATTTTTTAATGCAGAACTGCGAAATTTGTGTTTTTATACGTTCAGGCGCTTCGTTTATCGAGCGAATTTCAAGCATCCGTAAACTTTCAGCGAGAAAGTTGTTCATTAAGGTATGAACAAATTTTGTGGAAAGTTTCATCTCAATTCCATTTATAGTTTTAAAATTAATGAATGTTTAAGCTAGGTAGTGGCCGACGGCCAGCGCGTCATGTGTGCCACGGCGATGCGCGCAAGGCCACGACCAACATTAAACATTCATTAATTTTAAAACTATAAATGGAATTGAGATGAAACTTTCCACAAAATTTGTTCATACCTTAATGAACAACTTTCTCGCTGAAAGTTTACGGATGCTTGAAATTCGCTCGATAAACGAAGCGCCTGAACGTATAAAAACACAAATTTCGCAGTTCTGCATTAAAAAATTAATAACTTTTTGATTTATTAAGATATATTACTTTTTCATAGTGCACTAGATCTGGGAAGCTGTAATGAACAATTTCATTTTTTATTCGTTTCAAAATTCTCAAAATTGACCGAGTTATAGCGAGTTGAAATAAAAAGTATTTGCGAACCGGCCACGCAGTAACCAGTGCTGCGTAGACAGGACTCGGTCGTGTTTCTTTCTTTCCGTGTAGGTTATTATCTATTATTGTACAAATATTTTCATTAGAAAATAACCATACTATCTATTGTTTATATTTTGTAGAGGTCACTGTCACGTTACCTGTTATATGTTTTTGTAAACGCAATCTCAGGGTTATTACGTAAAAATAATTTTGTTTCTTTTAATCTATTGGTTATAATTTTATCATTCATAAACTTAGTAAGATCCAGAATGTTGATATCAACATCTTTTTTCTTTCTCTTATTAAAAAAAAATATCTCTGTAGATCATAAGCCCTCCCTTTAATTATTACAAATTACAAGTAAATAACTGGGAAGAAAATAATATGTTAATATTTTTATGATCTATTGTAGCATATGTATATAGTTGAAAAAACATTATATAGTTGAGAATAACGGATTAAAAAAAACCGTGCCCCTATGTATTGGTAGCGTATAATAATTAAAGTGTCTATTGTACAAAAACTGTTTCATTTTATTAATATACACTCTAGCATAATTTATTGTATACTTTTTCATTTATTTAAATGAAGCGGACGGTGAAGTGACATCAGCCAGCTTAAATGAAGTTTCGTGCTATCGGTTTTCCTTCCCTTTTTCATTATGACTTCTAATATTACCAGAGAGGGTTTGTAACTTTATAACCTGCATTAAGCCGTACGTACTTTTCATATTTTGAAGAATAATTAATGTTACGCGTACTAATTTTTTGTATGTAAAATAAATGTAAATATTTACGTAATAAAAAGTAAAGAACTTGCATGTGTGCGCGCAATGTTTGCTAAATGCGTGCAAAATAATTTTTAGAGAAATTACGGAAAAAGTGAGACACTGCAATTTTCTAACGAAAATTGTTATATGGTGAATATGCCAATAATGCTATGTATAATTCCTCTATTTTTTAGTATTATTGACCTTCGGTCAAGTGTTTATTATTTTGAACAGAACATAGTTTTCAGGCTGTAAGAAACATAGTTTTCAACCCGTTCGAAAAACGTCGTCGGCCATTACGGTACGTAGAACACCTCGACTCTTTAAATAAGTATTTAACAGCTGATTTAGTTTTTTTATATAATGAAATCAAATCAAATACGTAATAAATTTATTTCCATACATTAAATTTGATGTGATTAAAGACTGAATTCACGCGAGATCAAGCAGGTAGAAAAATCTACCTCTCAAAATTTCATGAAATATGTTGTTCTTGGATAAAAATAAGCCTGGAGACATGTGTACATAAAAAATTAACCATATACAATCTTAATATACAGTGACTGAAATATTTCGTAAACATAGAGCGCAGCGATTAGCTTGCGTCCTTTGTGATGATATGGACGCAAGTTCAAATCTCATTCGAGAAAACGTTTTTGATATTTATTTGTGAAGATTAAGAGTTATAATAAAATAGGTAAACATTAAATAAGTAATGCAAAACTTGTAAATTAAAAAATGTAATATTAATAAAATAATAAAATCAGAATAAACTCTTGGTCTTTCTCTAAATGTCCAAGAGGGATTTCTTTTCTACATCTCCATTATAGTGTAAGACAGACTGAGAGCGGCAACAACGAAACAAACAAGCATCGAGAAAACATCCTGCTTTGATGCTCCAAGCGCGGAATCCGTAAATTTGCTCCTATAAGGAGTGTTAATGCAGGTACCAATATTGCATACAGTATGCTTCTACATTCCCACTTCTACCTTCAACTTATGAACTCACAACCAAGCATTAAAGTGGGATTAAAATTTCGGCTCGGGTTCACATTCGAACAATGACGTGACGTTCTCACGACAATTTTTACTTTTGCAAACTTCAATCGCCCTAGTCAAATTCCCTCCTTGGCAAAACTTTGTCAATACTTGATATCAACAAGTACAGAATACATTTTAAATTATAAAAATACAGTTCTATATTTTACAAACACTCTGGCGCGTAATTAAAGTATTGTAGGAAAAATAAAAAAAAGTCTCTGCGCTAACTAGAGAGCACCAGTGTAACCACCTGAAAACTACGAAAGATTCAGCGGAGAGGATTGAAGACTTCATCCTTTGCATGTTGTCGAAAATTTCAGTCCTCTCAAACGGATGCCTGAAAAAATGACGGATGAAAAATAACCGCAGAAAAAATGACCGAAAAAAATGACTTACGGAAATAATAACGGGAGCAAAAATGATCGATGAAAAAATGATCTATGGAAAAAATTGCGGAATGGAGAAGTGATGCTCGTAAGCCCGTAGTTGCCCCTCTCTGACCCTGGTTTGAAACAGTCGAACTTATACCCGCCGTTTTTCGAGAAGATGTTGTCGAGTTAGCGGAGAAAAGTGCCATTTCGGAAACTCGATGACAAAACGGCCCATTTCGATAAAATGTGCCATTTCGGAAAGAAGGTATCGTTGTTAATTTTTTTCAGTAGTCGAAACGTATAACGTCGCCTTTATTGAAAAAAAAACGAACCATACCTTTTTGCCGAAATGGCTCACGTTTTATCGAAATGTTTTTATCGTCGAAGTTCTGACTCATTTTTTTAAAAGTAAAAAATGCTACAAAAATCTGAAAAATCAATGGGGCTTCTTAAACTATTCAATTTCCAGTAATAATATTTATGAAAACAACATTTTTTCATTTCGAACTTGAAGTGAAGGTGACACTTCTTGGCGAAATAAAAAATCTCTCCCATTAAATGCACCCGTATAGATTTTGTCAAAAGAATAGCAAATCTGTTATAGTTGGTTATGCCATGCTGGATGTCATGTCCGGTAGCTCCGATCATCCATAGAACTAATTTTCTATATAGTACTTTTATATAGTACTTTTTACTGTAAGTAAATAAGCATTTACATGCGGTATCATATATATTATATAACCTTAATAAGCCTGTACTGAAAAAAACCGCATGGTAATACCGACCGGTGTTTTAGAACGATGCATCAGGCAATTTTATCAAGCCGGTAAATCTGACCGGGTTTTTAACAAAGAATTTCGAGGGAAAAAAATAAAAACTATATATTAAAAAATGAATAAATTTTGAATTGTTCTCGTTGGAATTAGATGTTAAAAATACCGGCCGGTATTACCAGCCTGGTAAATTTGCCTGGAGTACCGTTCCAAAACATCGGGCGGTATTACCAGCCGATCTTTTTCAATAGGGGCAACATAACAAACATAACTTTAAAAAAACATTTACATTTTTTAATAAACTATCGAATTCATTTAACAAACACTCTGGGATTTCATTATGGATTTTAATTTCTTTATTATGTCACTTTTTGGACTTCTTGAGATTCTTTTTCTTTTCATTTTTCGGATAGAAAAACTACAGAAAATGTTGAAATATAACTTTCAATTGTAATTTCTATATGAAGCTTTTTTATTTTTTAAAAAATAATTTTCGAATAAATTAATTTTTAAGATTTTTTGCTATACATTTATTTATAATATATAGTTCTCATGATTGTTAATATGTCGATACTTTTCAAAAATAGTAACACTGACTCATACTTAACCATTTCGCGAGGAGGAGGGAGGGTAAAAGGAAATAACTTCTGGCAAATTCTTAAATCCATTCTTTTTGCGTACGCGCACTTTAATTAGTAGAATGTTCTCTATTACCTATAGTCATATTACCTACATCATGTAGTTTTTCACAAATAAAGTAGTATTAATTTGCTTAAAGTTTAAGTATTAAATTTTTGTAATTATCGGCTATTTAACTATTTTAATATAACAATATTCTTTTAATTATTCTGCTGATTCAGACTTATATGATTCGTACTTCTCTATTTTTTAAGTAGGATAAATTGATAGTATTCCATCAGTTAGCTTTAAAATAATTATCTTTGGAAATTTTTGTGAATTCTACATGCAGAATGTATATTTTCCGTGTACAGCGCAAAATATTTGTAATGATTTATTAATTAATATTAAAGCAAAATAAGATGAAATATGCCAAATGTAGTAGAATGGTGAATTACTAAATATTTTAGTTTGCCTACACAATATAATTTTATATTTGATATATAATTACCTTTTATATATTATGGATCAGATTTTCGTCCCAGGTAAGTTCACGGACTCATCAGTTGGGAGATGCAAGCAGGACCTGCCTAAGATATGAGATAATTCATATTTATATAACGACATGCAGACAAAGTCACACCGAATAAATTTAAACGAAATAATTAAATGATTTCTATTTTTGCATATCTATTCAATGTTTCATATAAACCACGATTGTATATAAATTTAACTCAAAAATAGACAGGTTAAAATTACAAACAAAATAGTGCTTTAAATTAAACAAATGCAGGGATTTGCATACAATATTTACACAGTTATACTACGCAGCATGTCGAAACGGGCGAGAACTGTTTTTGACGAGGGATTTCGAGGAGTTTTTGGTTATGTAACATTTAGTGCATCTAAGCTATTAGTTTTTAACATCATACGATTTGCGCCTCACTCACCGAACTGATAATGACCTGAATGCAAAAAACAATTTCTATCACATAAGCCAATAAAATCCATTCCTGTCGAAAACAGAACAATAATGGATCATTAAATAAAATTTCGTAATAAGCTTTAAAAAAATTTAATTGTTAGATTTAGGTAAGTAGAATTTGAATAATTAATTTGCATTTTTGGCTCTTTGTTGGTAAAAAATGGATTATTTTATGTAATTCACTTTACTTTGCATTAAAAAAGTGTCCATTATATATCAGCCATTAAACCTGATTACTCAAAATTGGCTTCATCGAACTTAACGAGTAAAAGATAGAAATTCTTTAAAAAATATGAACTATCAAATGCTGTTTGATGATTTGTTCTAAAGAAATGGCCGATTCAATGTGGCCGCCAAAACACAGGATTCAAAATGTAAAATTGCTTGATTACGAAGGAAATACTAATGGAGGAGACATGTGGGTTCGTTTATTACGAATACGTCGTTAGATTTTAAAAGTTCAAAATCGCGGCTTCAAAATGGTGAATAAAAAACGTAAAAATTAAATTTACTTGAATGATTCTCATTATTCGGAGGATTACGGAGGGCACTGAATATGAATTTGGCATCAGATTTTCACAAATCAAAATGACGGAATAAATCGGGAATGTTATGTTATTTTCCTTTGTTCTTATAAAAAAAATATAACATAATGTTCTATTATAAGCATTTTTTAATTTTAAGTAAATACTGTGGTTGAAATCAGCTGTGAGCAAAATTAATAAATAAACCACTAATTTGACTGTACAGTAAGTCAATTTAAGTAAATGTAAGTAATATAGTGGCCATTTTGAATCCGCGATTTTGCAATTGCTATAGTTTCTCGATGCCCATTACATATACACTGAAAAAAAATATTTAGTAAAAATATCTAAATGACGAGTTATCGAATGGGTAGTAATTACCAGTGAGTTCTGTAGTACTAATTGCATTACATTAACGCAACATTCATTTAGCCAGCTAAATATCATATAACTATGAAAACTATTAATTATTCAGTGCTAATGCGTAACTCACTAATCAAATTTACTAAAAATTTTGTTAGTTCACTGGCAAACATATTGGTCTCGCAGTGCACTAAGCATCGCAGGAACAAAAAAATAAAAGCAGTTAAATGAATGTCAGACAACCATTATATATTATATATATACATCTACAAGTATAGATTCAGACAGTTAATCCGTTGCGGCATACATTTTCCTATTTGAATAATTTCACGGATATTTGTGCCTTAAAGGTATTTGATGTTGCTAATTACGAATCCTCATTCTCATGCAGTTTCGCAATCAATCATTAATTACACTCAGTGGTCAAAATCAATACCTGGTCCTAGCCTGCGGTGCAAGGGAGCAGTTTTAAAAAAATCGTTTTCAATTTTCACATCAGCGACCATACGGAATATACGTGCAGTGAACAGCGACTGCCAGAGGCTTTATACTCTGAACTCCGGTATTTAATAATAAAAAAAGTATATTGTTAAGTTCTAAAAAATCGAAGTAAATTCAAATTATTGAAGTGATTTGAAGTTCAGATTACCCCACGAATAAATCATTCACAATCGCTTAAATCCGTACCTTGTATCGTTCTATTCGCTTCTAATTTAAAAAACAATCGACTTAAAAATTTGGGTTGTTTATTAATCTTCAAGTATATTATTTGTTATTGTACTCATCCATTAAACTGTAGCGTCAATACTGCTGTAGGTTAAGAAATATCGTATAAATTAACTGGGTAGATATTTCATAAAGTAAATTTATTTATTTGTATTTATTTATTATAAATATATGGACCAAATGGTCCTTAACTTGATTACAACGAAATTCAGTATTCTGATCTTCTTTATCCGTATATTATTTTAAATATGTATGTTTCAAGGTAGTTTCTTGGTATAAGCGGATAGTTGAATAAATAAATCAGAAGGAAATAACATTTCGGTCGTGTATTTAAAATCCTCCTCAGAAAAGCATGTCTATTCTGTAATCAAAATTATAAATTTTGAAAACAACAAAAAAATTATATATTGAAAATGAAAAATTGTAATTTGGACATTTTTATAATGTTCAAAGAAATGAAGGTGAGACACTGACAATATACAGGGTGGCCGATTTATCTGAAGACATCGAAATATCTCGAGAACTATGCACAGAATAAAAAAAGTTGTCGGATGAAAGTTGTTCGACACAAAGGGGGGCATCCAGTGATAATTAAATTTACCCCCTCCCCCATCCCCTGGGGGTGGAGTGGGGGCAAAAACAATAAAACTTAAATAGAAACCCCCAGTTTTTATTGCAGATTTGGATTCTCCGGAAAAAAGTACACCAATTTGACCTAGGAGCTATTGCATTTTGGTTCACAGGTGGCGCTGTAATCGATAAAAATCCAAATTTATCTGAAGACATTGAAATACCTCGAGAACTATGCACAGAATCAAAAAGTTGTCAGATGAAAGTTGTTCGACACGAAGGAGGGCATCCAGGGGGCAAATAGGGACAATTTGATCCCTTTATGAAAATTTAATATTAAAGATTCTAATATTAGAATTTTTAATATTAGAATTTAGTAATATCAATTGCGAAAATTGTTATTCCGAATATGAAATTATAATAATGTCCATTCGAAAAATTAAGATTATGAATAATTGATATTCTTCATATTAAAAATCAAAACTGATTACATAAAAATTGTGCATACAATATGGAAGCAATTTTATAAATAAGTTTTCTACCTTCAATAAAATTACATTTTAGGTTTTAAATTTATTATTTAATAAACAAAAAGAGGACATCACGCAATCCATTAAAAAACGCGAAATGAGAATAAATAAGCTGAGCATTGACGGTCAAACCAGCTTCTATTAAACAAAATGAAACTCTTACTTCATTTGGGGATTTCGTCGCCATCTACAGGACCCCGAGAGAACTCACGTGGTTTCATACATGTACATCGCTTGCATTTCGGCCATCACCGGCGCCGGTTCTGTTACATAACGCTAGAGGGCGACATAACTCGAAAATAAAGTAGCATATCATTTTATACATAAGTTGAGTCACACGTAACCAGTTCACCTACATTTTTCTCTACTTTCCTGAGGGGAAGTAAATGGATATCGCGACTTTCTAATCCACATATTAAAATTTAGTATTCACGGTCTCTCAGTGTAAGACTGTTTTTGAAGTCCATTGTATTGGTAGTAATTCGGTCGGAGGTCACTTTGCTTTTAGAATACCAACTTTCCGTTTACGTGACTATTTTTTGTCTATTATAGGCATAATATGCATTATTGGAGCGTAGAAAATCCCCATTGGTTACGACAAGTTAATCATCAACGTCCTTGGTCGGTGAACGTTTGGTGTGGAATCATAGGAAATAAACTCATTGGTCCTTATTTCATTGAAGGTAACTTGAATGGAACAAAATATCGAGATTTCCTAGAACAAGAAGTACCATTACTACTTGAGGATGTTGCTATGGACGTCCGACGGACAATGTGGTTTCAGCATGATGGTTGCCCAGCACATTTTTCAAAAGTAGCAAGGCAAATACTAGACCGTGATTACAATGGTAGGTGGATTGGTAGAGGTGGCCCTATTAATTGGCCTGCGAGGTCACCTGATCTAACATCTCCGGATTTCTCCCTGTGGGGTTACCTAAAAGGTAAGGTTTATGAACAAGTACCAACGACTCGTGAAAACATGGTGGAACGCATAAGAACTGCTTGCGCAGAAATTTCTGCAGATATGATTCTATCATGTATAAAGTCATTTGAAGAAAGAATAAATAAATGCATTGAAGTGGAAGGTCAACATTTCGAACACTTACTCAAGTAAGTGAACAGTGAGACAGTGAGAGGCAAGGGGACTCACGTAAAACAAGCACCCCAAAGGGAACAGAAAAATACTACGTCCACGTCGTTGTTCCTGGGTAACGCTAAATGTATTTTTTCCCGGCTTTGTTAGAATGACCGTATTCCATATCCGCTACGCGGGCGAAAATTGTCAATATCGGAGAATCCAAATCTGCAATAAAAAATGGGGGTTCCTATTTAAGTTTTATTGTTTTTGCCCCCACTCCACCCCCAGGGGATGGGGGAGGGGGTAAATTTCCTTATTACTGGATGCCCCCCTTCGTGTCGAACAACTTTCATCCGACAACTTTTTTGATTCTGTGCATAGTTCTCGAGGTATTTCAATGTCTTCGGATAAATTTGGATTTTTATCGATTACAGCGCCACCTGTGAACCAAAATGGAATAGCTCCTAGGTCAAATTCGTGTACTTTTTTCCGGAGAATCCAAATCTGCAGTAAAAAATGGGGGTTCCTATTTAAGTTTTATTGTTTTTGCCCCCACTCCACCTCCAGGGGATGGGGGAGGGGGTAAATTTAATTATCACTGGATGCCCCCTTCGTGTCGAACAACTTTCATCAGACAACTTTTTTGATTCTGTGCATAGTTCTCGAGATATTTCGATGTCTTCAGATAAATCGGCCACCCTGTATATGAACTTAAATCCCCAAAATTTTTGTTGAAAAGTGTTTATGATTACTTTGTTAATTTTTTTAAAAATAAAAATTCATAACATGTCGTTTAAAATGGCTGCACCCGAAAATTAAAAAAATGACACGAAATAAGTTTTCAAAACAAACCTTAGTAAAATGGTATTATAAACGAATTCCTTAAAATTACATACGTTACGAAATTTAATTCAGATTTAGAGACAGAACGTATTATTTAATGAAGCTAAAGACACGACTAAATCTAAATATTGTCAGGATCTGACCCTTGCATAAATTAGATTAAAATTAATGTAACGTATGTTTTTCGTAGTTTTTTTATGTCCTTTCTCGTGAAAATATTTGCTTTCGTGTATTGTTACAGGATGAAGTTGAAAAATCGTTTTAAAGTTTTTAATTTACATTTTTCAAAGGAAGGACCCTTTTTAAAATTCATAAAAAATTTAAAAAATTAAATATATACCCTGTATGGCAGTATAATTGAAATTTTGACCCTAACAGGGATGTTATAGAGAAATTTCGATGTACTGCAACTAAACATTTTTTTTAGAGGAGGTAGTTAATCAAAAGGTTATATTTACTACAAAATCGGTATAGTAAATAACAAAATTTTTACTTGAGTAGAGGTATGATGAATAAATCTAATTCTCGTCTTCAGCAGTCGTTTTCTAGTGCCTCCCTCCTAGTGTTTCAGCGAGTATAGTAATAACAATATTATGTAATGTTAAATATTATTATTAAACAGAAAATATCACTCTATAATGTGGATAAACATTAATTACGAACGTGACAGACCTAATTTATGTGTATATTAACATACTTTTTCCAAAAAAGTTCGCCATTTTTCCATTTATATCTAAACCAGAAAAAATACATTCAAGATAAAGAATTACATTGTAATATAACAATGGTATATGCATTACAGCAGCGTGCTTGCGTAATTGGGAGGTACATCCATCGTGCGCACTGCACTATATAATTTTCGTATCAGCAGCAGACCGGAAGAGTTGGCGACAGCATTCTCAGTTTTGGAAGGAAACAGCTGAAAGTGAGGGAAGTTTCAACACCTAACAGCATTGCTCGAGTTCCTCCCTGTCGGCTCTCATCTACAGTTGAGAGCACTGGATGGCGATCTATATTCCTTCAGTGACCATTTGGAGCATACCGTGAATGTTTTTAAATATCTAAGGCCATTGTTATCATTTTCCGCTCAAAAAACTTAAGTTTCTTATTCCGTTTTGTAGCCAATTCTTGTGACTTGAACGGCCTACGTAAACTTGTTCCTAATGAATTTTGTTAGCTTAGTTTCTTTGTTGAACAACCAGAAAAATTATGAAGAATATTAAGAGCTCGCCTTCCTCGATGGCCAAAATTGCCGAAACTGTTTACTTGAAATATGTCTTGATGAGAGTGTAACAAACATCTGTACATTCTTTCACTACATTGGCTGAGTTTTCCGTGCATAAGGAGTCAATGTTTACTGCAAGGTATTTAGAGCTTTTATGTATAGTACTAATAATTATTTTCTAAGAGGTTGTTAATTCAGGTAATATCTCCTTAAAGAAGGATCTTACGAGTATAGGTGATTTTCGTACTCGAGATGGAACCTCCGAAACCGACAAACTCGGGCAGAGTATGATGAGAACTAACATTTAATGGAAAATTCGATTGTTTTATCATCAGAGAAAGTTTAAAAAATCGTTGTCAAAGTGCGGATTATACATGAAAAAATGTTGGAATCTAAGTAGTATTAGTCCTCACCTACAGCGAACAACACACAGTGCGGCCTATTACTACTGAAATTACTGAATTTTCCTATGTATAATCCGCCGCTTTAAACCCGTTTTTTTAACTTTCCCAGATGATAAAACAATCGAATTTTCAACTAGGTGTTAGTTCTCATCATACTCTACTCGAATTTTTCGGTTTCGGAGGTTATGTGATCCGTGCAGCTTAGTAATGTTAAACGAATATCAGTCATCCAGTCTCGGATATTTGGATATCTTTTAATATAACCATAAAAATAATAGTATTTTTTGTATAGATAATGGTATAACCCAGGTAGAAGTGGGTGGAGTAAAACCCTGGCAAGATACTAACCCAGTACTGGCAGCCGGTACGGATTAATGGAAATGAGTTGGTACTGGCTGTAAAACAAGCGCACAGCTGAACATGTACCGGTATCCCGTACTGTTTACGACAATAAATCAGGGCTGTTAATAACACCATCAAAGTACAGGTAATCAGTACTATATTGGCTATTATACGAGTGCGGACTAACGGAGGAAATTAATACACATACAACACTGGCTATCAGTTTTTGCAACAGTAAGAAGTTACGTTTAACCGCCGGAGTACGTCAGTACTAACTCACTACAGGTAACTAGTACTGCATTCGGTATTAAATCAGTATTGACTGATGGGGCAAATCATATACTAACCTAGTATTAACTGACGTTATAGTGTAATCGGTAAGTAATAACGTTTGGCTGCCAGAGTAGGTCAGTATTGTCGCAATACTAAGTACCAGTACAATTTTTAGTGTTAAATTATTATTGATTGCCAAAATAAGTCAATACTTATATTTATATATACTTGATGCCCCTAAAATACGATTTTACACACACCGATAACCGGCGGCTTCTCTCGTGTCCTTGACTCACTCCAGTGTCATGGTCATCAGGCGTCAGTAAAGTCATCTTTTATGCACACGGAGAACAACGGTAGAATCGAATGTTATAGTACCTCATGAAATAAAATATCTTATGCAACTCGAGCGTAAAATGCCAAATTTACACACTCCCCTATCTAAATACTTGGCGTGCGTCATTTTCCAACCTAGTTGTATAATATACTATTCTGTAATAGTGTTCGTAAAATTCGATTTTACGCATTGTTTTCAGTGCATAAAATACCACTTCACGCATCAGTATGCGTAAAATGAAAACAGTGTGTAATAACGATGCGTCAAAATGAAAGCGGTGTGCAAAAACGATGCGTGAAATAAAATCGGCGTGTAAAATAAAAACGGTGTGTACAACGATAATACGCAATATAATTATAAACTATACATTGGACCAATATTTACAGAAACAACTGACCCTACCCATAACAATCCTTGTGTGAGGAGAGGAGTGTAGAGGTGAACGCATTGTTGAAATAGCGTTAATTTGATTACGTTATTATTGCAAGTAGGTCAATCATTTCATTATTTGTACGTGAACTTTTATTAATAGAATACATTATTATATTAAATGTAGTTCATTACATATTTTTCTATTACTATAAAATCATTTCTTCAAATAATAATGGTTTAGGAAGTGGCTTTCCTTCAAAATGTAAATAACGGTCAATATGTAAACAACCATGGTCACTCGTAGGGAGGGGGCAGAGATATTTTTAAATACATATTCCTTATATCGGGGGCGCGCGTCTCTCGCAATAGTATCTCATCAAGTCTCGCGAATACGTCTTCCGAAAGTATTGCACAAGTATTTCAGATATAAAATAAACTTAAAAAATTAATGAATTAAAAACATTTCGTAATTTAAATTTGAAACAATTATTTTACAATGTTTATTTAATCGAAAATAAATTTAAAAAACGTATTTGTCCCGGCTTCGATTCGAACCTGGAACATCCAACTCTCAAAGCCGGTACATAACCACTCGGCCAAGTTTGATATTGCATACTCGGTACAAAATGACAAATACAAAAGGTAAAAATAAGGGAGTTGAAGCTCGCATGCTAAATGAGAATTTTTTATGCCATGCGGTCGCCATCGTTTAAATCTTATTGTAGGATACTGTGTTATGTCATGTGCAAATTTCGTTACGTTTTTTGGAATTAGTTAAAGAATATACACCATTTTTTCTGCTTCTACATTTTAACGCACTGAGATAAATGCAAGACATCAGCTGTAATAGGTATAACGCAGCTGCCGACATAGAAGAGAAATATCCCGACGACATTTCCATAATATTACTTTTGAGACATTAATATTCTGAAGATGTTATCAGGAATATTCTAGAGACATCCTCAGAACATCTTATGTCCGCTTTTTTGATATTCTGGTGACATCTGGAATATTCTAGAGACATTGTAGAGACGTTCTGAATTTATTCTGTGATACAACATATATATTCTGGAGTTGTTCTGCAGATATTCCTTTGACACTCTAAAGACATTTCGGCCATAGAGAAAGCTTCAAAAATAGAACGAATTATGATAGATATTTAATTTGATTTTTGTTATTATGTATGTTTCGTTATATATGATATTACGGAATATAGTTATACAATTTCGCTCGCAAATAAATCTATATAAATCTGAAAATAATTTACTCCGACGGAGAATCGAACCCGGGTCTTCCGTTTACTACGCTGACGTCTTAACCACTACGTTATGGTCGCATGTATATTATTATAGCGTGAACAAGATTATATCTAGAAATGCACTGCATTATCTCCAGAATATTCTAAGAACCATATGTGTAGAATATCGCGAATTAAATATTTCCAGAATGTCTCATCTGCAATGTTCTGCAACATTTCCTGAGCAACGTTCGGTTGACATCAAGTTTGAAATGTCGTGAGACATTTCGAATACTACGTCTCTAGAATATTCTGAGAATTATACATATAGAATGTTTCAAATGAAATGTTATCAGAATATCTCATTTGCAACATTTTGTTTGAGATATTTTCAGAATATTCTGAAGATGTTGCAATTGCAATATTTCAATTGTAACGTTTGTGACATTCTGGGGATATTCTGGAGATTTTATTTCTATGTGGGTGCGGTTTTATGGCCTACAACAACCTCCGCGCTACTTTTAAGACGGCTGCTTTTCAAAAATAATAGACTTCTATTATGCAAAGATGTAATTTGTATATAGTATGGCTGCCGTTCCCTCCTCCAGAACACCGGTTGTCTGCATTTAAAACGACTGTCCCAAACTAAGACAGCCGTCAACTTAATCGACGAATGGCAACCATCTCTCGTTTTGCAGGTATCTACCGACTAGCACGTTGATAATCTTAAACTTCTCACAATATGGAACATTTTAAATATAACCGTTTTTAAAAACTACACTCCGGGAGTAGAACTCGATTTTGCGCCCTACAATGAAATATGCACCACGTCCGTCGTATTAAAAAATATCGTATGGAATACACGCGAAAGATCGATCTCTTACGAGGTGTGATTGACACCCTCGCTTTGCTCATGCGACAAATTTCGCACTCGTCGAATATCGGTAATTGCACCCTTTTTACATAATATACTGTTACATTTCATATTGTAGATGTGTATGACGCTCTTATAATCTCAGTGAAAACGAATCGATAGATGATGGGACGAGACATGAAGCATAAACATTGCCAAAACAATGTATGAATTTTCATTCTTGGTAACATCAGTAACTTGGTATGACATATTGCCCAACATTAGTATTGTTGCGGACAGAATCGATGTTTTATCGACTGCGGTACCCGGCGTAGGTTTTTTCCCACAAAGGTGGTTTCCCTACGCCATTGCACACCCGAATGGGGGTACCTCTCAAAATGAAGGTGTCCTGTTAGGAAAATTATGTAAAGGCCCTTCAAAATGGTGACGATCTCGATAAAATTAATTGTAATTCGAATAGTATAATATCGGTATATAAAACGATGTTGCAGTCTATTTAAATGTTCGAGAGATTGAAAAGTCGAACTAAGATGTGAAAAAGTGACGATCGGGTTTTTCAGAATGTTTCGGGATGACGCACGGGTCGGCTTGGTAAGTCCGCGTCGCGATCGGATCGTCACCGATCGATCGGAATAAATAATTGAGATTTTATTCGGTCGATCAAATTGCGCGTTTTATTTCAAAGCCCTTCCACCAGTAGTTAACAAGTATTGTAAGCAAAAGTATAATCATCTTTTTCTGAACTGGGTTCTGCGCAATTGCAAAATCACTAGTAATTGCAAAAGGTGCAGCCGACGACTTACCCACATTGAACCGAACCCTACAACAAGGTTAAATAAGATTGCTGTAAGCTTATTACATTATGACAACCTTATTTAACTTAGGTTGTGTTAGGGTAGGGGTTGAATCGGGTTTCGTTGAACAAAGAACGCGTAAGAGGAAACGAAATATTTTAGACGAAGCGATAGGAGACGTTTTGGCTAAGGAAACCTTTAGAATAAAAAAATTGAGTGTCCTTTTGGATACAGCTATAGTATCGATAAATGAAAGATTTGTGCAACTCCATGAGTACGTAAAAACATGGGGGTTATTGTTAAATATGAAGAAATTGAAAACAACGGAAGGTTTCTGTCGAGCTGGGAAAAAAATTATCTCTTGGAGATGACAAAGACATCGGTGGAGAAGAATTATACTGTGATCTGGAATTCTTCCGAGCGTTAATTCCTAATAATTTAAATACTCCTGTGGGTGCACTTAATTTCATTAATAGAAACGGTCTGAAAAATACCTTTCCAAACTTATGGACTTCTTTAAGAATTCTGTTAACTATTCCAGTAACATTGGCTAGTGGAGAGAAAAGTTTCAGCAATTTAAAATTAATAAAAACATACCTCCGATTGACAATGAAACAAGAAAGAGTAAGGTCATTAGCGATTTTATCACTTCAGAACAATGTAACCGAAGAAATATAAATAAAGGAGGTGTTGAAAGAATTTGCACATGAAAAGGCAAGGATGAAATTATATTAGGTTTTCTCTACTAAAAACTTTTCCCTATAACAATTTTGATTATTTTTGTTTATAACTTGAGAAATATTAAAAAAATATAACGTATGAAGTGCGATAGCTTTTCCAGAAACATGAGTTTCATTGTTTTTTCCTTATTTTGAATTTTTTACTTAATTGCAACATGTTAATATTTTATACAATAAACAGTAAATTCATTCGAGATTTTACAGCCATATCTTCACGTGACATTAAGTGGGCATATTTTTTATGGCTATAGATATAACAATAGTACATTCTTACAGTTAACTCTTTTTCGCTTCAAAAAAAATTGTGACTGAAAGGCACATAAAGCGGATCTGGATTAACGGGAAAAACAGATATCGAGAAACGCATATTCTCGTTCCTAGTCGATATTTCGCCGACAAGCCGCATTACAGAATTGATTTTCGTCCCTATACTTTACACAACTAATCGGCCGAAAGCGACATTTTTCTGTAAAGCCTCGATTTGAAAAGAATATCATTTTGTACGATTGAATTCATTTTTCTCGACGTATATGCTTTTGTTACTAACTACTTATTTACAGTTTTACAAATGTTTAAGTTTAAATAAATCTGGAGAAATTGCAGATGATGTGGATTTGTACTTTTTTGCAGTTTTGTTAAAAACTATTTAGAAATACGTAGTAATTTGGTCAAACAAGTTTCTGAATCGTTTGCGTCGAGGAATACTCCGTTTCGATTGCTGGCATTTCGATTATCGTAATCATGCTTTCAAGTATTCTATAATTTTTTGTTATGCTATTTAGTTTCCTTATGTTATGACATGGAATAACCAAATAAATTGTATAGAAAATTTTCAGCAACTCAGATTTTTATACGCCCTACAATTTTTTCATCATTTGTGAATAAAATTTAAATGATGAATTGGGCACATAATTTTATCGATAAGAACAAGAAAATAATAAAAGGATATAATAAACCTAAAAATGATAAAAACAGAGAGAATACAAAAAAATTAAAAATAACAAAACATATAAAAATAAGACGCACAAACAATGTTAGACAACGTTTACTAATGTCGAATTAGGAGCCAATGGTATTTTCATTAATTCTTTATATTACAAAGAATAAATAAATACATGCAATGCGTTACAATAGACGAAAACTATGGTAAAGTATTATAAAGTGCAGGTATTACCGAATTTCATTCAAATCTGTTGATTTGATTTTCGATTTTGGTCCCGCGCATAGGATCCGACATTTTCAATTTCAGTATTCTGTACTCTGATTCATAATCAAAACACCCAAACTCCAGGATTCATCCATATCGAGGCTATTTTAGACCTTTTTATCCGCCATATTATATTCGACATTTTCAATGTTAAAAGACTGCACCTAAATTGATAATCTGTAATCCAAATAACTACCAAACACTAAGATTCATCCATAGAAAGGTTATTTTACACTTTATTGTCTGCCATATTGGATGCCGCATTTTAAATTTCAGAATGTCGAACTCGTATTCACAAATAGCGAGCTCAGAAATTCCCAAATACCGGAATACATCCGGATCCAGGTTATTTTGACACGTTCATCCGCCATATTGAAAATAAGTTTTGTGGTATTGAGAACGAGAAAGAAATCCAAAAATCAGACCTCTGAAAAATTACGAATACTATCATCAGAAAGCCGCTATTTTTTATTTTCTACGAGTAAACAAAACAATTCTATGATCTCATCTTTCCCGTACAGAAATTGTATGCATTTTTTATGTATTTTCCATTCGTGTATTCGTTTGCACATATAATTTTCAAAATTGAAAAGATTATGAAAACGTGTGATGACCGCGGCGCATGAGTGCCCCGCACAGCCGGGCAGCACGAGAGAGCCCTGGTCAGCAGTAGTGCGTGAAATCGTATTTTACGCACTAAAAACGGTGCGTAAAATCAAATTTTACGCATAGTATATCGAAATAGTATTTATGTACGTCTTTTCGGTGCGTAAAGTATACTTGTGCGTAAAGTAAACTTTACGCACTCGATTATACTTTACGCACGAAAAAGCCGTACGTAAACAATATTTCGGCACACGTGTGTGTGTGTAAAGTTCTTTACGCATACGCCCTTGTATCGAAAACTACTATTATGCAACAAGGGCGCAATTATCGAACTTCGACGAGTGTGAAGTTTTTTATTTTAATTTTGCATTGAAAGAATTAGAATACTAATTAAAGGTTTTGTTAAATTGTGTTCAATAAATTTCACTAATTTTCATGACGTTGAATAATAGAATTTTTTATTTGTATCTTATACATCTTGTAGCCTTATAGACATTAACTAAAATATACGTAGAATGATGTAGATGAGAACGATGTACAAAAGGTGGTTTCTAGATAGTCCACTATCAACTAACGGGTTAATTGAAGCATAGCAGGTAATCAATTTTCTTATATCCAAAAATTATCGCGTTTATACTGGCAAAATACGTGTCTTTTAACCATTAACTCCTTCGCTGCGGATGACAAAGATCATTTAGGACTTTTCTGACTGCGACAAAAACGCAAATCTTTGTCATGACATGAATTAGTCTAATGAAGTGAATAATGTATCCAATTTAAAAACTCGACCATTTCTAGACAGACTAAGGCATACCGAAGAACATGCCGTTGTCCTTTTTCAAAAACATGATATCAAACAAAAATACAAATTCTTAAAATATGTGTTTTTACGATTTTGTAAAAATCTTTGTCATGAGCTATGACACCGTATTAGGTCAATTTCTACATTAAAAATTAATGAAATCGATTGAAACTTGCTACTCAGGGGTTTTTGAGGTCGCTAATTGGAAATCTGATGATATATTTTGATAATTCAAAATGGCGGATCCAATATGGTCTACAAATTTTCCAAAAATCAAACCATTTTGCTAGAAACTTGCTACATTCAGGGTTTTTCGAGGTTGCCGATTGCAAATCTGATAATATATTTTCAAAATTCTAAATGGCGGTTCCAATACCGCGGGTAAATTTGTCAAAAAATAATGTTAGCCTTCCCCTTCAGCTTCGATATACAATATCTATTTATACACTTTACTATACGAGGACGTTCGAGAACGGTCTTCAAAGTGCACTTTTTTGATATTTTTTGTATTTTTGTTTACAATTTTTTTGTTTCTATTTTTTTTTTATATTTTCGATTTTTAAAATAAAAACTGTAAAATTTTGAACTGTAGAAATCAGTGTTTTGTCCCACATGTAATACGATAACTCGGGAGTATATAAGAAAAATTATGAAATTTACACGGGATAATCTGGATAGATAATAAACTCTGTAAAATATCTATAAAAACTAAAAATATGGATTTGTTGCTGAAGAATCGACGAAGTTTTGGTATAAACAAAAAATTCGATAGAAATAATCTATAAATAATCACGAGAGTGTTTCTATTGCTCTAACAACTTGCCACGAGCAGCATTGTTGTCAGGCAACAAAGCGAGCTGCCCTGCGATCTATAGGAGACCTATACGAAAATTAATGTTTGTAACGCGTGGTGTTGGCGCCATATCCTCACATTTATTGTTTATACGCGTTCGCTGCTGTATTCTAGGAAAACGCTTGAGCTGCGGTAGCATAACAAATGTTTATGCTGTGGTTGTTATGACGTCGCAAGGTAATACTGAGGTCATAGCCATATCGCCACCACAATTTTGCTGTCGCACCATAATATTAGCCTGTCGCGGCGTAAAATTATTTTGCGTGTACGAATAGCAAATTCCCGTAATGTTGAACATGCAAAAACTGACATAAGATTCTTAATCAGTTTGAATTTTGATTAAGGCAATCGCCAAATTGAATTCGACATTTTAAATTTTCGAAATCTGACTTTAGATTCGTAATCGGCATCCCAAAAAAAACCCTATATACCAAGCTACAGTAAAATCTAACCAATTTTTTTTTCCCGCATTTTGGGCACTTTTTTTGAAATTGTCGCCGCACTGAAGGGATAAAATGTATATTTATGTCGACTACGGAATGTTTTAAAAACCTTTGTCTTTTAACCTGTAAAAGAAATATTTTTATCCATATATATGTAAAAGACTCTTTTTTACAAGGTATTGGAATTTCTTTTCTAAGTCAAATTTCTTCCTAGAAAGGATTAACAACAAATCATTTATTGCATTTTAACAATTCTTGTTGTCATTTGGAAGGGATTAATGACCATTGAAACCAACCAATCCCTGCATGATCCACTTTATACTGCGATCAAATATTGTCGGTCAGGACTCAGTGTGAAGATCATACGTGATGTCTGAAACGCTTACGGAATTGACCGAAGTGTTATTTTCTATTGAGTTGGGTAGAAACACTCTTCATTGTATAGTAGGCAGGTGCCGCGGTTGTTGAAATCGCTCTGTGAAGAGGAATCCGCGTTCGATCATACGTGTGTCACGTTTCATGCAGCCACCGGTACAAATTTTCACGGGCCGCTCGAGCTTTAAAAGTGCGCGTTAATGAATTCGAAAAGGGCTTGCAAACATTTCGCTGATTGCTCGCTTCGCGTCCGTCCGCGAATATTGTCTCGCACCCAACGAAAACATATATTGACGCGAGGCGCTTTCTATGCAACGCACATCCATTGACATGACGTTTTTCTGTCCATCCATACGCAACGCCCGATGTCTTCCGTCGCATTCTGACAATATGCGATTATTCGCTCCCTGTGGTTTTCCCATTTTTTTTTAAATTTCTGTTTGAGTGCACTCAATTTCTAGTCCCGTTTTTGATTTTAAAGGACTTTATTTCTTCATATGACCTTGGCAGTTGATTCTACAAAGATTCTTGCACTTTCATTCCAATCAAGTCTGAAGTGAAAAAAAGTTGTCTTTAACTGCATTTTTATTGGAGTTTCCATACGAGGATTAAATAAACATCACCAAATTTTTTTATTACAAGGCTTCTTGATGTGATAGTATTCGGAATGGAAAACGCGCGAAAACTCGGCGAGCCGCTGCACTGAAAAAAAGAAAACACAGCGGAACAACTTATTTCCCCTTATTAACTCGATCCTTCCTAAAACAACAAGGATTCCTGCTTAGAACAGCTGGCCTACTTCGCTGTTATAAAAATAAGAATTTTGTTCACTGAGCAGTACAGAAAATTCTTGAAATAATAAGGAATCTTTATTAACCCCTTCGCTGCGGATGACAAAGATCTTTGTCATTTAGGACTTTTCTCTACCTGCGGCAAAAACGCAAATCTTTGTCATGACATAAATTAGTCTAATGAAGTCAATAATATATCCAATTTAAAAACTTGACCATTTCTAGCCAGCGTAAGGTATACCGAACAACATACCGTTCTCCTTTTTCAAAAACATGTTGTCAAAAAAAAGATACAAATTCTTAAAATATGTTGTTTTTACGATTTTGTAACAATCTTTGTCATGAGCTATGTCGCCGTATTAGGTCAATTTCTGCATTAAAAATTAATGAAATCGTTTGAAACTTGCTACTCAGGGGTTTTCGAGGTCGCCGATTACAAATCTCATGATATATTTTAAAAATTCAAAATGGCGGATCCAATACCGCGGGTTAATGTTAGCCTTCTCCCGTTAGCTTCGATATACAATATGTACTTACACACTTTACTACGAGGAGGTTCGAGAAAGGTCTTCAAAGTGCAATTTTTTTCTTTTTTTATATATTTTTGTTTAAAATTGTTTTTAAAATAAAAACTGTAACATATTGAACTTTGGAAATCAGTGTTTTTTTCTACACGTACCTCGATAACTCAGCAGTACATAACAAAATTTTGAAATTTACACGGAATAATCTGGATAGATAATAAACTCTGTAAAATATCGATAAAAACTAAAAATATAGATTTGTAGCTGCAGAATCGAAGAAGTTTTTGATAAAAATACAAAATTCGGTATAAATATTCTATAAATAATCACGAGAGTGTTTCTATTGCCAACCTGCCACGAGCAGCATTATTGACACATGAATAACAAATTGCCGTAATACTGTACATCCAAAAACTGATATAAGATTCGTAATCAGCCATTTTGAATTTTCCAAAAATGCAATTTCAGATTCGTAATCAGCGACCCCGAAAACCTCTGAGTAACAAGTTTCAGGCGAAATGATTGGTATTTAAAAAATTTGCCCGCAATATTGAATCCGTCATTTTAAATTTTCGAAATCTGACTTCAAATTCGTAATCGGCGTCCCAAGAAACCCCTATACACCAAGTTACAGTAAAATCTAGCCAAATTTTTTTTCTCGCATTTTGGGCACTTTTTGTGAAATTCTCGCCGCAGCGAAGGGGTTAAATTAGCAATAGAGATATCTTTTTGTTGGTAAATGATATCCTGATCAACTCAGGAATGATAAATTAACGAATTAACCAGATTTCTTAACTGTGACAGTAAGGTTACATACAGTTATTATAAAAATATTATCCTTATCAAATGTCAAGAAAATCAGGACCTGTAAACTCTCAAATATAATGTAACTATCCTGATAATGTCCACTGACATGTTCATAAATTTTGTTCAAATATTTTACAGAGTTCATGTAAGTATATAAACAAGAAAATAATTCTAAACTTACAATAACAAATATTGAACTAATAATTTACTTTACTAAGTTTAATTTACACGAATGCAGTTTATGCTTTATTAGATTTGAATACGTATATGTTTGAGATTTATCGCCGTAAAAAATTTGACCCTTTATATGCACTTTTGTCTAAAATTAATTTCATAATATAATAATATGTCAGTTAGATTATATTTGTAGGCTATACAAGTTTTGATGGAATTTGTGCACTCATACCTTGAAAGAATTATCGCTCCATCTTTCACGGTGCCATTATTCTAAGTACTAAGGCTTATCAAGCCATTTTAATTAATATATGTTGTACACTTGCTTTAATAATGTACAATTTTTTTATTTTTTATCCTGTACCTTCCACCTTGATTGAGGTGTCCCAAAAGCTCCCAGGGAGCTTGTCCGGGTACAGGTGAGTACTATTGCGAGAGCTGCAGGTCGTCTTAAATGGCGCCATACTCACATTTGTCGAGAATGTAGGAAAATGCAGAAACCCACATTAAGTACAGCATCGGCCATGGCTCGATTTCCGCCTGAAAACAATACCTCGAAAATGCCAATCAGACAGCGTGGTTCGTCTTACAGATAGCGAAATGCTGCCTGAAAACAATTTCGAAAAATTACCCAGCCCGGGATCGAACTCCCGACCTACGACTTCGTAGTCCAGTACGCTACCGCCTGAGCTACAAAGCCGATATATAAAAATTGAACTCAAATAATCTATAAGTAAATGTAGAAAGAGCATAAATAAGACATAACAATTTAATTTCATAAATATCAAAGATAGAAATCACATTATGCGTTTCAACAATTATTAGAAAGAGAGTTTAGCTTTTTTGAATTATTGTACGTATGTTACTTGTCTCAATATTGAACAAATGTTTATTTTATAATCAATTTTCATCTAAATTAAGTCTTTTGCATTACCATTATAGTTTTACTCCACTTATGAAATATTAAGGTTTGTAAAATGTATCCAATCACCTAAAATTTACTATACTTAGCTCTATAACCGTTGTTGGAACGTATCCCATGCTTTCAAACGTTGCTATTTTTCTTTAATATAAATTGGATAATTAGTCTTTATATTGTCAAAAGGGAAAAAGGTTTTGGGAAGTTAACCTCATCTGAATTTGAGTTACCTCTCAAAATAAATTTAAAATCACCAATGAACTTGATTTTATATTTCATATTATTGATATTTTTTTAAAGATCATGTTATCGTTGGTCGAAGATCAATAATTACTGCATTGTGGAGTTATTAAACGCATTCGGACTTCAAGAAACGCGACGAAGTTGAACACTTGAACTGCCGAACGCGAACCAGCTGATCGGCTGTCGGTATCGTCATATGTTAGATCTGTAGTCGAGCCTTACCTAGCGGCCGTTACAGGAATACTATCAAAGAGCTTAAAACAACACTAATAAACATATTCTGCGTTGTTCCAAATAATGATCTATTTTTACTTCCATTAACACCATTACTAAAAGAATAATATTGTCTTTGTCATGACATTACTTTCTTATTATTAAATGAACCAAGAAAACATACTAGAACGATAAATTTCCCCGTGACTGTAGTCAGTTTTTCCTTGCTACTTTAGCAAGGATTGAATAGTTGGCGCCGTATTCAATAAGGCAACCTTATTGAATAGTTGGCGCGATGAGCGGCGGTGGCTCAGTTGGTAGAATATCGGCTTCGTAATCAGAAAACCCTGGTTCGATCCTGGCCTCTGCAATCTGTCATTGGGACACCTCTATATTTGTTTATAAGTGTCTAATAACTCCAAAGCTCAGGTGGTTCGGATTCCACCTTCATAAACTGTAGGTCCCGTCGCGATTTAGTCCCATTTGGGCTCACAAAAGTCGACGTAGAATAATATTTACAAAAAAAAAGAAAAACAAAATAGTTGGCGCCGTATACAATAAGGTAACCTTATTGAATCCTTGCACACGGGTGTAAGGAATTTTTTTGAGTGTGTGCGATTTATTTTCTCGATCTGAGAAAACCAACCACGAAAAGTCGGTCAGTGCCAGCCTTGTAAGTCGGATTCAAGTTTTTAATCGAACACACTCAATTATCAGAAAACCCTGGTTCGATCCCGACCTCTACCATCTGTCATTGGGCACCTCTGTATTTGTTTATAAGTGCCTAATAACGCCAAAGCTCAGGTGGTTCGGATTCCACCTACATAAACTGTAGGTCCCGTCGCGATTTAGTCCCATACGGGTTCACAAAAGTAGACGTAAAATAATATAAAAAAAAACACACGCTCAATTTTTTGTTTTGTGATCAAATATCGTTTGTTGAAAAATTGTGTCTTGAATAGTAGTGGTGCCCCATTTTCTGGTTAGGGTCTTCCGAAACTTTGAAACCATTGATAGAACAGGTCGAATCGTATCAAGTGCCCAGGTCTCCTCGTTGAGCTTCCATCGATCGCAATTCGCAGAAAGAGTTTATGTAAAGTGAAATTTTCGAGTTATCCGGTGGAAGGCGCTGCACGCCAGTTTTCACCACTGAATAGGCTTTCGCATGGTCGTCGTGTCGAGAGGGAAAACGATGTGTAAGTAATCGTAGGGTTGCATGAGGCAGAAGGCGTACAGCTCTATACTTATACGATGCTGGAAGCGGTATGGAGTGCGGAGTATGAGGCAATGACGCGGACGGGCTCACGCGAAGCCGTACCTTCAAAACGTGCGAAGAAAACCTTGCTGCTGATCAGTTCACATGGAAACACGTCCCCAGCGTTGAGTCCGAGAAAGAAAGTCGTATCGAAGAAAAGAAGGAAAAAGCTTCTTTATAAACTGCACGACAGGAGTGGAAACCGGAATCTTAGAAAAAATTACTGGCGTTCTGATACGCATGTACGATTATGCAATAAAATAATACTGCAAAACACAATATTTATAGAAATATTAGATAATCTACAGAGGAATAATCGAGATATAACTTATCATGGGGATAAATATTTTCTAACAGTATAATTCTAGCAAAGTTCAGGGTAAACTTTGAAATGAACTCCCTCACTGCGAAAAAAATTTGATACCAGTGAATTTTGCCTCCTGATTTCAAGTATGATAATAAAAATTCTCGGTCAAATGAACTGAAGTCGCCATCTCGCATAAACTGTAAAAAACACGATTTTTTTAGTTTTTCGTATTTATCATAAAAAATGCGAGTCTGACCAAAAAATGTTCAGGCTCAACCACCAAACCTATCAAAAATGTAGAACTTGAAATTCTAGATGAAAACGGTTTAATACATTTTCTTCCTATTATCAATGGTAATGCCTTAAAAAATTGATGAAAATTACAATAAATAAGCTTAGTGTTATTGGCCAACATTGTAGTCAGCACGAGCACATAAACAAACATTTAGACACGCAAAGCACAATCGCTAGCCTTCTCGTGGCGCATTCTGGATATTTGTAGCTGACAGCGATTATAATATGTTGTTGGTCGGAGGTTAGGTTAGTATAAAAAGGGGCTGTAGGGGGGGGGGGGGCAGAGCTTTTATAAATTATAATGGCTGGATACACTTCGAGGTGCCCTAGGCACTAGTAATTAAAAGGCCCCCATCCCCTCCCCTAACTTCCTCACCAACAACAATCGTATATACATGCAACTGTTTACTCACCGTATATTAATTTATATTGTTGAGTTTTCATTAGTTTTGTTTCTGACACGATTTATAAATTATTCAAAGTCATTGGAATGCAAGCTGCATCACTTCGTCAAGGTGGTAACCCGCTGTAGATGAATTTTGATTTTATTTTTCTCAATCTGTTTATTTTCCACATACTTTTAAGATTTTGTTATTAGTTTTCTACATTTTTTTTCGGTAAAAAATAATTCTGTCATGTTACCAAATATTTGGTATACACGTTTAAAGAGTGAAACTTTCAAGATGCTTATCTTGATTATCCTCTGTTCAGTCTTTTGGAAATTTGACCCATCAATAATTGATATCAATGTCACTAACGTTTCGTACAAAAACGAAAGACTTCATCAGAAAATGTTATGAGGTATTCTTATATCGAAGTTTTATCGAAAACACACACAAAAAGAGGTTAAAGATTATTATTATTATTATAATATATTTCTTTAAATAATCTCGATAAAAGCTTGTTTTTGTCAATAAAACCCTGGAGAAACTAACACGATCGAATGAATAATTCTACATGAATTAAAATAAATATTAAAGACTGCTCCATATTATCGTCATTTTCTTGACATTTATGTTTCTAGATATGTTTGCATTTCCGATCTTCTATAGGGTATATTTTCTTTAATATTATATTTATTTATATTTTAAAATGTTAATATATTTTTGGTTGTAATAATAATACAGCCGATGACTCCTTTATCACCAGAAGATCTGTTAGGATCGAAATGTTAATGTCGATGCATACAGAAATCTTTTGGATATGATTGTCTCTGTAAATGGTTATTGGGTTGAGATGCTCAGTTTCTCTTATATTAAACCTCATTTATTTGAATCATTCTAAACACTTAAACTTTTTGGGGATTTTTTTTTAATTGTAACAAGGTTGGCGCCCCTCTTTAGGTGGGGCCCTACACGGAAAAAAATCTTTTGTATATTTTGCCGAAGTCGCTTAAGTAGAATCTGCCGAGTCTGAACTTCGGCAATATTTGCCGAGTTTTTTCTAAGCATTATGCTTAGCCAGTCTATGTAGATTTTCGTGGACTGCAACTTTAGCGCCGCGCCACTGTACCCGCGACGTCGGTAAATTAGGGGTCATTTTGACGGAGTAGTTTCTTCCTTTACGCTTACAATAGAAACAGAACACTTGTTTATGGTCGAGATTTCTTATACAGCGTCCTAATTGGCTCTAACTAAGCGTAAACATAAGGAATTTTAACGGCCGGGGAACAAAGTTCCGAAAATCAAAACCCCTAACGGATAAAATTTCGATATTGCATGAGTCCAAGGTATTTTAATTTGCTTTCTTTTTGCCAAATTTTCAAAGACAAAGTGAAGAAAATCACGCTGGAGCCATGCTACATCGAAATTTTGGCCTTTCCGTGTTGATTTTCGGAACTTTGTTCCCCGGTCATTTTAACGAGTGCATTTACACAAACATAACAAATATAAATTCCATTCTACTGTAGCGACTGAGTGGAAAGGTGATGTTGGGTCTCGCCGTGGAATGGCGCTACGAGCGCCCGGAAAGTTCTGAGAGCGCGTAGACAGCACAGCTGATCAGTAAAAGTTGAGACTCGGCAATTTTTGCCGAAGTTACTAAGTAGAATTTGCAGAAAAGTCGTATACGAGTTATTAGGTACATTCTCTCGACATTACCAAGCAAATATTGCCGAAGTAACAATATAAATTTCACATAATGTTGGTTATTGAATTTCTTAGGCAAACTTTACTTGAGTTTTCGGCAGAATCTATAAACATTTTTTTTCCGTGTAGGCACGTGCCTTGTGTGCCTAATGGGTAATCCGGCTCTGCCTTTAACCGACCCCTATAGGTGGTAATAGTACTCATATGTAAGTTGAGACCTTGCGATTACTACAAAATACACATTATGTACTATTTAATATAGGTAGTAACTGCTGGATCTTACGTTCACCCTTCTTTTACTGGAGTAGCGTTGAAAATTTGAAAAAAATGTATAAAACCCTTTTTGTAGAGAATTTTATGATCTACATTTCTTTTTAAAAAAATTTTGTTGACCGTCTCGAATTCTGTAAGATAAACGCAAAATAAACTAAAGAAAATTGCTCATTTGGCAGTTGTTAAAAATGGCGGCTTCTGTACGTCTGACCGACAATTTTTAATGTCATATTCGTAATCAAGAGGTTGAGATACGTCAGAAAACACAGGGATAATATTTTTTATGGGTGCGGGAGTTCATCGGAAGATTTACCAAATGCTGAGAGCGCCGCACCAGAAAACTATGGGTGCGGGTCGAAAAGCTGACAAATCAACAAGGCGATATGTACAAAAACCAACAGTATAAAAAGCCGACACTTCAAAACATGACTGTCCGCTGTCAATGTGTCTAATTTTTTATGTGTCGGTTTTTAGAATATCGACTTTTCGGGCTGTTTTATGACTATCGGTTTTTTGACCTGTCGGCTTTTTGGTTAGTCGGTTTTTCGACCGGCACCCCCACATTTGAACATTCCCTCCAAAATAGGAGATTACTGCGGAAATCATAAAATCATATTATTTTTACCTTTACGGGGTTTGTAACTTTACAGTATACTTGGAGCTTTAAATTATGAACACATTTTTATAGGGTCAATCAAAAGCTGGTTTTCTGTACTCGCTTCGCGAGGATTTTTCGTTGATACATGGACCTACAAGTTTTATTGGACCTATCAGGATACCGAATGTTCGTAGCCTTAAAGTACTGATAAGAGCCCATTTAAATTCAATTGTTCGAATGTGCTTTTATTAAATGGCGCTGTCATCTTTTGGCAAAGCTAGATCAAGACCACATGTTACTCGTTTTAATAAAAAGCAACCAATTGTTCATGCGGCAATAACAAATGAACCTTAAAAGATCCACAGGTGAAATGTAGCTTTTAGCTTACTAACTTTATAATAATTCTTATGAAGACTGACCAGCTGCCTCCAAGGTTAGGTGGTGGTACACAAAAATAAATCAATAAAAAAGGAAATGATAAATTACGATGTGTATTAATCGCGAGTGCATTTTGTGAATTTGTCAACCTGTCAATTTAAAAACCTATATTCTAGTATGAGTATCCTCAAACTAATAATGAATATAATCTGTATAAAAAATTAAATAAAATGTGCAATCAAAATCTTATACAAGACTTTTCTGAATTCTATGTAGAATACTTACAGAAGCTTTATGAACTTCTAATGAAGGTTTTTTTGCAAAAGTTAGTCGTCATTTCAAAAAGTACTAATTTCAGTAAGTTTCAAGGGCCTATGACTACTTTAATACCTAAGTTCCTGATAAATATGAACTCAATTAGTGAAATGAGATGAGAAACGAAATGACTTGCCGTAGTACGCGCCAAGTGGAGTGGGGTGGTAAAAGAAGTGTCGAGGAGGAGGGATGAGGGGGGAGTGTGAACAATGCAGAATAGGAAATGAGAGAGAATTACAGATGTAGAATGAATGAACAATGATGAAAAGATGGACGAGTCGAAGGTGAAAAGCACGTGAGAGGAAAGAGACGGCAGGAATACGTCGTCGTCACGACGGCAGACGGCAAAAAGGGGATGAGCGATAAGTTTCTTAAAAGAGGGTTAGAAGTAAGAAAAAGAGACGACCACGTTTCTCTCGGTACTTCTAGAATCCTGGTTGGAGACCAGGGTGGGAAAGTAGGCAAGGCAGACAGTTACTGCTAGTCTCGGCAATCAGGAGTCGGCGTTTTCTCTGGGACTTTGCCTGGTAAAGCGACCGAAGGGGAATAGCAATAAAATTGACGTACAAAAAGAAAATTGAGACGTTAATTTCCTCTCAGCGCTACTCTTCCTTAGATGAGCCGTAGTCGTCGACGTTGTGCAATTGACGTTCGCGATTCTTGCCGGTATCCTCAACGTAACGACATGGAGCTACATGATAAACTTCGGAGTATGCACTTTCGATGAAATGACGAGATATTACGGCTCTCGTATTTTGTCCGTAAACAAAATTAACGTTTACAAACGTTTCTTGCCAAATTGGCTTAAGGATTCAGATGGATCCCAGACTTTTTTCTGAGTCGTTAGCCGGAAGTTTTTTAATTTTACAGCAAATACCAATTAATCACAATTTATTTCTTCAAATTTCTTCAGTTCCGCAAGAATAACAATACGCGGGTGTAGATGATGCACACTTCGGACAGAAGACAGGAGAGGAGCTCTATCGAAATCGAATAGTCAATTTAGTAGCAGTGACCTTTATTACTGTTACACTGATAAAAATATTCTTAAATTTAATATATTTTTAATATACACAAGTAAATTAATCTTAATATATGGTGTTTTAATTTTAAATTATTATACTCAAATTTTAAAGATTTAATATACATCTCACTCGAGTGTCGCGCGGGAACTTTAGCACGGATCCGATTCAGACCTGGATTAATAATGTGCAATTAAACTTTAATAAATTAAAAGTAAAGGTTGAGCAGGAACTAAACATAACCATTTAATTTCATAAATAATGATTCAAATCATAGTATGCGTATCAATAATTTTGGAGAGCCGAACAGAGTTTACGCTTTTCACATTATGGGGTACATATGTCACTTAGGTCAATATTGAATGAATGCTTTTTTTTATAAGGAATTTTCATTTACATTAATTCTTTTGCATATTAGATAGATAGATAGATAGATTTATTATTTCTCTTGAAAAGGGAACAAAGTCCCATCGAGAAAGAGTTCCGTAAAACAGATACACAATTTAAAATTACAGAGTAGAATATAATACACAAAACTTACAATTCTATTAAAAACCGGTACATAAGGAGAAACAAAACATAAAAGTCGGTACATATGCCGAATAAATTATAAAAGTTGACTATAGCTGCTGACGTACAAAGCAAACACTCATAAACTCCTTCATAGTCCCTTCAAAAAATTACGACGAACGATACAGGCTTTTGTAAATCTAAATAAGCGCATCGCGGACTGCACGTCATTGCCGCAGATTAGTTCCATTAACGCATTTTCCGGAGAATGTGTTGTTGGGAAAAATCCTCACATAGGCAATACGATACTGGGCACTGACAAAAAATGTGTATGATATCCTCGACTAATCCTAAGTTGCATAAAGTACAAACAGACGTCGGGTCGTAGTTGTAGCGACAACCGGAGATTGATAATGAGCGCGTATATTTCGTAGCTAGACGGAGCTGCATTTTTAATTTCAGGCATTCCAGAGGTAAACGCCTTGGGTACTGGGTGAAAGCAGAGTCTTTATGCAGACGTAATAGAGGTAGCTGCGACGAATCGAAGTCGAAATACGAGGCCAGATCATTTCTTCGGCATAAATCCGCGTATTTTTCGACAATGGAAGGTCTTAAACACTCCCAGTGGTCCGCTTCGAATCTTTCCCAAAGATCAGATACTCCTGCAATGTCCAAAATAGTTCTCAGCTGCCCTAACCAATTCGCGGCAGGTGGAGACAACGAATTATTTACTAGTTCGTGTAAACGCATCAATAAAATTCTGGGGATCCTGGAGGTAGGCATTCTAAGGACTTTTACCACCCATTTAATAGCTCGGTTCAGGATCTCCACCGCAATAGGAAGGAGCCCCAACTCGAGTCTAATCAGATATGAGGGGGTGCTTCTGGCTAGGTTAAATAACCTCTTAAAAAATAGACACTGCACACCTTCCAGTTTACCCAGATATCTTAAAGCCCAAAATGGCGCTGCATAAAGTAGGACCGAGGTTATCATAGCACTATAAATTTTAAAATAAGCGTCCCAAGTATCGATTTTAGCGGCGGTAACGATTGGTAAGACTGAGGACGACGCAGCGCCCGTCCTAGAGACAGCGTCCTCGCATGGCTTCAGCCCTAACCCAGAAGAGGAGAACACGACTCCCAGGTAACGATACCCATTTACGACCTCAACCGGACAATCATTGTAACGAAAGTCTTTGGAATAAGAGTCGAGTTGACCCGCTCTTCTAAAGCATATGATCTTAGTTTTATCGGTATTTACGGTGAGATCGTTCAAGGTACAGTACTCGGCAAGAAGCGTCAGCTTTCTACGCAGGTCGTTGGATGAGAAACCGAAAATCGTAAGATCATCCGCATATAGTAATAACAATAGATCGTACGATGTCGCTACATCTACGCCACGGGCGCCTCTCTCCCTAAAAAAAAATAGTGATATCCGAGAGGTACAAAATAAAGAGCAGCGGACTCAGAATTTCGCCCTGTAGTACTCCTATGGTAACTTTAAAATCAGAAGAGAGAGCGTTATCGGTTTGAGTAAAAACGGAAGCGGTATGATACATGGCACTTAATACTCTTACAAATTTCGCACTTACGCCAAGCCTAAGCAGTTTCTTCCATAGCAGTGCGTGAGGTACAGAGTCGAATGCGCGTTTGAAGTCCACGAATAAACTGTATAATTTCGTCTTTTCACGGCGGAGCATGATCTGTATGGTAGCAAACAAAGCAAAAATATTATCCTCCGTACCCCTCTCACTTCGTAATTAGCAGGTTCCTCGCGAGAACCTTTTTTATACAAAAAGAATAGGGAGGCACGGGCCCAATCCTTTGGAAAAGTTTCCCGCAAAAAAATTGAATTAAAAAAGTCAAGTAGAAGAGATTGCCAGGGACTATCGAGCAACTTAAAAATTTCAGCCGGCAGCCCGTCCGGTCCTATGGCTTTCCCGACCTTCAGTCTGTTTATGCTATTAGATAACTCTATAAGGGTAAAAGGCGAATCTAACGAGGGATTAACATCTCCAAGGAAGGATACGCAGGAATCTCCTACTTGCGGAAAAATCGTTGCCAAATAAGCCTCCCAGGACTCTATCGAGACCATCGATCCAACACTCGGTTTTATGCGGAAGGAACGAACCGCATTCCAAAATTCCCCGGAATCATGCACCGCTGCAAATTTGTTCGTGATTGACAGGGCATGAGATCGTTTTTTGTCTGTCATTAGTTCTAAATAATTCTTTTTCACCGTCTTAAATAATTGAACCGAGCCTGAACTATATGAGTTCTTTCTCATCGATCTCAATGTACGATTATAATTTTTCTTAGCCGCGACACAGTCTTTATCGAACCAAGCTTTATTGTAACGTGGCTTAAAGAATGTGTTAATTATTCTTGGTAAAACTAAAATTTTTGCTTGTGTTGCAGTGTCACGCAGAGCATTAATTAAGAAATTATAGTTAGATTCAATTGAGTACGAGTCTTTACCATTCACATACGCTTTTCACATTATGGGGTACATATGTCACTTAGGTCAATATTGAATGAATGCTTTTTTTTATAAGGAATTTTCATTTACATTAATTCTTTTGCATATTAGGAGCATAGTCTTACTCCACTTATTAAATATTAAAGCTATAAAATATGTCCTATTATCTGAATACCATGAACTCCCTTTGGCACTGTAATTCTTGTTAGAACGAATTCTGCACTCTTAATCATTGGTATTTAATTTTACATTGGCTTACTGACATATAGTCTTACATGGATTACGTATTAAAATTACAATAAATATAAATAAAAAAGATTAAAGTCTTAACAAGAATTAAATAACCGAAGAGAGTTTACTATTGACTTGAAAAGTTGCGAACTTTCGCCAACTGGTGGCACAATGTGCTTCGCGTGTACGTCATCATTCTCGCTAGTAATTAAATACGTTTACTTCCATATGTAACGAATGAATCTATTCTTCGGTTAATATAACAGTACTACTCTATAAATTCCTTGGAGCGAAAATTGAGCCACACTTTTATTAAGACTGACAATTTCACTGTATGAAGAGCTTATTAGAAAGAATGTTTTCCATTTACTTAAAAAAAATAAATAATTCTGGGACTAAAATTTATATTTACTTCATTCCACAAAATATTTCATATTTTAGAACAACAAATTCTTTAATTGTTTAAGCAACGCATTTTTTTAGTTTCTGTAAATATTAACTTGAAAGAAATAGATATTGTCTTCGCTGTATTAAATAATTTCTTCTTCCGTCTTGATATTAAAAGGGAAAAGTAACCAAAAAAATTTTTGTATCATATTACGATGTTATTACTTGTTCTGTATTTTTTTCAACATTTGTACGTATTTATTTAACATTCATACACATACATGGCATAAACACATAGGGACAATTAGTTAGAAGTATATTTATTACAGTTAAATATTACAGTAGCAGTCAATACCGCTAGCATTCGCTCGCACTTCAACTCAGGTTTTTCTAATATAACGATAAACGATCCTAAACGCATCACTTATAGACTACTCACTTATAATACGCATACTGGAAAAAGTGGAATTCAAGCGTTTGCATCAAATGAGAATCGATTTCTCGGGTTGCGAATACACAGAATAATTTATTCGCCACCTGTTGACAATAACGAGAACGAGCATGGAGACACCGAAGGGAAATGAAACGACAAATTACATAAAATGGCCATTTTATTCCTACAGAATCAAAAAATTAGTTAAGCCTCTGCTGCCTGATGTTTACATGTCTCCGTAGCGCCATTGCATTTATTATATGTAAACAGAGTCAGCAAAATGATTACAATATGATCTTCGAGCCCAAAGATGATGTTGTTGATGAACTCTCGGAAAAACTGTTTTTCTCTTTGCGAGTTACGTTTCGATAATGTGACTGATGTACTCTCATTCCAAGACTATGTGAAAGACATACTTCTGACACGTCTAAAAATTTTTGGTTTCTTGTTAACTAAATCATGAAATGTTTATTTGGGCCATTTTCGGTTCTATTAATTAATTTCTTGGTCCTCGTTTGTCACCGGATTTGGTGCTTGTTGTGGACCTAAACTTAATTAATAGACAGAAGTCTATATAATTAGAAAAGTTAATTTATCATGAAACGATTGAAAGAGATTTTATCTATTGAAGATAGATAGAATATCTTTTTGTGACTTTTCATCCTGGTTTTTTTTGTTAACTATAAAAATATGTTTATAGTTTATAATCTAAAAAGACGGCGTACTTTTAAAACTGTTAATTTGGACAAATTTTAATAATACAAAAATGCTATTACACGTATTAGCGATATAGTAACATCCTTCTGAAAAGTAGCACATGAATTTAGCAATAAAGAAAAGTTGTACAATTAAATAATGAAGCTAATTCAATTGGATTTAATTCGATAACTATCGCGGCCTCCAAGAAAAACTGTTAAGAGCAGATATTTTTAAGCAATGTATACGTCAAATTTGACAATTTACATTCACTTAGTTTCTTAAAATCACTTCACAATCTCAGCTATCAGACTTATACTTCATAGGCACCAATATTTACTAATATTTTACTTATTTCATACCGTACATTTATTACAATACATAGATATAAATTACCTTTTCTCTACCTTATACCTGAGTTTAAAAGTTACATGGCCCATATCACTGGAATCAAGAATATCCGAATATTTTTTATCTTCATTAATTATTTTGTTCAACAAGTAAAAAAAAAACCTCCGTATCATCACTTTTTAAGGATTAGGAAATTTAGTTAAATTACAAAATAGTGAAAATAAATTATAAAGCCAAAAGAAAAGTTAACAAGTCTACAAAACAAGTTTAAAAAAACAAGAACTAATTGTGATATGAAATATTAATTGAAAATTGAACTGTGTTATGAAATATGATTTGTTTTGTTATTAGAATTATAAGGGTGTTAAATGAATTATTTTTTGTTTAAAGATGAACGAAATGTCAAGGAAAAGAATGTTATTAATAAAAATGGGTAATTAAATGAAAAATGGGCACTTTTTTACTCATGTTTCTCATTTTATTAAAAGGAGCAGGAAATCGACAGAAGGAGAGAGAGAGAGAGATTCCAAACAAAAAACATGGCAACCAGCCACCAATAGTTCAACGATGTATCTCCGTGTTTTATATTCTTAGTTGTATGCACAAATAATTATGTTTTATCTTAAAGAGACAAAAATCATTGAACTGATTAAATCAATCAAGAATTATACATGGTTTAGAAAACGGATAAAGAACTATTTTGTTCAAAATTTTTAAGTGAATGAGCCTTTTTAAAAAAACGAGTAGCACCATAAAATGTATGTGATTCATATCACCTAAACCAGAAACATTACTTTATAACTGAATGAGAGTTAAAATAAAATAGTTGGCGCAAACAAAAATATATTGAAATATCTACAATCCATTCAAACGAAAATGAAGATCAAACAAGTTGTATACCCCTGTGCAATGATTCTGCGGCTTTTTACAGATGTTTCGTATTTTTTTACAATACAGGCTTTATGTAACAAACACTTCATTTAAAAATATTTTAATTCAACAATAAAATAAATAACATTTTAGAACCTAATTAATTTTGTTTTTGCTAAACTTGTTTTTTAGACATTTTACTTTTTTTTTGGCTTTATAATTTTTATTTTCACTATTTTTAAATTTATCTGCATTCCGAAAATCGGTCTTAAAATGGTAATGTTGACACAGAGTTTTTTTAAAACTTTGTGAACTAGATAAATTATTACTAGATAAAAATCATTGGATTTTCATAATTCCAGGGTATTTGGAATGGTTTTGCCTTTTTTCCGGCAGACAGGTGTTAGCAATATTAACTTGAGATTAGCGATATGCACTTCAAAAAATAACAAACAAAAAACAGCATTGGTTTTTTTGGATTTTCAAATTGGGGAAAAAGTGTGACAGTAAAAATAGTGACACTAAGTAGTATTGCTTTTCAAACTTCATAAATTTTATTCCGATAATTTGCAAGGTAAGTTAAAAAGTGTTTGCTTTTTAATTTAAATTTAGTTTCCTTTATTTTTATCGTTATGTTTTATTTAAGAAATCAAGCACCCTGTCGAGAATGACAAGTGTTGCAAGTACATTGTCAAATGATAGTATAGAATCATTTTTGCGGTTATTCATGAACAAGCACATTTTTTTTGGCTGAAAGAAAAAAATATAGGATCATTTCCTACACCATCTTCAAATACAACGTTATTTCAATTTTTTATGTGAAACAGATTATTATCCGAGATACAGAACTATTGCATAATGTTTTTCTTCATTTTCTTCATGTAAAAAAAATGCTAATTGATTATCATTTATATTAAATTCGTCTTCCAAATATTAAAAGTATTGCTGATTTACTCATATATTTTTTGTAGTTGATTTCATGATAGCCCGTCTATAAACTACGTAACCATTTTTTTGGTCTTTATTATTCAGTTTTATTTAAAACTAAAAAATCATGTTATTCAAGGATTGGTTAATAGTGAGTTTTTTAAAATAACAAAATTTAATCACATTGTTTTCGTACTTGAATTACAGTAAATAGCTTTTACACTATGTTTACAATGTCTTTACTTGGCGCATCGATGGATACGTAAAGTAAAACCCTCTGTCATTACAGACCTACATTATGTAACGGCAAACAACTTCAACGACGTGAATTTTGAAACTTTGTCAAATTTTTAACAGTGTGCGTTTAGTAGATGACAAGGCAACGACGCAAAGCTTGGAAAACGCTCATCGGCTTGAAAGTATCGATAATTAACAAAGTTTGGATCAAAGGTTACATCAACATCTGACTTTCAAACCCAAACTTTTAACTATTAATGAACTATGCCAAAAATAGCACACACTAAACAAATATACAAAAACCGAAGAAAGTATTATTGATAACTCTAAACTGCATTTATCCATTTCGTTAATATAAAATAAAAAATTCGACGTTCCCTCGCTACATTATTTACAAAGGTAATGTAGTCATCATTAAATTCCGAAATAAGCAGACATTGAATTTAGTTAATTTTGAATAACTTGCTTACCGAAATATACAAACAATGCGAGAGAAATATGGAAAACATACTCGAGCTTAATACGTACCCGCCTCACGCGGCAAAATAAAACATTGTTATCCACCTTCATCAACGTTGACCCCGATTGATTGCTTTGTAAATTTGCGTACAAAATTTTATTTCAAAATTGCATTGCCCGTAATAATGCATTATTTGATTACCTACAAACGTTTTCATATTCGGTAAATGGTACGTTGGATTCTTTAAAATATCGATTTCCTCACAGAATTCTCGAGCCTACGTGAGAATAAAGTTAACTTTATATCTACTAGGAGATAACACATTTTATGCATTTCTATGTATAAAGTTAACTTTATGAGACAAGTACTAGAACCTCTTGCAGCGAAAAGAAAATATAAAAAATATTTTACACGACTTAAATAAGTGCATTTCTTTAAATTACACACGACTCCCTCGCGAAAAGTATATTTCACTGTTTAATTATATGAACAATTTTGAAACTTCGCAAATTTTTGAATGTGAATGAGCTCACAAAACTTCATGTTACGTTAACGATGCAATTGTCCAAGTGTCTTTGAAAACCAAACTAATGTGACTGAATGCGTAAAGCTAATTAATTGTTATAGTTTTACTCTACTTGTAAATACTTATAATTAATTACCCGGAAACGAACTCATTACAAATATTAAAGAGCCAACACTGTAGACTTCGAATTACCGACTTTTCAGGGCTGGTAGGGCCCAAGAGCTGCTTTAATAAGACTTATGACCAGAAGTACTTTTGATCAGCATAATACAAATAATATTTTTCTGTACTTTGAAGATTACACAGCCCCACAAAAAAATACTAAATTACGGATCTAGAGGTCAGTCTATGTCTGTAATAATTTTTTGGGTCGATGAATCCGAATCTGAGGTTCATTTAACACCATCATGTCAGGATTTTGACCTAATTTAAAAAAACCTAAAAAATCCTATAATTAAACTTTAAAATGTTAAAATAAATAATAATTTGCGGTTGGAAGTCCCTGCTGCATTTTCGTGATATTTTTGAGGTTGCTGAAACTATGTCCGAAGTTCATTCAGTCTCACGAATGGAAGGAAATGTAGCATAGAATTCTATGTGCAACTTATTCTTAATTTTAACATTTTAAAATCTGATTATAGCATTTTTTTCGTTTTTTGAGGTTGTTTATTTTGAGGAATTAAATGGACTTCGGATTCGGATTCAGCGACCTAAAAAACATATTATAGTTACCGTGGTTGTATCCGGGATCCGGGCGGGCTTATCACGCTTATCGGACTTCAGCCCGGCCAGATTTGAGATACTGACGGATATAAGAAAATTGATACGATATAATAAATCGCTATTGAAAATCTTGAAATATCCGGTTCTTCGCGGCAAGATTGTGAGAAGTGCAATTCTTCGCCGCAAATTCTGAAACGTCCGGTTCTGTGTACCAGACATCGAAATGTTCTCTCCGTTAAGCGTTAAAGAAGGTTTAAAATTTCAACACTGGAATTGCCACCGATATTTCACTAGTTCAATTAATAGACTTTGACTTTTTAATTCTAGTATAATTCTATTAATTCATTTTAACAGAAAACACGCAAGTATCGATGTTTCCATCAAAAGTTTGTTTCTTGACACGAGGGACACCATCAAGGACAATTATACTTTTCGGCAAATCTTGGAATCCCTAAACTCGTCGAGAGTCTCTAAACGAAATTGTGCGCATCGAGAAGATAGGATTATCGCTCTTGAGTTTGGAATATCGATCATCGCGGCATCGTGTACTTCTATACGCCTTGATAATTGGATTATCATCCTCTTGAAAGGAGAGAAGAGCAAATTAGGAAATCCCAGGATCCATAACGCTGGGAAAGATGGATCTGCGATGCGTTAGAGACATCGCGAATGTGTTCCTTCTATCCCGAGGCGTTTACAAGGAAATCCATAATCTGATGCCTGATAATCCTACAGGATTGGGCGGTGAGTGTAAATGCTGCACCGAACCGCAACCAACTCCACTCTCTATGGCATAGACACATTCTTCGTTTTGAGGCTTGTTACTGGTTGCGATCACGTCGTAAGGCACGTTCCTCACACATTGATAAATGTACTTTACGAAGCAACCTTGCTGCACAGCACGCTCGAAAATAACGGCGATTTATCCTAATCTTGTCAGCTTCCCATCGAATTGATATCTGAATCTCTTCTGCCCATTTATACGATGCTTCGTCAAACAACTATCGACAAACTTCGCTTTGAATAACCTGAACAATTTTTTGGTCAGTGAATCCAAAAACTACTACGGTGGCTTGAAATAGGACTATTTGTACGTTCAAAATATGCAATGTCGCTGATGATCGTTTTTTGAAATATCCTGGAAATATCGTCAAATTGCATTTAAATGGAAATCATATATGCATTGAGAAAATTAATTATTTACTGTTAAGGGGTTAGACCACTGTAGAGACTGGAAAAATTTGTTTTTATTGGCTTGAAGTACACTTCTAGGTCCAAAAAACATTATCCAATTGGTAGAATATTGGGAAAAAAATATTATTCGTGTCAAAACTGCTACACAGTCGAAGCGTTCGGCGCGGGCGACAAACGTATTTTCTACCTGCCTAAAGTTTTAAATGCGTTTTTCACGAAACTACAATTTTCAAACTAGGCAAAGATGATACTCAGAGCCTATAATTTTAAATTTAGCGCCTCAGTAATATTATCTAATAAACTACTTACGGAATTTTTAATCTTTGCAACTTTTTTTATACATAAATTACTGCTCATATTACTAGTAAAAAAATGAACCTCTTTTTTCACAAGTTTGCCATTTTGCTAAACATTTATGCTAAAAATGTATGTAGTTCACTAGAAATTGCCATTTATATTAAGATCCCGTTTTTTATTTTGTTTCAGATAGCACAAGTTCCTATAATGACCGTCGCCCGCAGAGAACCTATTAGAAAAGGTCTGCACGATTCTGAAAGAACACACTTGAAAGTACTCACCACCAATTGTTCAGATTTTTTAAAGCATAAATAACAAAGTTGTCCGTGCTTAAAATTTACGGAAAAATGCACAAATTGGGTAAATAAGGGTTAAAAAGGCTAATAGTTCAGAAATCATATGTTTGAATATTGCGAAATTAATAAATCATTGTACATGAAAAAATTATTGATGGCATATAAAGCTAATGTATTTCTTATACCTTAAGAAATGTCCATTCAAAAACAACAAATATTTCTTAAAAGTTAAGAAATAATTTCTATAAGATGAATTTGTGATGGTATAGTTAGCATTTCTTAACTGTTACGATTAAAAATAATAAATTATAATGAATATGAGTTAAAAATAATATTATGTATGCATCGATATTCTCTCCTTGGACATGTTAACTGAAATTAAATTGAAATTGAATAAACTTTCCTTATCTTCTCGTTACGCAAGTCATGGAGTCTACGCTTCTATCATAATCATCATTAAAGATGTTATATGTGATAATTATATATTGTTGTTATTGTATTTTTTTAGTTATATTTCATATTGTATTGGTAACGACAAGTATGCGAATTAATAATACAAAACATTTTAAGATATATTGGATATAGTGCATAACGGTTTAAATTCACATAACCATTATGTCATTGATTAAGTTAAAAATATTTTATAACGGTATTATGTAACTAAGGCATTGTTTAAAAAGTAGTGCGTGTAACATGTTAGAAATCAAGCAAAAAAATAAAATAATAATATATACAGACATATATACAATACCTTTAACAATGCTTAAAATCAGAGAGTACAGTGCACTAAATTGTTTAAAAGGGAACCGAGCCTTATTTTATTATCAGATTTGTGGAAATTTGTTATGTACATTATTATTTGCATGATTCACTTATTTTATTTATACAATATTTTCGATATATGGACATTAGATTAAACAATGTTAGGAATACAACATTGGCAGATTAGCTTCAATCCATAGTTTCAGTGAACCTCTCAAACAAGAGGACTAAAAACCTAACTACCATAAACGGCATGGGACGTCCTGAGGACATCCTGAAATCGGCCTGAGTATGATTATATATCCTTCGCTGACGTTGATGTCCCAGTCGGGCGAAACTGTATCGAAATATGATGTATATGATGTATCGAAATCGTTCTGATCAGTGGATTCAGATTTGAGAATTTGGCAAAGATAAAAATATCAAATTGATCGCAAGAGTTTTTCGTGTCTAGCGTAAAAGGAAAATATGAAAAATCTTAAAAAATAAAAATGTTATGTTATTCGTCTTTGCGTAGCGCCTTATTCCTGACGAGGACAACACTTTTTTAAATTATGACTATCATTTTCAATCCATCGAGAACTATATTTATTCTTTTAATTTTTTTTTAACTCAGTATCGACAATTTTAATTTTTGTTACACAAATTTTGTTCAATTTTAAATAATAGTATCTGAGTGTCATCACGCAATTATTGTACTGTTATAATTATTTTCCCACGAATTTCTGAAACACGCGTTTTGAGACATTTCAGTGCTTCGTTTAACAGGTAAATTCTAAGTCACGAAAAAGTTCCAACAAGTGATTAGATAAGACTGGTGCGTAGAATTTAATGCATACTATAAAAAAAAGTATTTGTAGATATTTTCAGTGAAATTGATGACCCACCAAAAACACTTTATCTACTTATAAATAACTCTGCTTAATAAAGGGACTTGCTTAGCTTTCAATGAACCGTTATCAATTGACTGAATCACAGACATCAGAAGTGACATTAAAATTCAATAGAGATGCTGCACGATTACGTAATTTTTTTTAGGGCTACACGAATTTTAATATTTATTTCAACTTCGTCTTATTCATGAAATGAGCGCAGCTTGGAAACATAGCTATGTATCTCAATCAAGAATTTTACAGGATTAATGCGTGCCAGAGTACGGAATATTAAGTATCAATGAAACATGTATTTAACCAATTATTTCATGTCAAACATATATTACATTACTGTTTTATAGTATTTTTAATTGATGGTAAACATAAAATAAATGCGTTATCCCAGGAGCCTTCAGTTTAGTGAAAAGTATATTAAATTAAAACTGTATTAAATAAAAATTGCAATATTTGAATGACCGTTTACGGTATGTTACAATTATTCTTATAGAAATCGAATCTTGACAAATCATTTGAGAATTTTTAATTTGTAGTTTTTATTGTAATTCCCTACTTTATCGGCTGCCTTCCTGAAAATCCTCTTAACCATAGAAGTTGGAATTTAAATGTTACATTTACCCGAAATCTTCGTAATACGAGAAACAGAGATATCTGAAAACACACCGTAAAGTCCAATTACTTGAATGGTGATTTAACGGGGCTCAAATGCACTGCAGTTTAATCCGACTAAACATTCGTATCTCGTTTAATCCTATATAACTGAATGTGGTCTGCTTTGATTCTGGTCAGCTGGTTTTCCGTTATTGTTTCTGATTGATGAACCTCGTCGAACAGCCCGAGAATTCTTTTAACTGCTAATACTAATAACTCAGCATTGATTAAAAATAATTCCAATGTTTGATTCTCATTAATTCGAATAGTGGTTACAACTTAAAATCGTACGCCCCGTTATTAATTTGTTTATTGTATTTAATGTTTGGCATAGTGAGGCCTTAAGATTAACGTTAAAAGTTTTCATTTATTTAGATTTTGAATAATTGTAACACGAACAGTATAGAAAGATTAAATCTAAGAGGATAAAATACAAAAAGAGAATTTCGAAAATGGGGATTACTCCCTTAAACGTACCCCAATACTTATCGTTTCCAACAGCAACTCATAAATGCCAGAGGGGAATTCCGATTTTTAAAATGCCGTTAAATTATATTATGATGTAAATTATTGTAGTGTATGTATATTATGTGGATTGTGTAGTTGAATCAATGCATGATTCATTAATGCAACGACTTTGGGAGATTAAAATAAAGAAACGAATATAATAAACAGCAAAAAGTTGTTAATTTTTTTCAATTAATTGTATAAAGGCTTCAAATAAGAGCTTCATTGAGATAATGAAATTTATTTCTGAATCTGATGAAATGAATCATTCATCCAATTCAATGATTCCATAGATTAGGACTTTCTTTGATTGCTTTAAGAGCCATTAATGTTGCATTTCATGAAAGGAGTGAGTATTTAAACAAAAATATAATTCATTGCAGCAAAAAAAGATATAATCGATTCCACTAAATTTTATTACTTATCTTAAAATTTCGAACCTCTCGACAAAAATCATAAAGACCATCAGCACTTCATCAAATTGGAAGAAATGTGCTTCAGACGAAATCAGAGTTTGATTGCAGCGATACCAAAGAGCCACCCAAAATATTGTCTGTTTTATGGACTTGAAATTTGGGATCGAAATACATAACAAGTAAAAGCTGATGATGATAGTTTACTGCTGTAAAAATTTCAGATTGAGCATGTATCTTAATCTTGAGATATGGTGGTTCAAAGGTGGGGATTTGCTGAAAAAATGTGTATAGAAAATTTGACATTTTTTATCTTCGAAAATCTTATGTCAAATTCACAACATATATTTATTATCTAGAAAAACATCCAATTTTCAACATTTTCAAAACACAGGCACAATTTTGTTTAGAATGTGAAATAAAATGTTGTCTTTTTTTATAATGTTTCCTAAAATTTATATTAAATTAAAATATCAAATTAAAAAAATGCCATTTTCACCGTAAAATCCCCCCATTGAACCCCCTTATCTCAAAATTAAGATACATGGTCAATTTGAAAATTTGACTCGAGTAACCTAACGTCACAAACTTTTATTTCCTATACATTTTTACCCCAAGGCTGGCTCATTTTATGATGGCTCCTCTGCACAGAAAAAGACACTGCACGGAAAAAAATCATGATTAGAATTTGCCAAACTTAGTTATGTAAAATTTACAGAGCATCATTTAAAAGCAAAATTTATTGAAAAATGTAAATAAATAGTCCTCTAGCCTTTAGGGAATACGTTTTAAATGACATTTAATCACAGATTAACGAAAAACTAGGATAGATATTCTGTAACAGCACTCGCAAGAAAATTGACACCAGCTATATTATAAAAATTATCTGAATTTGTTTACGTAAAAAAGATTTTAATACATCATTGGCGTTTATCAATTGCTGTTAAAAGATAAATTTCAGATAAACTGCAGAAAATTAGGAATGTTCTTTTAATTATTTGTATTAACAATGGTTACTCAATTTTTTCAGTAAATTTTACTTAAGTTCTGGGTAGAATACTAATTATTTTTTTCTGTGTACAATCGATATACAAATTTCATTGCTGATATGTAATATTTCTTTCATCCAATTAAATTTTATTTGATACTACTCATTTCGAATGAGAAAGATTCATGAAGAGAGAAAAAAAGAGAAAGAACCCATGGACCAAATGAAAGGCATTTCATACAATTCGATTTCATTGGATGGAAGAATTCCTCCATTAAAATTTGCATTAAACGAATGAAAAATTTCATCGAAATGAAGGAAACATTTAACTGAAATGCATTTCATGGTATAAACGATTTACAAATTTTTCACAATTATATTGTATGTACATTATAACTTAGCGGTTAAACGGTTGTGTTTCCACGCTGAAGGCCAGTTCGAATCCGTATTCTGTTCGGGGTAATAATTTCGATTAATTTATTTCTTAAGTCGACCATATAGTGTGTGTATATGGATGTGTATCTGTATATAAAATAAGAATTCATTTTCAGGTATTACTACCACTTTATAAGTTTCAAAACTGATTTTTTTCAATGAAATGAAACTACTAAATTTCTTCCTTGCGATGAAGAGTTCGTAGGACTAATTTATTATTTTATAATGCCATGGGAATATTTCATTTCTTCGCATAAAATTTATGCTTTGCATTTATGAAATTTGCTTCGATATGATCGTCGACGTTCGTCACTTTGAACGTCCCATTCTAACGATTCATTATAAAAAAAAAATGGTAAAATTTTCATATGAAAGTATGGGAATATATTTTTCCATATCTATATAAAATTGCCATACATGTATTGAAGTTTTTCCACACAGATGTGGGTATTTTTCCATTCAACTCAATAAATTCCTGAAAAGTTCCATATTGTACTGGAATTTTACCATATTTACATGTCCCGCATGCGCACATGTCACACCCCCGTAAGATATACATAACCGCACATTTCTCAACAATATTTTGAAAATAAACACAATTTCAAATACTTTACGATAACATAAGCAACATACAACGGCGAGTTTTCAGACTTTAACTGAAAGGTGAGTACATTATAAATGTTAAAAATGAAATGAAATTTATATAATTTTAATTATAATTAATTATTATTGAATATAATAATTAAGAAATATAATATTCGCCGGGAAAAAACAATCTGAAAAACTTCAGCTCATTTAGTTCAGCTGTTTCCCAGATTTCGCAAAAAATATTTTTCAACCCTTCTATTGCGGAAATTTGGTTTGAATTTCCCGGGCTTTAATACCCAATACATTCAATAGATGTCGTTTCTACTCGCAAGTGCGAGAGGCTTCATGTTGTTATTATATAAGAGGTATGTCGTATATCGTATAATGTGTATGAAGCGTGCGTTTGAGTGCAAAACGATTTCAATAAATGTCCTATGGTACTAGGAAAAACTAATTAATTCGTAAAAGTCTCTATCCAGGTAACGAGTTCGCTTATACTTCTTTCTATAAATAATTACATGTATTTACAAAGTATGCAATTTCCAAATTATTTTTCCTATACGTGTATGGGAATTTTTTAACAGGTATGTGGAATTTTTTCATTAAAGTTATGGAAAACAGATGAAATCTCGGACGAGTAAAAATGGTAACATTTCAATAAGTGTCCTGAAAAATTAGTGTAAATTACAATAAAAATTTCCATACCAATGGAAATTTTCCAATGCGCGTTTAAAAAATTTCCAAAAAGTTATTGGAATATTGCACATTTTTTTAAATACATAACAAATTTATTATTCCATATGTGTATTGCAAAATTACTGTAACGTGTATGGAAAATTTCCCTTATGATATGAGGAATTTACTATACCACGGGTATGAGTTAATTACCTCTAGTAAAAGTATGGAAATTTTCCAGTGGATTCTTCTTGCAGTGAACCATTCAATTTCAAATACAACAAATTAATCTCAGTTACGGAACCTTTTGTATAAATTTGGAACAGCAAATGAAGAATCAAGATCTGCATTTACATGTTTCAATCCTGAGTCGCTAAATAATTAATATATCATGTCAACAACAAACACATAACCTATCATTTTCCTCAACAACTTAACCTCCCCGCCAAAAATATGAGCGTCCATTAAGAGTTCATAAAGCGTGGAATTGACGTTCGGGAAACGTTCAAGAAACGGGCATTCCGCTTCCACGAAAATTCTATAAGAGTACTTAATGCGTGGATATGTACCTTTTAACAGTTCAACGCTTTGCATTTGTGAACGGCTGCGTACGCTTTGGCAAGCGTACAGGAAGAGTTCTTGATTAATGGCGGATCCAAGGTGGCCGACCGAAATGTAAAAATTTATTTCATCGAGATGAAACTGGGTACTCGAGAGTTTTCGGGATCGTAAATTACGAATCTAATCTTAGATTTTCAAAATTCAAAATGACGGATTCACTATGACAGCCAAAATGTAACAGTTTTCGAGGTGGTAAAAGACGAACTATGAAATTTCAGAATTCGTGACCGCTTGTTGAATTTTATCTTGAAAATGTAACAATAATCAGTATTCAGTTTGATTTCGATCAAATAACTTTTTACATTTCAGACGGTCATGTTGAATTCAGTAGAATACCCCGCACAATGGTTTCAATCGGCCGAAAAACGCGTTAAAGTCCACTTGAAGCGCATTTAGTATGAACAAATTTTGTATTAGGGCCATTTTGTTTCTTAAGGTGTCTATTTTAAGGGCCTAGTCCAGTGGCTTTTTTTATCAAAAAATGGTTTTTTCAAAAACATGATTTTTGTATAGAATATACATTCAGAAATACGCTGAAAGCGGCTAGAAATGATTTTGTTTCGAAAAGTACTCAGAATCCGAATAAAAAGTTGATATATCAAAAACGCCGTACTCGCGTACTCGCCGCGTGCTCTGTCCTGCTATCAGGCTGGGTCCTGTTTAGGCATGCATGCTATTTTGTTTTGTTTTCTTTTAGTGAGCATTTCAATGTCTTCATTGGATTCTACGGTCCTGGCATTGCTGATTAAGGTAAGTCGCATTTTAGTCACTATTTCAGACCTAAAACTTTAAAGGCGTTTTTTTCGAAACATTATTTTTTGAGCTGGCATTCAAGATTAAAATAAAACTATTCATCCGATCGCGCTGAAATTTTAAGGGGATGTTTTACGCATGTCTGGCTATCATCTGAACTAGAATCTTAATTTTTTATTAATATTCAGCAATTTTATAAACAATTGAAGTTGCAAAAAACACGCTTAAAAATTCAAAAGTTAACCACGTCGTTATTTTTCATCGTACAATGTTTATTCTAGTTCACAACATAGCTACTAACTTATATTTTAAGAAAAATGTTGATTTTTTTATTTCAAATGATTCAGACCCGAGATATCTTGAATGCCGTTTTAAGATCGGACCGACTTCAGGCAGCTACAGCGGAGAAAGTATGACATGTATATATATATACAACATTTTTTTTGCAACTAAAATATGTCAGTTTCAAAGTGCGAGAAGATGTGTATGGATTAAAATTCTCCATCATGAAATAAAAATTATTTTCTAAACCTGAAGAAACCACTGGACTAGCCCCTTATGAAACAATTTTCCTTCGTTTGTCAGTCATTGTAATTTGTATAATATAGGGGGTATTCCACGCAAATCTACAAGCCCGTGATCCTCCCGACTTCAGATTTTTATGGCAATTTTTTGTATGGTTTCTCCATCGAAAAAAAAAGTACTCCCCAATTTTTTGTACGTTTTTTTTTAATGACCTTGAAAGTGTAACAAAAAACGCCCATTCCGAAAATTCTGCAAAAATACACAAAATTTTGAACAAAATGCAACAAATTCGTTCGAATATAGTAAAATTGGTGAGTAGGTCATTTGAGGACCAAATTCGGTGAAAAAAACGCAAAAATTAAAAAATTGCTTACAATCGATTTCTGTACGATACTTTTTAATAGACCTATTTTTGGTACGAATTTGCGAAACAAAATTATGATTTCCTGTAATAACTATAGAATCTATACATTATATTAATGGGTAAGAAAAAAAGTGTAACAAAATATTCTCAGGTTTTTGGCAAGATATTAGTATTTGAACCAATTTTTTAAATTTTCAAAAATTTGTTTTGATTTATTTCTCAATTTTTACGGAAATTTCCACCTAATTTAGATGTCAAATAACCTGCCCATCAATTTTTTCACATCAGAAACATTTTCAACAAATTTGTTGCATTTTTTCGAAATTTTGTGAATTTTTGCAGAATTGTCGGAATGGGCGTTTTTTGTTACACTTTCAAGGTCATTAAAAAAAACGTAGAAAAAATTGGAAAGTACTTTTTTCGATGGAGAAACCGTACATAAAATTGCCATAAAAATCTGAATTCGGGAGGGTCACGGGATGGTAGATTTGGCGTGGAATACCCCTATATTATATCAATTACAATGACTGACAAACGAAGGGAAATTGCTTCTTAAAATAGGCGCCTTAAAGAGCAAAATGGCGCTGATACAATATTTGTTCATACTAAATTCGTTTTAAGCGGACTTTAACGCATTTTTCGGCCGTTTTACTCGACCAAGTAATTTTTTAGATTTCGGTCGGCCATCTCGAATCCGTCATTTTTACTTTGGAAAATCTGGCGTCAGATTCGTAATTCGTGACCCCGAAAATCCCCGAGTACCCAGTTTTGTCTTATTTCAACGACGGGTTATAATAATAAACAATTTAACGCAATAATTCATAATAAATAGTATTTTTTACATTTAAAAACATGTTATCGAAGTACGGAAGGAAAAAATTGCACTAAAATTCAATTTTAATCTGCCGAAAAATAAAAAAAAATGAATTACAAAAAGGTGTTCTAGCGACTCCGATGGTGCAAAGCAATCTTGATGACATTCAAAAGTGGCTAAACATTTGGAGAATAAAAGCCAATGAAACGAAATCAGTCCATGTGACTTTTACTACCCGAAGAGAGACTTGTCCTGAAGCATCACTTAACGGCCAACAGATTCCGCAATCTGAGATAGCTAAATACTTAGGAATGTACTTCGATCACCGACTGACGTGGAAAACACATATATTTACCAAAAGGGAACAGCTTGGACTCAAATTACGAAAACTATTTTGGCTTTTAAATTGAGAATCATAACTCACGCTTGAGAATAAGCTCCTGCTATACAAGGCGATTTTAAAACCAGTAAGGATGTATGGAATACAGCTGTGGGGAACTGCAGTCAACTCTAATATAGAAATACTTTAACGCTTCCAGTCAAAAGTATTGAGAATGATAGTTGATGCACCATAGTTTGTAACTAATGATGCCATACATCGCGACCTACAAGTGCTGAGTGTCAAAGAGAAATCCAGGAGTATAGTAAAAGTTACGGCGAGAGACTAAAAACATTCTTACAGTCAACATAATGAAACCACGACTAATTAGGAGACTCAAGAAAAAAATTCCATTCGATCTTAGGCACTAGAATAGACAGATCCTTCTGGTGTATATTAAACTTTTACTCCCAGTGACATAATACTTCTTAACTTTATTTAACTTGATATTATAAGTCTTCGTTTAAAATAATAATTAAGAATATCTGTATAAGGGCGCATCACTGGATAAGTACCTTCCACGATTAATTTCTACAACAAAAATATTGCTGAATGTCAACAAGACAGATTGTAATAAAAAAAAGGTGTTCTACAGAAAGGACACCGTGCTTCAAAGGGTTAAGAATCAGTAGATTAGAATTTAGATGAGACATTAGAATGACGATCACAAGATGTTCTGATAACAAAGAGATCGCGATAAGCTAAAATAATGTGAAATGGACAATCGGAATAATTATGTTTCATGAAAAATTGATGGTAAACAATGTTGATCTCGGCATATGAAACTTCAAGATTTCATAAGGTGTCAAAACATTCTCCTATAAAGTAGAGCGGATCTTCAGCACCATAGAGCGCTTAATGTGGAAGTAATAATGCGTCGACGAGGGGTGCGCGGTCTGTCGGTCGGAGTGTGTGACGCGTCTCTCTCTCTCCCTCGAGTGGGAGAATTGGCAACAGAGTATCCCGGGTGGATCGGGTAGGTTCGTGGCAAAGTCGGGGTCAGGGGTGGATCCACAAGTGGTGATAAACGAGGCCGAATCCTCACTATCACCCATTAGGGGAAGGTAAACAGCCCTGGCAAACCTCGGGCTGCCTTCCAAGCGTCGCCTGATCGTTCCACTTTCCGCATTCCGCACGTGGTGTTCTTCGTCGCGCCTCCACCAACGCCGAAGGCCACCGACTGACAAAAGCACAACCCGGCAAAGAACTACGAGTGCTCCTCCTTAACTGGATAAGCCCAACTTTCAATCCGATCTGGATTAAGTCACTTTCTAACCAACAATATATGTCACTGACAATTTCAGGGACTTTCACGGACAGAAGTTTTCATCGAAAATGTCGGGGTTTTATAAAAATCACGGTGTGACAGTAGCCGCACTGTTAAAAATATTGACCTCAATATTAATATAGGGGTGACGGGGGGTGTATCGCTCACCTAAGGAAAACAATGTATTTTTGTCAAAAAACTTGCAATGCATATAAGGATCAAAGAGCCATTGAAACGGGTTCTTTAAACACTTCTCTATGACATTATGACAAACAAAATTTGTTACTGACGTTCAAAATGTCAACCCTCTTGCGTAAGCGTTTTACCCGACTTTCCGTTACCGTATCCAGGTTTGTTATTTTACATATTTGCAAAATTGCAAACATTACTTTCTACGTTTTTGGGGTAGCTGATTACGAATCTGATGTCAGAAATCAGAAATTCAAAATGTCGGATCCAATATGGCGTCTAAAATAAAAAAATTGACTTATTTTTATGAAACTTGGTATATGGAGGTTTTTGGGGTCGCTGATTACGAATCTGATGTCAGAAATCAGAAATTCAAAATGGCCGATCCGATATGGCGACTAAAAATATAAAATATTAGCCTATTTTTATGAAACTTCGTGTACAGGGATATTCGAGGTCGCTGATCAAGAATCTAATGTCAGTTTTCTGACATTCAAAATATTGGAGTCAATATGGCAGCTTCGAATGTTACATTCAAAAGTAATTGTTCTGATTTATAAACATTTATGATTTATGATGAACGCGTTATTTAGGATTGGTGGCTATGAATAATGTCTATTACCGTTTTCGTTCCTTTTATTTTATTTTTTATTGAATTTCAAAAAACAGATATCAAATTCTTGAACAGCGACCTGGAAAACCTATGTATACCAAGTTTCACGAAAAAAAGTATTTTTGATGGCCATATTGGATCCACCATTTTGAATTTCACAAAACTGACATCAGATTCTTTATCAGCGACCCCGAAAACCCCTGTGTGCCAAGTTTCATAAAAATAGGTCAATATTTTGTATTTTTGGCCACCATATTGGATCCGTCATTTATGATTTCTGACATCAGATTCGTAATCAGCGATCCCAAAAACCTCCAAGTAGAGATTTTGAGCCTCATTTGAACAAGTTTTCAACTTTGATAAAAAACACATATTTTCGACATTTTTTATTGATGTTTTCGAAAATAAATAAATCAAATCATCATTTAGACCAAGTCTATCTTGAAGAGGAGGTCTTCAGGTTTAATTTGAGCCGTAATAGACCCTTGAAAAATTCCCCAGTCAAAAAATACAGCCAAAATTGTTAGGACATATATATACGTCTTTCCGACTACGTTAAAAACCTCGTTTGGACGTACATATACCGCTTAGTGCGGAGGAGGGTTAAACTACGACATTTATTAACAAACGAGGATTGAGCGGTACTGCCCCACGATGCGGGTAATACCGCTCTGATTATAACTTCGTTTTTCTAAATTCTGACGCAAGATGGTAACACATAAATTATATCCCGTTAATTTTGATATAACTTTATTTGTATTGAGCGCAAAATAAGAACGTATTTGCACATTTTTCGTGTTGACTGTTACCTAACCTCATATCGCAGATGTCAGTTTGCGAGCTGGAATGCGCGCGGTACAACCAACACTGGTTATGATTGTTCATTTGTGATTGGTCACTGAGAAAACGCAAAACTCCGTTAAAACAACAGTTGCGACTTGCTCTTTCCCGATTGGCCACTAAGAAAAGCAAAAACGAAAGTTTAATCAAAAAGTAATTTTTTGACCAATCAGAAACCGACTAATACTGAATTTTTTTTAATTCAGGAGAATCTAAATTATTACATATGTTTTTTCTGAATTTTTTCATTTTTGATTCAAGTAGCCTATTTCTATCAGATAATAAGACGTTGATTTTTTCATCTAGGAACTTATATGTCACACAAGAATCTGTTGACTACACTGTAAAAAATTTCATGAAATTTAAGAGAAATTTATGAAGCATATTTCATAATTGTTACTAAATATTAAGAATGTGTCATGAAATTTAAGAAGTTTGTTCCTTAAAACATTTTCATGAACTTAAAACTGAATATAGAAGTTGCACCTCATTGGTCATAATTTCATATAGCATTGTTCGATGAAGAAGGGACAACAGCCAATGGAGTTTTTGTTCAAGTTTGGTCACGTATCCTTTACGCAACTGTTCGTTGATTGGTTGATCGACCGTTCTTTCATTAAAGTCCGAATTTTACTTTCTGACAATTTAAGTTTGATAAAACGTTCGATCAACCAATCACCGAACACTCGAGTTCGATATTAGTATATTAAATCTTTAATATCTGAGTATATTCATTTAAAATTAAGACACCAGATATTACAATTAATTTACTTGTGCATATTAAAAATGTATTAAATTTAAGAACATTTTTAACAGAGCGGTAATGTTATGCACACCTAGCACAAGTTGTGGGTCAACAAGGAGAACAATTTTCATGGAAAAATTGCTACTTTTACTAATCAAAATGACTATAAGTTCTTGAAATGTTTACTTTTCAGGTAGTACAAAATACACCAAATCTTGTTACCAGATATAATAACAAATTAACATGCAAAATAGTCATTTCCAAAAAACATTCTGTGCGCATATTAAAACTAGGAAAACTGATATGGAGCTCTCACAGAAGTCAACAATATGACGAGGTTACAAAAATGTTTCAACACTGTAATAATATAAAAATTACGTTTCGTGTAAACTACCTTAAAGTGTAATGTTAATGTAAGGCAGTGATAATGTTATAGAGAAGCAACAATTTAACGTTAAAAAGTCAGCGAGATTAACGTTATGTTTGCTTTCATATAATATTAGCATGTATTTCAAATGATCGACTGACAATGAGTTAGTTTTATCGCCACCAGGAGTTATAGCAAATTTTGCGGTTCTGTTCGGCTCCCGGCATGGAAATAGGTTTAGAATTTTATATATAAATATTATGCCGAGATACAAGATGTGTTTTTTTTTCAGAGAATAAGGTACATAAAGTTATTGTATGTAATCGTACAATACTCTTACTCGAATTTGCAGTGAGTGTTTATAATTCTATAATATAAATGTGTATAAATGAAAAAGTATACAATGTTAACCTCGAGAATACATTATGCATATCTTATATGAATCGGTACATGCAAAAGGGGTTCTAAGTAATTTTAGATTTTGAAAAAACGAAAAAAACTTTTATAGTTTCCATGCAAAATGAATAATAGAAATGTTATTCGAGAGAAATGTCATCTTTAAGCTATTGCAATAATACATACATACTTTGATGATTAATATTAAAAGGTGTTATCAATATTTATAAAGTCGATGTTGCCGATTAGAAATCCAAAGGCGGCTTTACAAGATTTTAAATTAAAAGTGATGAGGAGTAGTTTGAAAAACGCTCCAAATAAGTTGCTTTATGTCTGAAAATGAAACGCCATCCTTACGAAATTGCCGGGGGATTACATAATCTGTGTTGCTATTATAATTCTACAACGCGAAATTACTACCAGATTTCTCTAGTTATTAAAATTGTAGTACTTCATAAATGAATATTGAAATTATATTATTATGCAACGCGTAATAATTATTTTGAAATACATATGTGTAGTCTATTTTCATTATACAGTAGAGTCCCGGTATATTTGCGTATCGCTATATTTAGGTCCCAGCATATTTACCCAGTTCCATCTCGTTATATTTGTCTATCGCCGCTCTCTTTTTCCCCCACCTTGCGCGCTGGGGCCTCAAGAAGGGCCTGCAGTGACGTATCGAATGTAACATGACTGAGGAGAGTGGGAATAGCGGCGCTCCCCTTCCTTTGACAAATATTAGGAAACGGGAGGGAAAGGCTAGGAACCGAGCGGGCAAATATACCGGGACTCTACTGTAGTATCTTCAAAATACATGATCCCGATACGTTAATAAGGAACAGGGTTTGAATAGTTTGATATAATATATTCCAACTTAATTTCGTGATAGACATTGCACCCATTGCAATTTCAGAACCCATATATGGTTTCCTGAATATCCTGGATATTAGTATTGCTTTATTGTTTACTGTTAACTACAAAATACAGTTTCACTCTCGAATAGTATTTTTTACCAGTCTGTGTGCCGGATTGCAAACAACTGTGAACATCTTTACTAAAACAAATTTTAAATATAATTTTTTTTCCTACATTATTTTTATGTTACTTAAAATGTAATATTGACTATTTTAAGTTTGAATTTAGTTGAAAAATAGATGAATTAAGAACTGAATTTCTAGCATAGAGAATAGAAGTAGTACGTTAAGATACGAGAGCGCAAAGTGAGTGAATTGCGCCTGAGAGAAACGAGTGCGAAAGTCAGCTATATACTTTGCATGTGTATCATATGCTATTTTTTGTTACGTCATGAGAAAAATGTTTCGCTCTGAAGGTTGTGCGCAAATTAGGCATTTAGAAATGGACTTTCGTGGCAGGAGTTGAAAAAAATGTATTCTGTTAGATACATTTCATCTTTATTCATTCTGTTAATGTGGAGAAGACGGAACGAAACAACGTGAAATATTGTTTCCTTCATTTTTAATTCCTTGGTTCACACTTGTTAACCACTTGATTCGTAGTAGACCCTACAGAGACCACCTTTTTTCTGTTCGTTTTTTTATATCTTAAAAATCAATTTACTATTCTTTAATTTCCATAAGCCTAAGGTGTTTAACTAACATATAAAAATCCATTCGAAAAATTTGTCAATTATATTAACTAATTATAAACAATAATAAAAAAAAATACCGTTTTTCAAAATAAATCGTTCGTGAAGAAATTCCTCCTACAGATATATATATATATATATGGGAAACTTATCATTTACTTTTTTCCGTATCATTGATTACGAATCCGAAATAAGCATTTTGAAACTCTGAATGGTGGATCCAAAATGGTGGATAAAATTTAAAAAATTGCACTAAATTAGACGAAAATCTATATTTTATGGTTTTCAAGATTGTTGATCAGGTTTTCGAATTCATAACATCAAAATTAAATATAAAAAATGTCATTGTAAGTCGCTCTTAGCATTAGGAACTAAAACTTCTGATTGCACATTCGTTATTAGACAATTCGAGAACCCTCGGATATAACACGTATCACCTAATTTCAGTTTGATCCATCATATTGGGTCCGTCATTTCAAATTTCATACTTTTTTTCTGATTCGTAATCAAAGATCTAGAAACCCCTCAAATACAGAGTTTTGTCTAATTCGATGTAGATATTGATCCATTTTGATCCGCCATTTTGAATTTCAAAATTCTGACTTCGGATTTATAATCAGCGACACCGAAACTCACGAGTAAAACTTTCTGAGCTTTTTGGATGCAACCTGTAAAACGTGACGCAAAGGGTTAAGAAACAAAAATGTTTGCATTAAAAAAATAAACAATTTTATATTAGCTATCATTCAGAACTGGAACATAACATTAAAGTGTGCCAATTTTTTTGTAGCAGTGTAATTGAATATTTTTGAAACGTTGCAATATCAATAAACCGTACGTGTCGAAGGGATCATCAAAAGATACGTACATTACGTACTAGGTTTTTCTTTTATGTTAGCGAGGAGTTTGGATGACTGCCAGGAAGCAAAATCTGTAAGCCTGTTTTCACTATCCGTGTGACGGCATCGTCCTCTTTTACACGATGTATATATACATATATACAACGAGTTAAGTAGGCGTAACGGTTGAGAATTCAGATCCAGACACCGTTCGTTTCACTAAAACTTCGCGAATGTGTGGCAAGCTTACTCGCCGGCTTCTTCGAGCGAATAAAAGAGGAAATGTGTAAATTACATATTCGTTACATACTCGAATTCGCAATTTTCTATATTAGAAATCATAAATTTTGAAAAAATTTATTCTTCTACTACCAACCAGACATCGTAAAATTTACTACGGAACGAATATTTGCAAAAATCGCATCTACACTTGCTGCTTAAAGAGCTTTTCTGTCAGTTTTATTATTATCATAAATGAGATATTCCATCAAAAATATCACAGTTGCGGTCCATGTCTCGGAATTCGACGAAAATGAAATACTTGATAGGTATCTAGGCGGTAAACTATTATGCAAAAATTGTGCGATGACCGTCTTTATTCCAAAAAATTGCGTTATCTTTTTTTTGTAATTATCGCAATTAAATGAGTCTACATGCATTCGGTTCACAATATTAAGTATTTATTTATTTTTAAAATTCCTTTTTCGTTCATAATATTAATCATTTTTTAGTTCATAATATCAAATAATGTAATTTCCATTTTGTTAAGAGATTGACCGAATACATTGTTTAACTTAATTTTTGTTTCTGAGATCGTATTTTTGTTTTAAGTCGGATATAGCATCTTAAAAAAAATAATTTCACTTTTCGTATCCAAGAAAACAATTTGTGGAGGCTCTTGTTGTTCCTATGTCATGATTTTTAACCCTTACCTGGCACTATGGGTCCAGTAAACCCAAGCGTTTATTCGAACTCGAAGTAAGTATACTAATATTTTAGAAATCGCCGAAGTGTTAAATGTGACCAAAATAAATTACACCATGTGAAATCATTTACATTTTCAAGAACATATCATAAGCTACCTTGTGTAACATTTTTAAGCAAAAATATTCAAAGACGGTTGTGCAATACACGTTTGAATACGTCGTGTCTATCAGACCCATTTATGCCATTTACGTTCGAACGCGGGATTGTGCCAGTTAAGGGTTAAGATAACAATTTTGAAAAAATTAGTAATCATGGCGTCACGGTCGTCGTTGTGCAAATTTACGAAAAATAATTTATCAGACTATTTTATACGTCTATACTGATGAAAGTTGATTTGTTTGACGACAACTTGGATATTGTTGACACAAAATCACCCAGTTACCAATCGTCCATACTTTAATTTATAAAGTTTTCCTATACCTGTATAGTAATTTTCTCTGAGAATACAATCGAGATATTGAGTAAATTATTCATATCTTTACCTATAAGGCCCCTCCAAAGAATAAGAAGAAAAGCATATATTAAATCACAATATACTACTATTTTACTATACTAAAAATAAAATCACAGAGGAATTCGTTAAAGTATAGGAATAACTATGGACTTATGTAAACCTAGGGAAGTAGTCTAGAATCGTGCCATTCCTTGTTCTTTTGACAAATTTCACAACTGTATTTTGTCATCTTTTACATCCGTGCATCGTCTAAATGAGAATTCCCTTTTAAGTTGATCGGTATTTGGTGGAAAATTTTCTTACATAACAATTCGACTGTTTTATTTGATGGTCCACTTCGTGGAAAAAACTCCATACCTTCTCATTTGATCTGGCAAAAGTTGGCAAATGTAAGAACATTGACCAAAAGTTCTGGCCGGCTTACTAACTCTTGTCCAGATCTTTTAGCAGAATCTGCTCAGAAATTATGACAGAATCTGCCCGAATCTGGTAAAGGAATAAGGTTATGCATAATCAATAACTTTTATATATAAATAGCAAATTTGCTGGCAGATGCTTGCTCATTGTCACTTCGCTCCCTCTCTCTCTCTCTCTCTCTCCCTTTCTTTCCCTCTCTCTTTCAGTCGCTCATAGAAATTACTATTGTGAAGACACTATGTAGCATACCAGTGTCTAAAAGTAAGTAGATTTTTACAGAGTTTCGAAGCACGTTTGAATTTAAACATTTGTATCGTGGTAATAAGAATGGAGAGAAAAAACGTTATTCCAAAAAAAAGAAAAAACAGAAATTAAACGATATTGTTGAGCAGTGTAGAGAATATGAGTGAAAGCGCAGAAAAACAATTATTAACGGATTCATACAGCTATAGTTTGCAGTGATTTTAATTTAATTGTTTTATCAAACTCGGATTTAGTAATGAGAGATGACAGCGAATATGAGAGTGGTAGTGCTTGTAGTGAAGAAAAAATGACAACAATTGTAATGATGAATTTATTTGTGAGGCAGCAAATAGAAGAGGGATAAAGAAACTACAAGCATGGGCAGTACCGAACAATGTTCATCATAACCATCTAGTTGGATTGTTAAATATCCTTAGACGTAGATTAGTACCATCTCTTCCAAAGTGTGCGAAAACATTTTTAAAATGTGAATCTGATCTCTCCGACATTGAAAACATGACAGAGACTGCTGGTTGTAATGGAGAATTTAAAAATTTTGGTTTCTAAATCGAATTAAAACAATTTGATGAACAACACCATAGTACTCAACGTTTAGAAATAATAATAACGCTGTATGACTTGCAACGACTCTTCCCCGTTTGAGTAACAGAAGTTAGTAGTTTATGTGTAAAAACAGAGACCAACGTAGAAAGAATCACTACAAGTGAATGTACGAACCGTACGAATTTTAAAGCATGTTCAAACAATATATTTTTTATATGGATGTAACTATGTAGTGAGTGAAACTTGAAAATAAATTCCAATAGAAAATAAGTTGCACCTGATTGCTGAGCGAGCGAGGTGCACCATCCCATTTTTTAAACGTCCTCTCGCCAGATTCTGGTAGACTTTAGCAAATTCTGGCCCTTGACAGCAGTTTCTGGCCAGAATCTAGGACATAATCTGGCCATCGACCAGAAATTTTGCCAGATTCTGGCCTATATCTCCCTTAATTTTCTAAGGATCAGCGAACTGGCCCTATGGAAAACGGAGTTTTCAACAAAATTACTAGATGACGTTCACCTCTTAGATTGAAAATGGTTATTAGGCGAGGGGCAACATGATCCCTATGCAAAATACAATATTATTCATAGAAAATTACATGATAAAAAGTCAAAGTTATCGGAATCTAGTAATTTTTTTGACAGCTGCGTTTTCCACAATGTCGCTTCGTTGATCCATCCGTGTTACAAAATTTTGGCAGATCACATTTGTAATGGAATTTTGTAACATTTTAAACATGTATGCCTTTTTAAAAGAAAGAACTAAGTAAAAATCATCAACTACTTAAATATCGAAACAAAGCCTTTATTTTAGTTATATATACTGAAACCTTTTTATTACAATTAAAATTTTGTTATAATTTGTTAAAGTTGGCGGGTGAATGTTCAACACTTGAAAAATGATAATTTCAAAGACGGAAACAGACATGAATAAAAAACTAAGCTCGTGCTTTTATATGTCATATTATGTTACTGCTCAACTGAGTCTGGTCAATGGCTTTGAAGTTATTAACGGCTTAATAAAGTAAAGATTATTCTCCTTTTGTTTTCTTACACGTACGACTAAGTGCTCACGTTAGCAAGTATAATGGAGTTATTTTGATTTTATTACAATTTTTTATTGCCAGTAATTTTTATTCTTCATCGCAACTTTGCGGACATGCATATAAATGACAGTTTTAACACCCAATCGCATAAGCAAACTTTAATTAATTAACGGTTTGTCTCATTTTAAAGCATTTGATACCTTGTAGTATAAGTTAATTTATTAAATTCTCGAATCAAATGAAGAAGATACAACATCAGAATGATTTATCCTTACTTATGTAATCAAGGGCACATAAATTTTTCTTTAACTTTACATCTCAGGATGAAAATGTGAGCAACAATGCAGTTTTATTTACAGCAGAGAAAGGTTTTGTTTCAACTTCATTTCAGAAAAATCTTTCACAAAATTTCAAAATTTCAAAACTTAAACATGGCGCGCAAAATGCAAAATTTGTATATTATTTCAGTTTTAGCCAATCGATGCCAATTTATATTATTAGAGTCGATGTTTACAAATATCAGGTCAGATTTGCAAAATGGTAGATCTAAATGGCGGATGACATTACTATAAAATATTGCAAAAAATAAATTTGTTTAATAGGTCCGTTTTATAATTAATATAATTTAATAAAGTTTTGATATAAAAAATAAATATAAAAAGAAAACTTATAACATAAATTAAGGTCAGTTGGAGGGCACAGGTTTTACTAAAATTAAATAAAAGAAGCAAGGATATAATGGGAGGGCCAAAAATTTTCTTTACGTTTCGACCAACAAATATACGGGTCCTCTTCAGAAGGTTATAACAAACTGATGCAAATTTGCTCGCATTTATAATGAAATAGGAATGGCAGAAATTGTGTAGGTATTATTAGTAAGAACTAAGAATAAGTGAAAACGTTGGACAAATACACAGTTACACATATACATATGCATATAAATAAATACTTAATCTTTGTATCTATTTTAGGGATTTTTCAAAAAGTTTTCTTTCATTTAACATTTACTTACTTCCCTAAAGGAATATTTTCATTTTATTTAAAAAAATATTAGCTCAAGACTATTAAAATAAATTATTTACTCGTTTCAAGTAAATTTTACTTGATTTTAGAAAATTTTTGTCTCAGCGTAGTAACCTGTTTACGCAGATTGCTCAATCAACCAATTTGGATGAAACTACCAATTTCTAGCTTTATATTAAAAATGGTTGTGCTAGCCAACTAATGTGACTGCCCTGCAGTATTCAACACTATTGGCTCCACCAACCAATTCTTTGTGATGCCAACCAATTCATTTTTTGAGTGTCCAAAAATCAAAAAAAAAACAAAAAAAAAACAAAAAAAAACAATAAAAAAACAAAAAAAAAAGGTTCTTTATAAACGTCTACCTCCACGCGGTAAGAACTGGAAACATTTGCATTGAAGAAATGGCTAAACACATAGAAAAATTTCGAACCTGCTTATCAAAAAAATCATTGAAATAGAACTCTACGTAAATCACAATCTACAGATTTTCATAATTTCGACCTAACTAATCTTTTACTTATTTTTAGAACTACATTTACTTGCATTTTTTTCGTATCGAAAATAGTATTTTTGAAAAACTGCCTATTTTCACCCCTTTGGGCTATTTTATAGGGTGGTAACGAAATGTAACCTTACATAACAAAAGAAAAGATGTTTTCTTCTATGTGTTTTCCCCCATTTTTACCTGTTTTTAAAAGCCGAAACAATTTTTTTCAGAAAAATCCGTAAAATAGCGATTTTCTGTAAATATTTTATTTTAGGGGTGGTCACACAACCTCTTCATGATGAAAAATTAATTTTTTATGTGCCTAACTTTATTATTCCGATATTTTGAGTCGGAGTTTTTGTGGTTTCAGCTATCGCCAAGATCTCTTTCGCATCGAAAATACGATTTAAACAAAAAAAATCATGTTTTAAATTGAAAATTAGGGTAGGAAGGGGTGGTTTTTTCAAAATTTTCGATCCGGATTCTGATAGAGCACCCACGAAAATACCCGCCTACAAAGGTTTTTTAAGCATAAATAACAATGTTGTCCGAGTTTAAAGTTGACGGACAAATTGGGTCAATAAGGGTTAACCTCAATCAGCGAAAAGTACTGAGGGTCAGCGTATGTAGACTGATTCTCAGTACTTTTCAATGATTCAGATTAAGAGAGTAGTAACCATTTAGAGCGAAATATTTATAAAAGTGTTTCAGTAACCAACAGCTTTAATCATTTTACTATTAAACTAGATAATCTGACTGTTACTAATTCGATCGATAAGCCAACTGTTTCTTTGAGTGCACTATACATTTAGTGATCGGGAAATAATAAACGGAACAGTATTGTTATCTAGTTTACTACAGAAATTTAACTATATGTTTTATGATCGCGTGTTTTGGTTTTGTAAAATTGTTGGTTTAAAAATATTTATTCTCTGTGCATAGAATACGTATTGATTACTCGGTAACATAAAAATAGTAACAGAAAACGTTTATTGCAATTTTCAGTTCCATTATTCAAAGCCTTAATGCATTCATACTTACTAATGGAATATGCTTTTCAATACTATCGTTTCAAACAAAAAGTGGTACAACTAAAAAGTGAAATTCACCATTGAAAATGATATAATTCATTGTAGAAAAAGTACTACAAATATTCTAACATTAAAATTTGTCGTTATACTTAGAATATTGTAAAAAGTGCCAGAGTATAAAAAATGTGACGAAAGTTGTAAAATAAAGTGTAGGTGTTTTAGGTAATATGTTTCAGCATGTTTTAGTGCGTATAAAGAAGACATTTTCTTCTGAAAAGGCTAGTCTCGTATTTTGACACGTTTCAAGTTGGACTTTTCCCGCGGACGGGGAATTCCGTGACATCTGACACCAAAAGCGATTCTCCGTTGCCCTTTTCAAACGAAGTAGGTGTAGCACATTCTATGCAATTTGAAAAGATAATAAATATCCAACCATAACCTTCGTGTTACCATACGACAGCTTGTTTTGTTTCATACTTTATTTAACGTGAAAAGAAAGAATGATGTAGCAAGCAAGATTTGGTCATATGTTTTTCCACTTAAAAAAATATAAACTTTTGTACTGAAATGAAAATTACCTGCGAATAACCCTATAAAATTCTAAACCTTCAAAATAAAAATGGGAACAATGTGTTCTTAATACAATGTAAAAATAAACAATATTAAGTTATATCATTACCGAACACCCAGTAAGTTTTGAGTAATGGAAATAACCTCGACTAAATCCGTTATATAGGTCACAAATTTTGCTCTTAGTAACGGCAGTTAACATCGGAACTTTAAACTGAAATTATGAAATATATAATTTATAAATGAACACTAACATTTTATATTAAGATCTGTCGACAAAAATTGTAGATAAAAGAAATGTCAAGGAGGATTTTCTTTGGCCGGTAAAATATATCAAGCTTGCATTATGTCTTGCATTATACCTTTATTTACTTAGATTCTTCCGACGACGAAAGCAATGCAAAAAAATATTATAATATGGTCTAATAAATTTTATAAAAGGAGTATTGTTCTGAACCTACAAGATCTTAAGTAATTTAAAATGTTCATAAGCATAGTTTCGAAAGTAAATTTTAATTTTTGCATCTCAAACCATAATGCATTTAGAAAAGTAAAACATTTCATATTTCCTACATTTTTTTTATGAAGGTCATTAAAATAATAATTTATAACTACTAAAGTGTAGATTTATTTAGTAGAAGTGCCGCATTATGCGCTGTTGTCTTCTTTCAACTGCACTTTTTCTTTCCAGGTAGTAAAATACAATTTTACAGGCGAATTTCCGGGAGTAATATATCATAGGATTTCCCGAACCTTTCGAGCTTAAATTCGGAATATGAACTCAAATTTTATAATCACTATGAAGAAGTATTTTGTTCTTATCACGAGTGTAAACTTTTACCCCCTGAAAGAGATCATCCCATAAATGTTCCACCCCCGATACAAAAATATCTATTTCGTTATAGGGGGCTGTAAATTCCGAGTTTACGTCCTACTTACGGAAGTAAAATTGCATTTTATTTTTTCACAAATTTCATAGGTAAGGGGTTTCCAACTCTTTCCAGTTTTAATTTACTGGCATAAACTCGAATTTTGGACGTGTTTCAAGTAAACTTTAGTCATGACCGATTACCTTACTAAAGTCGTCGTGCAAGAAGTGCATAAAAGTTTACTTTACCCGCGAAAGATAGGCGTCAAATAGTACGTTTTGTAATTGTGTGCGTAAAGTGCTACTTTTGCACACTGTGTGCGTAAAGTAATGCGTAAAGTAACACAGTGTGTAAAGTAATGCGTAAAGTAGGGGGGGGGGGGCTTCGCCCTTACTTCTGACTCATAAGTCGTTTTCGACCCGAGAGAAAATGGAAATGGTACATTATAAATTACACAACTGTAAGCATTTTCAAACGGCAGAACAAAAGTGACCCAGGTAAAAATTGTATAAAGTAGACGTCAGAACTGAGGGTTAATATAAAATATATTACTTTTGTCTTATTACATTATTTACTTTTTAACATATGATTTTTCGAACCGGGGGGCTTTGCCCCCCCCCCCGAACTCCCCCTTTTCCCTCCCCAAACCTTCACTTCTTTGATATCCAACGTATCTCCGAACTTTACGCACACAATTACAAAAAATATTGTTCGACACGTGTGTGTACTCTTACACACTAGTATCGAAAACTACTATGTCGGTACAAGTGCGTATGCGTAAAGAACTTTACACATACACGCGTGTGCCGAAATATTGTTTTTAACACTCCGTGCGTAAAACACGATTTTACACACTAGGGCGAAATTTTCATGTACGTAAAATTGCGCTCTACGCACGTCGTATTAAAAAATATCGTATGGAACATGGGCGAAATATCGGTCTCCGTCGATTGTGATTGTCACCCTCGCTCCGCTCGAGCGACAAACTTCACACTCGTCGAAGATCAATAACTGCACCCTTGTTGCATAAAATACTATTTTGTTACAGCGTGGGCAAAATGCTATTTTTCACACTTTTGACATTTTTCTTTCGCATTTTACCCACAATTGTAACAAAAAATACATTTCAGCACATCATGTGCAAAAATGTTTTTTAGACGAATATTTTTACGGCATCCGCCTTCGGCTCGTGCCACAACCGTCACATTCGTTCGAAAACACTTTTTTCCACTTGTATCGAAAATGTACTATTATGCAAAAGTGCGACTTTGCGCACTATAATTCAATGCGCAAATTAACACGTTGCGCAGTTCAGCATTGCATAAAATATCGTAAGCAACACGTACGCAATTTAACCTCATTCTCGCAACCATGTCTCATTCATCGCGATAAAGTAAACTTTGCGCACTAGTTGAATAATATACTATTAGCAACTGTTTCTTGTGCGTAAAGTGGACAAACACTACATCCACTACGCGCACTTAATTTTTCCACTTTACTCAGAGAAAACGGATGCATGAAAGCAGTATTCGACACGTGTGCTGGTGTAAAGTAGTTTATAAATACGCACTTGTATCGAAAAGTAGAATTACACATGAGGTTTACACGCGCAATTGCGAGAATATAGTTTTTTAATAAAACCAAGTTAATGATAAGCATGTGGTACATATAGTACACTCTTCTTTTGTTTATTTCGTTTTTCCATGGACAGCCCATTATGGGATTCCTCAATTAGCGACGAATCCCTTTGATCCGTTAGAGCGGCCGTGCGTAGAGGTAGGAGACGAGGACAGGCGGTGATGGGGCGAATATTATATTGTGCGACTAGTACTGACACACAGTATGGGAATGAATTCATCCTGCGAGCTCGGCCCCATGATTATTTGAACAAAAAGAATATATCGGTCGACGCCCCGTCATTTTCGGTGTCATCATTGACACTACGCTCCTGCCGATCACCGAACCCCTCCCCCCGCCATCGCTTTCTCATTCTCTCTCTCTCTCTCTCTCTCTCTTTCTCTCTCTCTCTCTCTCTCTCTCTCTCTCTGTCACGGTACATATCTGTTTTCATCGGAAAGAGCAAATTTATCCGAATGACAATTCATCTCTATTGAAAAGAGGTATTTCACAGATGTTTATGCATTCATATTGACGCGCGTTATGCGATCGTTCTGAAATCGCCATTTTATCAATCGATGCTTTTTAATGAAAGCTGACTCTCGTGCTAGAATTACGTCAATCTAGTGCTCAGAGAGCAGCACCCGGAGCCTCGGAAAAATTTCATAAATAATTTTTGAAAGTATACGGAATGACCATTTCGATTGTTTGCGCGTTAATTAATACATATATGAAAATAATAAAAATTCAACAATTAGAAGTTTTATAGTATATGTTAATTCAGCGCAAGGCCGTAAGTAAGGATCTAAGATCCTAGGTTGCGGGGGGGGGGGGGGGGGGGGGGGGGGAAGATTTCAAGATATTTGTACACAATAGTATACATACTATTTTAAATTTCAAGTAGACTTTTCGTTCATTGATTCATAATTTACGTTTTTTAATTTTTAACTGCGAGTGTTTGCTGAATTTAGAACTGATTAAATGTCCTATGAAAGTTGGGTCGCTAGGTACCTTCCCGTATGCACTAGAAGGTCCTTGAGCTTAAAATGACGATCCTTATTATTCAGACCCGTAGAATCCAAATCCTCTAACTTGGTCGATTGTGTGTAATACGACATTATTTAAACAAATAAATAGAATTATTTTTCTACCATTAATCGTTACGTAATATAATTTCAAACTCAGCATGTAGGCGTTTACGAGGTCGTGATAACGAACCCGTAGTCAGTTTTTAAAAGTTCAAAGTGTCATGTCCAATGTGACGTACAAAATTTAAGCAAAATATAAAAAATTTAGAATTTAGAACTCCTCAAATGCACTGATTACAAATCATATATCGGTTTACAATATTACACAGCCAACATGATGAACAAAATCGTTTAAAAAATACCTAAAGAATAGGTTTTGTAAATTTTGTTTAAAGTTCTTTTTATTTTGAAATTGAGTTTAAAAAGCCGATAATGGATTCGTAATCTGAGACTTCGTAATCAAAAAATACTGAGTTTTGTAAATGTTTAGTGACATTTTTTTACTTTTTCCGCGATATTAGATCCAATTTTTTTAAAGTTATGTTTATATATATAAATGTATGGATACGAACTCAGTGAAACCCCCAGTGACATTGCTGTCCGAAATGTTTGAAGAAATACATTTTGATATTTTCAATCTCATTCCAAAGCCATATAGCACTTTCTTCCATTAACTTATGATTGAGAGATTTTTCAGTAGATTGCAATGATATCCCGCTCCAAATAGACTAGTATTGGAGTCTTTTTTACTAAGGAGTTGACTCTGATTGTATTTTTGAAAAAATCAAATTTTTTGAAGTATAACTCTCTGAGAATTCGTCTTTATAATTGCAAGTCGATTCGAACGAAATAGACTAAGATATGCTCGTTAAAAAGAAGAATCCGTTAAGTAAATAATCGATTAGTCTTCCTTCTGACCTGCGTTTTCTCGAAATTGCATTTTTTTGTCGGTGACCAAAATGACTCCAAAAGGAATTTTTGGTTTCACATGATCCAGTTCGCTACAATTTTGATCAGCACAAATTATCAAAATAAAAACACAATTTTTGTTTACCTTTTCTACTTTGACTAGAGACTTTTATACTTTCAATAAAAAAATTTGAAATGCGGGGCTAATTGAGCAATTTTTTATTTGTTCGGTCATAACTCCTTATCGAACAGTCCAAATTGCTTTCTGTTATTGCATACTGATCTGTAAAATCATACATTCTTTTCTAAAAGTCTCCATAGTTTCTACCTGTAATAAGATAAGTCCCGTTTAAAAGCTATCCCATAGCTTGCATGCTCACTAGATATGAAATAAAAGTACTATTTCAGTATCAACTTTTATTTACAATATTTTAATGGCATGAAAGTAAAACAGAAAATAATTATCTTTCAAATATTAAAGAATAAACAAAACCTCAACTTATCTGAAGCGAAATTTCAATCATCGTTGTCACTGTTGCAATTAATGCAAGTAAAAGTAAGTCCAGCACCTGAGGCGCAGTTTGTATTTGCCATTGAACTTCTTGACGCTTTCCTTTTATACGGCCGCATTCTAAAATAAGATGTAAAAATATATATTGCTTTCATTTTAAACCGTGTAATCGTTGCTCAACTGACCCAGGCCTTAATATTTACAAAACGTGAAGGTACCAAAAGCACACTAAATTTATGATCATTGAACGCTTACTTGCTTTAAAATGGACACTGTTTCACTCGAACAGAAGAAATATTAACATACATCATTTATATTCTTTTACATCCCGTAATAAACAAAGTGTTCATTTCTATCACAAGTTTCAGCATATTTGCCCGGGACCGTCCCGTTATATTTGCCTGTCACCGATCTATTTTTCCCACACCTTGCGGACTGAAGCCTCAGGAAGGGCCTGCTGTGACATCACGAATATACCGCGACTGAGGGGAGTGGGAGAATTGGCGCTCCGCTTCTTTTGGTAAATATAATGTGACGGGTGGGGAAAGCGAGGAACCGAGTGGGTAAACATACCGGGACTCTAGGCATGAAAGTGACCTAAAAAACGCGTAAAAAAGTTTCGGAGTTGACATAAAAAAGACTCATGAAAATGACCTATTTTTGGCTTTGGTTAACCCCTTAAAAGGCTTTTAATGTAGTTTCTGGAAATTCAATGTTTCTCTTAATTTTTAAAGAATTGATATCAAAACATTAAACCATTTGTATGTGGAAAATACGCGATCTATTCCCAAGATCAAAAGTACTTTAGTCAAATAAGATAATTATGAGGGAAAGTCCCGTATCTTGAACATTATTTTGTAGGTTATTTGAAGGAAAGTTAGAATATGCCTTCTGAACGTCAACGCTTGAAATAAGTTCAGAAATATTTTCAGTTAAACTATTAGTAGATTTGGTTGCCATCGACCATGGTCACTTTGACTTTGAGGCCACAATAAAGATCATTAGTACACTAATTAAAGGTAGAAAATATTATAAATGTACATTAAATTTCATGACATTTTTTATAGTGTAGGCAAAAAGTGGGTTTTGTATCAAAAACTATCGTTGAAAACACAAGCGCAATAAAAAAGTTGTAACTCCGAATATACTGCATCATTTGTTCATCCAGAATTCTGCTACGGTTTGAAGATACAAATTTCTAGATAAATGTTCAGGCTATAACCTTCTGAATTTATCGCTTCTAAAGTAGAATACATACAGTTCTTTTCGAATTATATATTAAAAATAGATAGATAGTTTTATTTAAACGCAAATATCTTGACCTTCAAATGACGTTTGAGATCTATCACGTGACAAAGGTTAAAATTATTAAATTACATACACATAATGTATACATAATGTATACATAACCTATACATAATGTATACCAAAATGATTGATTCATCGTGCAATTTCACAAAGAATATTCAGGTTTTACGTGGTGATTCTTGAAACAAACTGATCACAGATTATCAGCCCGTGATTGTGTCCATGAAATAAACTTTCGAAGTATTAATTATTATGTTATACATCTCCATTGAATGTAAATCTAACATAGTAAGACGCAAAGATGTTTCGTTTGAAATTAACAAAAATTTTATAGTTGAGGTGTGCGTAATATTTTATCCCAGTAATCCTCGCCATTATAATAATTACACAATCTTGTCCCAGCTTTTATATTATCCAAAATATACAGCCTGGAGGTCCCATGGTCTGATTTACATTTTTAATCGATTTATGTTGCTGATTTACGCGTTTCATATAGCACTTTCAAAATTAAAAATGTTTTCATCCTTTTTTTGTGTATACATCTTAATTCTTCATTTTTTATTTGGAACCATTTCTGGAATTGTGTTTATCATAATAAATGTAATTAAGCTGCAGTATTTCGGATGGCTACTTTTTATTGCTTGAGATTTTTTAACTGACATGTTGTAATAAAAGTTCGAAATATTAAATATGTTATTTAAGGCTTATAATCTTGCTTACAATTCTTAAAATTAAATATGTCATATTTATACTTACGTTCCAAACACACAAGAAATAGAATCTTGTCTTGTATCAGTAAGGAATCGTTCCTGTGAGTTCATAGATTAAAATCTGCGGGACTCTCACATTGAGTCGCAAGCGGAAATTATGTACGCAGATGGGAGGATTGAAAAGTGCCAGAAAAATATCTAATATTTTCACATGCTATTAACGTCTGAAAGAGAGCATCTTGAATATAGAACATTATTTAATAGGAAAAAAGTCGATACGATTACAAGCGCGACCGACTAGTGTTCATTCTATGAAGGAACACACTGGCTCGAACAGCGACACGTGAACTTTGAAATTTTAATTTTTTAGAACGATAGATAACAAAATATAAATTAAAATCAACTTTCTTTTAATGAAATAAAAACAAAACCCAAAACTAATTAAACATTTCTAAAATGGAGCAATATGCTTTACAGAATTCGTACTATAAAATGTAATACACACGGAAACCGAGTGGTTAATTTAGCTACTTCAATTATATTTTAATAAGTAATAATGCCTGAGCCATTGTATATAATAAAGGTTGGACATTTATCAATATTTTTAGTTTTAGTAATTTTACAGAAACAAAGTAACGACTTTTTAATAGCAGTAAAATGCAAATTAAAAACATAATAAAGAAAAACTCAGCTTTCCATTTTTTTTGTACTATAGTCATATTAACTATTAGGATGATAATTTAAAATAGCCTCATATCATTGTTGTGATTAACTATGTTACAATTTTATTTTTACATCAGTTGACAATAAGATAAAAAATATCAGTTAGTAAAATCCGTATAATATTGTTTAAGATGCTCGTAACCATTGTTTTGTTGACTACTTTATACAGTGAGCTTCAAGCAACTTTCGCTTAAACTAAAATGGCGATGAAAACTCTAACCAGGACATGATTAGTATGTCATTCTAGATCACAAAACCGTTCGTACTTAAATCGTATCTGATACCGTTTTTGAGTAAATGTAAAATTACTATTTTCGAAAAATAAAAGATTTATGATTACTATCTATTGCATTAATTTATTAGTTTACCGCTCTCTGCGTAACGCAGAACCAACGACGAGGATGTGGTGGTAGTTAGTTTCATTTTTATTTATTTTTTTTTTTGCTATGGTTATTTTAATATTTTTTTTTTAAATTTGTTATTATTTTGAAACAAACTTTAAACAAATTATTATTATATATTTATGACGTTGAAAAATAATTTTGAACCACATTGTTCATGGCTTTGAAAACTAACATAAATGGAACTATCCGAAGAGAATCATTGTTTCCATAAATTTCAGGGTCATTTAATATGTCCGCTTCTTGCAAATGTTTGCGACATGCGTTTCCTTTAAATATTTCCCATTGATCATTTTTGGGCATCAATTTAAGATTTTTAGGCGACAAACGGGCTTTTTCATGTATATGAACGTATGAATGCGTTTTTCTGGAAAGCAGGATCAGTTACGATTTCAGTAAGAACGGTTTTGTGATTTTGAATGATACACCTATCATGCCCTGATAGCAGGTTTCATCGCCATTTTAGTTTAACCAAGAAATGTTTGAAGCTCACTGTGTCTATTTATATCTATTAATGACTTTTAAATAAGGCTTAACCAACTCAAAACCTGTATCATATATATATTTCCTGGTAGTTTTACTCTAGGACTTTGAATTTAAAATCCATAAGTACATTTAAAATATGCTCAGATCAATAAAAATTTATAAAACTACTCTTTCTGTAGTTGTAGGGAGTTCCCAATCTGATCGTCAATTGTTAATTTGCAGTTGCCCCCAAGATGCCAAGCTCAGCTCTTTTCTCTTTTTAATTTATACTTCTGATATTTATAATTTGTTGTAGTCAAGTAAAATTAAAAACATACGCTGATGATACGCAGGTAATATTCTCATTTGATCCCAAGTAATCCCTGCAAGCATTTCGTTCAATTAATTTAGAGTTAGATAATATTGTTAATTGGGCATTAGATAATGCACTCTTGTTAAATCCGTTAAAATCTACAGTTTTGATTGTTGGAAATGCAAACAATCGAAGAATGATTAACATTGAGTTATTCGCTGAACACATTGTAATTAAAGGAGAAACGTTACCAATTGCACGTGAAGTCAAGAATCTTGGCGGAATCTTAGACAGTGAGTGGTCCTTTTCAAGCCACGTTGCAAAAAAAATGTTCGATTTCCTTTTTAAAAGTGCGACAATTGTTCCCGCTCAGGAAAGTACTATCAAGGCAATTGAAAATTAAATTGTGTGAAGCTCTAATACTTTCCAATCTTATGTATTGCCTGGCTGTATATGGTTCGTGCTTTAGTGGGGACAATTGGCGTAAAATTCAGGTTGTACAGAACGCTTGCCTGCGTTTTGTATTTGGAATCAGAAAATATGATCATATCTCTCCTTCTCTTTACAACTCCGGCTGGCTTTCCATGAATCTAAGGTTACAACTTAGAATTCTTGCGTTAGTACATCGAGTGTTTTGCAGTAATTCGCCCTGTTATCTCTTTAATAAGTTAAAGATAAAGGAAGTTCAAGACCTGGATCTAGGAATGCAACATGTTGCACTCTTCAGTATCCTCTACATGCATCCTTTAAGTTTAAGGGTGCTTTTTCTTATATCTCTGCTAAGTTTTTTGATGCTTTGCCCTTAAATATAAGATCGAAGGTCAATTCCTCTACCTCTTTCTTATCTATTGTCAAGTCATATCTCTTAATTAAGCAACGTGCTTAATCGGTTAAGCCTATATAGATATCCTATTAAAATTCTAAACTTATTCTTTCATTGTATTGATTTATGGAGTTATAGAGATTTAAGTTACCAAAACGTGAATGTGGATTTGGATTGAATGTAACTAGTTATAGAATGAAAATTTAGAATGTAAACTGAGGGATTGTTAACTTTTTGTATATGTATTAAACAATATTTTTTTATATAAGTATCTGTAAGGAGCAATTGCAAAATGTCAATAGGTAAATTCCAACTTCACGCACACGATACTTTGCCACCAACGTCGTTCTACATATATCACGATTTCTATCGATTTATATGAATCTATATAGATCTCAATCTTTATCCATCTCTCTGGACCTTTACATATATATTTCCTGCTTAATTAAACATTTGATCAAAGTCAAACTGTTTCAATAATTGACCGTTTTAGATCTTCCTTGATCTAGATAGCTTTTCTTGATCTCCCCTCGATCTCTTTCGATTAGAATCGGTTTTTTAAATATCAAGGGAGATAGCAGATAGATCCAGGGTAATAAAAAAGCGGTTAGAGTTCGAGATAGATTCATAAAGATTGAAAAAAATTGAGACAAGTCAAAAGAGATTTATGGGCAAATTTCAAAAACTTTTTAATTTTAGGCCATAAAAATTAAAACGTTCTTGTCTAATACAGTCTTGAAATTTGTTAGGTTAATCTGAACCTCATGACGCTACGTTCTTCATTTTCCGCCATGCTGAAGACTAAGTGAAAAAGCGTAAGTAAAAAAATAATTTTCTCGATCCATTTCAGGAACTTATTTTTATATGGAGAAATTTCATTTAATTGTGATCTTATAATATCGGGATCATTGTTTGCGAATCTGAATCTAAAAAGTGGAAATAGAAAGTAATGGTTTTGAACTGGTAGGTCTAAACGGAAAAATGCTTGAAACTGTGAACGGTGTATTATAAAATGAAAAATGTCGGAACTAATTTGGCAGACCTACAAATGAAGAGTGCTTCCATTTAAATGGAAATTGCTATTTCTGATTTCAAATTTGAATTACAAATGTACAGTTAAAAGTACTTACAAAACCAATTCTGTCATTAGTTTTAAATCAGATATGTGTAGTTGTAGTTGACGTATTCTTTAATCACGCCATATATTTGCTTCTTCATTTACTATCTTTTGGATTTTCTCGTAGGTTACCCCATTTTATAAAATACACCTTTTTGCCAAGTAAAGGATTAACTGAATTCTTCATGTATAACCTTCTTGTTCTCCAAATAAGATATTTAGTCAAGCATATCATTTTTATTTCAATGCTTACATAGTGGCAACAATAATTAAGTTTTGCATGAAATAAGCCAAGATACCAGAAAAATTGCAGTGTATTCTGTGACAAAAAAGAAGATCCCTGTTGGTAATTAAACTAAGTGGTCGCTACTACGTAATAGTGAACACTGAAGGAGTTTGGACAGACGGAAACGGGTTAGTTTTAACATTCTGCGACGAATACTATATCTACACTCTTAATTAATTAATATAATGGCATTCGCCGTCATTTTATAATGTTTAACATGGTCCATGTCTTATATTTACGTGTAAAGAGACGGGAAATTCAAATTTAATAAATATAAATCTGACCAATGCGACTAAATATTTTTTTCCGTGCACGTAAAATATTGAGTGCTGAATTTCTGCAATCAGAGATTATGCATTCATAAACTTTCCAGTGTGTATTTAACGTATATTAAAAATAACCGATAAACAACATATACTTCGAATGAAAAAGCGCATTTATTAATCGGTATTTTTCGATAAACTTTTTATGTGCAATCCAATGAACCACTAGCGGAAGCCACCAAAATATGTTACCGACGTTTTAAAATAAAGCGAATTTCCCAGTTTTTTATGCATCACGACTTCAAATTTAATACGTCAGTTTTGATGCTAAGAAAATAGTACCATCATAAATTTTAGGACCGGTTCTCGCACAGAAATTTAGAAATATTACATTATTTGCCAATACAAGGATGAAAACAATAAATGTGCTTCAACGAAATCCCGCATTTTTTATTTTCGCACCAGCAACGCATGGCTCGAAAGTTAAATACCAGAAGTATTGATCGAATTCGATAAGCCTAACTCGCAATTGTACCTGGCAATATCATACAAAAATGGAATTCGAATTATGTCAGAATGCAGAATGAATGAAAATATAAATAAAAATGAAAATAACAGACATTTCGGATTTATAAATAATCAGCGACAATTTTAATCAACTAACTAACTTACAGGAATGCAAAATAAACCAAAAAATCCAACGATATAGTATTAAATAGTGAACCCATAATAATGTAAATTACATCGAAGAAATTGCAAAAACATAAGAAATTAATCCCAAAATATTGATAACCCCATGGAGAATTGGCCAAATTTACCCTAATAGAAACAGGGCCTCAGTTTGGATACCGCCTGGTTAGCCAGATTAAAAATTCGAGTCGGGAGCTGACTGACGCCGAGCTAAATCGTCGCATTCGTGTTCCTAATGCAACCAAAGTAACCTAGTAAGTGGTGGGATAAGTGGGCTGTCGAAACAATTTATATCGATATGTGAAGTGACATTAATACGTGACGTGGGTATAGAAGGCTTTCAGTGTGGCCAAAATACTTGTCTGCGAAGAAAAACGAACCAATCACTGATTCGATCAGTTAATTTGGTTCACTGATTAAAGCAGTGAATCAATTTCACTTTGAGTCAAACTGTGAAATTTCTCTGTTTCTCAGTGACTTCTTTTTCAGTGTGGCACTCACAAGTAAACCTACCCAGCTGCCCCTCTCCGATCATAATGAAACATTGCATACATGGTTTGTATCGAAAAATAATAGATACATATTTTTTTTTAGGTGCCCATAAAGCATTCTAAGGTAAAACCACCCTTAGAACCACCTCACTTAAGTAGTAACAATACAATGAAAATTTTCGTTCTAGCCCCAGTAGTTTTGTTGTAACCCCAGAAGATTCTAGTAAATGGATTTCATCGAAACTTGCTACTCGGAGGTTTTCTGGGTCGCTGATTAAGAATCTGAAATCAGAATTAAAAAATGAAAAATGGCGAATCCAATATGACGGACAAATTTTTTGGCGTCGCTCATGCGGCCTGTCCAAAATTCAACCTTATTAATTGCGCCATTCTACACGTATTTAAATTAATTTATCCAACCAGTTAGGGCAAGATGATTTCCATAAATCCAGCCAATTAAGGTCAGAGAACGTTTTATCCGACTGGTTAAAGTAAGATAAAATTCACCCAGCCGATTAAGACGAGACGAACAATTAATCCCACCAATTAAGCTAAGATGAAATTCCTCCTACCACTCATTAATAATAGTATTTTTCGATACAAGGACGTAAAATGCGATTTTACGCACCGCTATTTATCATGCGATTACATAGGACCAGTTCGTAAAATCGAATTCTTAAGCCTGTGTATCAAATGGTATTTTTCGACATACTATGAGTAAAATTTGCGCGCCTTTTTTAGTGTGTGTTAAAGACTGTATTACGCACGAGTGCTGACGCCGAAGTCTAGTGGTCCGCAAAGTCAGACACGAGAGGGCATCCAGACAGCCCAAATGCGTAAAATCGTATTTTACGCATAGTATGTCAAAAATACGTTTAAAATGGCGCAATTAATAAGGAGGTTGAATTTTGAATTTTATAATGTTGATTCTACATTCATAATCCGCGATACCTAAAAACCCCGAGTAACAAATTTGAAGCAAATCGGATAGTTTCTTTAAAAATGTCTCCGGCATATTGGGTCCGACATTTAAATTTTTTAATTCTGATTTCAGATTTTTAATCAGCGACCCAGAAAACCTTCGAGTTGCAAGTTTTGATGAAATCCATTCACTAGAATCTTCTGGGACACGAACAGTTTTCATTGTAGTGTTACTACTTAAATGAAGTGGTTGTAAGGGTGGTTTTCACTCTTAGAATGCTTTATGGCACCTACAAAAAAATACGTATCTATTATTTTTCGATGAAAAAAAAGTATGCAAAGTTTCATTAAGATCAGAGAGGAGCAGTTGGATAGGTATACTTGTCAGTGAGCATTCACTGAGAATCAGTGAATTTTCACTGTTTCAAATTAAGAGTATATACCAATTTTTGTACGCCTGATATGTCACGCTGGTATAAGCGATGCTTCTTTCCTTAGCCCTTACACGTCCAAAGGACACTTTTTGTTGCTTCACTATTAACGCCCAGAAACCTGGAATATTTGCTCACATTCGAGCCTCAATACTGAATAGAAATATTGAAAAGATCATAACGGAACCAACTACCAACTGCTCTTACTGTTTTCGGGTGTGCTCTTTAGATTCCCGCAGTCAAAATTGCATTTCTAATCCGTAGGATTGCAATATGGCGGATTTAATTTGAAAAAAATACCGAAAAATTGGAGACATTGAACGAAAGTGAACAAAATAGTTGTGGTTCACGAGAAAAATTGTTGTTTTCAGCTTCATATAGTTTACTTCTTTAAAAATGGTGGAAACGTATGAAAATTTCGAAAAATACGTGTTTTTCCGAGTAATTCTGATATGTATAAATGTTAAACCAACTTTTGTCCACCAAAGCATAAAATTTTGTTTGATTAAACATCTGCAGTCATTTTCCAGAACATCTGAAAGCCTCAATAATGTTGGATTCGATATGAAACGGAGAAAATGTCTAGTTGTCTTACGAATATCATTAATAAAAGTATTAAAATATTTATTTTATCCCGTTACTCCATTTTTCCTACTGGATTGAATTAAAATTCAGTTACGGGTTTTCAAAAGTCAAGATGGCGGAACCAATATGGCGGACATATGTTTCAAAAGTGTATGAATTTTCACGAAATTTATTACTCGGGGGTTTTTAGGGTTGCTGAATGCAAATCTAATATCAGATTTGTCAAATTCATAATGGCGGATCCAATATGGTGGACATTTTATCAAAAAATGAGTCTGACTTACTTGAAACCTGTAATTCTCTTTTTTTTTGGTCGCTCAGTACAAGTTTATTATCGGCTCAAAGAAGCTCAAAAAAATAAAAATATTATTTACAATTTTCATCTACTAGTGTAGAGTATTTTATTTTAGATTTGATTTCCTTAAAACGGTTATGCTTCCTAGCTGCGTTTACAACTTCACAAGACAGAAATATATCCGTTGGCCAATCTCTTTAGGATTTTTTTGCCGAATAAGGACAATATAATAATCCTTGTAAAATATGCAATTCAGAAATTGTTAAGTCATGTCCATTCAGTTTTGTAGCTTCGATTATGTAATTGTTCATGACCAATGAAAACATTTGTTCAAATAGTTCACGACAGTGAATATTTTTTTTATCGCTTTCAGGTGGAAGTATTGTATTTTCCATATTATTTAGGTATATTTGTTCACCATCAATCCAGTCATGAATATGTTTTTTTTTTTTTCAATTCACCTTGGCCGTCCGTATATTGTTTGCTTACTTCTACATACGTTGTTGTCGATGCTATATCATATATATTCTGTTATATCATCACTACATGTCTCACTGACACAGTCATCGATATCACTTAATAATAAGTTCATTATATTCATCATTGCTTTCATCGACCTCAATGTTCATAGAACGTGGATTTACTATTTTTCCACGTTTTGGAGGCATTTTAAAAATCGTTTTGAGAGGTGGAAATTAAATTCCAAAATAAATATACCAATACCTTTTTACAGCAAATATACTATTACGACTTGCGATACGTTGTTTCAAATTGTAACGATCTAACTTCATATGTATTAAAAAATACCATTTTTATAATGAGAGATGATAAACTTTTTTTATTGCGAAGCGAACGCAATCTACATAATTGTATTTTCAATAAATCGTAATTTAGTGATATTTTCACCAATGACATTTTTGTCTTGTGATATTTTTTGTCTGATATTTTGATGCATGATAAAAACCATGACATTTAGACGTGTTGCCCTTCGATGTGATTCAAAATTCTTAACTAAAAATAAAATTGTTTTCCAAACTCTTAATTATTCAGAAGTTAAACATTTCTTTATACTTAGAAATAATTTATCTTTTGATTTAATGAACCGTACCTTGGTATTAAGAATTTCCAGCGTTATTGGTATTTAATACATATATCGGTTTAATGTACATTTATAAAGAGTTATATGAAATCATAGATTCTAAATTTGTTATTTCATATTTAAAAACATACAGCAAATTCTAAATGGCCTAATATTGATTAACGAAAAAGTGACAGGCGGTGAGCACGAACTTCATGAGAATGTCACTCTGAATTAAGCCAACTGCATACTGCGCACGTATAATATATATACTAGTACCAAGTTTCAGTTTAAGCAAACAAACTCAGGTAACTAAATTAAGCAATTACGTGACAATATCAATACAGTGAAAGCTGTCGATAAGGTTGCGTCAATGCCACTGTAGTTAAAGCGCAAAATAAATAAAAATGACAAGTGGTCATATCCACGAAACTTTTGTGAGTCTGGATGGTTGAAGACAAAATAGGTGTTTCAAACTAAGTGATAAAATTAATAAGTATGTTTAATTTGACGAAAATATTTAAAATTTGATTTTATATTAATTAAAAGTAAAGCAACATGAATTTTTAGAGAGAGAGAGAGAGAGAGAGAGAGAGAGAGAGAGAGAGAGAGAGAGAGAGAGAGAGAGAGAGAGAGAGAGAGAGAGAGAGAGAGAGAGAGAGAGAGAGAGAGAGAGAGAGAGAGAGAGTGCTATGACGTTAACAATTTATCATCCGGTGTCATCAAGAAATTTTATATTAAAAAGAATGTATCGATCTCCGGATCATGAGTGTTGATTAGAGGTAGAAAAACGAACTAAAGCTCTAGTCGCCTTTAACATTCTGACATGGCAACACAAAACTTACTCTGGTTCAAGTTCTAACTTAATTTTAACTTTCTGTTTTGTGATGAGGACGATCATCGTCGTCGAAACGTTAAGAGGAGAGTTTTATTTTTTCTACCTCTAATCAACATTCATGATCCGGAGATCGATACATTCATTTTAATATCAAATTAATTTGCAGTGCTATTGACACTTCGGTTCTCATAAAGGTTTCCGTCAATGGAGTTATGTTTTGAACTTACAAGTGGAGATATACTTTGTTTACAGAAAGGCACCTGTTCTTTATTTTAGTTTTTATGAAAAAAACGAGCTTTTGTTTAGTTTTTTGGATATATCGTATAAAGTAAGAAGCTTTAGTTTGTTTGAGTAATGAAAACACATATATTTGGTTAATTTTACCAAAAATTTTACCAGTTTTACTAGATGTTTTGTTGAAATATTCATTTTGGACGTGTATTGAAAGTACTCATATATTTGGTTAAATGTACCAAAGATTTTAGAAGCTTTACTAGATATGTGCGCAACATATTCAATCCGTGAGGTTACATTAATTACTCATTTTATTAACTTAATTAAACAAGATGTTAATAGAGAAATTAACAATTTCAGTTAAATGGATGGTCTCAACAAAAAACACTTCATCTACTTATAAAAGATGTCTGGTGTATAAAGCGACTTGCTTATCTCTCAATGAATGATCATACTGCGTGGTCGCGGAATGGTTTGGTTAGGGAATAGTTAGGTTAGGTTAGGATGTCTCCTTGATAATCAGAACGTCGCGCGTTCGAATCCACCTTCCAACACGTTTTTTTCGGGGATTTAATTTATTTATTAAGTATAAAAATATATATACAAGTGTATACAATTATATATTATTGATTAGTAATGTATACAGTTTCATAAAATACTATAGACGAAAAATTTATTTCAAGGGATTTAAATAAATTGAATTACGCAAGAAAACACATGTGTATTACAAATGTGAGCAGCAACATTCATCTTTGTTTCAATGTATTGTTTTTTCAAAATACAAATCAATATAGATCGAAAACGGCTCGAACGATTTTTAAAATTTTACATAAGCTTGGCCCATAAGTGTTCTGGAATTAAAAAAGAAAAATCAATGTGCCTTTCACCTTTGATTTAAATACCATTTAAGCACTCCGGGTTACATATATATATATATATATATATATATATATATATATATATATATATATTAATATCGGTCGAATTGCAGTTTTCTAATAATACGAAATTCATCTCATTGAAAGAATTCTCTAATTAATTATTTGTCACATAAGCCCATATTTTAATTAATAAGCTATTAAAAGAAGAAATTTCGGTGCTTAGGGAAGTCGCAGATGGGCTGGCAGATTTATGCTTATGACAACTCGTCAATGTTTATGGGAAATGAGGTACATTCGTGAGTGCGGTCGACAGTGCAGCTATATAATGATAATCTGGGCTGCTGGTATATTTGTGTAATAAACACGGCGCATTATACGCTTAGACCTTGCCTGAAAACCCTCGAGCGGCTGCAACAAGGCACTTAAATAAACTATTAAATATCCCATAAAAATATCAGCATTATTTCTAGGAAAGTTTCAGGAACATTTTCTCCAAACTTATCAGCATAAAAAAAATATCACAATCCCTTCGGAAAACTTCATGCTTGCGCGGAGGAACGATTTTATTATTTTAATACTCAATTTTGTTGAAATAATAAATGATATACGTGAGAGAATCTGATTGTAAAAGTTACTGAAAACTACTGCTTCTTTGATAGAAATGACAACATCCAAATGATCATTATCCAAAAACCAGTCATAACTGTTCAGGTAAAAATGAGTTATATTCAATGTATTTTGCTTTTTTGTATGTTGATTTTTCTGAATTTTCAGTTGATAAATCGAAAAATTGCTTTGGTGGATTATCCGGCATACTAAAGAGATATAATTTTTTATAGTATATCCCAATTTGAGGGAGGGCCCATGTTGACACTGGTCAATAAGGTGACCGTTTGTGTGTTGAAAGCATTTAGCGACTGCTTCGATCAATGCTCATTTGTTTATAGCAATTAACTTTTCAGTGCATATCGATGACTTCCTAAATAGTCGAATAAATATAATGTAAATTTTGAAAACTTACAGATTCTCGTAATTATGCTTAAGCCCTAGACACAATTTCAGTTGTTGTGTAGTAATTAAAGTGCGATAATAAGGCTGTGGACGATAATCACTTGCCTTCCTATATACTGTTATTTTATATACATATACTTCCTATATATACTTATGAATAAAGACAAATTGGCGATACAAGCTTGGATTAACAATAATGAGATATATTAAATGTAAAAATGTAATATTATCACAATTTAGCCTCAATATGAAAAATTTTCATATTATCCCATGTAAATTCGTGTGAATACTGTAATCTATGTGTTTAGTACCGAGTTATTTTGAGAAGGTCTATCAATGTTATTTTTGTGTTCACTAATTCTTATTTTTAATTGTTATTTCGTTTCCTCTACATATGATGCATAATATTCTCGCACTTTTGCGAGAATTTGATCTTTTTCCTTCGATGTTTTCTCCGATTGATAATATATTTTGTAAAATTATGTTATAAAGGAGGAACAACTTTTATCACCAAAGGTCTTATAGATCGATTAATTGATTCATAATTATTTTGTAAATAAGGAATTCACAAATAACTTTCAAGTGGCTTTGTGTTATTATTACTGTTATTAGTTTGAAAAGTATGAAAATAGATTCTTTTCTTAACATATTTTTGAATAAATTGATCTGGATAAACTATTTTCTCGTAAATATTGGGTAACTTTTCAATTTTTATTTTTAAAGGTTGTCTCACATAGCAATGTTGAGCTATCAACGAGATTACAAATTATTGCAATTCTTTATGAAATGCAGTGTTTCGAATAATAATTTAAAAACTAATCAAAATATAAACAACAATTAACGGTATTACGAATTATAATTAAATCCAGCAAAGGGATTTTTTAATCATATTGTGTTCAGAAATAAATGTTAATCTTTCATGAAAGTTATTAAACAGTAACAATTTCATCTATTCTATGCTTTGGAACGCAAGTGAGGATATCATCTACATATCTAAAATAAAAAAAGCCTGAAAGTTACTCTTTTTAAACAATCCCGAGCATTCATTACTGAATCGGAAAAAATGGGAGAAACTGAAGAACCCATAGGCTTAACAAAAATTCATCCTGGTCATAAGCATTTAAATTTTATTTGATATTTTATTAAATATTGACCTACGTTACATCGATTTATAAAGTTAATATTATATTATATGTAAAAACAATATTATTATAGAATATTAATTGCTCTAAATTCTGTATAATAATTAGAATAGTGTAGTCTGTATCAAGTGGTTGAAATATATTTTTCTTGATAGCGAGTCGGCAACCAGTTCGTCACTGTCCCACCATGTAAAAAAAGTTACGGGCGAGACACGTACGATATTTCATGCACAGGTGTGTATGAAGTTCGTTTCTGAATTAAACGTAAATAAAATAAGAAACGCGGAACTTTTTCCATGTAGAAGATAAACATTCAATATGGTCCGAAGTTCTGAATGGGAGTTCAGAATTCCCTCTTTGTCACTGGAGAAGGCGATTATTTATTCAATAAAGTGAAAAAACGTTGTTTATTTCTTGTAAATAATATATTAATTAGCTGTAATGCAATAAATTCATAATAAATACTTTTTATTACCAACCCCATTATTGAGTTGTAAATTGGAACTGTCTCCATTTTACAATTTTGCATAAGTAAATTTGCCACATTTGTGAATTTTTCAACAACCACGACTTTTTTCTAACCTGTTTATGAACTACAATAAAACGGAAAACATTCATAATCCCAGATAGCGCGCAGTTCTTAAAGAAGTATTACAGAAATTATGCTCTGGATATCATTCAGAAAGAACACTTGAAAAGAACTTGGTTAGGATAATCTGTAAAAAGAGCTCTTAAAGAGGTCCTGTTTACAATCTTCAATAAAAAGAAGACTCAAAGAGGGCATATTTTGGAGGTCTAAATGATCTTATTTCAGATCACTTAGAAATATCTATTTATATATTATATACCTCATCAAAATCCCTTCAAAAGGAGGGAAAAATTACACATTTTTATTCTTGTTGAAAATCACTTCAAGATGGTTTTATAATTGTTAATAAATTTTTTTAAAATTGAGTTTTCAGTAGCTCTCCAATAAGTCCCAGAAAAGTGCTTTTAATTGAGTGCTTTGACACTCAATATAAAATAAATCATATAAATGAAAAGTAAATTTCTGAGCATTATAGATTCTATTTTTGTACCCTAATTATTAATTTACATAATTTTAATGTGATTTCTTTTTACCGATTGCATAGTTATAAATTGGGCGGCGATTAAATACAATAGACTGGAGATCAATCAAATGCAAAATTGTGATATCACCTGCTAAATATCATAGGGATAGTTATAGTTTTCATTATAGCTTATCATCAATCGGTCTGCGTATCAAGTAAAAAATCACACGATTTCATTTTTGGATTTCGTAGTCACCTATAGTGTCTACGTCAGAAATACAGATTTCAACTATCGAGGTTCCCTTTACCACGACCTCCTCCTCGAGATAACTATTTTACGTAGTCCGGAGTAAGACTTCTTTAACAATCAATTTTATAAGATTATCACAACTACGACGTTTCTAAGAATTCTTTTGGAAATATCTTTGGAATAACCTCTTAATGACCTATATGTGCTGTATGGTTTATGATTTGATGTTTGAGAATTCGTTGTATAGAGAGATGCAAGTCTTCTTAACGATCACTTTAAGAGGTCTTTCTGAGCAGTATTTATGAAATCTTCAAATTTCTAAGGCGATTTCAAGAGCTCGTGAAGAGGTATTTCTGCGGTTTCCCAGTATTTTGACTAAGACCATGTAAATTAAAGTGACGGGATTCTTGACATGTGCATAAAACCAAATCACTTCTCTTTTTTTTTCATGCAATCAGTCAAACATATTCACTTCACGCACTGAATATTAAATTCTTACACTGTAAAAACACGAAATCTCTTAAAGTGTCTGGAAATGAGACATTTTGTTTTTACAGCGAAAAAGTAGTCCAAGGACATCCGAATTATGTAATTGGATAAATATTACTTTTGCTGTATTTAGTAAATAACTGTTGGACTTTTATTAGGATTCTAATTCTTATTCGACGTCTTGACCTCAACAAAAATATCTTGTTTAATTATAGGAAAATATAAACAATAAATGAACAATTATTAAGTACATTCACATTATTTTAAGATATTTTTCAAAATGATCTTTTTAAAAAACATGTTTCCTACAGTTCTTTTCGTAGGAAATATGTTTTCATTCATTTATTTTTTTTTACATTATTTTTGCAAAGTAAATTTGTAGCGTTATTTTATCGCGACACCTATACGAGAAGTAAGTATAATATTTAATTTTTTAATGTGTTCACTGCTATTCGCAGATAAACAGTGCTTTCTGTATTTAGAAAGATTTTATTTGAAATCTATCAATGGAAATGTTTGATTTTTGTTCGAATTTTCAGGCTTTAATAAGTGGAACTAAATAATGGAGCGTTCGTACAATCCTGCGGATTTAGGAAATTCGTCTGTCTGTAGCGCTAGCGTTTTTTATGGGCTTAATTTAATATTGGGCAAATTCTCTTTGGAATTTTATATTGTTCAACTATTAAATTTTAGGACTCGCAATGCTTGTGAAGCCATTCCGATAATATTATAAATATTCCCAGGTGTAGGAGAAAACGTATTTGAAAACGAGTAAATTTGATGTACAATTACGATGCGTTAATATATAAAAAATATGATCTACGATTTAACCCATTAATGCTCAGCTTTACTAAAGTTTGCGTTCAATCCAGCCTTAAAATTATTCATTAAAATGAAGTTGGGTGATCTCAAATATGTTTTCTTTGGTTTCGGGTTCGCGTTTTTCGAATGCAATGTCAAAATTAAGGAGAACCTTACTACTAATATCGGGTTATCTCCATTTTTCCAAAAAATACTACCTTTACGTGTAGATTTTTAATGTCTTGAAAATAGGGGAAAAATATTGGCGCAAGTACGGCGTTGGCTGCCGATTTTGAGTTATACCAGTACAGGTTGCTCAACTTTCCCACTGTATAGGATTTACCCACTCAGTACTGTATCAGCATAATGTTATACTAAAACAAACTTCGAGTACTAGTAAATTATTATCTTATTAAAAATTCCAAAATTCATAATAATTACTGAAATCGTGATCGGTTACAATAATCAGAAAAAAGTTTATAAATAACAAAAAATTTTGGTTAAACCAAACAAATTATCATACTGGTATATGGAAAACAAATTTCTTTTATCAATATATTATAACCCCAATTATTTTGTTAATCATCTTATTTCGAAATAAATAAATACATATGCCGTATGATTCAAAGAAACAATTTTTTTAATTTAAAAAATGATTTCTAATAATGACTTTAATAATTAATTCATTTCAGCCCAAATTTAACTAGTAATATATCTGAAAATTCGCATTTACAATATTAAAATCAATAGCATGATAGTTTCTTAATCGTTGGAGGTTTCCATATATTAGTCTTCTACTCATGAGTAAAAGAATAACCATTTTTCGTTGGATACTATGTTTGCGATCGTCAACGCAGTAAACCAGACACCCGGTTTCGATCTCTCTACGGGACATGATTTTTTCCATTTATTTAAAATTTGCTGTAATAATTCGTAAAATTTTATACATTTTTCTATGTTTCGGTATGGGGCCAGTATCACTCTGTTACCAATTCTAAAAACCCATCGGAGTGCTCTATCCATATAGAAAATCAGTATTGGCCTAAGACCGTAGGACAGTACAGATACGGTAATGACGGCCAAATTACTTTTCGGAGTTGACGGTCATACATTTCCACTTGGACAAAACATGTGCCCCTAATAAGATTGAAATCGAGTAATTTCCAGTTGTAGTTATCTGCAGAATTTAAGAGGATACTGACGCAGCACATTTTTCTGCCTGAACTTCATCGTATTGTCATATTGATGTTTCATTTTAACCCATTTCGCCCCGAAATGTTCATTTTGATCAAACTTCAACAACGTATTAAAAAGGCACAGTTTGCTATTTCCGAGGTCGCCCTATCGATCTATGCTATTTTAAAAATGAACGAAAATGTCCAACCCCTGATTTTTTTCAATTAAAGAAAAACGGTAGTTTTTAAGGGTGATTTTTTTTAATGCAATTTGCAATCTTTAAAAAACGCTAGGGCTGAATCGACGTTGTGTAGAGAGCACTGAAGAAAAATAAATCAGAAAATTCCAAATAGAGAAAACATAGTTACCACAGTCAATCCGCCATTTTAAAGATTTTAATTTTATAGTTCTTATGTTAGAATCATCCCCCGATCATTTCGGATAAATTCGAAAGAGAACCATGTAGCAGATTTCATTTTCTTTGAAAACAAGTTGTATTCGTTGTAACTCCGTCAGTTTTTATGCTAATGACTCAAACGAGTACTTGATTTGATGTTCTTTAAAATACTTCAAAAGGACAATTGAGTTTTATTAAAAAAATGGTTCGTTTTAGCATCGAACTCCAATTCAAATTCAAGATGCCATAACTCGGGTTCTGTAGCACCTAGAACAGTAAATAAAAAAGCAATCTCTTCGTTATTTTATTACCTTCATTTTTTGTCTAATGTAGTATTTTACAAAAACTTATATTTTTGGAGATATTCGCGGAAAGTCGTTCAAAAACATGCTCTTTTTACATTAAAAACGAGCATGTTGAAGCATGAATAACTAAAAAGCTGTAAATTTTACCAAAAATTGTTATGCAACATTTTTTGCTTAAAATTTGTTCCTCTATCGAATTCTGAGGTTGTTTTTGTTGAAAAAATGATCCCCTCCGAGAAGGGGTGGCATCCACCCGCAGGGTTAAAGCACATTTCGGCAGAATAAAACTTTTGTTCTTTTTGTTTTGAGCTATTCTCTACTTACAGTTCAAATTTCGGGTCAATCGATACTATCCGAAAAAATTAGGAACCAAAACCTTTCATTGACTGTCGCAGTCAGACCTTAAAAACCACTGTATACTCGTTTGGCCGTAACAGCAATTTTTCTATCTTGTCGCAAAGGGTTAGTTTGACGCTCAGTATCTCGCAAACTGTTTAGTTTTTTAACTTTACGCCCATTACAACTTTTAATCAGAATGCCTTGGACTATATCGTACTTTAATTGCATCAATTTTCATCGGGAACTTTTTTCCATTTAAAATGTGGAGTCCTTTTCTACATTTGTACGCTGAAGGGTTAATGGATGAATAAACTTTGTCAGTTCCGGTACATGGCATTATGCGGGAATACTTTTATTAAAAACTGGTAGAAGAAATACGAAAAAATAGGGTTTCAACTGAATTTATCAATTATTGAATAAAAAACTGTTTCCGTGAGTAACTGTTAGCAGTCCGCTTTTCTTCAGTAGAAATAGACTGGGAAGTAGTAAAGCTGAGATTTAGCGAGTATCTTCCTTGGAGATTCCAGAGGGTATAGGAGCCGCCCGTTGATTGTGGTGGAAAAACAGCTGATTATGACATACCGAGAGCGACAAGAGGTTGTAAGAGAAACTGGGAAAAGATATAACCCGAGAGACGCCGGTGTTTGCCGGAGGGAAAGACTAAGAGTTGGGATCACTTGGCAAAACGGAACGAATGCCGAGGATCGATCGCGCATAAGGACCTAAAAACTACAACAAGAGAGAATTGTTCGTCCCTTCTTCTTTTTCCACGGTCTTTATTCGAGCAGACTCGCTCTTTAGGGGCCGCATCGGGAATCCGGGAGTGCCCGATAAAGCCCGGGCACCAAGTAATAGCGGAATGATAGAGTCGAGCGCCGAGAATTTTTATGGTTAAATCGATGTTGCTGCACTCGACGGCACCGGGAGATGCGGCTGGTTGGTGTGACTCGACGTTCCCGTCAAGGAGGAAGAGGAAGTACCTGCGCTGACAGTTACTCCAGACCGAGACTCCCTGTGGTGGGAGGTACTTTGATTTCTATTTTACAACATATTTAGTTAGCTGCCTTCACGACGAATCTTCCACCAGTTACCACGACGTAAAATTATAAATCTGCTGAATTTATTGACATGGTGTAAGAATACTGTACCCTCAAAAAAAAGTGTGGTTAAAAAAGGATGTCCAATTAACATCGCAGATAATGCCTGAATATTCTACGGATATATAAAATTTCATTTCCTTGGGGACATAATCGGATATTCATTGGATATCCTGGGGATATTCGGGATATTCGGGACGTCAAGAGACCATTACCAGGATATCCAGGGTATAAATTATTCTGTACCGGCAATATTTAACAATTATCTGCTAATTTTGGATGTTTTGTTAGCCATTTTGGAGCCGCCATTTTCAATTTTCATATTCTTCGTTCAGATTCGTAATCAGTGATCCCGAAAAAATCTCATAAACGAATTTCATTCAATTCGAGACACTTTTCAAAATTGGGGACGCCATATTGGATCCGCCGTTTTAAATTTTCAAATTTTGTATTCAGATTCGTAATCAGCGACCCCGAAAACCCCCGAGATACGAATTTCATTCCAATTGAGTAACTTCAAATTTCGGTACGCCATCTTGGATCCACCATTTTGATTTTCAAATTCTATGCTCCGATTCGTAACCAGCGTCCTCAAAAACTACCAGATCACAATTGATAAAATAATAAAAAATGCGTCGCTAAACAAATTAAGCATGAACACTAAATTACAGATGCACTCGTGCTGCTAGTCACGTGATTTTCTGGTCATAAATAATTTATTTTTTCAATTCAGCGACCTTATGTTTGTTCCAAAGGGTATAGCGGGATAATTGGCAATTCGAAAGGACATATTTAATAACCCCTTTAGCCAAATTTTTAACCCCCAAGGTGGTACGTTGCTCCTATCGTAAAAAACGTGATTTTTAGACAAAAAATTCTCTTGCTCCGCTGTTTGACCCAAATAATCTGAAAAAATTCGTGAACGTGTGTTTTCGAGTGAGAAAATACCCTGATTTTTTTTTTAGATTTTTCGGGTCCAAACCGGAGCGACAAAAAATTCTTGAATTTTTCAATTACATTTTAGGTTATGAAGGTCATATTTGGCCAACTTCTAAATAACAATTTTTGTATACTTTTTCCCGTACTTTCGAATAATGATGTTAGAATTACCATTTTCAAACCGGAACATGCTTAAAATTTGAAAAAAAAACGATTTTTTTCGTATTTTTCGCACTTTATTGGTACAAAACATCAAAATTATATAGTTCAATAGGTATTAGAACATCCAAAAATACTCCAGGACTTTCGTTCACGTCTAATCAGTTTTTAGAATCAATAAGTATTACATTGCTGTCGCTGCAATAGTCCTTGTTCAACCAATTTTTAGTTATGGGAAAACTTCATATTATTGAAATGATATTAATTATTATAATTAATGCTAAAAATAAGTAAATATTTCTGAAAGAAATTAAGATAGCGTTTATTAAAAAGTTATAAATATGTTCATTTTTTCCTGAAAATAGAAAAATAATGAATTATTACCTGACAAAATTACATCAATTAACAATTATAAGAGTTTTTTAACCATTTATATTAACCATCATTCCAATTATATGAAGTTTTCCCATAACTAAAAACTGGCTGAACAAGGACTTTTGCCGCGACAGCAAAGTAATGCTTAATTCTAAAAACTGATCAGACGTGAAAGAAAGTCTTGGAGTATTTTTGGATGTTCTAATACCTATTGAACTATATAATTTTGATGTACCAATAAAGTGGGAAAAGTACACAAAAATTGTTATTTAGAAGTTGGCCAAATATGACCTTCATAACCAAAATGTAATTGAAAAATTCAAGAATTTTTTGTGGCTCCGGTTTAGACCCGAAAAATCTGAAAAAAATCAGGGTATTTTGTCACTCGAAAACACACGTTCACGAATTTTTTCAGATTATTTGGGTTAAGCAGTGGAGCAAGAAAATTTTTTTTCTAAAAAGCACGTTTTTTACGATAGGAGCAACGTACCACCTTGGGGGTTGAAAATTTGGCTAAAGGGGTTTTTATATCTGTTTTTTCAAATAACCGATTCAAAAGAAAAATCCAGACGGGGGCAGTTTCGACCTTCTTATCCAGCTATAGCCTTTCCTAACAAAGATTTTTAAAAAATGTGTTAAATTTGACCAAAAATTAAAGGCTGTCAGTTAAAATGCACGACGGCGCACAGAGGTCAATTTTCAAGTTCTTCATATTTTTTCTGAAAAAAATACTTGCGGGAGGTCAAATCTCAATCAAACGGGACAAATTTATTTTTAAATACTCATAATAGATTGCACATTGATGGAGCACTACCCAAATTTCGAAATCGGACGGCATACATGATTAGCCACCCCGAAAACCCCCGAGTAATGAGCTTGAAGCGATTTTGTTTAATTTTTCAAAAAACTTCCGCCATAGTGGATCTGCCATTTTTAATTTTCAAAATAGGTTATCAGATTCATAATCAGCCATCCCGGAAACCTAGAATAGTGTTATCGTATAGAAAAAATGAAAAAAATAGAAATCAAATTGTGAAAATCGCGAGTTTGTTTATATTAGGTGTTTATATGAATTAATGAACATATGGCGTCCGATTTCGAAATTTCGGCAGTGACCCATCAATGTGTAATCTATCACAAGTAATTTAAAAAAATTTGTCCCGTTTGGTTGACACTGACCTCCCGCAAGTATTTTTGTCAGAAAAAAAGTCAAGAACTTGAAAATTGACCTCTATGCGGCGCGGCGCCTTGCGTTCGAATTCACATATCACCACAATTTTTTTTCGATAATTTCGTTTATTCATATTAAATTATAAATGCGAGCGACTATATAAATTACAGCTTCTACTATAATTTAATCATTTTCATCCTGAAATTCCGGAATTTAGGCATAACTTTCAACGCTGCAACTTTTGTTTCAAACATCGTTCGAAAAACTTGAAATAAGTCAAAATCAATAGACTTGGACCTCCTCTTTTAAATGCCGTGGTCAGAATCAACTGCCGAATTTAAAGAAACAAGTTATGATCATGTTTTGAAAAAAATACTTATTTTTTCGACGTTTCTTCGCAAGAATCGAGTATTTTGATATTGAAAAGGGCAATGGTGATCATTGCATAAGATATTATTCGAGTCTTTTTGCTCAGCCATTTATTCTCCGATCGGCCTTTTTTCAAAATGGCGGCTGCAAGTTGTAATGTTGCATTTTCTCAAACAAATATCGATTATTTGACCTTGCAATGGTTGAAATGTAATTATTATCATTTGTTAATACCTAATCTCATTATGATTCATTCATAACCTCAAATTGTTTATATACAATGGGGTTTTTTACTGATTTTTTGTCTGATTTTCACCCAATTTCCGACATTTTTTTGTATTTTTCATTTTACTTCTTTTAAACATTTTTTAACATTTTCTTTTGTCATTTTTTGTATTGGATTCTTCGAAGAAATGGCAATGGTGAATCTAGTCAATAGTAATAGGCTGAATCAATGTAACTGCATGAAGTGATTTGAACTATACTTTGCAAAAATGTTTCTTTCATTCTGAACAATAAGATGTTGTTCTTATACTTGTCACTAGAACAATTATAATTCCCCATTCTTGATAATGTATGGCAACGCTATATTCTGTGGCTTATTCTGATATTCACTTTAGATTTACAGGGAGACTGCGACATTTTCAAATCTATGAAATACACCTTTAAAAAATTTGAAAAAATTATTTCTTTAGTAATTTTTGAGGAGGAATACACAGGTGCGAAAATTAAAACTTGAAAAATTATTGTTAATCCATAAATTTAGCGCAAAAAAATATCGTTTTTGAAAAAATGCTACTACATTTTTCTAAATTAATTTAAAAATTCAACAAATTTAGGATTAACCCAAAAACACATTTTGAAAATAATTACGAATGCATTTTAAGAAATTCCATTCTGATCGAAGATTCAAATACTCTCTGAGGGGTTTCTGAACATGAGTTCATAAAGGTCTCATAATAACATGGTCAGAAAACCCTCAAAAAGTGGGATATCTGACTTCTTTTAGAGCACATTTATTTGTTTAAGAGCGTTATCTGTTTATATTCGGGCGTTTAAAATTATGTAAAAATACCATAAAAAACTACATATATGGGATATTCCACAGAAAACCGCACAGTATTTTGCAAAAGCTTTCGGATTTTTTTCAATTTTGGATATGTTTTAGTATCTTATAAGATATGACATTCTACAAAATTTTAGCTCTCTAACTCATTTATTTTCCGAGATACAAGCAATTTTGGATTTTTGCTTTTAACTTTTAAATTAATTTTTTACACCCGAACATTAATATTTTACTAGAAAATCATATATATATTTTTTTTGTAAAAAATTCTCAATTTTTCAAAAAAAAAAAATGACATTTATCAATTCTTTGTGGCCAAAAACGCGTTTTTTAGTAAAAAATGACTCATGTTTACACAAGTTCGAACCCGTCTGATGAACAATTTTTCGATTTCGTTTTCAAGCAGCAGCTCGCAGTTCGCAAGATCAGCCAAGTTGTTAGTTTACGTTTCGCAAATATTGTTTATCTGGTGGAAATAGACTCATCACCGCTGTTGTACTTCGTGTAGATTTCTGCAGTTCCTACATTTCATACACAAATGTGAAGTATAGCGCCATTTAGGAAGTCGACCTGCAGCTCTCGCAAATCTTACGATTTATTATATGCAAAAATTATAAAAGGGCGATTCTGCCCGTTAAATAATAAATAAATAATTTAACGCTATTTTATATTTTGTAGCGCTCATAGAAAGATTAATGTTACTTCGACTCAGACCAAACCGATTCGTTATCAGCGACACCAAAAAGTGTAAACTGTAAACAAATTTCAAGATAAACAGGTAAATTATCGGATATTGGTGCACCATATTGGATACGCCATTTTGAATTTCAAACATGTAACAGCGGATACCTTATCAAGGACCAGAAAACTCCCGTGTAACAAATTTCGGGATAATCAAGCAAGGCGAAAACTCTCAAGTAGAAGATGTCGAGTTTATCCGTATCATAAATAACCTTATGTTAAAAATCGTTGTAACTCCTGTATAAGTTTACAGTAACATCCCATATAGAAATCAGTTTGTAACTCGCCTGACTCGCGTCCGGAAATCTATCGAGTTGCGAGTTAGAGCCCAGCTTGCGCCCAGAATGTTTAGAAGCAGATTTTTGTTGGGATATTTGTTAGTGTTTCAATTTATTAATTATAAAAATGAGATTTAATTGATAATGTATGCAACTCCGGACGAAGGCTTCGAATGCCAATGGGCATATTATTGAATGTTACAAAATAATTACTTACTGATTTATAAAAACTTTTTTTTTTAATTTACGAAACAAGCATTTAAATCGACAATATAATTTTTCTTTTAGAATACACTTCAACTCATTCGAATAAAAACTAACACTGTGATCATCTTCTACTGAATCGCATAAAAGTACCGAAAATAGAATTTATAAATGAATATTTAAGATAAAACAAATCTTTTTCGTTAATGCAGAATATTTAGTTCATATTAGGATGTTATCACCTACTTTTATGCATAGTATTCTAAATAAGCCATAATATTTATATCTACTTTTCACAATCAAACACGTAAAATGTAATGCTATTTTTATCAAAAGTTTCAACGGAAAGTCCTTCCGTGCGCACAAATGAAAATTAGTACGAAGGCGAATATTGATTTTAGGTGCATTATTAAACGGGAAACGTTCTATATTCTCATTTACCGGGTGGAGATTTTTGTTGATCGGTTTAGTTCAGATTTACTACACTGCCAACTACACCATCTCGTGTTTCGATGCAATATTTTGGAAAATCACGAAACAGGCGCCCCTCATTTTCTAGACATACGAATTTTCACATTTTGAAGTTTTCTTCCTAGTTTTTTCTTACATAACCTTAATATTGCAAATTAAGTGTACACGGCGGGCTTCGATCGAGTTTATGAATAATGCCCGCCCTTCACTGATTCTTACAAATACAATTTCTGACACCAATGGATACATTTAAGCTTAAATTAAACAAAAAATTAAGCCACTTTTTTAGTAAATTCGGTTTTTAGTGATTTTCATGAAACAATAACTGATTTTCGGTAATAACTTGGTTCCTACGAGATAAATAATGTCAATATTTGGGTATTTTAATGTTATTTTTACAGTGAAAAGAATTTTAATGCTTTTAAAAAAATTTTACTTGATTCAAGAAAATGGATTCTATGAATAGTCGCAACAAAATATTTATTAGAAAGAATATTCACCGATTACTTGAGAAAAATAAACAATTCCTTGACTAAAATTACTATTTACTTAATTCCACAAAATATTTCATTTTTTCAAGAAAATCAGTTCTTCGTTTAAGCAATACATTTTTTAGTGAAATATTTACTTGAAAGAAATAGATATTTACTTCACCATATTAAATAATTTCTTCCTTCAACTTGATATTAAGTAAATATTTATTTACTACCAGAAAATATTTCATTTAATCAAGCAAATAATTACTTCCAGAAGATAAATTAACTAAAAAAATTATTATATCATATTAAGTTGTTACTATTTGTTCTGTAGATTTCTCTACATTGGTACGTATTTATTTAACATTCACACATATGCAGGACATAAATACATGTGGCGAATTAGGGATAGTCGTACATTTATTTTAGCTCAACATTATAGTCGCTCGCATTCGCTGACACGTCAACGGAAATTTTTCTAATATACATCGATAAATGATCCTAAACGCATCACTCATAAACTATTACGCTTATAATACGCATACCTGAAAAAGTGAAATGCATTCTTTTATATCAAATGGGAATCAATTTCTCGGATGGCGATTAGATCGAATAATTTATTCGCCATCTGTTGACAATAACGAGAACGAGCATGGAGACACCGAAGCCAAATGTAACGATAAATTTGAAATGCGCTAAGGGAATGAACAAGTAATTTTCTTTAATCAAGGAAATATTTTTTGATATTAAATAAACATTTGATTCAATTCAAGTTGTCGAACGGAATAAATTGATATTACGAAGTAAATATTTATTGGTTTGAAATAAATACATACTCCAAGAAAAAAAAATGTTGTATATAAAGGCAGAAATACAATTCTTGGTTCAACGAAATATTTACTACTGGAAAGTAGTAAATATTTACTAATTTTTAATAGAACATTTATTTCTATTAATTAAATATTTAATTGCTCAAAGTAAATCATGATTTTCTTTTAAATAAATATTTTGTTGCGTTCGCTTCGACAAGGAATCGAACCCTGGTGTACGCTTCGCTCGCTCTTATGTGATTGTTTAACGAAAAATAGGGACTTATACTAATATCCGTAAAGCATCCGCGATTAAGAAATTATTATCATCCTAATAATTTTCATTTTATAGAATTTGTCATATGTTAATATATTCACGGAAACATATGAAGTTGGGTTTTTGTCAATAGTCCGGGGCGTCCTGTAAACGAATGAAAATAGAGTAATCTAAGTAGTAACAGTTTATATTGCCAACAAAAGACTGCAGACTATTACTACTTAGATTACTGCTCCCTGGTGGAAAAAATAAGCAGATGGACTGGTCATTACCCTGAATATAAACAGTTTTGATCCCAATATTTGTTTCCTGCATTCTAGCAAAAAACTGGGCATTTATCTAAGAAACTAACCTTCTCGACATTCGTGACGTCACGTTAGACATCTCTATACATATTCGCTACATTTTAGTGCAAAAAACGGTGCAAAAGTGCAGAAATGGTGCAGATCTCGGATTCGCTATTACATATAGGGAAATCATATGTACAGAAACATCGATTGCAATTGTAGAAATGTGGATAAAACTTACTTAATGCGGAGGTTATCAGATTATATTTCCCTCGAAATGGAGTTTTTGTAGCAAACTATTTTTGTTAATTTGTATATAAAAAGTGCTATTAAATTCGCGAATGTTGTTGTCTGGAAAAATGTATTCGTCTAGGAAAAGAAAACACAGGTTAAGGACAAAACCAACTCCCACACACAATGTAAGCTATTTGTTAAATAAATTTGGGCATTTTGAAATCACATCAATATTTGATATAGGTTAACGGGGATATTCCTATTTACATTCTCTCGCAAACACCCGGTATACTCTTCCAATTAAATATAATTATAACCACACAATTGTCCGATATAAATACATAGAATGGACATTAATTATTAACTTCCTTTGACATATTTACATGTACAGATATTCTCGCCATTTCTAAATATGAGATGACAAACCTGACCTATGTAGAGCCATGAAATCTGCAATTACTCATGGATGGGTAATTAGTTCATGGGTACATCAGCCTTAGATTATCACAAGAAAACCGGCCAGAATTCAGCGACAATGTTGGCCATAATCTGGGCATTAGCCGGTAATAATAGCCATAAACCATGCAAAAAGTGGTCAATTTTTTCACCAGGACTTTTTCCTATGTAAAACCCGCGACTTCAACAACGATTTTTTAAACTTTCCCACGTTATAAAACACTCAAATTTGCTATTAGGTGTTAGCTCTCATTACACTCCCAGTTATTATCCCAACTCTGATTTGTGTGTCACTTGCATGGATGCTAGAAAACATACTTTTAAACAATCTTAGAAAAACCGGGGGTCTCGTATACCATTTTCGATCACATCGATTTTTGTACAAAAATTTTCGTGTAATTTGGTTTTATGTCTTCTAATTCTCTTTATGGTATTTGTTGACTTTTATTTTATTCGTGGGAAGTAAATATTTTCACGAAATATGGATTCCCATTACCCTTTTAAAATTCTAGGAACTTTTTTGCCAAATCGGTGTTGACTGGTGTAGCTTACAACGTTGTAAACTGCAGTGAGCTCACACTCTATCTGTTCAGCCTGTCTACAAAGTGATCAAGACCTGATCAGGTAGCAATTAAGCGCGCCTGATATAGTGTGCCTTATCATTTCCGGATCACGCCCTGACCAGGCAGTAATCAGGCAGTAATCAGGCGTACCTGGTAAAATTGACTGATTAGGACCTGATAAGGTAACAATCATGCTCGCCTGAAAAGGTGGGCCTTACCACTACCGGACCAGGCTCCTATCACAGGACTACAACATGCACCTTCTCAGGCAAACGTAGTTGTTGCCTGTTCATGTTGTGGTCAGAGGATTACAAGGCGAACTTTATCAGGCAAGCGTGAATGTAGCCTGCATATATAAGAATTTGTTACTTTCATATAGAATAAATAACAATAATAGACATGTTTCATACATTTTACTCCGTAATATCGACTACCGCAATCAGATTTCACCTAAAACCACGTTTGACGATATTGTTTATGACATATTAATATAAATAATTACTTTTTATATACAAAAAAAAACACACTTGTCTTGAATTTTTATCAGCTATCCAAGTTTCCAGTCTTTATTTTCGCGCTAATCGCGATGTGATTAGGCATCGAGGTTTCGACCATATTATTTATTATTTATTTTTATCAACAAATTTATGAATTTTATGCATATTTTACATAATTTATAAAACATTATACATATTTTCAGTCTAATTTTTCCCGCATATTTGATTGGAAAAGTCAGACTTCATATAAAACCACTGTCGCCAAAATTGTGTATGACAAAATGTCATAAACTATTATTTTTTATTAGCAAAAAACTCAGGTATTATATTTTTAGCAGGTGTCTTATTGACAACAGTTAGTTTGGCGCTTTCTGAATTGTGCTAGGCATGGGCTTAATGGGTTAATGGAAGAAGACTTTTTTTGTAAGATATAGCAATTGCGAGCATAGCGTAGTGCTAAGCTAGTGTAGTAAGCGAGAGACTCGAGTTCGATTCCCGCGTGATGTAATATTTTTTCTTATTTATTTGCGGACAGTGAAAATTGCAAATATAGCATGTGATATAAAAATAATAATTAAAATATAAATAATGTGAAAATTAAACTTAAAAATATTATAATCATTCGAATAACACATTATGAAATTTAATATACATATGGATTAATGATAATATAATTACATCATTAAATATAATGTGTATACGAAAGTGTCTCATACTTGTATATTAATTTTATTTAATTATTAGTTAAACGAACCTTTGAGGTACCTCATCAGGCTCTGCAGAAGCCCTGATCAGGGCCGGATAAAAGGATGTCTGATCCAATATATTCAATACTGAAAGGCCTTTGATTATTCTTATTTATCTATTTGTGAATATTTTTGTGCTCAACAAATTGCATTTAACTTGGGTTTTGTTCCACTTTTCAGAGTCACTGTATATGAATCTGAACTTAGAAATTGGATAATAAAAATGTTAGATGTAGTATGACTGATCTAAAAATTCTTTTTCACTATATACAACGAAAAGTTATATTTCCATAGAAAGCAACTATATGCAAGTGTTGTGCACCGTGTATTTGAAAATAGAAAAAATGTGAAAAAATGCAGTAAAAAGAAATTTTACAGACTATAAACGTATGTTTTACGCTGGCTTCCCAACGCTTTCCTTTTTTGTAGTTTTAAGTAATAAATGTTACAACTATATTATTTCTTATAATCGACACATTATTCATTCACTCCCAGTTTTGACGGTGTTGGGACTTAAATTATTTTCAAGAAGAGCACTCGTTTTACAGAGATTAAGTAGGGGGTCTTAAGCGTTCCGTATAGAATCGGTTTCCTTTGCGTCGAGTTTTTAACCTTGCCATTTTAGCATTAAAGCGCAAACCGTATCTAACATTTACAATTCCGTTTGGGGAATCTGTGGCGGTCAAGAGAAATCCGAACTCTTTCTTCCTTACTATGTTAAGAATTACTTATCAAAGATTGATAAGATAATTCGTTTTGAAAGAATCGTAGAAAAATCATTAAAATTGTACACGATCTTTAATAAAACATAATATAAGTTTTCATATAAATATAACTAAATGTAGCTATTATTAGGAATAATTTAAATTATTTCCGATGTTTCGTAAATAACATTGTGCGTGTTATTAACAATATATTTTGATATAAAATATTGGTCTCCAGTTTTAACGTTTATTTAATTAAAACTATGCTATTACTCGGTGACCTTAAATGAAAACGTTTGAGTCTATAAGGTCTGTTTTTCCACTGCTCAAAATTGTTGTGCACGATTAAAATCTATTTACCGCCGAAGAAAAATTGTATTTTGTCGATTAAACGTAAATTGTGGATCTTTGTGGCATATTAACCCCTAAACAATATGTCTTTTTTAATTAAAAACCGGTTTAAGGAACCAAACGTGTTTAAGTTGCAAATCAATTTGCGTGGAAATTGTTACTCGGGGGTAAATAAAATAAAAATTCGGACTTAATATAATATTTTATATTTCGCGATAATGTTTTAATGTTACATCATAAGCTGGCATGTAATTAAATTGTAATACTACTTATCTAATAATAAACCGATGGGAGATATGAGAATTTCTCAGAGACGTAACATAACTTTATTACAATACAACCTGTTTGCACTAAACAAAGAAACTGTCAAGAACCTAGAGTTTTGTTTGGTTACGAAACCGCTTGTTTATGTTATGGTCCAACTAATGTTTGGCTGGTCGGCAGACATACTTACACAACTAATCTTCGGCCCTATCTTCCGAGATCAACCCAGTATACCCTCCTGAAAGGCATAAATTAATCTAAAGAAAAGTGATTTCGCTTACCTAACTACCTTAACACGCAGAAACCGTTAAATTTTCTGAAGGTGAGGGACGCCATCATAACCGCATGAGAAACATTCTTGAACATCTACTGAAATACATGTTTTATTACAGGTGTGCATAACGTGCACATGGAAATTAAAATAAACGCGTAAGGTATCACTTTATGCACTCTTTAATAAGAATAACGCAAGACCATAAACAAATATTTGGTCACTGAAAAGGAATTTGTTGTGCAATTTGACCCATCAGATTTTCACATAACCTAACCTCAAATGGTCAAAAACTGATATTTTTTTTATTTTTCGAATCAGAGATCTTCAAATTCTGCATGTTGGGTCAAATATGCATGCTACAGTATCTCCTAACATTCCCGAGCGAAAATTTATTCAGGCAGCCTAAATATATACCAGGGCCTGAGCAGGCTCCAGTATGGCCTTTCTGATAAGGTACTCCTGAAACTACCCAGATCAGGACATGATTAGGTTCCAGTAAGTTATCCTGATCAGGTTCGCCTGAATATGCCCCGATTAAACCTTGATTATGTTAAAATAAAGTATAACTGATATAGGGCAGCCAGTGAATTTCCATATCAAGACCAAACTATGAATTGAAAAGGCTTGCCTTAGTTTCAATTTCCGGGAATCGCTGACAGCTTTAGAAATTTCCAATCAGATGCAGATCAGGGGGTCTGCTCAGAGCCTGATAAGGAGGTCTGAATTTGTTAAATTCTAAATTTTATGTAATTCGTTCAGTCGCTACTAGGCGTGATCGCGCATCTACTTCCTGTTAAGGAAATGTATTTCTATTTTATAAATTAGCTTACTTGTAGGAACATTTTTTAGATATGTATATGATTCGTATGTGTAAATAATATTTTTTTATTTTGAAGCCTTTTTACTTATCATATAGTATTAAATCATTAAAAATTAATTTGTTGTTTCGCAATACTATTTCAATATTTTCACCATGAAGTTTGGAAAGCATGCGAAATATTGGGCCTTAACAGAAAAAGCGTTACAGGATATGCCAGGGCCTGATCAGGGGACAGGTCAAGAACTGATTTTGTTCACAGGCTTCATGATCAAGAACTGATTCCAGCCTGAATAACACAGGACCACAAAAAAAATGTTGGGAGTTTCCTTTAATCAGAGGTATTGGATCTTATAGATTTTGAGTCGCTGAAAACGAATCCGTAGCCCGATTTGGGCCATCGCGTCAAGTTTTCGAGATATCCTATCCGCTAATTTCAATGTCCAGATACGATATGTCGAAAACCTGACGTGATGGGCCAAATCTGGCAACGGATTCGTTTTCAGCGATCCAAAATCTATAAGATCCACTACCTCTGATTAAAAGAAACTGCCAAAAAATGTTTTTTGTGGTCCTGTGTAATTTTCCGCTTGGATTGTTTTACAGGATGCTCTTGTCGGACAGAGGATAATAAGATGGAATTTCCATCAGCGGATGATAACAATACGCGTCTTAACATTATTTATTTTAAATGATCCAATACCAATGCTCAGAATGAAAAGTAAAAGAGCAGAAGTAAATTTAGAGTGCGATGCGTATCAGTCAATTTTCAGGTTTGACATTGAAAATGCGAAACGGATGGACCGGAGGACGTCGGCCCGTTCAATCAATTTTCATTTGCCGGATAACGTAACGGGAGAGAGTGATAGATCTAAGGGATGGGTAGGAGAGAGGCGTCGAAGAGCACGGGAACGGGAAATCGAGATGGAAACTTTGAGCGATGGTGAGTGACGACGAGAGGAGAAACCCGGAACCGCATTTGTATGGAACCAACACAGCGGATCGTCGTAACTCAAAACGTAGTTTAGGTCGCCAAGTGGGAGACGGTAGCGGTTCTGCAGTGGATTCGGTGGGGAACTCCATCGTATTCAAGATAACCGAGGCGAGGATCTACGGATCTCTAAATCTGCTCGAGCGAAGGAGTGCGGGAGCAACGGGAAAAGTACGCATGTTGTAAACGCAGCAGCTGGGGAGCGGGGAATGGGTGAACCAGATGAGGAGAAGGGGCAAGAACTGGACTGAGCTACAGGCTGAGGCGACCTTGAATACCAGGCAGCCTAGACCTTGCGGTGCGCGGCCGAACGAAGGCCGACGTCACCGGACTGCCTTGGCTAGTTCGCCAAGCCCAGAACGCTCGGTTACACCTTGGGAGTCTGGAGGGGAGCTCATCCAGGAGCCGGTGCAGACAACGGCAACGTCTTGTCCCTCGGGCGTGTACGGCTCAACGCCCAACTGGTCGAGCTCGAGCGTCTCTACGGTAACGCAACGCCGCGGGATTGTAACGGGTCTCCCGTGATAACCGCACCTAGACCTACATAAGTTGGCATAACTCTGCGCCGTCGCATAATCCGCCGACTCGTATTTCCGCACCTATAACCGCAACACGGGCTGCGCATTTTTCCCGTACCCCGTGCAGCGCGCTCTCGTCTCCTGCTATTTTCAGTCTTCTTCTAGGAAGATCTTCGACTCGCACTTCGTGGCGACCTCTCTTGCGAAGATCCCGAGGCAGTAGTTCCTTGTATCCACAACGACCACTTATGGCGCTAATTATGTACACCAGCCGATTAACCCGTAAAGTTCCAAAACGGCATAAATTCCACCCGTTTTTCAACATACGATTACAGATCCAATTCGCTTAATTGAATTATATTTCCGGAAGTATTTTTTGTGCTCTTTTCAAATCCCTCGTTGTTTGCTCTATCTCTCTTAGATTTTCCAATATGGCGGCGTTTTCCGTGAAAAACGTGTTAATTATCAATTTTTATTGTGATCAATCGCGATTTGCATTCAGCTAAACAGCTCAGTTTTGCTATAAATTCTGTATCGAGTGGAATTTTTTGTTGTACTCTAAGGTTTTATTGGTATTTTTGAAAAATTCAAGATTGCGGTTGATTGGCATGTCGAATTGTAACGAAATTTATTATTATTTTCTCAGAATTGATTGGCTTACAACAGAAATTGGTATACTACAGTTTTTGAGGTCGCTGAATCCGAATATAAAATCAGATTTGCGAAATTCTAAATACCAGATTCAATATGGCGGACTAAACTTCGCTAAAACGTTTGGATTGCAACAAAATTGAAATATTACCATTCAAGAGGTCGCCAAATCTGAAACTGGAATCAGATTTTCGAAAGTCAATATGGCGGACCAAATTTCGGTAAAACGTTTGCATTTCAACAAAAATTGGTATGACACTGTTTTTGAGGTCGCTTAGTCCGAAACTGATATCAGAATTTTGAAATTCAAAATGGCGGAACAAATTTTCTCTAAAATGTTTGGATTACAATAAATATTGCTATATTACAGTTTTTAAGGTCGCTAACTTCTGTGAAAAATAAAAAATAAACCATTTTCGATTCACTCTTTTTTTTTTTAAAGGGGCAGAAATCCTATTTTGTTCTTCCTAATTGTCTTTTTGTCTATTTCCGTTTTTAGCGACACCCAGGACCAACGACGTAGACGTAACGTTGATATTCTCTTTGGGGTGCTTAATTTTCGTGAGTCCATCGCACGATTCATGGAGCTCAATCTTGAAACTCCTCTTGATTATTCTATTATTCCCCACGATACTTTCCAAAACATGTAAAACAAAAATATGCATTGCAATCTATACAAGTTCTCGTTGTTCTTTGAGAACAACCTTCAAATGAGCATTTTCTTCTGGATAGAGTTCTATTTTTATGAGCAGAAAGATTGCTTGGAAAATCTATTTATTATTTCTTTTACAATTAAGTGTATAATGAAAAATGCTTAAAAATTGATGCGGCCATATTGAATTTTACTACAATCATTTATAACTACGTGTATACACGTAGTCCACAGCTAAAGGATTAAGGAGTTTTGTTTTAAAAATTAATTAAAAAATAGTTTCACGTTCGGAAATAATATCTTTTTAATAAACCAATTGAATTGAGGCATTTTAACAATTTTAAATTGTTTTAATCAGAATCTGATGAAATAGAGGATTCTCCGTAATCATGCTCCCGGTTTGTATTTGAACGACAACCTCTTTTTGTATTTTGTCAAGTTGCAGTGGTTATTTCCTGCAGTTGATGTTTCCTACTTCTTCCACGTTTTCTCTGTTTAACAGTGTTTAGTCCAGGAATGATTGGTTGTTCGTCTTCTGGATGAGAATGATCGTCTTCCGGTTGAAACAGTAAATCCCTTAACACCCGACCAGTCATGAACATTGTAGATTCGGCATTGAAAATCAAGATATCTCAAAAACTGATATATATATATATATATTAGAGTGGGGTGAATCGGAAAAGTTTTTTTGTAACACTTATTTTTTGATAGTTTTTGATGCGCTAAGAACGAAAATGACCATAAAAAAATTCTAAAAAAATGTTTCACATTCGCCCCGACGTCCCAAAGATGCCGTTTTTGGAGTGTTTTTTTTTTCGATTGTCTGTAACTCCGTCGTTTTTAAAATTTTTTTTGTTGGAAAACGTGCCCACATTATCCATCTATTAAATCCATATAATAGAAATTTTTATTTTTTTTTGATTACGCCTCTAAAAAATCGATATATATGTCGATTTTTCAAAAAATTGAATATTTCGATATTTTTCATTTATAACAAGTCAAATATCGACAGAATCGAAGTGTGGCTATGATTTTTCGACGTATTTTGTGCTCTTAAACATGAAAATGATCGTAAAATTTAACTAAATGTCTTCTCTTAGTCGTTATTTTTTAAAAAGGTCTAAAAATGTAACCTGATTCTATTAAAAGCTATTTTAAGGGCTTACTACGGTCAAAAATTGTGAAAGTTTTAATTTTTTTATTCGAAAGTACAATATTTCAAGAATCTTCTGTAAAATCTCGCGTCAATCCGAGCAAAACTAACACAGACATAATTTTTTAAACTGTCCAACTCGGAGACCTATAATATGAATAAAACGACAACTCGCCATAGGTCACCCTAGTCAACAGCCCAAAAATTTCAGCAAGCTCACGGATCCATATTGAATTGGCGATCCAGAGCTGTGGGCCGTAGTGGATTTGGAATATCATATCTAATCCCTGCGTTAATGCCACAATTTAAGAAGAAGAAGTCAGATATTTTAAGGCATTTATTACATATATTATTATTACATTAGTATTATATATTATTACATAAGATCACACATTTCTCCAAATTGTAATATTAAATTAAGTCATTAATTTCCGCTTGTAGTCGTTTTTTGTTTCAAAAACAGGTAATTGGCTTCTCGAGTTTACAATTCCAAGTATTTGAGAATGACTAGAAGCATAGGTGATCTAGAACTTAGATACTATTGGCTAAAAGGCGATTCCTCGCGGAAATTTCCACTCCATGTGGATTCACCCTAAGTTGGGATTGTCTATGGATGGCGTTGAATTTAAAGTTCAGAAGATCCGTATTGGATGGTATTTATAAGAAACGAACGTTGAAAATTACATTTCATCGATAATGGAGATGTAGATATTTGTTCGAAAATCCAAATATTTACGGCCTTTCTGTCGTTGTGAACAATTTGTTTATTTACAATTTATAATGACACACTTTGTTTTCTTGGAATAGATTCGACGCCATTGTTATAATCCACAGATTTTAATGCGTCTTTTTGCTCCTGCCTTCTCCGTATTCTCTCTTCTTTCTTGGTAATGTCATTTTGTTGCTCAGCTCTTACGCGTTAGGTCTCCCAGTCGGACAGTTCAAAAAATCATGTCTGTATTACTTTTGCTCGGATTGACGCGAGGTTTTTACAGAATATTCTTGAAATGTTGTACTTTCGAATAAAAAATTAAAACTCTGACAATTTTTGGCCGTAGTAAGCCCTTAAAATAGCTTTTAATAGAATCAGGTTACATTTTTAGAACTTTTTAAAAAATAACGACTAAGAGAAGACATTTAGCTAACTTTTACGATCATTTTCATGTTTAGGAGCACAAAATACGTCGAAAAATCATAGCCACACTTCGATTCTGCCGATATTTGACTTGTTATAAATGAAAAATATCGAAATATTCAATTTTTTGAAAAATCGACATACATATCGATTTTTTAGAGGCATAATCAAACAAAAATAAAAATTTATATTATATGGATTTAATAGATGGATAATGTGGGCACCTTTTCTAAAAAAAAAAAAAAAAATTTAAAAAATGACGGAGTTACAGACAATCGAAAAAAAAACACCCCAAAAACGGCATCTTTGGGACGTCGGGGCGAATGTGAAACATTTTTTTAGAATTTTTTTATGGTCATTTTCGTTCTTAGCGTATCAAAAACTACCAAAAAATAAGTGTTATAAAAAAACTTTTCCGATTCACCCCACCCTAATATATATATATATATATATATATATATATATATATATATATATATATATATATATATATATATATATATAAAATAAATGCAAAGTGTTCACCGAAATGCCCCCACTTCCATACTCATTACTCCCTCTGACGTAACACTTTCCTTCCCAACCGAAGTGCCATGCTCGGGGACGCACCAATGTGGTGATTCCGGTGAAGTCGGAAAAAAATATATTGTGGCTCGCTTCCGCTCGGGCCGCAACCTCTCCCATTTCGTAAAAAAAAAACTTTTACACCCTTGATTCGAAAACTACTATTACAGTAGCATTTTACACACTGCAATATAAATAACTTTTTAATATTCCGGGCGCGATCTTATCGTATTAAAAAATATATGTTTACCTTAGTAAAACCCATACAAAATGAGTAACTAACAATCGAAATTTGTCAAATGTTTCAACAAAAATAAGAATACAATTTCTGTGAGGTTCAATATCGCCTAAAAGACGCGAAATCGGGGCTTCATAATATCCTGATCCAATTAAACATCATATTCTTGAGCAAGACCAGAATAATTAAAGCACCCTGATCATGATTTTGATCAGAGCCATATTGTTGCAGGCACTGAGGTAACGAATAGTTATTTTCTACTGCATGAAAAAGGTTAGCTTGTGCACGAAAGCTTTCATTCAACTTAGCAGCGGATCTTAAACACTGAAGTTGTAAACACCGTAAATTGCGGAATACAGATGGCGATTGGAAAATTATGTTGCTGGTCATGTAGATAACGAGAACTATGGTACAAGTCAAGATGCTGAAATCTACGAGGCAGCTCAGGACGCTTCAGACTATATATAGAACTCCGAACGATATGTATACCCTGCCAATGAAACAGTATTGCCTGTGTCACTGAAGTCTCATGTTTCTCAGAAAGTACGAAATTCTATGATGTTTAAAAATGAGTATTTTGCATATATCAGTAAAAAAGTTATTGGGGAGTGAACTATCTATGCATGTACGACCGTTTGAATTTTTTTTCGTTAGCGGTCATGCAAAGAAAGTTTCTTAGCTGTTTCGTTTAACGATCCATGCTTTCAGACAAAATTTATTACGATTATCGCAACATTTCTTTGTATATAATACAGGCCTGCAACATTTCAATCAAGTCTGTTACGCAAAAAATGGAGATGATTCTCTTGTAGATATTTACGCAGAATCCGAATCTCTCATCCAAAATGGCCCATCATGTCAGGAATTTTTATAACACCGGACAATTCTTGTGAATTTTGTTGGGCTTATCAATTTTTTTTGTAATATTCTGAAAAAATATCGTATAGTACCACTATTATGATTCACATTTTTGCAATTTGTTGTATGACTTTTAAAAAAATAAGTTATGCAGTTTTGAAATTGTTATTAATTTAGTGAAATATACACATATAACTCTAGGAAGGCTGAGATGGATAAGAAAAGCGGTAATAACACAACGGTAGCCTAATTCTCAATGAAGGCAGATATAAACATTTCTTATATTGCAAATTATTTCCAAAAAATTGTTTAAAACATTTTGTTATAAATAATTGTGGTTGGCAATTCAAGTCGTTCGTATATTTTTTGTTATCAGTTCGGTGTAATTTTTCAAAAAAATGTTCAATATAAGAAAAGATTATATGTTCCTTGGCTGAAAAATGTGTTACTGTTATGTTATTTCCCCTTTTCTTCACACTTCAACCGCCGTAATTATATATATATCAGTAAACGGATAAATTTCAAAACTACACAACTTTTATTTTAAAAATTGTACAATAATTTGAAAAAATTTGATTTAAAGCTTAAGATACTGAACGATATCGTTTGGAATAATTAAAAAAAATTGTAGTAAGCCAAAAAATGCACAAAAATATCCGAAGTGGCCTCTTTCTCAATTTAACTTAATAATACAAAAATTCCAGACGTGATGGGCCATTTTGGATGTCAGATTCGGATTCTGCGTAAAAAAATCAACAAGAATCATCACCCTCCTTTTTGTAAAACACTTGACTGATATTTTGCAAGCCTGTGTAATTATAAATTAAAAATCTATAATTTCTTCTTGACCGCTTGTTAAATTAGATAAAAAATATAATACAAATTTTCTTGGAATTGACGGTCTAGTAAAAGTGATGGCAACTGAAGGCATTAAAATAAAGATGTCACCAAATTACGTTTCGGCCACTGATATGGGCCATCCTCAGAAACTCCTTTATTAAAAATAAAATGAGTAACTTAATACATTAAACCCTTAATTTATATTATATTTTTTATCTAACCTGTGTAATTATATTTAGCACTAAAATTTTAAATGTATCGGAAACTAATTAGATAAGAATAAAAATTCTATAATAGGCTTCAGTAAAAATACCGTCGAAAAGATATTCTATTCCATTTGTTCATACTTTTATAAAATGCTTATAATAATTTCTTATATCATTGTAATTTTCCTTAGAAACTTCTCAAGCAGCAAAATAAGGCGAAATTACCACTTTTCAGCCTTCCACCAAGTCGAGAGATTTTTTTGGACAACGGCTTATTTATCTAAAATAGAAGAAGTCGAATTACGGTAAGTGTGGACAAAAGTGGTTTTAATTTCACGGTCGAAATTTGGTTGAAATTTTTCCAATTAAGTCGTAGCCCAAATGTGGTAAAATGGACCTGTAGTAAGTTAAAAATTCGCAATATTTATGTAATTTTTCTTTCCTTTCGATCTAATTCTGACCAAATCTGTTCGACTTTTATTTGAAACCTTTTTTTCGGGCATAAATGCGTTTTATGTGATGGCAGTACCGCAATACTCCGAAGCTTTACTCAAAGTACAATATAATAAATGAAATAATTGTACAGAAGGCCCAGTGAATAAAGTAACATATCGCATAAGGTAGACTTAAACTTAATTCCGTTGAAAAATTGTTTTATCAAAATTTGATGCTACATTGTTGAAAATAAACTCCGCCAATAAGTTACTTATAGACAACATTTATTTATCGTGAAAAAAAACATCGATTTTATTTTGCGCATTAATCACCTTGGAGTCACTTTTTTTATTAATGAAGTAAAAGTAATAGCAAATTAAACTTCTTTAAATTTATAAATTGAACAAAAACAACGGTATTCAATTAATTATTAAATAGCGAATTTTTGAGGTCATGTTATCTATTAATGCCAATAGCGTCATTGTGACTTTCGACCTATAAGTTAAAATTTCCTTATCCAGATAATTTTAACTTCAAAGTTGTGGATTTTGAAGTTGAAATGTCAACCAATAGGGCACTTTCGGATAGGTACAGGATTTACTATCGATTATCGAACGGTTACGTAATCGACGAATTGCGATATAGTTATAGTTATAGTTTCGTTTATTTATGGCACGGGATATGGTCTCCCTTAAGCCAACCAGATTATGTATACATACAGAGAAAATTTACATTGGGACGTGATAGTAGTGTTCATGAGTAAAAGTAACTATTTAGAGATAACATGAATAAAAGTACCTTATAAATAATAATCCAATTTCACACTCACTAACTAAGATATAATTTTACAATATCTATAACTTATTAATATATAATAACACAATACATTTGTAATTAGCAACTTTGCACATAGTCGGGATTGCTGCATTTAATATGCCCGTAGCACATTACGGATATGGCGAATGTGTTTATGTAAACAACTAGTAAACTGCAAACCAAGGCAAAACTGGATGTTCCCATAATATTACGATCGCCGCCATTTTAAAGGAACGAGAATATAATGGAATAATTGAATACTTCACGGAGAAAAATAATCAGCAAAATCAGCCGAAAAATCCGCAGATTCTACCAATTTTATCCTATAGGGACAGCTGTTGGAATTCCGTTAGGGATAGCCGATAATTTCAGCTAAATTTACTGAAAAAGTCCGCAAATTTAACGGAACAAATCTGCTAATGTAGCGGAAATTTAGAGCTAAGCGCGAATTGCGTAGGGTTAAGGCTACATTAGCGGAATCAAAACAGCTAAAATTGCATATATTTTCGGCAATTCCAGCCGAAAATTTTAGCTGATATGAATCAGCTAATCCAGCGGAGTCATTTTTCTCCGTGTTACAAGGACGGTGACAAAGGAAACTTTTTCATTTATTAAATTTTCTTCCTTTGGTCCATTCCCAAATTTCCAAAGTGTGAATCAACTAGCTATTCAATCCTAGACTTTTAACGGAGACTTATTTCACATATCATTAGTCTCTCACGCATCATCTTTATTTTTAAAAGAAATGCCTGCGAAAAATTTTGAAAAAATTTGTGAAAATATCGGCTTTGTGGCTCAGGCGGTTAACGCACTGGACTACGAAGTCGCAGGTCGTGAGTTCGATCCCCGTCTGGTGAACAAATTTTCGATTTCGTTTTCAAGCAGCAGCTCGCTGTTGGTAAGACGAGCCACGTTGTTTGTGTTTACGTTTCGGAAGTATTGTTTATCTGGCGGAAATCGACTCAAGACCGCTGCTGTACTTGGTGTAGGTTTCTGCAGTCCTACATTTCATACACAAATGTGAAGTATGGCGCCATCTTTCTAAGTCGATCTGCAACTCTCGCAAAATCCTACGACTAATAATACGGCAAACAATTAAGTAAAAAGGGCGATTCCGCCCGTTAATTAATATAAAAAAAAAAAAAGCACTTTGAGATTAGATTAGCGCAGTAATCGTACTTGGACGAAATTCCCTATAAGTAATTTTCAATGGTAAATTCGAGTTTCAGGTTAGATCGGATGGTCGAAATGAGGTAATCGTTCGAGATTATATTTACTTAAACGTGGACCCGACATCGACCTATAAGTTTATTCGACTTTGAAGTCATGATGTTGATTACAGATTTGATAATGCCCGATTTTGAAGCCACAGGACTTTCAAGGCATTTTAAATAATTTTCTACCTGTATCTGAGACTTGAAAGTCTATCTGACTTATAGATAAATTTTTAGTCGGAAAATGGTTGTTCGATTATTTATGTCGGTATGGTAAATCGCTATAGAATTACAGTTATTCTGTAATTCGGGAGACCGCGACGCAATAGTAATTAAATTTGTTTTCAGTTGGCAATAAACATTAATAGAAGTAGCACGCGTCTCGAGTTATTAAGTCTCCAAAGTGAAAACCCGGCGTAACAAACAGTGGTAAATTTTACTTATTAGGGATTTTTTACTTTGTCTTGGTCGAAATGACTTCTCTAGCAGCTTAAGTTCTACGATTTTATCGATTGTTGTAAAGGCAAATCCCCAGTTTACCATTTTTATCAACAAAAATTCTTTACGTACCAACAGCGATGTTTCCGGTGAAAAAGGGTCTCGATGTAGCTAACACTTGATATAAGACGCAACTTTGTGAAGTTTTAAAGATCATATGAGTTTTTATGTTAAAAGATATAGGAAAATCTTTTATTTACAAAAATGTTTTGCAGTTTCGCAGTAAATACATGGGACTTGTTTTATCCGCGATCAATTAAAATGAAAACCGAGATGAAATTAGTAGATACTAATGAATTTTATATATATATATATATATATATATCGCGATTTTCATTATGAAATATATCCGAACGATACGCCGCATTTCGCAGACTCTTGTCGGGCACTCTTGTACCCGATGCGAAAAACACTTTTGCAGAACTTTTAGTCGTCCTGGCGTAAATGCAAACGTTAAATAAATATTTGACGAAACGCGACAAATAGGGTGCAGGCAACGAGAGATTGCGAGATGAAGAACGAGTATATTAAACTTCAACGAAAGTATTAAACTCGGATGCTGCTTTGCGATATACAGAAAAAGGTCCTTGTTTATTTTATGCTTTCTTTTTATTCATTTCAATTTTCTTCTTCCTCTTTGCTGTGGCGTATTTCGCGTGAGCCGCTTCCGCCTTTCTTTTTCTACGGCTTTTCCCCGCCGCCGCCGCCGCGTCGTCGCGTCAGTCCACCCTCATGTTTTTAACCGCCGCATTGCATGATTATAACATTATCTTCCCGCTTAGCGTTTATTAAGCATCCTTTGAAGCACCTATTCCGTTAAACGTAGAAAAGAAAATTACGGCTTTCACTTTATTTTCCAATTTGCTGTAGCCCAAAATCCCACGTCGACCGCTTAATAAAAACACATGACCAGAATTCATTGGACTTGTCGAAAAATATTTCTGCAACATTAATGAACTGTCGTATATTTTCAGCGAGATTACGTAGAGAACGTTCCAGTTATCGTCAAATTTTTAACAAATTTTTTTTACCAAAAACTGAATGCGAAACGACGATGGTGCTAACATCCAACTCCTACCAATTGAATAAAGTAAAAATATTTTAGAATTTTTGCCACGAGGGATTAAGACGAATGGTGCTAGAGCTTATGGAAAAATAGCTTCTGATAGCAGAAACTACCTCCAAAGGTAAACCTTAATTTTTTAAAATTCCTTGAAATAAACAATTAACTCGAGATACTCAATTAAACTAGTCTGGTTATTTTTGGGGTAGATTCTGCTATCAGACGCAATTTTTCCCCGAGCTATGCATGTATGTATGTTTTGCTTTTCGTTAAACTTAATTAGTTACTTTTTTCCAAACAATAGTTTTATTATTAATTTCTTTATTTTATGAGTGGATATCTCTGAAGACGATGTCAAACTGTTTATAAGCAAATAACATTTGAATAATCAAATTAAAACATTTTGGTCTCTCTATGTTCGGCGCCTATGGATTTCCCGATGCGGCCGCTGGAACTGGCCGCTAACTTCAGGTTCATATTTATTTCTTAGGTATTTTCTAGGAAACTGTCTACATTAACCAAAATTGCCTTTACAGAACCAGAATTACGAAAATGTTATTCAGTCATCTTTAATTTGCGTTTTTTAGTTAAACTCCTACTTTACCGATGGACCACTTTAGAACTCTCTTAAAGAACAATGGATAAAGTTTTTCCACATAGTGGACGATTGAATGACAAAACAGTTTAAACCCAGGAATTCAATTAAATATAAAATAGCAACAATAATAAGCGGAGTAAAACAAACAAGGTCATAATTTTGGATCTCGTCACATATGCTTCTTAATATTCAATACTCGCTATTATTGATATTTGTCACATTACTATCTATTGCTCCAAACAAGTAATTAACGTTTGTTTAATATGCACTTTTTATGTTATTACTTCCTGGAAGTTTTTTAAGGCATAAACAAGATCAATCATTGTAGATGTGAGTCATCTCCATTTTCTCACAATTATAAGTAATTGAAAATGCCTATTAACGATTGGAAAACTTGTATAAATTAAAAATCTCCCTCATTTTTCTTAGAGAATCCTCTCATTATAGAGTGAATATTCTGCCAAAGTGCATTCTCTTGCTTTGACAGTAAACATGTCCTCTTTGCGATGTGGAAACTCAAACTGCATGGAGTGAGAATTCACTCTTTTACCAGAGTTACTCAATATTCACTCCATAAAGATTGACTATTCACTCTAAGACATTTCGAGAATATTCCGGAATCAATAACGTTGATATTGCGCTCTTAAAAAATTACTTGTTATTGTGACACATAGAATATAAAGTAGTTATTTTGTGATTGTAGGCATAAACAGTTTAATACACAAGTATAATCTATGTAGAATTTAGCACATAGTGCTGATTAAAATATACCATAGCACGTTACATGCGTCTCATGCGAATCGCAACCGAATGCTCAAGAGGAACACGAGGAACGCATGGTATGTACAATTCCGACATGGATGCTTCATTAGAATTTGGTAGGGTCGTATGGCGTCCCTTTCGATAAATCAGCACACTAAATGGTATTCGTAGTAACTACCCTACAATTTACATATCGTCGCTCTTATGTCTATCATGAATTTATTGACAATCTGAATAATTTCTAGTATTCATAACAAGAGACTTTTTGTAATATTAATACGGCATGCCGTAAGAGCTAGACTATTTTCAAAGCATCGAAAATTTATGGTTATACACCAATAAAGAGTAGGGTTAAAGTAGTCACAAATCTGGTTATTTCAACCAGAAATTTCTTGTTAACGTTTTTCTGGTAATTTGAACCGCTTTCTCTGGCAATCCGTACAATTATTCCATTCATGCAAGTTTAGGGTTAAAATAACCAACATATTTTACCAGAAAAGTTTCTTTGCGCTACTGTAACTAGCATTTTCGGTTAAAATAATAATAAAAAATCCTGGTTAAAGTTCAAATAAATCCAATAACTGTATGTTACGGTAAAAGAATATTCGCAAAAATTAAAAAATCGTACTAAAACAACGTCACATTAATGTGTTTGCGTTTCCTGGATATATGTCTTTTAAACTTTTTGCAAATCTAACAAAATTGCGACTCCGCGCTTTGTCATACATTAGGTCGAATTGGCTAATATTGCGAAAATAAATTTTTCATACGATGAATAATATGGTGATAAAAACTCATCACGAGTACGAAGTAAAAAAACTTATGATTTATGTATGTGTTAGTAATTCAGTACTAGGAATAAAGGAACCGGTGTTTATATATTTCTGTAAATTTTGATAGAAATTACTATTGCAATAAATAACTTCTGGTCGTTTGTTGGTGACCTCATTTTATACAATTTTTCACTTTTGTAAGGATTTTTGTGTTGACGTAATCAAAATTGTGTCCAGTTTCTACACCGAGGAAAAGGTTAATTTATTATAAAGAAATGGCATTCATTTCAAAACAATCGGTAACTTCTTTATTACAAAGAATTTATTGTTATAGTATAATATGATACACTTTTATAAAAGTGTTTTGTTAATTATTAATATTTTCTTTCTCGTGGTTGTTTTTTTAGACTAAATGCTTTTAAACATGCATACAAATAATTATATTAATTAAAAGTAGTAAAACAGTTGGATATACTTCCTAAACGCCTTCCGAAAAATAGTTAAATTTGCCACTTTCACAGTCGATTGTACTATAATTTCGTTACACCAACTATCTCATCATAATTAAAAAATCAACTATGTAGAATGATGTAAATAAATGTGACCATTGTAGTTAAAATAACTATAATCTAGTATAGTCCGCATTTCACACTAAGTCTCGTAGTAAATCTTTATACTTACTATTATTCATAGTTATAGTTTGTAATTACTATAAATCTATAATAAAGACTGCCGCACCCCGTGTGTTTTGATGCCGCTAGCTTTTTTCTTCCAACCCGTGGTTCCCGTTATTGAAGTAAATTTCCATTTGGTCATAAGAAGGACCGTCGGGGGTTAAGATATGATAATACATAATACATGTCGTATACGCACGTGTATCTATAGACTAGTTACACGACATTGAAATTTGTCTGTATAATAGCATTGCATAATACATTTTTAAGCTATTCGCAAGTTCACCCAAAATGTTTTCGATCCAGTAGAATTTAAAATCGTTCAAAGTACCACTATTTGTTTGCGTTATACAATTGTTGCTTATTTAATCATTTTAAATCTAGATTGATTGTTCCGAATAATATTGATAATATTACGTTCTTTATATGTGAGCATGCTGTTTATTTATTTTTTCTGCTTTTGGAATCTGCTAAAGAAAACTGGTTTATATAATATTCTATTTATAACTGCGTTAATACATTTATAAATTATATTACGCATATCATTAAAAGCAAGGCAATCATATTATTGAATTCAGAAAATTGTAATTGGATATTCACGAAACAAGAATTTTTATTATTCTGCCAGAAAGGCCGAATGTATTGATGCTTAATAATTAATTTTAAATTAGCGTACATTTCATATGTGCTCATTGAAAACACGCGGACGTAGAATATGTTACATTATTACTGCGACCCAGACCGAAGTTTTGTGCGAAATATTAAATTTGGTCACCTTGGCAACAAAAATTACCCTACAGTTTTTCATCAAATGTCAAAGTTTCCGACCCTAACGAACTAAAAAATGCAATAAAAAGAACTGTCCGTGATCTTACGTGCGTACGGTGAGATCTATTTAAAAAGAGAAACCTATTTTTCAATTTGGCCTTAGATCTGATTAGGTCGATCCATACTAGATTATAGGGAGGTCTAACAAAACAAACAGAAAAAATACATTTATGTACGTCTTTTCGGTGCGTAAAGTAAACTTTACGCACTCGATTATACTTTACGCACGAAAAAGCCGTACGTAAACAATATTTCGGCACACGTGTGTGTGTGTAAAGTTCTTTACGCATACGCCCTTGTATCGAAAACTACTATTTTTTGCGTTTAAACTCAACGGTAATACCGTAGAAGATTTTGCGCATCCAGTATGTTCATAATATAAGAGTTTAAAAAGAATACAGTGATCTGGCAATTGCATCTAAAAGTACAATTCGTCAGTTTTTAGTTTATTATTATTTATTTATTTATCATATTATGAAATCTTTGTTTTTTGACATCGGCCATTAAATTTGCTTTTGGTTGTATTTGGTATGGACTGGCCCAATGGAGAGGATGAAAAAAAAGAAGAAAAGACGACAATAAGAGTGTATAAAGGATTATAAGACAAAGGATTTTAATTATATCTTATGCATAATTGATATATAAATTATATCTTTAACGTTTCGACTCAAATGCGTGTCTTCTTCAGAAAGTAATAATTATATGATATTCGGGTTGCATTTATTTGAATCACGGTTGCTACTGTATTTAAATATGCCTGATAACTGTAGTCATAAATTAAATTCAAGATTCTTTTGAAAAATTGAATGCTAAATTTCCGACAGCTTTGACACTTCTAATCTAATGTTGACGGTGTTATTTTCTTTTAATGTAGAAGTTTTCAAGGTGACATCGTTTTCTACATTTTTTTTACTTTTGCTAGAATTTTTATTTTCGCATATCAAAATCGTGTCCAGTCTATGATGGATTAGATCTGACAACCATTAATTTTTTTTTGTAAAAATGTTCCTCTTATGTTCATTCAATCATATTTTTGAAGGTCTTTTTGTTTGTCCGGTATACGATTTTTCACAATGAGGACGAAAATTTTCATACATTCCGCTGTGTTTTTCGAGCGGCAATTTAATGTTTTCCCGGATTAATTTGTGCAATAATGGATTTGAAGGGAGTTGAAACTAATTTAATATTTTTAACTTGTCGAGATGTTTGTAAAGTCCTTTGAAACACGAACAATTGATTGTTTTTATGGAGTTTTCATATATTGTTATTTTCATTTAAATTGTTATGTGGAGTTGAATTTAGGGGTTGTACCCGTTTTTTAATGATTTGGTCAATAAACTGTAACGTCACATAAACTGTATCTATTTTCTAATAGTGTTTTTGTAATGTTAATTAAATTTTTTTTGATGAATTTCCTGTGCCGAACGTTTAATCCCGCTATCAACTAAGCCCCATATATCATGCCGATTTTTTTAGGCATACACGAAATTTAATTCCTAGTAAATATAACATTAGTATATTTAATAGTATTCGTTTGTGATGCACTTATACGTTTTCCAAGCAGCCACTGGAAAATGTGATGAGTCTCTTGTAAACAAACAATGCAGCGTTGTACAACAATATTACGAATCGAGTCTATGCTATATTCAGTCGAAATTTGTTAAAAAAATAATATGATGCCACAGCAATCTCTTATGGTAAAGCCTGGCATATTTTCTGTTGATGGGGACCCATTGTATAAACACTCGATAGTTCTCTCCGTGTAGGACGTAAAGAATAGTAATGCAGGTATCTTCCGCACCGAATTTCTTTATGAAACCAATCAAGTTGTAAACTTCCATTAGTTTTTCTCAAGATTTTTACGTCTAGATAATTTATTTGGTTATTCATTTCGAATTCTGACGTAAATTTGCGTCTATTTTGTGCATCGAATTTATTGAATTCATCCAAGATAATTTATTCTTGAGGAATACAAGTAAGGGGTCGTCAACATGTCTGTAGAAAAAAGGTGGAGAAAGTTAATTTATTTAACCCTTTGAGTCACACATTTTTCCTTTTATCGAATTTTGCTGAAATTTGTTACTCGGGGGTTTTTGAGGTCGCTGATTACGAATCCGAGGTTAATTTTTCGAAATTCAAGATGGCGAACAAAAATTTAAAATATAATTCGATTGGGACAAAATTTGCTACTCGCGGGTTTTCAACGTAGCTGATTACGAATCCAAGGTTCGTTTTTCTAAATTCAAGATGGCGGATCCAATATGGCGGACAAAAATTTAAAATATAATTCGTAATTATCGACTTCGGAAATCCCCAAATACGCATTTTCACCACAATTCGCGCTTTTTTACATCTCGATCACCGCCATCTTGAATCAGCCATCTTGGATCCATCATTTTAAATTTCGTAAAGGTGACATCGGATTCGCAATCAGCGACCCCAAAAACCCCCTAATACGAATTTTCATCAAAATTGGCGATTTTTACATGTTTCTGACCGCCATATTGAATCCGCCATTTTGAATTTTGTAAATCTGACACAGGATTCGTAATCAGCGACCCCAAAAACCTATATACCCCGAACTTCAAGACATTATCTTTCAAAATAGCGTGAAAAATGAATTCTTTCCAAAAAACATGATTTTTTTGTGTTTGTTTATTAAATAAATTAAACAATAAACAATTATGTATTTTTAGTCATGTGGATATGTTCTTTAAGTACTAAGGAAACAGAAAATAGCAAAAAGACCGATCGGAATACGTTAACTTGAACGTAAATAATTAAAATTAAAAGAAATCGAGGTAGTAACGTGGGTTACTACCGTGACTCAAAGGTTAAAATGGATTCCTACATATTCGAGAACTAAATTTGCAAAAACCGTAGAAAGGGGGGGGGGAACCCATCGGCATACCATATTAATAATATTATTATACACATTTATACAAATCATAAATATTGTTGTGAAATGTCAAATACGTCGAATCTGAATATGTAAATATTGCTAGAGTAAAATCGTTTTGATCTAAAAATGTTTTTTAATTTATTTTCTATACCTTCAATCACTAATTCATTTGAAATGTTGGTAAACATTATTATACCACATCTAGAGAAATTAGTATGTGATTTCTTGGTGTTTTCAGGTCTTTTATATTTATAACAAGAGACCAAGAATCTTTAATATTTGTAAATTTTTGTAAAATTTTCGTAAAATTTCATAAAATTCATTACCTCATAACAAAATTTTAATAGCCCAAACCGAACACGTATTTAGCAGTATTTATTAACAATTTAATTAATCATATATTGTTGTACATATCGATCTAAGATATTTGCTAGAGTTACATTTGTTTTTGACAGGTTGCCATACTGCTAAGGGGCATCGATGGATTTTCATGATCCAAAATGCATTTTGTTCAGAATTTCTTGAAGTCTAACGTAAAAAGAATTAAATTAGAAATTCATCAAATGTAGCCCCTCGCTTGGAATCCTTATAAACAGACCTAAACAGAACCGTATTTTGAAAAACATTTGTACTAACTGTTTTATTAACGTATAGAGGGATCGAGCCTAAAATCTAATCAGATCTAAGTTGAGCCAAGACACGTATTTTGCAAAAAATTTATCTCGATATGCCTATCCATTCGCGAGTTACAGTATACACGTAAATATGACATATACGGACGTACGTAAGAGATCATGGACATAAAAATGTTTTTTGCATTTTTGGGTTCTTTAGGGTCTGAAACGTCAACATTGATGAAAAATGTCAGCATATTTTTTTGGGGGAAGGGACTAAATTTAATACTTCGTCTATGGTCTGGGTCGAAGTAATTTATTGTAATCGCGACACGGATAAAAAAACCTCTCGACATTCCGAAACATTTCTCAAATTACTAATATTTTCTTAGTTCGCCCTTTCCCTTTTTCGTTTAAATGTACCGAATCGATATACATATTATAATATTCAAATTACAAACTATTAATCGAGATTGTCACCGATTTGAAGTATTTTTTCAAAAAACTACTTAACAGGTCACCTGGATTTTGAAAGGTACCCCGATTTTGGTACGCGATGGCATGGCATACACAAGAATAGTACATTGTGATACTTGTGCGGTAAAATAGTGATTAATGCACGAATACAGGTATCACTAATCAGCATGGTTGTCATATAAAGTATTTTTTCAAATATTGTGTGGAATGTTCGTGCCTTGAGTTGATAACATTTCAGGTAGTACAAAATTGTCATATGTGATGCAAAGAAATAAACACAATACACTTTTCTAATGTAAACAAAAAACGTGGCTCGACTCTCACGCATTACGAGTTGCACAAAAAAGAAGAAAGATAAATTGTTTTTCAAACATTGTGCGGAAAGTGCGTATTTACCGCACGGAAAACTGTGAGGAAAATTACCTATAACCTTTGAATTCCAAAACTGTGCGGTAATATTCATAACCGTATATGGTTATCCGTACGATAAACAATTCATTCGCCTTTGTTTATGCACGACACCTCGTAGTGCGTGAGCCGAGCCACATTGTTTGTTTACATTGGAAAAGTGTATTGTATTTATTACCGCACTCATGCAGTTATCACTAACTTACCGCACATGTATCATAATGTATTAATAAGGTGCGGACAACCTGAGCGGTTATGAATATTACCGCACAGCTTTGGAACTGAACGATAATAACAGACACTTTTCTCAGTGTACATTTATAACTGCTACATTTGATCCGCCATGTTGAATTCAACCCTTACTTCCGACGGCTATTTTAAAGCCTTTTCCTCCCACTACCTGGATCAAATATGCCCTGCCGCTTAAAAATGTTTACAGTTGCGCAATTTATAAAGTACAATTTGAATTTTCTCTGGGTCGAAAACGACCCTGGAGTCGGGGTTAAGGATTAACAATCTCTAGAATAAATGAGTTTTGATTTGAATGATGATCCATTGTTTTCAATTTTACCATTTCATATCAGATCCACTACCACAAAAAAATAAAATGTTACTAATTATAATAAATATTATTTTTCATATTTTTCATCATCGTTTATCAATGAACCAGCTAAAGGAAATGGATTGGTGATGGATTAATTTTAACTGGTTTGAATGCTCGGTTTTCATTTTTTTCGACATTTTCAAGATACATACACTAACCCCATCCTTAGTTATCCTGTCGGTTTTTTCAAATGGCGGAAGTTTGTCCAAAGTTATAGCGCCTCACTACCTCCACTTCCTTAACTCTGTTTATATCCGTGGAACGAGTGCCTATGGTCGTGAAGCTAGTGTGGCTTAGCGAAACAGCATGGTGGGGGAAGGAGAGAAAGATAGTTATATAACTGTGGACAACCCTGATATGGATCTATTCATTGGCCTATAACCATTAGGATAGACTTTGAACGATATAACTTAGGACGGGGACTAATGCATCTTTGGCAGATTCAAAGATATCTTTTAGACGTCTTTAAGACGTATTTTTGTTTACTGGGTTGGCGTATCTCACGTTGATATTTGCAGGTCTGCGCAACCCATTCTGAGCATATGAAAAGAGGAGATATTTAAAATGTCTAACCTATATCGTAAAATTAAAACATACAGTACGCTTAAAGTACAAAAGTTGTACTTCTTTTACCACTTAAGAACACAAACGTCTTAATTTGTGTGATCATTTTACTGTAATTGTGATCATTTTACGCGGGAAACGCGTTTCACAATTTTTTTTAATTTTATTTCCTCGTTTTTTTTTTGTATTAGTGCTATCTGTATATATTTACACGAATTAGTGTGCAGACTATTCTTTTTGTAATTTGTGGTAACAATTTTTGGTGTAAGTTTGATAATATACATACATACACGCATTCACATACAGCAGACTATTAATACCTATTGTTATACAAATGTCACCTTTGTTTTAGAATCAATGTACGTGTTTGTGTACTAGATGAACACTGCAAAACAAAACACGTTTAACGAAAATCAGTTTTAGATTAGTTGAAATAAATATGCATAAAAATTGCATAAGGTATCTGTACTCCATGGCGTCGTTTCTTCCACAGCAATAATCGCCTGACTCTCGAAACAAACAGATAAACATTTACAAACAAAAAATACAGAAACCGAAAATGCAAGCTTCCTGAAAAATTCAGGAAGAACCACAATTCGTAGCTATATGCCTGCCAAAAATTCTATAGAACACGATTCAGAAAACATACAAATTATATTTACTAAGAAAAAAAAGTAACTAAATACCTGGATATTAACGTTATAGAAATGTTGAGGGCTTACAATTTTATTAAAAACATCCTTCAAAACTTAAAATAGTAAGTAATATAGAGAATTCTGCGTAAAAAGACCTCGTCCTAAATTTAATATTGTATGGTTTTTGCACCATTGTATAGTTTTTGCACCATACAAAGTTAAATTTTAGACGAGGTCTTTTTTTGTGGGATTTTCAATATTTCTTAAAGTTTTGACGGAAGTTTTGAATGAAATTGTAAGCCCTCAACATTTCTATAACGTAAATATTCAGGTATTTAGCTATTTTTTCTTAGTAAATAATAATTAACATGTTCGGAAAACCGGAAGTCGATTTGTTTGCCTCAAGAGTAAATACTAAACTATTAAATATTGCTCATGGCAAAAAGATCCTGATGCTTATGTAGTAGATGCTCTATGTTTTCTGAATCCTGTTCTAAAGTATTTTTTCGGCAGGGTTATGTATAAAAATTGCCTAAGATACCTCCATGGCGTCGTTTTCTGCACAGCAACAATCGCCTGACTAATCGTTGTGAATCGTAAACAAAGAGATAATCATGAACAACCAAAAAATACAGAAGAAGAAAATGCAAACTTCCTGCCGAGCATTGCTGGAAAATTCAGGAAGAAACAAAATTCTCAGCTATTACAAAGAACTTGTTTTCGGGCCGTTTTGATAAGATTTGAAAATATTTGAAATGAATTTTCCTGTTACACTTTTAAACAATCAAATACTGGACAGGTTGAGATTTATTTAACATACTAAAATTCGTAATATTTTTTAGGAAATTAGTGTTTTTATGCTTTTATAAAATTCTAGCGGGAATTAAAGAAGGAAAATACGAAAGAAAATATTTCCGAGATCCGGGGCGCGATCTTTAGGACGGTCGGCGAAACTCGGATGAAAGTGGACTGTTCCTTATTAAGTGTTGAGTGGTTCATACGCGGTTTTTGATCGGGTTAAACTGTGTAGCGAAACAAAAACGCGTAAGCACGTGAATCGAAACCGGCTTTTTTTAATATTGACCAAAGTGTATTGTGTGAATTCGTATCGAGGACAAAAATCAAAATGAATTTTCACAAAAGTGAAAAACTTCCCTCAACGGTGATTGTTTATCCGACGACGAAACAGAAAAACATTAGCTGTGTTTTCTGCAGGCACCATTTCCACATTCGGGGTATGAATCTCTTTTTCTTTATTTCATTTTATGAAAATATTGTCTCTGTATTTCGAAAGAACAATAAAGATGACAAAATTCTTTCCTACCTTTTGCAATTGTTGTACTTGTACGTCCTTCCATGCTTTTTTTATTCCTGTCCAAAGAAAATTATAGGAAATCAACAGGTCGGCGAGATACGTAAATAAACAGACGAATAAAGAGCGTTATTATCGTAAAAAGACAAAGAAATCTGAAATTTTTCGGTGTATTTAAGCAAATTGTGTGAAGAACATTTCTAACTTTTCAGATTTTAATAATATTAAAGGAACACAGGTTCCTTTGCTACTGGCATGCGGGCACCAGAGTTGCGAAGGATGTTTTAAATTACTTCAAAAGAAAATTTGTCCCCATTGCCCGTCATGCGAAGAAAATATTAGTAAAACAAAGTTACCCTTAAGTGTTTATACTATTGGACTGCTTAATGCAATTCAAAACAGGCCTATTCGAGCGGTTGATCCTGACATTTCGTTTCACATACCCGCTGGTGTTAAACTGCCTAAATTGATGGACGAGGGTAAATTTTTATTATTTTATCCCTTTATCGAAACATTACAACGATTAAGTTTATTTTAGGACACTGTTACGAATGTGGAGGCATAGCAATTTTAAAATGTCTCCAGTGTATTTGTTTGTACTGCAACGTTTGCTACAAAAAAGTTAGTTCGTTTTTTTACAAAATTAAAGATAAAATTGTCGAACAATATTTTATTTCGAATCCTTCATTTTTAGATGCATCAGAAAGCGTTGCAAAACCACGAAACGACATTATTACCAAAAAGAGCTCTCGGAGAATTTTCTTTGACTAATCTTTGCTTAATTTGTAACGATCGTAGTATTGAATTTTATTGCAAGGATTGTGATACAGACGGATGTTCGCGTTGTATGATATTATTACATCGTGATCATCTCATGATGAATCAACACGAACGAGTTAGTATTCAATCGTTTTTTTAAAATTTGAAATAAAAAATTAGATTCGACATTAATTTTGGCTGATTACAGAATTTGGCAATGGAAAGTGAATTCAATGAGGTCTGCAACAAGCTGGACGAGACCCGGGCACGAGTGCTGCAGTCGTTACAGGTACATGTTCAAAATTATCTAGAAATTATTAAATGAAAATTCATGTTTATATAAAAATTATATACATACTTTTATTCAACAAATTTACAACAAGATTTACCTGTTGCGTCTTAATATACATAAAAAATTGAATTATTTAACAGATTCAACAATGCGTTATTGTAAGAAACAATTTCTATGTTTTTGTGTACAATTTTCCCTCAACACTTACAGTCGCTCAAACAAGTAAAAACATATGGGCCAAGTCAAATTTGCAATTTTTTTCTTATTCTAAACACAAAAAATTTACGTATTTTTTTTTTTTTAATATACAGTAGTCCCAACCCTAAGTTATACCATCCAAAGTTATATGTCTATCCTAAGTTATAGCTGGGCCTTCTCCAAAGTTATACCAGTTTCCTCCCCTCCTTCCCCCACCACATTGTTTTGCTGAGCCACACTCGCACATAGAAGCACCTATTGCATGGATATAAACAAAGATACGGGAGTGGGGATAGTGAGGGGCTATAACTTTGGAGAATCGTCCGCCGATTTGAAAGAATCGACAGTAGAACTTAGGATGGGGACTACTGTATTTGAAATTTTCGAGTTATTTTTCAAAGTTTTTGATGTTATAAAAATGCTCCATTTTCAACTGCTTTTAACTCAAAACCAATACAATATGCAAAAAATTTTCTAAGGGTTGAAAATTTCATATTTTGGTCAGCTTTACAACGAAGTAAATTAAAATTCCAAAATTTAATTTTTAATACTTATAATTGTTAATTTTTATAAAAAAATTCAATTTTTTTTAAGTCGGACATGTTTTTTTTTTTAACTTTTTTCACTAAAACTCTTCATTTAACTATGGAGAAGATACTGTGAAAATTTCAGTGGTAGTTTTAGAACTTTTAGTTATGAATGATGTGCTTATCGTCCATGCTGTGGTTATGGTCGTTTGTTCAGTCCATTGCAAAACAGTTGAATGTTTGTATCATTGAACAGCTGTATGATGGTTTCTCGTATGATAGGTTCTTCAAAACATGATAATAATTAAAGACATCATCCCAGCAAATGGAAAAGTTTTGAAAATCCCAAAATTGAATTCTTTTTGAACATTTCTAAACCTTGTGTATACTTCAATACTTTTGCATCCTTTCGAAAGTATTCAGAGTTTCCCAGCAAACAAAATTGGATTGGAGATGGATTCAAATTGATTCATTTTCATAAAACTGAATCTGCAGTCCTGAATACCTGTGAATCCAAAAATAATATTTACAGAAAATAAGAGGATTTTCAATTGATGCGAATCCCTGTTGAAGAATTCGAGATTCATATGAATCCATGGGAGTCTAAAAATATTATATTATAGTATTTAAATCTATAAATAGTTTATGCTCACTTTTTTACTATAAAGTAATCAGATATTTCAAGGCCTATAGTGAACAATTATGATGGAATTTTTGAAACTTATTTTTAAAAATCTTTCGGTTTTTTAAAAAGAACCTTTGCAACTTATTTTTAAATATCTTTCGGTTTTTTAAAAAAAACTTTTGCAATTTATTTTTAAAAATCTTTCGGTTTTTTAAAAAGAACTTTTACAACTTATTTTTAAAAATCTTTCTGTTTTTTAAAAAGAACCGAAAGATTTTTAAAAATAAGTTGTAAAAATTCTATCATAATTGTTCACTATAGACCTTGAAATATTTATATTATATTATTATTTTGTGGATTTGCAGGGATTGGAAAAATGATAACTGCAGATTCAATTTCATGAATCCATTTCCATTTACTGAGTTATTTTTTAATTCTTTGCAATACTCAAAGATGGCTGCCCTTGAATACTTTTCAATTCTTTCAAGAGTATTGTGTTGGTTATTTTCAATACTTCTGAAGGATTCAATACATGTGGTTTACTAAGAATTCTTTTAATACTTATTGAAGTATTCAGTTTTGTTTGTTGAATCGTTTTGAATACTCAACTTATAGATTTTTTTTTTTAATTGTTCTTCAAGCATGAATCTTTATCATTTCAATATTTCTGAATGCTCAATAATTACATCACTCACTAAATGCTTTTAAATTCTTGCAAAAGTATGAAATATCTTTGACACAAACACTTTTAAATACTTGTAAATTTGCTAAGCGTAAGTCAGACTAATTATAAAATAAACTTGATTTTTAAGATTTGTATAAAAAAAGATATATTATATAATATGTGTACATAATGTAATTTATTTGTATATATGAAAACATCTCTTGGTTGGTTAATGAAAATACATCAAGGTTAGTTTAATTATTTGGGATTGCTTTGTAATAATTCTGCTTAGTGGTCGCCCATAAACTAAGTTACCGTTTGGGGGGTAAGCCAGGAACTACGGCGTATGTAAAATGTATGATTAAAATGGCCAAAGTTCCCAGCAATCGAGATTGGACAGGATTGGATTGAAAATTTCAATTAATTTTGAATTCATACTTTGATTCCGTAAATATGTATTCAAATGTACTGAATTCTGAAGAAAGGAATCCATCTGTATTCAATTTTACGAATACAATCGGAAGCGTAATTTGCCATTGAAATGAATACACTTGGATAGTTTTGAGTCCGCAATATTGAATACGGATGTATACAAAATTTCGTTTTTGAAAGAAAACTTTTCTTGCATTGAAATGAATACGCTTGGTAGTTTTGAATCCGCAATGCTGAATACGGATGTATTCAATATTTCGTTTTTAAAAAGGAAGCTATTTTTGGATTGAAATGAATACACTTAGATAGTTTTGAGTCCGTAATATTGAATACGGATGTATTTAAGATTTAATTTTAAAAAGAAAACTCTTTTTGGATTAATAGGAATTCAGAAAGTAACCTTTTTATTCGTATGAACGAATAGAATTGTATTTACGTATTAAAATGGATTCACCATTGACCAAAGTATGGATTCAGAATTTAATAATTGAATCCAATTCTATACAACTCTATCCAAATTCGATTGCTGGGTAGTTAAATAAAGAGTTTTAGTGAAAAAAATTGTTAAAAATCATGTCCAACTTTAAAAAAAACGAATTTGTTTATAAAAATTAACAATTATATGTATTGAAAATTAAATTTTTGAATTTTTTTTTAACTTTACTGTAAAGTTCACCTAAATAAGAAACATTACTCCCTTACAATATTTGTTGTATATTGTATCTGTTTTGAGTTATAAGTAGTTGAAAATGGAACCTTTTTATACCATTTAATATATAATTTCAAATATCATATTAAAATAAAAAAGACGTATATTTTATTTTTGTCTCGAGAACAAGAAAAAAAATGTTGAATTATAAATCTGACGTAGAATGACCAATATGCAATTACCTAGATCATCCGCACTACATATTCGGTACCAAATAGCGCTATAAAGAATGCTTTTACTGTACAGTCTTTTCCAAATAAGTACAGGGTCTATGGTATGACTAGAGGCGTACCTGTACACAATACCTACGTAATGCACAATACTTTTCTTTGTCATTATTTTTATCACATGTCCAAAAATCTCAATCGCACATTATAATGGCATCTGAGTGAAATTCAAAACTAGCAAATCTGAATGTTTTCAGATCCGTCGTATGTAATTAATAACCTATTTTTGTTCCTCTAAAGCTTGTAGCTTATTCGAGATCTTTTCTTTTTCTTCCTGCTCCTTTTTAAGTTTCTTTTCTTTAAGTTTTTCTTCCATTTCTTTAAACTTTAGTTCCAAATACTTATCGACTTCGGGTCCGCTGAAATCTTCGGGAAATTTCGGCATGATCGGTAATATATATTTATATAGTCTTTCGTTCAGAACGTAAAGTTGAGTCGTTGCTTCGCATTTAACATTAAACCACCAATCGCAAGTTAACGCCGATTGACTGAATATCGTGCCGTTAGGGCACAAAAAGGAAGCTTTTCCTCCATTCAGATCACAGTAATGCCAAACCTAAAATATTCAAAAGTTTAATAAAACTTAATTTAATTTTACAATAAAATATGCAGTCTCATACCTGACAGCGAGTAGCGGGGTCTCCGAAGAATCCCTTGTAGCGTTGTTGTTTGCAATTGAAATTAGTTTCGGGTATTGCAGCATAAGCAGGATAATCCACATGAGCCTTCCCACGCGATACTCCTGTTTTCGCAGCATGTACATTAGGATGCGTTACTTCTGAAATTTTGTAACTTTGTGCTTGTACGTTGCTGATTGGCAATGGATACCTCTCACTTTCAAGACCCTCGTCGTATGTCAATTTCATTACAGGCTTACTTTTGTGTCGAATAGTTTGTGGCTGTGCAGGTTGCTTAAATGGCTTCTGATCGACATCAATATCCTGTATTATCGGTACATAATATTGTACAGTTTTTTCATTTTGTAACATACTGTCATTGAATCTATGTAGCACATGTTTTTCAGTAGTCTTTTCTACGTATTGCTGTACAGGGTTAATTGCGATGTGTTCGTTGTGTGGATTTACAAAGCCTTGCGTCGCTTCGTAATTCGATTCAGTTATAACTTTTGGGTTAATCTGTGGTCTGAAATTGTGAAATTTCGGACCAACGTTTTCTGGATTGTGATAATCTGGTAATTGACTAGGTGCATAATTTTCCTTCTTCCCATTGTTTAATATGTTCAGAATTTCAGCAAGGGTTTTAATACTGCTATCCAGATTTTCCTTGTTCAATACTTCGGGCAGTTGGTTGCTTAAATGTAAACTTTTTACAATGTGATCAAGATTCGCTGGTGGGATGTTATGTCTGTTTGATAGTAATGGACTTTCAATTGCTGGCTTTGCAATACGTACATATTGTTGTGGTCTTATTGTACCTCTACTAACGAATCGCACTGATTCAAACGTTTCAGGTTGATCAATGTAAGCGTAATCTTCTTCTATCTTTACACGTGGTGGATTTTGCTTATTAGGCAAAAGATTTCTTTCGGGTACTCGTTTGAGAGGTCTCAAAGGTCTTGGTGTTGTATTGAATCTATTTGTTGAAACGGTAACAGCAGGTACTGTGTCAGTGTATACATGAGGTTTGTGTACTCTGTACTGATTCGATGCATAATCATAATTCGTTTTCGGGTTGTAGCGAATAGGCACGAAGTAATCTGATTCTGAGTTCATGTTTTTTGGATTATATTGCACAGAAGGTACGAATCTCTCATGATAATGCTGGTCTTGATTTGCCCGTAGCTGAGTGTATTGGGGCCTTCGAACTACTGTACCTTCTGAATTCGCTCTTACATATTGCTGAAGGTGTTGAGGCAATGGTTGTCTGACTTGATTTTGAATAACGAAATAGGTCATGTAAGGAATAAGTCTTCTATAGCGTTCTTTCAATTCAGATAAATCCACACTTTCCAATAGTGCTCTACTGTTTCGGTCAATGGAGATTGTTGCATTGCTGTTCAGAGACGTCGCATTGAACTCTTTCAGTATGGCTGGAATTGAACAAATAAATATTATATTATTAGCAAACTATCAATCTATATTATTTATGATACATCTGATATGATTGAAATATTTTTTATAATATTAAGTAACGAATATTTTCTACTGAATAAGTTAATTATTGAATATGTTGTAATATATAAAATACTGTTAAAATTCTGACGAACAAGTATTCAAGTCAACGTTGGCCCATGGTATGTAATATGATAATTTGTTATTTTAAAATTTAAATTTAATAAATCAACTTTATTCTACTGATATCTAAGTCTACAAGTACATTTACAACTTCAAAAGATCTAAACTTTTATATATAATTATACAAATTTTATTTTTACTAAAACTATTCAAGTTTTAAAGGGATGTTGAAAACTAATTACAGTCGAGTCTCGTTATATTTGCCTGACACCGCTCTCTCTTTCCTCCACCTTGCGGGCTACGACCCCAGGAGGGGTCTGCTGTGACGTCACGAATATAACGCGATTCAGGAGAGAGGGAGAAGCGTCGCTCCCCATCTTTTGGTGAAAATAACGAAACGGAAGGGGAAGGGGAGGAACCAAGCGGGAAAATATACCGGGACTCTTCTGTAAATACTAGAAATACATATAAATGTTATTTTATATACATGAAACTGAAACTAGCCACAGAATCGGAATAGTAGTAAAAATTGTTGTTTATTTCATTGCAACTATTAAATTATTATTACTTATGAGTGAAAGGACATCTCAGAGTTGCTGCTTTTTCAAAAAATTACTTTTTTTAATTGAGAACCATTCTTTTTTTCGAATCTGCGGCTACGAATGTGCGGCTAGTTTCAGTGTCATAATTAAAATATCATATGATTTGACAATTTTCTACAAAATTTTGTGAGGCCAATAATATTTTTTCCGTCTAATGGAATTTTACAACCCGAGCAGTGATATCGCGCTTGCTGCTCACGAGGGGTGGCGAATTTCGCCTAAGGGTTGCCTTCTCACAACGGCACAAACTCAATATTGAAAATAGCTGCAGATTTCTTCGCGTTTTGAGAGAATGATCGAATTTTGTACAGGCCTTTTTAAAGGGGTAACATCGGTAATCGGAAATTTGGCCGGGGAACAAAGTTCCGAAAATCAACCCCCCCCCCCCCCTCCCGAACGCTAAAATTTCTATATTGCGTGAGTCCAGAATTTCTATATCGATATTTTGGCCTTTCAGTGTGTTGGTTTTCGAAACTTTGTTCCTCGGCCGTAAATTTCTTACGAAAAATAAGTAAAATTTTACAGCCAACCAATTTGGAAAAAACTAAAATTTTACCTTCTAACAAAAAAATTAAGATCATGCAACAATCGAAACGTAAAATGTCTTTATAATAATAATATCCCAGACCGTTTTTGCCTTAACAGGTCGAAGTACAAGAAATGTACTTTTTTTTTAATTAAAAAACCGAGATGCAATGTGCTGAAATTTCCTTTTTCTTTTCTATAATTCGAGTATTGTTTGTAGTATCTGAGAATTGACTTTTAACCTTTAGACTGCCGGAAAATCAATATTTTCACGGATCATAAAAACTTGTTTAATGTCTATTTTTAGGCTAAAAAATATATATTAATTTATTATTATTTTCACTTATTAAAATCATTTAAGATAAATTTACCCCTCCACACCCATTTTTACCTACCCCAAATCCATTAAATTTGTATTTTCTACATTGTGCAAGTGGTCATTATTTTGTTTCCTTCAGACTATAATTAAATTTTATGTTTACCCCATTATAAGGGTTGTTTTAGGATTTATTGTAATTGAGATAAAAAATTTGGATTCAGCCCCAAATAATACCCCGGAAATGTGTATTTGCAGTTCAAAATCAATAAAAATTGAATACCGTATCTAAAGGGGTGGTTTTTTATCACCTTATAAGGGTTGTTTTAGGTTTTATTGTAATTTTGCCATAAAATTTAAATTCAGCGTCGAAAAGTACCCTGAAAATGTATACTTACACTACGAAGTAAATAAAACTTGAATACCATATTTGATGGGGTGGTTGTTTATTTTTAATTATTTCAGGGGTTGTTTTTGAATTTATTGTATTTTCGTCATTAGATTTGGATTCAACGTCGAAAAATACTCCGGAAAAGTGTATCTGCACTATAAAATAAATAAAATTTGAATCCTATGTCTAAAGGGGTGAAATATCTTTAAAACAACCCTTAAAATTTGACTATCAACCCTTCAAAATGCTTTAAATATTTAATTAAATCTACAAATGTAACTTATATAATGTTCTCATACAGAAAAAAGCGTTTTCTACTATTAAAAATACATTTTTTTTAAATTTGAATATTAACATTAGCAGTTCCGTTCCCTGCCGGAGAATCAATATATTGACGCACCTCATGATCTACACTTTGTGTATGATCAATCATTGATATGAGGTACTTTAAATACCAGTTTTCTGAGGGCGTATGCTCTTCTAAATCCTGGCGGTGTAAAGGTTAATAATTGAAAGATACTTTTCAGTATCTTTCTCGAGGTTTTTTTTTTGGATCGTAAGTATATAGTTTGATAATCGCAGTGTTACATCTAGCGTTTTCAGAAAGAATAAATATTTCGGAAACGATACGGCGATTTTCAACAAAAAATTCTCTTTTACGGTAAAAAAAGAAAGTAGACGCATTTAATTTAACTTTTTTTTGGCATGTCAGAGCAATTCTAAGCATGATATCGTTTTATAGTACTTTAGGATCCTTACTTTAGTTGTTAACGAAAAATTCGGGTTTGTACAAAAATAAGACTACTTAAAAAAACGCACATTTTTACACATTCTATATGTAGGACCCACTGAATTTTCGTGAAAAGTTAAGTTAAATGTGTGTTTTTGACACTAGTTTGATTTGTTTCTAAAAGCTAATTTTCCGTTTACAACGAAAGTAACGATCGTAAAGTATTATAAAACGATAGCATGCTCAGAATTTCTCTGCCATGTCGCAAAAAAAAAATATCGAAATTTTTGTTTTAACTGTAAACGAGAATCTTGTTGAAAATCGCCATATCGTTTCCGAAGTATTTATTTCTTCTGAAAACGCTAGATATAATACTACGATTATCAAACAAAAATTCTTTTTTTTAATAATAATGACAATAACTTGAAATATTGTGAAATTTTTATACATTTAATCTCATTGCGTTGCGATATGTCAATTGACATTGTTATCCTCTTCACACCGAAAAATATTTAAAAAATGTTTTCCTACATTTTTGTCGAAAACATCGATGTAAAATGACAATAACAACGAAAGGAATTAGATATCGCAATTTCCGATAATAGTTATTCGGTGCCAATGAATATTTGTTTCTGTTTCAATGAATATTTATTTAAATTCGATTACAGAAATCGTCGTATGAATATGAATAAATTTATTAAACCTTGGTAGCAGCATAACGCTGCGTTACCTTTAGGCTACATACATTTTCTTACAAATATTTTGTTATTTATTAACAATCATAAGTAGATTTTCACTAAATAAAATTACGTTCACGATTAACATTTAATGAAGTAAAGTAATATTAATAATAACAATAAGTCCAACTAAAAATAAGTAATAAGTGGCTGTGAAAATATGTGAATAATGAAGAAAAGAGTTAGTATAAGAAAGATAAAGTATTAAACTTCCGTCGGATGAGTCATGTTTTAATCTTATTTATGCTAGGTAATGAATAGATAATTTATGATAGTTTTGAAGTTGCCGTATTGACAAATATTGCAAAAAAAAACGTTAAGAAGTTATTTTAATTTTTTTTTTAAATTCCTTTGAATGTTCTTATTTTTTCTTTCATTCCTGAAGAACAACTTTATTTCTTTTTCTGAATTAAACGTCTCAGATAACATAATTAATTTTTTGGAATAATTATTTTGGAAGTAAAATCATCGAAAATATATTCACTCTGAGGTTCGTCATACTCCCACTTTTTTGTACACTATTAAGACAGTTGGGGGGTGAAAAATAATTTTCATTCTAACACGTTGAATGGTAGATTTGAATTCGATATTTGTCACGAGGAAAAAGCTAACATAAAAGGTATACAGTTTTACATAATGTTATTATAGAAATACAATTTTTTAGTATAGAGCTGAAAGAAAAAAATTTAAATAATAAAGTTTAAAGTCCAATATTCCTGCGTGATTTTCATAAACTCTACGGTTAATAATAAGAAATTTTTGTGAGAACTTTTATGTAAATGAGCAAATAAATAATAACATTTTTCAATAATTTCACTGCCTGCGTTTAAGCAGGATCGATAACCCAAAGTCATATCATGAACAAAATGTATTATTTCGTTAAAATTGAAAAAATGACTAAAGATTATATTTTTAAAGAAAAGAGGAGTTATTGTTCCTGAAAAAAAGTTTGAAAATGTCAAAATTTGTTTAATATGTATGGGTCATTCCATGTAAAATTTACAATCCAATTTTTTTTTCAATGGAATATTTTTTTTCTTGTTTTTGACAAAAAAAAAATAAAATATACGTGTTTTTTATTTGAATATGATATTCAATATATTCGAGATATGATTTTTCAAAGTTTAAAAAAAAAAGTACCTTTTTGAAATGCCCATAACTCGAAAAGTATTCTTTATACAAAAAATGTTACAAGGAATGAAAGTTTCCTATTGATTTATAATTTATGGAGAAACCAAAAAAAAAATTTAATTGTTTTTTAATCCATAAGTTTGACAATTTTTATAAACAAATTAGATTATATCATATTTGGGTATGTTTTTTTTTAATATTTTACACTGAAAATGCGTATTAAAGTCCGTAGAAGATACTGTAAAAATTTCAGAATGGACCGTTCATAACTTGTCGAGATATAAATAATTGTTTATAGTTTTGAGTCGACATCATGCAATTTAATTTCAATCACTAATTATATGAACCGTCACTATTAACTTATCCACTAAGAAAGGATGCGAAATGTAAGAAAAATGGCTCTCTAAACAATAACAAGCTTTAACAGGTTCAAGGGCGTATAGACAGGGCCCTCGGAGCTAAAAGCGCGCACGGCTGACTATAAACAATTGTTTATATCTCGACAAGTTATGAACGGTCCATTCTGAAATTTTTACAGTATCTTCTACGGACTTTAATACGCATTTTCAGTGTAAAATATTAAAAAAAAAACATACCCAAATATAATATAATCTAATTTGTTTATAAAAATTGTCAAACTTATGGATTAAAAAACAATTAAAAATTTTTTTTTCGGTTTCTACATAAATTATAAATCAATAGGAAACTTTCATTCCTTGTAACATTTTTTGTACAATGAATACTTTTCGAGTTATGGACATTTCAAGAAGTTACTTTTTTCTTTTCTTAAAAACTTTGAAAAATCATATCTCAAAAATATTGAATATCATATTCAAATAAAAAAACACGTATATTTTATTTTTTTTGTCAAAAACAAGAAAAAAATATTCCTTTGAAAAAAAATTTGGATTGTAAATTTTACATGGAATGACCCGTATATATTTAAATAAATATTATAAATTTCAAAATTCCAATATGGCTAATGTAAGTTTGCTAAGTTTATTGAAATGTCACGTAATATTTGTAATTTGATTCAAGTATATCACCATCATATTGAATTATATTATTAAAAGTTTTTTTCCGTAATACGGATCCAAATTACACATCCATTGTTATGACCGACTGTAGACCGAAGAACTTACTGGTTTTGAAGCGTCACAATTAATTGAAATACAAATCATTTAATAATGATTTTTAGTTAATTCAAGATGTATGTATCATAAAGTTTAACGTCCTTTACATTTATGGCATTTAATATTCTCAAGGCATTAAAAAAAATAGTTTATATGACACATGATATCTTAGGGGACTAACACAACTCAGTTTTAAGGATATATCAACGTGTTTCTGTATTATCAAATACATGTTTATAAAAATACTGCAGGAAATAAATCATATAACTATCTGGAACCGAATGTAATACGATATACGATTATTAGCCTAGTCCATTTAGTCCGTTGGATGTTGTTTGTAAATAATTTTGTAGTAGCATATAGAGCTTCGTTTGTATCCGACGTTCCCATACATTGACGTTTAAATAAATCGTGTAATAATTTACATGGAAAACTATGATAATCAAACGTGATTTTAAGGCCATTGGTATATATCAGTAACTACCATGTAGAAATACACAAAGATCATTTTAATAAATCGAATGCCATTTTAGTTAGAGAGAGATAAGTTTGAAATCAATGTCCAATGTTTATGCTGTCAAATTAATTGTGGGAAAATACTAGACAGAATTGCAGTTTTATAAAAATTACAAAAATGTAATTAGCTATAATGATAATTTGTAACTGCATACGATAATTAGCCAGTCCAATACGTTTATTTTATACGCGCATAACGCAATATCACGTTTTACAGCCATTAAATGTAAAGAGTTGTAAATGCGACACTAAATATAGTAATTATATGCTAAACCCATATCATTTCTGAGAAAAACTAGGTATGTAAAGAAATGCTCTGAAACCTTTGCACCACCACACGGTGGTCGTTCGAATTAACGAGGGACACTTAACGGCGGTGACATGTGGGTATTTGTTCGCACCATAACTTATCCAAACAGATTTCACAACCAAAGAGTTACAGAATAACAGTGAATTGCTTCAAATCGGTTTTTCCTATTTAAATACTTAAATTTCCAACACAAGACTAATTTTTCAATGTATCCTGGCATAAAATATATAAGTAGTGGCTTCGACACTACGGCCGTTGGCTCATGTGCTCATCGATTGGGCAGGGTTTATTAGACCCAACTATTTAATTGACTACAGAAAAAAACTGAAAAGGATCGTTTTCAATACTTCGACCCCAACCGCATGTCAGCCGGAGCATTATTGTATAACATAATAGATAATGTTAGTAATATAGTTTGTTTCGTCGTAATATTTATAATTAATAAAAGATTAATTTCTTCTTGATCGCTGTATTAAATTACGACTTGTCTTCTTAGAACGGACGGACTTATATGACTTTTATATGTCCGTTTTGTGGAAAACTTGATGCTCTATCTTTTTTGTTGTTGAAAGCGTTTTTTGTGTGATTTACATTTTTATAAGAAGCGAAAAAAAGCGTATTTTTTCAGTTAAACTAATTAGATCTATGTTAGGATAGATTATAAGTTTATTTCACGTTGTTGTTATACTGTTATTGTATAATTTTCTTAAGGTGTTCTGAAATAGGCAGGTCTACATTTTTTCCACAAACTAAGCATACGTTCATAATAAATGAAGATAAACACTGCTTTACTGTTATTAATTTTGAACTCAGATTTCATTTGACATTGATAAAAAGTTCAGACAGAGCGAAATATAATTTTAGAAGGAAAATATTTGCCGGAATTTTTTGCTAGTCACGCCGACGATACAATTGCAATATAGAACATTCTGTATGCCTTCTCTTTTCCGTCTACCTCCTGCTTTTTGTAGAACAAACAGGAAAAGTTAAAGAATGAAAAAAACTTGAGTAAAAGATGAAACCAGGAAATAAAGTGACATAATAAAATAGAAAGAACGAAACTACCAAGGATGGAATAGTTAAGGCAAAAATAGGTAGTATATACCAGTGGAATAAAGTGATTTGTAGTGCAGATCAATGTCCATGCCGTTGTGCAGGATTGTGGGAATAACTTGTAAATATCAGTGATATTTAATTATTCTTGCTGATTGAATATTAGTTACCCGCAATCAAACTGCAACATGGAAAACATATAAATACGAAAATATAACCTAAAGTTTGCAATTAAAGCATTGTTTAAACTGTTAGCTTTCTGATTAAATACGCAATATTTCCAGTACTTTAAATTACAGTTGGGCATTTAGAAATAAAGAAAACAATAAAAAAGAAGTATGTGCATTATTCAGTCGCTAGAGGGCCTGCATCGCAAAATTGTCAGAATTGAAACCTTTGCACCTCACTAACTGAACTGGTTGAAAACGCCTCCGGCCTCAGCTGCTCAACGTATGCGTATTACGAATGAACTATTGAATTTGAGCTGAATAATTCTCGATTATTTTCTGAAACTGACTAATATAAAATTATACAAAATCATTGCCAACTTGCGTAAACTGCTTTACTTTTTTAATATCATGTACTACATTCAATAGAGGCTTTTAGTCGGGTCGAATTTTCAAAGCAAAACCGTCAAATTCCAAATGAATGTATTGCGAAATATATCGTAATTTTTATTTGCTGTTCTTTATTTTATGATTGATCATTCTTATTTTTGTTCGTCGATTCTCATTGATTTTCATTGAAATTTCACATTTTCTCGTATCGACAAGCGCAGTTCCATATTAATACTCGCGCTAAATACTTACTAATTTTTAGCTAAATATATAATCACGGAACAATCGAGGGTAGCAACAAAGCAATAAAATTTGCCATTTTTTTCAAGCAATAGGAAATATGTTGGACAAATTACAATCTAAATTCAGAATCCTCATTTTCGATTAATTATCACTAAAAATGACAACGATAAAATACTACCATTAAAGAAGAAAAGAAAAACAAAGAAAACCCTTGAGAAATACTGGAGGAGACTTTTTTTGTTTACAATTTTATTTATTTTCATGTGACCGGAACTTCGTAAACTAACCAATAACTTCCACGAATTCTACGAAGTCCAAGAGGTTGACAAGTCCGAGATGTAAACAAACTGGCGTTCTCCATATCTGTAGAATTCATTACGATTTAATACAGCTCGAATTTTTCACTATAACATTTAAAAAAATCATAGCAACATAAATTGCAAATTAATGAAGATCCGTTTCTTTTTTCCTTACAACATATATTAGATGTACAAAATAAATCTAATTCGTGGAATGTTTTAAATTATAATAACCCTGGTAGAAATTTGTCAATTTTTTGTGACACAGCCCATTTCCCCTATGCCTATAACATCAAAAAATGTTTTCATTTCTACCAGGGAATGTTTTCTTTCTCTTTTATACATTAAAAAATCAAAGCAATTAAAAATGTAAAGCCTCACGGTTGAAGAAATTCGTGAATTTTTGTTGACATTAGTAGCGCTATTACTAGAAGTTGAACAATTTTTTCTTAGGCAGAAATTATTTTTATCATTGTGATAAATTAGATATACTACTTGTCTACGTTGTATTTCTTCCGATCATTGTACAAAATGTCATTTAATTTTGAAGATTGCTGTTTTTCTCGCGGAATGTTTTACAGATTTCAGTTTGTAAAATCCGGTAATTTGTATTTAAATCAATTATATATTGTGGCAATAATATTGTGGCAAATGAAAGCTAATAATCGTATTAATATAATAATTCTACATTAGGATTTTTAAATTAAATTATATTAAATTTATTCAGCATGCAGTAACCAAGCTTCTGGATGACATAATATTATAAACAATTACTTTTTTATATATCTTGCTATGTTAAAATGTAAGCGTTTCTTTCATCTTAGTGACATAATATTAAAATTTTAATTATTTAAATTTCAAGATAAAAAAATTACGAAAATGACGGGTGTAACGTTCCGTGTGGCATTGTAACATCCCCTGAATCACTGGAGTTTTTATTTTTCTCACGGGAATGGAACGACATACGGGTATAAACGAAAAAACGAAAATACTTTTTTTCGTTACAAGTTTCGTGACATAAATAATAAAAACTAACTTAATTTGAACGTATGCACGTCCGTTACACTTTACGGCCATAAGTCCATTTCACATTAACAATGATTGGGTTCACTTTTGGTAAAGCAACGATATTAAATCAAAATTTGTAATAGGGAATTTCAACGCATTTTCGCCTATTATTTACAAATAAGCCAATAAAAATTGTCGATTGGTCGTGTGTCGCTCATGAAGAATCAATTTCGACATTTTTTTTTACTTTATTTTGTCCTAAACATTTCGTATGGCGGAAAACGGAGACCTCTAGCGTGTCACCACCGCAACGATAAATAAAAGAGAGGAAAAAAAGGCTGACGGTACTTTTAAAATTTAACACTTTAGTTTCGAATTAACCTTCACTGTCCCCATTTCGTAAAAAAACGCTTATTTTTATTAGTACTTGGGTTATATTGTTGTTTAACTAAATTCATTGACGTTTTTTGGTTTCGTCTGTATTTTTTATCGGAAAACTCAAAATGAAAACACAAAATAAAAACACAATTTTCTGTGGATATTAGTCCACATAAATATACAATATTTTTCAATAAACAAGGTACTGAAAAGACTGCAATATATATACTTAAAAGAATCGATCAAACCACATAGAAATTTATATCTGTAAGTTTTTCCTTGCTAATTCGGATTGATTGGTAGTCATCATAATTAACTAGGCAATTTACATAAATCCCCGTACACGGATACAAGGAATTCTGTATATACAGAGAAAAATGAATTGTACCAAAAAGTAGAAGAATAGAAAAAGTTTGTTAAAATTCACAATGTTATGACTACTATGAATATAATAATGAGTACAATCTACGGTCTAGGTAGTGCAGAGCTAATTTATACCATTAGTATTCTCAATATTGCAGACAGAGGCATCATATGGTATATTTCGAGTAACAATATTATTTTACGTGTTACAGTTTTAAAGTGTACCGGCAGTGTAGGTACTTTGAGCGCCGCTAGGAGCGTTTTTGATTTTCGCAGCGCTCCACTACTCCCGTTATGAAAACGGATTATTTTCTGGAACATTTAAGGACTCCTAAGGGAGATACCATTAAGGCATTTCCTATGTATTTTAGGCAACATACGTTAATTATAGTATTGAATTTGTAATTTTCATTCGGCCGTATTCTCTGAAGTTTTTAATGTTTTCTTCTTAGGAAAATTATGTTTTCAAAAATGTCGAACGGTAGTTTCTGTGAATATTAGATTAATTTGTGTCCTCTGCAGTATACTTTGTGCTACAAAATGCGCACAACAAACAATTAAAACCTACATTTTCGTAGAAATGATGTGTTTGATATATCAAACATTTCCTATAGGAAATAAAGAAAGGATTTGTTCTGTTCAAATCTTTCATTACGTTCCACTAAGTTTTGTGCTTTATGTTAGATGATAATCACTCAAACTTTTAATAATATTGTTTTTAATTCGTTACTAAAGATGTAATACTCAAAATATTCTTCCAGTACGATTATTTTTAATAATAACCTGTAAATTCTAATTCCTCTGCCATTCTCATTTCCCTGGGCATATAAATGACAATTTTACAATAAATCAAGGTCGAAAACAATAAATATGCAAATATGGGTACTATATATAAGCCTTGGAATTGTCATGAGCATTTTTTTTATTATTAGTATCGGACAGCTTCTGGGTGCATGCGTGAACCACATTTATGAACGTCAATTCACATCAATAGGTAATTTTATTTATAAGTAATATAAACAACTGAAATGTGATTGTCGAGGTTTTGCGGGGTCTCTAATCGCGAATTCGGCTTCAGAATTCAAAATGGCGAATTTAAGATTGGATCCGCCATATTAAATTTCGATATTCTCAAATGATATTCAAATTCAGCAATCTTGGAAACTATACGACAATAATTTTCAATTAAGGAGGTTGTTATGGTTAAGAATAAACAAACAGATTCTGACGAAAAAATTACTAAACGTTAATACGAATATAAAATTTTAAAAAAACGTGCTTCGTTTAGTGGCCATTTTGAATCGACCATTGCTTCTAAAAAATATTCTATTAGTATATTATTTACGTTCAACAATTGGGATCACTTTTTATATATGCATTTCATTCATTAAAATCCGTTTCGGAGGAGAAAATCATGAAAATTTAAAAAAAAACGACCTAAAAAAAATGGAATTTCTTTTTATTTGAACAATTTCTACAGAAATAGTCGTTTTTTGGCCATTCAAAGTAGTCGAAAACGTATTTTCCAAAAATTAAATTCTTTCTACTGTAGACCAATTCCATTTCAAATCATGGAATGAAAATAAGTTTGAAATTCAAAATCATGTTTGATAAAAGTTGTTCTTTTGGGTAAATAAAGAAATACGTATTTTTTTGTTTTGCAAAGTTACGACCTACACAAAAATTTCGCTAGTGATTTCATATTCGCCCGAAACAGGTAGGAAATTATTTTTAAATCTCTCTATTTTCGTTAAAAATCAATATTTTAACCTTCTGTTTTCTTAATTTAGTAGTGCGTTAAATGTTCTTTCATGGCCATTTTGAAATTTTACAAAATTTTGAAAATTAACAAAATGGCGGCCATTTTTTGAAAAAAAGAAAAACTTGATTTTCTCAAAAACATCATTTATCAAAATTCTATTTTTTTTTATGATTAGACAATATAGAAAGGAAAGTTTCCCAATATGTTTGGTCTCCTCTAAAACGATGTGAAAGCCTCAAGAATTTTTTCTCCACTTTTCTTGTATTATAGTATCGCAGTACAAGTTTTGAAATTTTAAAATGGAAAAAATAATTTTTTAATTAATATGGGTTTGCCCTCGATGAAAAAAAAAGAGTCTGCCATAGAATATAATCGGCTTTTAATATCGGACCAATCATATGCGACTTCCATTGAATAACTAGCCTTTATAATAGTCAATTGTTTTTCGTATATTTTGACCCAGTTTGTGTTATTTACAATAGCTATAATTCGAATTTCCGTTGCAACATTTAATATTGACTTATATATTACTTTTTCACAAATTAGGTAATAGCTCATAAAATACTAATAAGTTCTCATAACATTGTAAGATTTATTGACACAGTACCCTGAATATCCCCAAAATCTTACATTTTATTGCACTTATTGTTATGCAGTTTTAGAAATATTGATATAAAAGTCTCAGTGCATTCTATGGCTAATAGACGTGATCCAAATTTAACTTTTATTTTACTAACTGAAAGATGACGTAGCTGCCCTGATAAATAACGATTTCTTTTTTGAGAAAAAAATTCTTGAGGCTTTCACACCGTTTTAACGCAGACAAAACCTATTGGGAAACTTTCCTTTTTATATTGTCTAATCATAAAAAACAATTAAAATTTTGAAAAATAATGTTTTTTGAGAAAATCAAGTTTTTCTTTTTTTCAAAAAATGGCCGCCATTTTGTGAATTTTCAAAATTTTGTAAAATTTCAAAATGGCTATGAAAGAACATTTAAAACACTACTAAATTAAGAAAACAGAAGGTTAAAATAGCGATTTTTAATGAAAATAGAGAGAGATTAATTTCCTACCTGTTTCGGGCGAAAATGAAATCAATAGCGAAATTTTTGTGTAAATTTAGTGAACATTTTTTGTTGCAAAACAAAAAAATACGTATTTCTGTATTTACCTAAAAGAACAATAAAAATTGTATAAAACATGATTTTGAGTTTCAAACTTATTTTCATTACATGATTTGAAATGGAATTGGTCTGTAGAAACTGAGCTGATGTTGACGTACCTGCTTCTCTCATTTTGGGCAAATAAAGGTTAACTGTTACATTGCCAGTTTTTCATAGGTGATTAATATACTACTGTAAGTTCATCTTGCTATTTCCTATTCTAAGTGTAGGATGTGAAGGTGGTAAAAATTGTTAAAATGTCGGAAGGTAGGGATACGAGACGTGATTGAAGTTTACTTTACTAGTCCCCGATAAAAATGAAGGGCTCTATATTGAGTAACAGAGACAGAACGAAAGCATGCATGAAACTTGGTTCGAACACCGATAATTGTTTCATCGGCAAAAGGTACGGGTATGTGACAACGCGATTCTAGTCTATTATCGGCATACAGATAGGCAAAGACGCCTTTACAGGTTCAATATAGAGGCTTTTTCCGACACTCGAGTGTACCCTAAATCTAAAATAGATACTTCATCTCTTACAAGGGCGAAAATATAAACAGGAAATGCCGTAAATTGCGTACGCGTTTCGTTTAATGAATATTTTTTGCTTTTTCAAAAAAGTAGAACCAGTGCCGTTAACGACTACGCTGGAGGTTGAGTATTCGCGATGAATTTTTATAAACCGATTATTTAGCGCTATGTAACAAAATGCTCATTCTCATTCATTTTTTCTATCTTCCACTTTATTGCACTTTCACCGTCTCTTTCCCTCTTCAGCCGCTTTGGCCCGAGACATCAAAGGGACATCGTCGCTCGTTCGTTACATATACAGGCATCACACTATATGCAGACCGGCCTGGAAATCCAATTCGATTCTGCATGAAATGAGTGCGGAAACTCCGCGGCGCGCCGCTTTATTAATCCCGTCAACCTGGAACGTGATTGAAAAATCCGTGGAGCGGGCGAACCACTCCAACTATTACCAGCTTATGATGGCGAGTATTTGCAAAGAAGACCTCACAGTAGGATAATGATGTTCCCTTGCTCTGGCATCCTTGCCATTTTTACAAGGCTAAAAGTCTTTGTGGCACCAAAAGCCTCTTGAGTAAACCGCCTCGAACCGAACGTTTAAGCGCAAAAGATCGTGTCTTGTTCATCGAGCCGAAATTCACCAAGACAGCCAAGAATAATGGAATTACTTTACAAATAAAAATGGAAATATTTTACTTGGTTACTTTATTTCTCCGGATGAAAGTGAACCTTACGTTGAGAGAATATCTGTTCCAGACGCCGAGGCACCTGCATAATGCGTCAGTCGCTTTAGCTTTGTAACGATATTCAGCCGTGCTTTGACGGACATGTGCTGAATAGAGGATTTTTAAAAAAATATTTTAAACGTAATTCCACATAGTGGCAACGACACGCTTAAAACAAACCAATGGATTTACGGGAATGTTTCGGAAAGTGCTCTACTCTAAATGAGTCAGATCAATTCCACCGCAATTCAAATTTCCGTCACGTCCGGCACTTTAATGAAACTATTGCATATTTCTATACATGCGTGGCAAGGGTTCGTTCGGTTCCATATATTGAACGATATTCCTGGTAATGTCTAATGACAAAATCACCGCTCGTGGTTCAATCATCCCATGTATATCCAAATTCACAAATTTTCAATATATTACTTGTGTTGCTATCTTAATAGGCAATTTATCCATTTTTGACAAGTTTTTAAATTAATTTAGGAGACCTTAAATTAGGAGAAAGGTCCGTTATTAACTGTTTGTTATGGAATGAATCCATCAAAAAACATGCAGAACGGCGGAGGTCGTATCACCAACCTTAGTGCAATTGAAATATGTTGTTCTTTGTGGAAAATAAGGGAATCCGTGTTTTTTTTTGTTTTAAGAATAATCGACATTTTAACGTTTTATTGATTTTTCAAATATTAATCCAACAATGAAAAATAAAATAATTTTTGTACTTCGTATTTTTCAAAACCGACTTCAAATTCGTAATCAGCGTCCCCAAAAACCTCCGAGTACCAAATTTGGTTCTAATTTACCTTTTAGTTCATTCAAAAACGATTTCTTTCTCAAAAATCGACGATTTTTTAAATTTATTTATTTATACTTGTTAATAACTTTGCGTAATTGCATTTATTATCCTTTTCTTTACGTACTAAAAAGCCCCCTCTACCACTGTAAAAAAATTTTTTGAATATTGCTTCGAAAGTATTGAAACTAGACAGAAAAGATGTAAATTAAAAAGTAATATTGGTTACCACTGCGCCGCAAAGGGTTAAAAGCATACATATTCCTACTTACTGATTTCTCTTCAAAAGTTGTATTTGGGTGTCTCTGGGTTTATTGAGTACTGCGATGCAAGAGAAATTATATATTTTATTTAGGATCGAAATAAACAAAGTTAGTCAACTAATAGGCAATAAATTGCTTTATCTAGGAATCGCTATACTTAACTGAAAAATTGCAAAGAATGCATTTTTTCGAGTGCATAGTCTCAAATATTCCAAATTCTGACATTGTAGACCGATTCCCACTTCAGATTCAGATTCTACGCAGAATGGTACTGTGGAACTGAGCAACGGCTTTGCCACAATAAAACCTTGTTGACCTGTGTAATCGATATTTTCCACGTCATTAAACGAAAGAACAGTTTCCGGATGGTGCGCATCTATTGGAAATACAGGATTCCGAAACAGAACTGAAAAGAGTCGTTGGTACACAAATCATTTGTTTTATCAAGTTTATTAGCGCTTGATTCTGTGCGAGGTTCCCAAAGACACGTACATGCAACAGATATATTTTCAGAAAATTTCTGTAATTAGCATACCTAATGGAGACCTCATCGTTGCACCTCGTTTAACCTTAAATTCTTATCGCTATATTATAAATATTACTGTGGAAAATCTCGCAGCGTACAAAGAAGACACAATTTTACGTGGATCCGAAACACCAATCTTTTTGGCTTGGACCAATGTTGACATAAATTTGCTCCAATGTCACCAACATGTTTAATCCCGGTTAAAATAATTACCATACAACGCACAAAATTTAAACTTGTGAAAAACTGAGACACGATGCCAATGACGGTTATATTCCATGGAATGTTTTGCGAAATAAGATTGGCTAACTCTTACGAACTGATGTACAGCTGACACAAAATGTTTGATGAGTGGTACTGAATACACGCGCTGGGAAACATTGAACCATGAATTATCCTGTCGGCCCTCCGACAGTTCCTGCTGCACATATAAATTGAAAGCACAACAAACTTGCATTTTTGCTGCAACGTATTCCACGCGTTTTGACATTGACGTCTATCACTTGGTCCATTGTTGCTGCGAATACGAAGTCTATTACACTGGTTGAGGTCGAGTGTACCTCATGCTACGTCGTCCACGGCTGCTACACAAAGCCACTTTCCAATGAACCAATACTCGTTCGACATGTGATTTAGTTACAACCACTAAAGAATATTTCTTTTTGTACGTATTAAATCCAAAAATATTTTATCTTGAAAATAACTAAACTTTATAAAGTGAAAGAAATAAAAAATGACATGATTTTGACTTAGATATACTAAATTTTACTCAAATTTTTTTTAAATAGTTCTGGAAAATAAGCATACGGGGAATTTTACAGAACTTTTCACTATCGAGTAAAAAAAATTTACTTTTTTATTTAAGGCACAGCTTTAAATTTTGTTTGTGGTTATAGATATTACATCCTAAAATGCAGGTCCGTGCGCGAAATTCATTTTTTACGGAGGTTCATGAGTTTAGTTAGGGCTACTATAAAAATAGAAAATCGGGATGTGCTTCCGAAATAGTACTTTTCGGTCCTAGGCCGTAAAGTTCAATTTTACGGACCGAGTGGAGATCGCACAATCTCCAAACCGAGGTCGTAAAATTTTACGGTCGAAGAGCGAACACTATTTTAGTATTTTTTGATACACTGTTCGCAAAAGTAGGCACTTTACCGACTGTTTTTAGTCCGTAAAGTGCAGAGATCACTCCGTAAAATCATACTTTACGTACTAAAAGGAGTCCGTAAAGTGCCTACTTTACGGACACGTGTATCAAAAAGGCAATTTTTATTCTAACTATGGTTTCCAATTTTGATTCGCCGAGTACACATATCATAACGAAAATTGACGACGAGCACATTTTAAAGGTCGAAACAAAAAAAAAACATTTGAACTCATTATAAAAAATATTTTATGTAACAAATCTCGCCAAGTTCTTATTTCAAACCAATTGGAAATTACGGCTTACATGTAAAAAAATGTACGTCGAAACGACCTTCAAGCTGAAGCTCAAGATGATGTCACGATTCAATATCACGAAACCTGTGTAAATATAAACAACTATATAAAACTTGGATATTTACATCTAAAATATGTTTTAATACGGTGTATAATATGTTTTTCTGCAAAGTTTTTTGTACGCCATTTTTAATCTGCTTCCTTGACTTCGAAAATTGTAATATCTCCAACCAATGGAAACCCACAATCAAAATTTGGCGTCTTCTGGACATAACCCCAAAAGTATTTAATACTGACATGTACCATTTAATTCCAGGCCTGTGTAATTTTTTGACATCTTGGCTATGAAACTCGTTTTTTTCCCTATCGGCTTTTTGTTCCGCACAAACGTAAAAACATGTTTTTTTGGTTGTTGTTTTCTTACATTTTTATATAAATCATGATAGACCGAATAGTAAGTCAAATATATCTACAAAATTCATTTTTGCTTATAAAAATACTTAAAAAGATACAAAAAAAACTATAAAAAATTAATAATAATTAAAGTGGGTAACTGAAATGCATTTTTTGTCAGTCGCTTATTACTAGGAAAATTTAATTTTGTAATAACTCGAGAACAGAATTGGTTTGGATGTTAGTATTTACGGATTTTGAACCTCTACACGAATGAAATTCCGAAAGCAGTTTTTGTGGACATTTTCATCAATCCTATGCATGCTCTAAGTATACCCTGATGACCCTAATATTCTAATACATATAAAGTATACAAAAATGAGTATTAATAATCAAATTTAGATTTGTACAGAATATATTTTTTGTACATATTGCAGTTCAAAGGACGAACGATTCAGATGTTCATTTTGCATTGATTGCGTAATCAAATATGTCAACATTGCAATGGTCCCGTACGTGCGAATGTGTTAACATTATAATTTTTTTTGTATAAATTTCTTTCTAATGGAATTACATGGATAATAGAATTAGCAATCAGAATGAAATAAAAATATATTGACACTCGCCTGTAAATGAGTTCGAGCAAAAATTTCGTGAAACGAAGTTCTTCAGAGTTGAGAAGTAAATGTTTACATTATCAAGCAGTATTTTTTAATGTTGCAGAATTCTTTTTTCCACGCAGATAAATAATTAACGTTAAGATTCTATTGACATTTTTGCAATTGATAATTTTTGATCAAAATTTAATCTGAAATCTACATGAAAATCGTATGTATGTGTATTGTGAAAATCTGTGATGTTTCTGAATTAGATGTTTGAAAAATTATTTGGCGATGCTGCATTATACTACTTAATTTTATTATTTATATCTATAGGCGTATAGCACTGGTAAGTAAAGTACCTTCGTTACTAAACTTATTATTATAATCCCGAGAGGCAAACTGAAGTTTCAATAAAACAAAAGAATCAATAATGTTTGGCTAGTTAAGTAAGCATAAAATAACGTTCCATTGTCAGTAAATATCGCATTCCATGATATACGTATACATATATAAAATAATTCAAGCAGTTGTTTAATTCCTATAAAACAATTCTTTTTGCTCAACTGTTTTATAATACGGCAACATATAACACTACTGAACCAACAAAATTACATGAAATTTACTGAGTTTGTAACTAAAATTTATTTTAATGTGCAGGAACATAAGTCGTAGAGTAATGTTGCATTATGTTTCATGCGTGAGCGAATTAAATTTACTGCATGTGTTCATTAAATTTTAATACAGTTTAAGAATGTACATGTCAAGTGAATGTACAGAATTTTTAATGTGCTTTTGAAATTTCAAAAAACAATAATAATGTTTTTGCCAGATGTAGGTACAAAACCTCCTTATTTTATAAACTAGGCAATAACTCGACAGAAATCATCAAATTAATATTTTGTTACAAAACACTCTACATAGTGGATACAATCATACGGATTAAAATTGCTCTCCAAAAATCCTACCTAATGACTATTCAAAAAAATTATTAAAAATATGTATGAAATAAATGTGGATTGGAGAAGGGCCCATATTAAATGCAGCAAACTGTTTACAATCCTTAACCTCTATGTTGTTTATGTTTCACAGTTGTTATTCTTTTCAGCGACCGCTGTTCTTGGAAAAATTGTACCTTACCATTAAATAAAAAACACCCCGAAAGGCAAAAATTTCGATTTAGAATGGCTTCAGCGTGTTTTTCTTCACTTTGTCTTTGAAAATTTGGCAAAAAGAAAGTAAATTAAAATACCTTGGACTCACGAAATATCGAAATTTTAGCCGATGGTGATTATTTTGATTTTCGAATGAAGTTTGTTACCCAGCCTATTAAATTAGAAGACAATAATCAGTATCTAGTAAATATTTCGCCTGGTGTGGATGGCTCGTTTGCATTGTGTGTGTTTGGTAACAAGAACATTAGTGACCATAGAATTGGATGAAAATATATTTCAGGAAATTTATCAAGAAAACTTATGTATCTGTGCTGAGCATATCAACTCCTACGAAGTAACTAATGAAAATAATAACAAAGTGATGACGAAAATTCTGGATTTTTCTCAGTCAGTATGAGTTCTGAAAGTGCGCAGAAAGAGGTTCTTTGTTATGTTTACCTACTGTTTTATGTTACATTTGTATCTGTACAATACTTTACATCTTTCGTAACCAAAAACAATAGGTAAACATAACAAAGAAAATCTTTCTGACCACTTTCGGAACGCATACTGTCGGAGACAAATCCGGGATTTTTCGATTGCGAATTTATCCGCGACTCTTACTTAGGTCCTAAGAGAAGTTTATGATTACAGATCTACTAGTAGAGATAAGATGGATGCTGCCTTAGTTTGGGACAGCAGTTGTCTTAAATACAAACAACTGGTATTACAGTGGATGGAGACGTAGTCTTTTATTTTGTCCATTAGCTGACGTCTTAAAATAACTTCTCTCACTATACTATTACGATTCTATTGAAGTTAAAAGTTACTCTTTTTTAATATCGACTAAAATTTGTCATTCGTATAGTTTATATATGTGTCAGCCGTATACGTCTCATGTGTGTTATGTCTCATTAACATTAATTTTTGTTACAGCTTTTGTTTACACGATAGTACATGTTTTTTATTCACGAGTATAAATTATACGAGGTACAAATTATAATCGATATTAAACTATTTAAATTTGAAAAGTTTTAAACTCTCCAAGGCATAGGTTATGTTCGCTGTTGAAACGAGAGTTGCATCGTTTCTCCTAAAAGGCGTCAGATGTCTCATTTACAATCGATAATCGGACATTTTCCCAAATTGAATGAAACTTTGCATCGGAGATTTACATTTTAAGCTGGTTCTATTGAACAAAAAATTTTTAGGCGTCTAATGCCTTCAAATAAAACGTTTAGAAGACACCACGCTTTTGCAGCGCATGCATTAAAAATTCTGACATTTGATATATGAACGTGCATCATCACTTTGGTTTTTAGTTCCAGTATAATTACACAGGTCAACAAAATGAAACCAATCTCCATACCCAGAAACCGGACTATACTTTTCCGAAGGTTGTCAATGACCTGAATCCAAATCTGGCCGCAAGTACAAAAAACACCGTTTTCGCTTATATTCAATAAGTTTTTATGGGGGAACATAATGCTTGTTAAGACTTTGACAAAAACCATATTAAAGCGTTATTCATCAACTTTAAAATGTTTTTTTAGTAACTTCGTAAGATATCGAAGTTTTTGTCAAGGCACCCTTATGATTTTCGTTTTTTTGCACTTTTGGGTTAGGATTCTCAAGATTTTTACGCCATAGAGCAATTATACGACCAGATTTTGGTTCAGTACATCGAAATCGTCGGAAAAATATATTCAGATTTTTGTTGAATGCATTCTAATCTGGTTTTTCTCAAATTCCGAGAAAAAATTTGTGCAACCGCAAAAACTTACTAAAAATGGACAAAAACTGTGTTTTTTGTACTTTTAGGTTAGAATATTTCAACATCTTGTAATAGAACAATTTTTTGCAAGAGAGTCGATCTCAGTTTGTTAGTTATTTTCTTGTACACATTTATTTAATGTATGAAAATCATAATTATCCTCTGACAAAAACTTCGATAACTCGATTTAAAAAAATCCTATCGGAATTACTAAAATAGCATTTTAAAGTTGATAAATAACTCTTTAATATTGTTCAGGTCAAATTGCAAATAGTAATTTGATTCTACCACAAAAACTTTCTGAATATAAACAAAAAACAGTGTTTTTTGCACTTTTCGCTCAGGATATCTCAAAATCTTATTTGGATTCAGCGCGACAAAAACCTTCGGAAACGTATAGTCAGATTTCTGGGTATATATTTTGTTGGCCTGTTTTATTTGAGTTAAATTTAAGGAGACTCGTGTCGCTTTTTAAATTGTTGATGTAAAATTTCAGTGATCATTTTTCTGGTACCTTGCTCGAGTGTACGATACGTAAACTCCAAACAACATTTATTCATTTCGTGGCCACATTGTCTGCGTTAATTTTAGAATATTTTAATTTTAAGTACAACTAGCCCATTTCCATTCGGTGTAAAAGTATTCCTAAGTGCGCCCATCGTTCACAGCTTCTGATGTTCACTTTCTATACGTACATACTTTTTCTGTATCAAATATCGCTTCGAACATCGAATATATCCACCTTTTCTCCGTTACTTTTACTGCGTTCTCATGGGACTTGTACGTCCGGCGAATTTCAAACCCTCTTTGTTATCTTGCCTTACGTCATTTCATTGTTTGGTACGTGATAGGGACATTCGCTTGTCTGCGCGCGGAATTACCTCCACCACCAAGATTCTACATTCATTGAACTTCCACACCGGACTCAGAATATTAATGCATCAACTTCGTACATCTCATGGATCATAACTCACGGATTGCTTAAACATTCTACAGACTATAAAAAACAAACATGAATTATTAAATTAAATGGAAAACAAGAAGTCCTGATAGGTTACGTGGGAAAACTTTCAGTTTCAAAATGTTACTATGCTGTAGTATTTTGGAGACGGAGTTAGCGAAATTATTAGCTCACGAGCCATCCTTATTTTACGTAAACTTTTTTGCATCTTTTAAGCATTGGTTGAAAACGCTTCACTACACTGAGATAAGTGTATTTTATCAGTTACACTCCCGTGTCTTTTAAAACGATTTCTTATACCCAGTAAAATAAATATTGTAATGACTGAAATCCCACATTTTATCCATCAAAATCTTCGACTTTTAGCATTTACTTCTTATCGAGTAAAAGATATTCTATTAAATTCTCATGTTTCAAAAGAGTATTTTATTATGTCTAAAAGAACAGAAGATACATATTTTAGAATTTTAAAAATACTAGTTTCTTATAGGTTATAATCTTGCAAATGTATAGAATATTATGTAGTAAATAAAGCTGGGAATCAATACAAAGTTTTCTATACAAACAATTCTCCTTTACAATGTCTCCTTTTGATGCACATCATCACAATATTCGAAAATCACTTCGAATAATTTTATAAATACGAAAAGTTATCAGATATTGACAGAAGTAATGAATCACGTGTTTATAGGTTAGAAACGGATTATTTTTTTTCTTTTATTATTTTAACGTGCGGAATTGCCTTTTTACACAATATTATTCTCAAGTTTTGCTAGAGCTGCACGTCGTTTTCCTATATACCTACCTATGCAGTAGCGGTCATGAGTCGATTTCCGCCGGACAAATTTTCGAAACGTAAACAAACAATGTGGCTCGCCTTACCAACAGCGAGCTGCTCCTTGAAAACAAAATCGAAAAAATGTCACCGACAGGAATCGAACTCACGACCTACGAGTTCGTAGTCCAGTGCGTTACCGCATGAGCTATGAGAAGCTGACATACAATATTTTCTGTTCATTAACTGATTTATAGCAGGTAATAATTTTTCTTATATACAAGAATTACCTCGTTTACACTTTTAACCTGTGAAAGAAATATTTTTGTCCCTATATGTAAAAGACACTTTTCTCAGTGTAGCAGATTCAACTTAAAATTAGACGTGACGCTCCATTTTTTTTTATACGAGCTTTGAAAGGTTTGATTTCTTACTTACATATACGAAGTAATGCATGATTGACAGTCGCATATATATTTAAAGCACACAGAAAAAAAAGTCTTAAAATTGTTACATCTCAAATTAAGTACTGTAAAAGGCTTAATTTTAGTCTAAAATTGAGCACATTTTCTTAAATTAAGTTAACATTTGCGCTTAAAATCTTGTTTTTAGTTTTGGAAACTTACTTTTAGAAAATATTCAGGTTCAAAATAAGAATTCTCTAACATAAATCTCTAGCATAAATCTCGACTAAAATTAACCTTTGCTATCTGAAAGTAAGACTTTAAGCTCCAATATTGACTTAATTTAAGAAAATTAGCTAAATTTTAGACTGAAATTAAGCCTTTTACAGTGCTTAATTTGAGATATAACAATTTCAAGACTTTTTTTTTCTGTGTATATTTAAGTGTACAGATGGGTTTAAAAGCATACATAATAACCAAATGTGCAACATACACAGTGATAGACAATTTAAAGATTTCGCAGATAGGTGTTGGTGGAAAACATCATTGAACTGCATTTAAAGCAGAGGCTATACTTGGCTACTGATGCTTAATTAATGACAAAAATGAAAAAGCTTACTTGTTAATTAAAATCCTGCTATTACATCACTCGGAGATTTCAAGTACAATCATAGAAAGCAATTATTTGCAATTATATGTGGAAAAAGTCTATCTAATACTCTCATTCAATTTACATAGTTTATTTAGAGTCATCTATAATTCTTCTCTAATATTGGAAGTTAGTCATTAAATGTACGTTATAATTAAAAAAAAAGTATTTGTACTACCTGTTGACGTATAAACCTAGTAAACATATGAACAACGTGTACAATTATTACACACATAGCAATGTTGATTTACAATTCGTGTGTAATCAGCGAACATGACAAATCAGACATTCTGCGGTTTTAATATTTATTTGACATAATGATCTTCGTATTGTTTTGCATGATTTTGAGTTGGAAAACTTTATTTAAATTTGATCATGCATAATATTCTAGCTGCAGTCGTAGTAAATTTATATCCATTCTTGAAATGTTCTATATATTTTTGGTTAGTTTAATGATTCCAAAATGATATTTGCATTAATTTATCTTAATCATAATCCGATAAAGTAATTTTCTGTTTTCTCTATAATGCTAAAATTTTAATTTTTCCATCATCAAAATTTATATTCTATGCGTAGTTAAACCAGTATACTTTTTTTATCTCCTTCATCTCTCCAGTGTAAGCTAATTGTAATGTATAATTGTTTTGTAATTTTCTAATTATCTAATTGCACAGTTTCCGTCTCAAAGGGGTTGTTAGTAGATATTAATAACTTTTGCATATTTATACGTGTCCGTATTTTTATATGTACGACATTGAATTGGGTAAACCCGCATGTGTTATGAAACAAAAAAAAAACTGACTCGATTTGTAGTCAGGTGACTAACGAACGTTCTGTGTTCCAAAATTGCTGGCCTGCTCTAGAAATATGGCAAAAACTCGGTTTCTTGTCACGAATTCAGTATTTTGTTATACTACGCAGTCACGTTCGCGAAGAGTTATGTTTTAATGATATAATGAAATACAATCCGGTTCTTGTTAAATTGGAATTAATAATGAGTTCGTTAATGCAGTGACTTGCTCAGACATTAACCCTTTGCGGTACACATTTTTCTGATGAACCATTTTTCATGAAACTGGGTACTCGGGGGTTTTTGGGGTCGCTGATTACGAATCTGAACTCAGATTTTGGAAATGCAAAATGGCGGATCCAATATGGCCGACCCAAATGTAAAAAGTTGCTTGATCCAGATGAAACTGGGTACTCTGGGGTTTTTGGGGTCGCTGATTACGAATCTGAACTCAGATTTTGAAAATTCAAAATCTGAAAAACTAAAATTTTTATATCTGAATTCATATTCGTAATCAGCGACCCCAAAAACTCAAGTATCCACTTTCATCAGGTAATTTTTATATTTTTGACGGCTATCTTAATTCCGCCATTTTGAATTTCCAAAATCTGAGCTCAGATTCGTAATCAGCGACCTCAAAAATCCCCGAGTACCCAGTTTCATCTCGATCCAGGATGTTTTTGCATTTTGGTCGGCCATATTGGATCCACCATTTTGAATTTCCAAAATCTGAGCTCAGATTCGTAATCAGCGACCTCAAAAATCCCCGAGTACCCAGTTTCATCTCGATCCAGTATGTTTTGCATTTTGGTCGGCCATGTTGGATCCACCATTTTGAATTTCCAAAATCTGAGCTCAGATTCGTAATCAGCGACCTCAAAAATCCCCGAGTACCCAGTTTCATCTCGATCCAATATGTTTTTGCATTTTGGTCGGCCATATTGGATCCACCATTTTGAATTTCCAAAATCTGAGCTCAGATTCGTAATCAGCGACCCCAAAAACCTTTATATATCATATTTCATAAAATGTGGAAATCTGTAGTGCGTGTACGATTACGCTACTGACATTACCTGTACTCTGAATTTCGTTTCTCGCAAGCGAAATGAGTCGAGCGAAACTATGAATAGAGCGACCTCGAACAGTTCGATCTTTCTGGTTTTGCCTGTGCAAATTACGTCTTTCACGATAGAGATCACGTTTGAGTGGCGGGCTAGTGGATTCGTAAATAGGAACGCTTCTTTGTGTTCATCGCATAATTCTCCGCCTTTTGTTTTTATGAGTATTAGTCAATATTATTTATTATATTTTATATATTTATAGAATTTAAAAAGAACTTGTAATATCTGTCAAGTATGGTTGAAATCGCTGAAATCCCTAGCGACTCTGAATCTGTTGATGGATTATGTGATTCTGACCTTGAAGTTGATTCAGAAAGTGAATCGGATGATTCAAATTATTGTGATTCGGCATGTTCTGATGATAATTCTACAGATTTTAGAGATAATGATAAGTGGACTAAGGATGGAAAAACCAGAGATGATCTTCCATTCGCTGAACCATTCGGTCCAAATATTCCAGACAATGCAACCACACCTTTGGATATATTTTTATGTTTGTTTCCTAATGATCTATTAGATTTAATTGTTGATGAAACGAACCTATATATAAGACAATCGAAAAGTAAAGGTAAACCGATAACCAAAGAGGAACTATTAATATTTTTTGCAATTAATATTTTGATGGGTGTTAAAAAATCCCCCTCTTATCGTCATTTTTGGTCGACAGATCCGAAATTGAATGATTCGTACGTAAGCAAATTGATGACAGTACATCGATTCGGTTTTTTCCTGACCCATTTACACTTATCCGACAACAGTCAGGAACCAAAGAAAGGAGATCATAACTATGATAAATTATACAAGATTAGACCGTTATTAGATAAACTAACGGAAACTTACAAAAACTGTTGGAACCCAAGTGAAAATCAATCTGTTGACGAGTCTATGATCAAGTTCAAAGGCCGCAGTAGTATGAAACAATTCATGCCAAACAAGCCCGTAAAACGCGGATATAAACTTTGGGTGCGCGCAGACTCATCACGATACGTATGCGAATTTCAAATGTATACAGGTAAAGCTGAAAGTGCTGAAAAACTACTAGGTGCACGTGTTGTCAAAGATTTGACGCGTAACTTAGTTGGGAAAAATCATCATGTATTTTTTGACAATTACTTTACTGGTTTTGATCTGATGAAAGATTTGAAAAAAGATAAAATTTTCGCATGTGGTACAGTTCGTAGTAATAGAAAAGGTTTACCAAAAAGTGAGATTCCTGATAAAAAAATGGATCGTGGGCAATATGAATACCGTACTTGTGGTAATGGAATTAGTTGGATCAAATGGATGGACAAAAAAGCTGTCTTCTTTTTATCAAACTATCATGATCCTAACGAAGTTACCGAAACAAAAAGGACACAAAAAGATGGATCAGCAAAAACTATAAATTGCCCAGTTATGTGCTCGGATTACCAAAAAAATATGGGATATGTTGATAGATCCGACCATCTTGTATCAACTTATAAAATTGATAGAAAATCAAAGAAATGGTGGCACCGCATATTCTGGCATTTTGTAGATTTATCTGTAATAAATGCGTTCATTATTCACAAACAAATAAATGTGAAACATGCTTTGCAATCGTTATGCTTCAGATTAAATTTGATTGATCAACTAGTTGCTGATCATTCTCCGACAAAAAAAGGTAGAAAATGCACAGGAAAATCTATTGCTAAAGTAACCAGCAAGCCTCAGGTATCTATTGAAATAAGGCGCACTCAATCTGCTCACATGCCTTTAGTGTCAAAGACATTGAGACGTTGCTGTCTGTGCAGTACTAAAACAACACGTCAAAGAACTAAATTTTATTGCAGTACTTGCGATGTGCCTCTCTGCATAAGGGAAGACAGAAATTGTTTCTTCGAGTATCATACATAATTTTTTAGAATATAAGTTAGAAAAAACCAACAAAAAAAAACAATAAAATGAAAAAAAGAAAAAAAAACAATAAAATGAAAAAAAACAATAAAATTAAAAAAAAAAACAATAAAATAAAAAAAAACAATAAAATGAAAAAAGAAAAAAAAACAAATAAAAAAATGCAGACAATAACCGCCACGTCCACGTTCGTGTCTCTGGAGTCAACTGAGCGCGGTTCGTAGTACAAAATCCAGTAATATTTCAATTTGTAAGCGCCTCGTGGATCTGACAGTTAGAATTTTCAATATCTGAGTTCAGATACGTAATCAGCGACCTCGAAAACCCCCGAGTACCCAGTTTCATCTCGATCCATTAAATTTTTATTTTGGTCGGCCATATTGAATCCACCATTTTGAATTTCCAAAATCTGAACTCAGATTTGTAATCAGCGACCTCAAAAACCCCTGAGTACCCAATTTCATCTGGATCATATAACTTTTTACATTTCTGAAGGCCATCTTGATTCCGCCATTTTGAATTTTCAAAATTTGAGTTCAGATTCGTAATCAGCGACCCCAAAAACCCCCGAGTACCCAGTTTCATCTGGATCAAGCAACTTTTTACATTTTGGTCAGTCATATTGGATCCGCCATTTTGAATTTCCAAAATCTAATGACAGATTCGTAATCAGCGACCTCAAAAACCCCCATGTACCGAGTTTCATCTCGATCCAATTGAACATGTGCCAGCGACTGAATTTTTTCTATAAAAATGACGATTTTTAGTCGTTTATTTGTTTATAAAACATAATATTAAATAAATATTGACGTAAATACAATGTTAAACACTTCTTTAACTCAAACTTACATTGGATTTAAAAAAAAACCTGGCGAAAATGCATTATTTCGTCTTTAAAATCTCAAATTTTCAAATGAATTCCGGTGGCCACTATAGTGGCCACCGTACCGCAAAGGGTTAATGGAACTTTTGCAAACTTTTTGTCGCAAATTCAGAATTCAACTAATGGAAAGGTCAATAATCAATAACGCATAACTATAATACTGATCATAAACACGTGAATGTTATTAAATTTAATGTTATTGTGTTATTAAAAATCAAAATTTCCTCCTTAATTTGAAAACTTCACGAAATGACAGGTAATTTACTTCGACCCAGAACAAAACTCGAACAAAGAACTCTGAAAAAATTGTTTTTCGCGTTTCTCATCAAAAATACAAATCACACAAAAAATGTTTCCATCAAAGAAGATAGATCATCAAATTATCTACAAAAAGGACAAGTCTTTCTATTTCATTTGATAAAGTGGCCAAGAAAAAAATTAGGCTTTTATTAGTTATAAATATTACGACGAAACAAAAAATTAATAGTAATAATAATAGTATCCATTATATTATATAATAATGCTTCGACTGACATATTCTGGGGGACAAAGTTTTGAAAATCATCATTTTCAGTTTTTTTTTCTAAAGTTAATTAAATGGCTGGGTATATCAAACCAATAATATGCTGATGAGCCAACGACCGCAGGATCGAAGCTACTAGTTATTGTTCTGAAATATATTAAATTATTGTACAACTTGTCTCAATGCAGTTTTTTGTTTTGGATTGATGTCCATACTTATACGAGTTTTCCATACGGTCAAACCGTATAATAATTAGTAGATCACATTGCTACAAATTATCATAGTTCCCTTACAGATTATCTAGATCGCGCCATGACAACTATCTAGTACAACTATCCAGAATTGTTATAATGCCCCGATTATTTTCTACTCTGATTATTTCATGTGACGATGTAGGGGAAGTAGAGGCAAAGTGGGATTTTGGCATTTCGCCGTATTAGAACATGTCCTATGTGTTTGTTTGCATTGTTTATTTACAAATGAATTATTGTAATTCAAATTTTGTAGGAGGTCGAAGTCAATTTGTAAATTTAGACATATTTTCAATCGACTAGTAAGTTTCAATGTGGTATCATCGAATTTGAAATAGCTATAGAGATATTGGAAATGGCAGATTCAATAAGTAGCGAGAAAAAATCAAAATGGCGGACCAAATATGGCGGAATGAATATCAAAATGTTATTGAAAGTAACTGAAACTTAGTGACGGGTTCAGTGAGGCAGTTGAGGATTCTAAACCAAGACTTCAATATGGAAGAATGATATTCTAAATATTAATTTAATTTTTAGTTCCTTAGCAAATTGTCATATTTGAGATAATTTATAACCATCTTTTGTATGTAACTTATTGACCCTATAATACTCGCAATAAAATACTCCCTTTATAACATATGTGACATACAAATCACGTGAGTATGAACTGTGGCGTAAAAATTGAAAAATTTATTTCATAATTACTCACAATTGTGGAAGCAGTTTCGATAATATCTTCAGACTAAATTCACACGCCACTGAAAGGAGCATTGACTTCTGCGAATTGTTGAGTTGTATTTATCGACATGTGCATGGCACAGAATGCGATCGATACCTGTTTTTACACTTGTTTCTTGCAGAATACTGTTCGTTGATTTTACTTTTAACAGAAAGTAATGTAACACTGCTTTCAATATTGTTCATTTCCCATTTACTCCTTCTCGGGAAAATAATTGTATTCTTTGGTTCTTTACTCTTAAGAAATATTTCTTAATTGCAAAGTTCTTCAATACGAAAAAAACATACTATATTTATATTATCTTTCATATTACACCTAGTGCTAAAGGAAGAACTGCTTACGTGCAGATTCTATGTTTGTCATCCCTAAAGTTCATGGGGTGAGAATTTACTATCTGTAATTTTCGTTCTGTTTATAAATTTATGTTCGCTCTGGGGGTTTCAAAGTGTCTGTCTCACCACGATTTTGTTACGAAAAACGTTTCCGGTTTTTCTAATACCGTTTCTGAACCGGTTTTGCTGAAATTTCGGCAGCGTTCCTATGAACTGTTTACTTTTGCAGTTACAGAACAAGAATTTCGAAAAATAATCAAAATTACATCTAGTTTTACATAAATACGTTTTAAAGTTCCGGTGTTTGCCACTTGGGTAAACTTTGAACCCCGCTTAAAGAAATCAAACTAGACTTTTTCGCAAGAGGGGTTCCATTTTTAATTAAATTGTAAAAAATGTTTCGTCGTTACGTCATTCACCTGAAAATAAAAATATAACAAAAAATAACATTAACAGCGCATATATTTGGTTTTCGACAGAAAACACGTACGATGGAAACAAACTTGTATTATACAGTCGGGATTTGTATAATCAAACTACAAAAAGCTAACTATTCATGGATTCTGTGTCCCTCTAGCGACAATCAGGGTTACTAATGCCTATTGTAGAAAAATGCGTTTCGTCCCTTAGTACACGTTAAAATAGAAGTTATAGTATTATTGAAAATGTTGTTAAAATAAATATGACGTTAAAAAACTAGATAATAAAACTATTTGTGATGTTAAAATAAATTGATTATGAATTGAAGACTACAAAATGATCTATGACGACGGTAGAAATCATCTTTTTATATAAATGTTCGGTTCTTACTGAAAAGGGTAGTAAAGATGTACGTCGCACTCGGGTTGCGAGATGCAGGGTACTAGATGCCAGAAACGGAATTGCAGAGTACGAACATCGTTCCCTTTCATTAAATTAAATTTGTAAACGGAGAATGAAGCTTCAGGTTTAATAACATCTGTTATGAAACGTTATAAAATTGGTATCATTCAAAACGCATTCGAAATTGTACCTAACGATAAAAAACGAATGGTAGGAGATCTAATGGTCATGACGTAATTTAAGTTGATATCATAACTAAAGTTTTTCTGCACAATTTGGGTTGAAACTGTAGAACAGTTTGGAAAATGACGGACGAAAATTCTACAATCGCTGTGACTCCCATTAAGGGAACGTACACTGAGGGAAAGGATTGTTTACTATTAAAATAGCTTCTTAATAGTTAAGAAATTGTATATTTAAATACGGTGAATCAAATAATTTATGAAGTATGAAATAGTTATTCATTTCATATAAAGCTAACATTTCTTTAGTGCAAACAACGCATTTTCTATCTTAAGAAATATCTATTAAATTCAACCAAACATTTCTTAATATTTAAGAAACTATTTGTAGCTATAAAGTAATGATTTCTTAATAGTTACAGAATGTAATGGTGGGAGTCGCAACGCATCGTAACATGACCTCAAATGACAACACGGATGTTTTGTTTGGTTTTTTAAGAACGATTGAGTGCCATTGCATTTCGGTGGTTCTTATTGTGAAAATAAATAAATTAAAGATATTATTTATACGTCGTCTTAAATCTGTGTGTGTTTATAAACAAATACATCGTATAAGACACATGTCCCTTGTCTTCGGGGAAAGTGGGGTAGACTGTGACACGGGGCACACTGTTTGCGCACTGAAAAAATCTAATATTTCTGTATAATATTAGTTATCACTGCTAATAAAAAAAACGTGAAAATAACGGGGTTCGTAAGGGTGGTGGTGAGTAATATAGATAAACATGAGTTTCGAGGTATCTAAAGTAACCTTTTGGTCTCATTTTCCTTTTTTCATAAATTTACATATATTTCTTCTGTATCTTTAGTAAGGCATCAACTGAATAATCAAAGATAATAATCGAATTAAAAAAATTAACCTAAAACTATTAAATTTTTTGAAATTTAATGAAAATTGTAAAAATCATCAATTCATTAATTCATATAAACACCTAAGATGAACAATTCTATAAACAAACTCGCGATTTTCACAATTTGCGACTTTTTTTTTATTTTTTCTGTGCGATTACACTATTCTAGGTTTCCGGGGTGGCTGATTATGAATCTAACAACCTATTTTGAAAATTATAAATGGAGGATCCACTATGGCTGAAGTTTTTTGAAAAATTGAACGAAATCGCTTCAAGCTCATTACTCGGGGGTTTTCGGGGTCGCTAATCACGTATGCCGTCCGATTTCGAAATTTGGGCAGCATTTTAAACAAAAATTTGTCCTGTTTGGTTGAGATTTGATGATGGTGAAGTTAGCGTAAGATTCGCAGCGTAAGATTCGGAAAGCAGTGGTTCCCAATCATTTCTGAACACGCGACGTTAATTCAATGGAAACGCATATATCCATTTGAGATATCTGTTGAGATTTCTTAAAGGCATCATAAATAAATTCGAAATACAAACAATCATTGAAAAGCATACCACCGTAGTTTAAACAATATTCAGATATTTGTTGCATAGTAATTATTATGATAAATGTGTAAATTCCAGTAATACGAAAACGCGTCCGGGGCTGAAATTTTCACCAAAGCTTCCCTTGGTATCTAGAAACAAGTTTCCAAAAGTGAAAAAAATTAACAAAAATGCTAGAGTTTGTTATAAACAATCTTATAAACAATTACGGTATACAGACACTATAATGCCAATTCCAGCCAGCAAAAAACGCTTCAGGTGGTAATTAATTTACGGAAGCTTCTTTTCACAATAGATTTATTTTTATGTAGAAATAAAATTGCAGTTCTTAAAAAAGAGTAAGAAATGCGCGGATTGCATAGGAAAAGTATTATCCAAATGGGAAAATTTTCAATTTAGTCTCTACTAATACCTACTGAAAGCAGGTATTTGTAGACAATTTTGAGACACATCTTTTGCTCACATTACAAACGATGTAATCGTAAGTTTAATTTAATACAAACTCCCATTTGTTTGTCACTTCGACTGGGTTGTACATTCATTTTTAATTATTGGGCTTTTTTTCCAGGCTAGTCCTAAATAGTTCAGCGTTCCGAAAATATTAAAAAAACTTTATCAAAATATCAAGCAAACTTGTTTATGAATATATAAGATTGTTTATAACAAACGCTAGCATTTTTGTTAATTTTTTTCACTATTGGAAACTTGTTTCCGGATACGAAGAGAAGCTTTGGTGAAAGTTTCAGCCCCGGACGCGTTTTTTGCTGGACGGAATTGGCATCATAGTGTCTGTATACCGTAATTGTTTATAAGATTGTTTATAACAAACGCTAGCATTTTTGTTAATTTTTTTCACTACTGCAAACGTGTTTGGGGTTATGAAGAGAAGCTTTGGTGAAAATTTCAGCCCCGGACGCGTTTTTGGCTGGCCGGAATTGGCATTATAGTGTCTGTATACCGTAATTGTTTATAAAATTGTTTATAACAAACGCTAGCATTTTTGTTAATTTTTTTCAGTATTGCAAACGGGTTTGGGGTTATGAAAAGAAGCTTTGGTGAAAATTTCAGCCCCGGACGCGTTTTTTGCTGGCCGGAATTGGCATTATAGCGTCTGTATACCGTAATTGTTTATAAGATTGTTTTTAACAACCGCCAGCATTTTTGTTAATTTTTTTCATTATTGGAAACTTGTTTCTGGATACGAAGGGAAGCTTTGGTGAAAATTTCAGCCCCGGACGCGTTTTCGTATTACTGGAATTTACACATTTATCATAATAATTACTATGCAACAAATATCTGAATATTGTTTAAACTATGGTGGTATGCTTTTCAATGATTGTTTGTATTTCGAATTTATTTATGATGCCTTTAAGAAATCTCAACATATATCTCAAATGGATATATGCGTTTCCATTGAAATTAACATCGCGTGTTCAGAAATGGTTGGGAACCACTGCTTTCCGAATCTTACGCTAACTTCACCATCATTGAGATTTGACCTCTCGCAAGTATTTTTGTCAGAAAAAATATGAAGAACCTGAAAATTGACCTCTGTGCGGCGTTATCCACTAACGCCCCGCGTTGAAAAATAATGAATAATTGTAAATCAATTTTGTTTTTAGTAGTTTACCAAATACCATTTGATAATTAACAGTACTACGAGCTTATTTTTACATATTTGTCGCCATTGGGTACTAGTAAAAAGGTGGAAAACCGCATATTGAAAAGACCAATTTTTATCGTATTTATGTCAACTACGTTACAAAACTTTTGAATTTTTTAAAATCAACTTTTAGCAATAAACAATGTAAATTTTTGTTAAAATTAGATTTTGACATAAAGTTCTTTAGTAAAAAAACATAAAAAATAATTTTAACTTAACGGAAGGTTGAGAAACATGAGTGTGCGGTACAACCCCCGCTCTTTACTCTTCGTGTATGGTATTATTCACAATAATAATTGTAATTATTGAAATTGGTGGAAGTATTTCAGTACATATTGTAAATGGTAATATTCACGTCTCTACGGGTATGGTAATATTTTTTTGATGACCTTCTTCGCTCACCCGATGGACGTACGTTAGCATAAACAGAGAGAAGGGTGCTGTGCGCTTTAGGTAGAAATTGGAAGCGAACATTCGATTTTGCCAGATTGAGCCAGTGCAGTACGGACAATACGCCTCCGATTAAGCCGTGAGAGAGAGCCCGCGGCGACGAAAATTAATATGCACGCGTTTGCGCTCAGTTTCTCTCCTCGAAGCCGCGATCGATCGATCACATAGGCCGATCTCGTTCGACGTTTTCGAGTGACCTTCGCCCGTTAAATCCCTTTGTAAACCCAGAAGCATTGTCTGGATGTGCCAGGCGAATGCACGCGAACCCGTCTACATGTCGCGGCGTAACATTCGTCTATACGTCGGCCGAATATTGGTTGTAAACGAGTCGTAAAGTCTTCCCCGCGAACGCGCATACACGCGGCTAAAATGGCTTGGGTCGTATATATAGGAAAGCGTAACGTTCCAACGTATCTCACTTTCTATTTTCCCGTCCACACATACTCCCATTGTCGGGGAAAGTACCGGTGCAGCGCGTGTGCCCACATAAATAATGCGAGGGCCCTGCTATTAACCACCGGTATTGAACGAACCAATTTCGCGGGACACTTCAGGGGTAGTCGTAAACACGATAGATGGATGAAGAGGGTGCTTTAGAGATGCGCAGAAGCCAACTATTTTATCCGTTTCTTGTATACGATTCCTTCCGCGCTTCGGCATCGGGCAAAATATTCCAATTACCCATAGAAACTCTCTGCTTATTGTTAAGTCGAGGAAAAAAAGTAACGGGGAGATCCGGAACTCGGTGAAAAATGCATGATTATTCATTTCCGAACATTGATTTTTGGCCGTTAGGAAAATTGCCGAACAATGCACGGAAACATTTTGTTCGAGAAAGATTCCATTATTTGTTCAAGAGCTAATAAGTCAATCAAAGTATTGCCCTCTACGTGTACGGGGAGAAAAATGATATTGGAAATTTTTACCGGAATTTAGTTGAATAAATTTAATACATAATTGATTGGCCGGGGTTCAAAGTTCCGAATATAAACACACCGAAAGGCCAACATTTCGATATAGCATGGTTCCAGCGTGATTTTCTTCACTTTGTCTCTGAAAAATTTGTAAAAATTGCTGATAAAATTTGAGAGAATTTTTTTTACTCATTCCTGCACACTAAAATTATTGGAGTCAAATTTCAGTCCAAAGGAGTCGAAAATGGGGTAGGTCGTGTTCGACTACATTTGAGTTCTTTGGAGTAAAAATGTACATAGTCCAATGGCGTCAATAAATACGGAAAAAGGGAAAGGCGGCTGAATGCCGTAGAGACAGGACTAGTTACTACGCGGTCGTCTTTTTTATTTCAAAATTGAATAAGTTATAGCGAGTTGACACGAAACATGTTTGTCGGCCGGCCACGTAGTAATCAGTCTTCGATGCAGCATATAACTACACCGGTAAAGGGATTCAAACCTAGCAAGAAATACCCTAAAGGAGCGACTGTGACTCCAAGAGAGTGAAATTTACCGATTATTCTCTCTTGGACTCCGCAATTGAGTCCAATAATTTTAGAGTGTAAGCATTGTTGGTCAAAAAAAATGGTTAAGTTTTAAAAAGAAATTTGAGCTTCTAGGCGCCATTTTCAAAACTGTCATCTTGAATGATGAATTCTGATATGGTACATTTTCATCCTGGGGGTCCATGGACGCGATATTTTCAACATAGGTATGTCTCCCAACGTAATTTCGAGGTGAAAGTGATGTTATTATGAAAAAGAAAATGTAAAAAACCATGTTTTTTTAACAGACAAACGTGTATAACTTTTTTGCGGTTCATTTTATCGAAATTTTATTAAAAGATTCTGAAAGAACTTACAATTTCCCTTAGAACAAATTTCAAGCTCTAAAGGCATTTATATACAAATTATCGATGTTCAAACTGATACTGAAAATCCGTCCGTCTGAGCGTTAATTTTTTTTCTGCTAAACTGTAACTTATTACGCGTCTAAAACTTGTCAACTCCAATATATCTCGTTAATGCGGTTTAAATTGCTTAAATATAAAAAAAGAAACAATAAAAAATAAAAAACTGTTCCAGTTCCGATAAAAGGAAGATGCTCAAAAGACTTGAGAAATTACATGAAAACTGAGTTAGGAATGCAGGAATGTGAGTTCAAGAAACAAAATATCCAAATTTTATGAAGTATGCTTAGCTCATTCTGAAGCACGAAGAAGCACGTGAAAAGACTGAAAGCAAAAAAAAAAACAAAAAATCAATAGTTTAAACAATGTTGACTAGGCAAAAACATCCAATCGACCTGTAGAAATTTAGTAATAGCTAATAGAAGTGGCTTCGCCCTGGGAGGACTCTGCCAAAAATGGTATAGACGAGGTTGGAGTCCTTGTTAAACTGTTTATAAATCAGGGGTTACAAAAGAAAAAAAAAACAAAATGCAAATTGCATCCTGACACTATAGCAAAGAACTGAGTCATATAATATCATAACTGAGCAAAAGCCTGGATTCAGGTGGTTAACTCTCATAGCCAAATAATCAAAGAAGAGAAATATGCTTTGGACGCTTTCTTTTTGACGCCACTAGCAATAGGATATACGATAGTATTGGCGTTTTTATGTTACACATAAAAATAATTGTTGATAATCGAGACGACTGTTACTTATATATATTTTCAATGTTTCAAATTCGTGGGTTTTCCAGCCTCCTGTGAGCCATAATCAACGAAAAAAGTAAGAAAATTGCACAAAATAATGTAATGAATAGTTTTCATGTTCAAACACATTTCATGAAATGAGAATTAGGAATCTTATAAGAGTAGGTTAGTATTGATTGAAGCATTATTTTTAATTCAGACTATGGAACATTTTACTCATATTATCGAGTTAAAAGCAAACAATATTGATTAATAATGGTTGTTGATTGTGAAATTTTAATATTATTTTGAAGTATTTTTTACGAAACGCGTTATACGTTATAATAATTGATTCGAATGTCCAGCGATAGATGGGTAGAGAGACCTTATTCGCGCGTGAAGGTGACGAATTGCTGTCATTCATCATCATTACCCATGATCATTCGTTAACTACGTTGTCATTATCTCGACACAAGTATAATCCGTCATTGGTATATTTACACTGAGAAAAGTGTATTTTATCAGTTACTATCCCTTGACTTTTAAAAAGTGTATTATAGCCCTTAAAAGAAATAATATAACTAGTAAAATCCTCCGTCATTCAGCATTTGTTTTTGACAGGTTATACGAAATTGTATTAAACTCTCCTATTTTAAAAGAATGTTTTATTATGACTAAAAGAAGGCATTTTTAATATTTTAATTTGCGAGATAAATTTCCATAAACAAAAATTGCTTTTAGTTAAAGAGACAAGGCTAAAATAAACTGACATATTGGTTAGAATAATCTAAAATCTTCGTCTTTTAACAGGCAATAGAAAGATGGCAATCCCTATGCGTAAAATACTATCTTTTACGGGGCATAAGAATTCTAATACTCGGTAAAAAACACTTGTCTCAGTGTAGATTTCAGATATACGGCATTCTAAGCTGATAAAATGCTTATATTAATAAGTAATATAAAAACCATATATTAAAACGTCTAACTTCTCTTTACTTTTTTATAAATTGTTGCCGTGTACTTCAACGTTCTGCTATTAGTAAGATTGTAGTGCGTAAAGTTAAAAAGATAACAGCAATGCTTTCTTTATCAATGTTCTATACGCTTATTCTATGTTCAGTTTGACAAATAATAAAGATATTAATCCTAAACAAAAAAATATGTATAATTAATATGCTGAAATAAAAGTGGGTCGATCAATTGTGCTACATTTATTTCAATAAATTAAGTTAATAAATCAACACACGAAAAAGGGATATTATATCTTTTAATCATTCCACATAGCGCCTTATTATTCATCTTTTTACCTTCGATAGAAAACCATATTCGGTTCAGCCATTTGAATTTCTCA